>VRYO01002734.1:35750449-35798326 GCA_009812075.1 Sialia sialis | reverse complement strand
GTCAGAGATGATACGGAAAAGGCTGAAGTACTCAACATTCCTTTTGCCTCAGTCTTTACAGACAAAGCCTGCACCCAGACCTGTGCTTGTACCAGTGATGGTTGGGAGGGAGAGGGATAAGTAGGAGCAGGGCCAGACCTGCTGGGAGATGCTGGATATACTCAAAGCACAGAGCCAGATGGGTTACACTCAAGGTTGCTAAGAGACACAGCCGACATGCTTGTCAGGCAACTGTCTATTACCCATGAAAAACACTTATCACATCGTCTCCAGCTGACTGGGAAAAGATATACTCATGCTCATTTTTAAGAGAGGTAAAAAGCAGTGCTTACATCCAGTCAGCACCATCTCAGTATCTGGAAAAATGCTCAGAGCTGGTCCCCTTAGCTGGGTGGAAGCCAAGACAGCCAAGTCAGGAAGATGTAACTCAAGATTTACCAAAGGCAGGTTACATTTGATAAATCTGAACAGATACTGTGATGAAAGGTCTGATCACAAAGCTCAGAGGACAGGATGCAACACACCTTTGAGTGTCCTGTGGCTCCTGGCATCAGCCCCTGAAGCGCACACACACTGCAAGCTGAGGCCAGATGGATAGTCAGAGAGGCTGAAAACTTGACTGGGCAGACAGAATTGAAGACCTGATGGCTTCAAGTTGCTTCACTTGTTGGCTAGTGACAGCAAGAGTTGTTATTGGTGATGATACAAGTCAATACATTTATCAATAACTTGGATGATGAGACAAAGTGTCCCAGCTCATGGCATGGTGGTTGGAACTGGATCTTTGAGGACCCCCTCTGGGCCATTCCATGATCAACAAACTTGTGGATGATACTATAATCAGAATAGTAGAGCTCTCCTTCAAAGGGCAACTGAGAAACTGCAGGGCTGGAAAGCAGAAATCTCATGACAAACGTCTACACCTGGGACTGGTTTAATCCAGTGTGAACAACTGTTCTGCTCCCAGTAAGAATTCTGACTGGATGATGCTCAGAAGTGCCTTCCAGCCAACATGACTGTGATTTTAAATGTTCAAACAATATTAATTTATTCCATGATGTAGTCCATTGCTTCTTTAAAGCATTAATATTTTACTTTCATTCAAATATCTTTCTGTGCATTCTTTTAAGGCCATGTAATTTATTTTCAAAATGTTTTTCATTTTTAATCCTTTGAAATGGCACTGATACAGTTTGTTGATAACTAATCAGGCCTGTACTCTCTAGGATTTAACTAACAGCTGCATTGGCTGGTCACTTACTAATCTGTCCTGTTTGAAATCTTGTATGAATGAAGGTAGAGCTTCCATAAATCTTAGGCTGTTCAGAAACTGAATACATTTCCAGTCACTACTCAAAATGCCCATTTTCAAGCATAAGAAATGCTTCCTTCAGCTTTTAACCGTCCATAATTTTTAATAGTTTTCCAGCATTTAATTCCACAGCAGCTTGCAACTTTTAAAAATGGAATTATTTAAAAGTCTTCTACTCCCAGTGAGCAAAATTTTTTCCACAGCATCACAGAGTACTTAGAGCATATTTAAGTGTTTTATTTAAACACTTCAATACTTTCTACATCAAATGCATAGATGCTATTGATAACAAGAGTATTAACAATCTCAAAATATTTTAGAACAAGAAAATACACATCTAATGAATTCCCATTCCTCTACCTTGATATATTCTCTATAAACCCAAAGAGCTCAAAAATCAGTTTCTCAAATTCATGAGATCACTTTATTATCTGGAATCTTTCAGATAGCACATCATGGTTATAGACATCTACATCTCCAACCAACCTGAAGTTCAATATCAATACATAATATTGGAAACAAAAGAAATGTCAGCCTAATTTTATAGTCAGCTGAAAGACCCTATTGATACAACTACTTTAAGGCTGAGTCTCTATCCTAAATTAGATCTTGAACAGTAGTTCAAGAAACTTGCTCCATTTATACCATCATCGCTTTCCAAACATGAAAAACACAATTTAAATAATTTGCAATTTTTACTCTACAACCAATAAACTCCAAAGTATCTTTTAATGAGTCCTGGTTCTCTACCACATACAAGTGTGAGTCATGCCTTTACAAAACATGAACAGCTTTTCCCCCATCTGTCACCTCTGTGATTTTTTTTTCACTCATCCAGCTCTTTGGCAATTCCCTCCATGAAGCACTGTGCTTCAGGCTCCTGTCAAGTGCCATGTTCTCCCTTTATTACCCAAGCCAGTACAGGAATAGCCACTCCAAATACCCTCTTTTTTCACACAGGGTGGAAGGGACCACAGCAGCCTCATATGGTCCAACCTCCCTGTTCAAGCAGGGCCATTTGAGAACACATGGCACAAGACTGCATCCAGATGGTTCTGGAGTATCTCCAGTGAGAGAGACTGCATTACCTCTGGGCAATCTGTTCCAGTACCTGGTCGCTCACACAGTAAAGAAGTTCTTCCTCATATTCAGGTGGAGCTTCCTGTACATCTGCCTCTTGTCCTAGTGGTTGGCACCCCCAAGAGCCTCTTGACACCCACCCTTTACATGTTTTTATAAACTCCTTTGCTCCACGGAGCAAAACAAGCACTGCTTTTCACTTCTTCCTCTCCTCACTGAAAACCAATAAGCCGTTCTTTCTCCATCCCCTGGGTTAGTATCTCTTGAGATAGATGTCTACATCTCTTCTTTCCCCCAGTCCCACATCACTAATACCACTATCTGTAGGGAGAACTACTTTTACATCACCCGCATCACACTTAAGTGGAAATTACTAGGTAGGTTAATGCAAGGGAGTGCAGAGGGGGAGCAGAAAGGGTACTTAAGGAAGCAGCACAGGAAGTCTATTTTCAAAAGCTATCTCTCGGTAAAACGCTTCTTTAGACAAACAGTCCTTCCTGCAAAAGTAATCACAGGAAAGGAAGTTTTCCCCCTTTTCCCAAGAGTGCGGGGAACATGGTGAGCGCCGGGAGGAGAGCGTGTGGGGACGGCAGCCTGTGCCCAGCTGGGGCGGGGCTGCACTGAGGCGCCAAGGGGCAGGGCAGGGACAAGGGCAAGGGCCAAGGACAAGCTCGCAGCAGTGCCCGGTCGTTCCCCCGCAGCCCCTGGGATCGCCGGGCAGGAGGCCAGGGCTGGAACCAGCAGCGCCATCGGCCGCAGAGGGCGGCCCGGCCACCGCTTTCGACCGGAGTGCGGGGCTCGGGCCGTGAGGAAGGGGCGAGCCAGGAGACTCGAACGCGCTGACCTTCAGCCCACCGCCCCTCACCCTCCTGTCCCCCCCAGTCCCTGCTCCCCACCCGAGCCTCCCCGGATCCCGGGATCCCCCGGTCCGCTCCCCCCACGCCTACCCGCCGCCGCATCACGTCACGGGCAGCTCCGCCCGCGTGCCCCCTCAGGCGCCGCCTCTTCCCGTCCGCCCCGTCCCGGCTCCCACCGCTTCCCGGCGGCATGGCCGTGTTCCACGACGAGGTGGAGATCGAGGACTTCGAATACGACGAGGAGACCGGGACCTACAGCTACCCGTGTCCCTGCGGGGACCGATTCCTCATCACGCGGGTGAGGGGCGGCCGGGCGGGGCTGGGGGGGAGAACGGGGCGGTGCGGCCCGTGGGCCGGGCAGGCGGCGAGGCCCTGACCGCTCTCCCGGCGCTTTTGCAGGAGGACCTGGAGAACGGGGAGGACGTGGCCACCTGCCCCAGCTGCTCCCTGATCCTTCGTGTCATTTACGACCAGGTGGGTGCGGAGGGAGGGCAGTCGGATGCGATTCTAGCCGGGTCCCCCCGAGTCGCGGTTCGCCGTGGGAAGCGCGGGGCAGTGTATAAAAATCCCTGGTTTAGAACTACATCTGCTCCCTGATGTCTTGTTTTCTGCTTTCTTCCTGCCGTGTTTGGGTTTAAAAAGACGCCTCTATCTGGGTGGGCGTAGGGTAGTGCACAGGCGGGACTAATTCAGTGATGGATATGAAGAGCTCCTGTGGCTGACTGCAGCAGCCTTGGCAGCTTTTCTCACCTCGGAGGCAAGTTACGGCTTTGGTGTTTTGGGAGACAGAGTCATACCACTTAAAACCACTCCGTTTCCTAGCTTGGGTCTATCTCGTGGTGTTTGTGAGGTAGAGGAGATCCAAAACCAATGTAAATCGCCTAAATCCCCTGCTTGCTGTCTTTAGGAGCAGTTCATGCGGGATGAAGTCGTGGCAGAACCTTTGCCAAACAAGGAGTTGGTCAAGTGCTGATGAATGCATCGTGGACTGTGCTGCTTTGGGATAAGAAAGTATGGGGATGGTGACTGTGGAAAGAGTTGTGGTTCTCCTTCTGGAAGTGTTTGCTGCTGTGGGATACAAGTGCAATAATTGTCTGTTTTCTTAACATGAATGAGAGTTTGCTGGGACATCAGGTACATGAGTGCATTTTGTTCCAAAGGGTTATATTTTAAAATATGTATATATATAAATTGCTCTGTGTATTCCAGAAGACTTGAGGATTATGATCCTGATTTACAATAAGTCAATGCACAGAAGAAGAGTGTGGAGTTGGGAAATCAACGTTTAGTCTAGCAGTGGCTTCTTAGCCTGTGGAGAAAAACAGGCTTTATGGGGGTATCTGCGAGTGTGGAATGGCACAGAGCTGAAATGTTGGGAGGCAGGATTTAGGAGTCCATAGGACACAATGCCATATGGAGTTGATACAGTGCAGCTTCTCCCAGGACGTGGGCTTATGTACTTCCAGCCCATCCTGAATATGGGGAGAAAACGAGATCCAGAGCCAACATTTACCCAGTGTTGGTAAATTGTCTTTACACCTGTAAACACAGGGAAGATGCAGTTGTCAGTGTATCTGCAGGGCGCAACATTTGTGTTGGGATAGATTTGTTTCTTAAATTGCTTCTGAAGTTGCTTTGGAAGAACTTTGGTAGTTGTTACCAAATGACTCTGACAGTAATGATACACTTTTGAGGGTGTTGTGTGAAATGGAGTTCACCTTTTTTTTACCCCTGCAAAGCTACTAACGTGCAGATGGACTGGAACTCGAAGTGGGTTGTATTTTACCCCCATATTCTCAACAACTTCGTGATTTCACTGTTCCAGTAGACATAAAATGGGCTGCAGTTCTTTGTTTCCTTTGTAATAAATTCCTCAGCCCTTCTTTATTAGATTCTGTCACTTCCTCGATAGGAGGTGGAGACATTTCACTTAACTAATAACGACATTCTTTAGGGCAGAAAAGGGTTGTGAGAACATAATGCACATCGATTAAAAAACTGCTTCTTAAATTACAAGTCATTGCACTTGAATATTTATTTAAAATTGTGTTCATTCCTGTGTTTTAGTAGGATTTGGCATATGGGAAGGTAAATTTGGGGAAAAGTACCCGTGAAGAGTTTATATAGATAGCTGTTTTACTCCAGGCACTAAAGATAAGCAAGTTTTATTGCATTCTTGCATTTAGTTATTTTTGTTCTTATAGCGCTCTGTGAATGTTGAACATTCTAGGTGTTTTAAGAAGAGGAGAGAAAAAGAACCGTACATTTTGTTGGAAGTTTTGAATGCAATAAGCACAACCCAGAGTGTTTCCTTGCCGAAACCACGAGGTGGCACTCGTGTTCCTTTGACATATGTGCTTAAAAAAAATAAAATGTTTTGGTACTTTGATTAGCTATGCCTTACCAAATATTTATTTTGACTATTTAAATAAAGATGTTTAAGATTCCATCACTGGTTATAATGGCCCATTACTTACTTTGTTTCTTCACAGGACATAATGATTTCCAGAGTTTTTTGAGTTGCTGCTGGTGGAGTAGTGATAGTGGAGGTTCTTCAGGTTGGTTAATAAAAATTGTTTCAATCTATCAATACATGTGGTAAGGCAAACTTTCAGGAACCCTACCTAAGCCCCCGTTCAAACTTCTACTGTATAAATATGTTCATAATTTTCCCACAAGGAAAGTAAAAGGAATAGTCGCAATTCTTAAATGCAAGACCATGTGTGCTCTGATGTAATGCATCAAAGTAAGTTGCCATGTGTATCATCACTAAAAGTGCATAGATTTTGCGGAAATCATTGACCAGATTTTGTTATATAGTGAAGGTCAGGCCCTTTCTGACGTAGGAAATTTGCGTAGAGAATTATTTGTACTCTGTATGGTTGAATTCCTACATAGTTGTAAGAGGTGTTAATCCATTGAATTTTACTTGGCAGGTGCCAAGAAAACATAGCATGTAAAAAGCTTTTCATTGATTCTTAGTAGTGTTTCCCACTCATCTGAAATACAGGTAACAGCTTTTTAAAAAGTAATTTTAGCAGAATTAGTTCATTACATCAGTTGGGACTCTCAAGGCTTGAAGTTTCTTACCTGGTGTCAGTAGGGTCCAAGTTATGGAATGCAATTTACATGCACATTAAAATTACTTGATCACATAGTGTATGTATCAAAGCTTTAACAAAGTGTGTTTGCAAACCTATGTGTTTTTTATCGTGTACCTATGAAAATCATGTTTGCTTTTCTGGAGTTTTTTTGCAGCCTAACAACAGAAAGATGTTGTGGCTGTTAAAAAAGGATGTGGCCCCATTTGCCCACTTAAATTGCTTTCAACTCTCGGCTCGTTGCAGCGTCTCAAGGGTCTCAAGACAGTTGACATTCCCTCCAAAAAGGAGGCAAAACAAGGATGCATGTCATGTTTCTCTCTTTTTGTTGCCCTTTGAGAATCTGAGAGAGACATTTAAAAATGTTGAGCTGTTCTGTTGTTTTCCCTTCTGCTCTGCAGAGAGGAGTTCTGCAGCAAGAGTTCGTCCTTCATGAAAGCTCAGCAATTCTAAAGCCAAAGAGTTGCTCACTTTTGTCTTTTGTTAACTTGTAAGAAGCTTTTGACTACAGTGATTGCAGTCATCTTTTAAAAATATTCTTTCATACTGTGTGATTCCAGAACACCAGTAAGGGCAGTCTGAGTAACCCATCAGAAATGTCCTCGTTAGGAATTCAGTCACAAGGTTTCGTCAGAGTGCCACAGGCTCTGGCCCCTCATGCATTACTTGTGTATTACACTGTTACAAAGCAGTAGCTCACTTTTTTTCTCAAAAGGCAATTGTGTAGGACACAAAGAAGTCTTGTTTGCTGCTTGTATCTGACAAGTAGATTGATTGATAATGTGTTTGATTAGGTCCATGGGTCTCCACAGAGGAGTTCAATGTGATGAAAACAGCATCACGTGGACGTTAATAGAATAATTCATACTTGGTAGAGACTAGAGAGAATGGAAAATTTATGGGCAGTTTCAGATAATCAAGCTGTGAAATTTCTCATACTGTTGAACACCTCTGAACTCCTGTGTAACACTGAGAACAAGCAATACACTCTTGCCACAATTTTATGGGAAGAAATGGAGGATAATTTGCTCTTCATTAAGTTAAAGAGGCTTAGCCTCCCTGATCTGTCAGATTCTTGTTTGCATTTAAAAGAAACTCACTGAGAAGGTCATTGTACTTTTGGCTCATTGTGCCTGTGTATCAGTGGTGTACATTATTAGTTTTGAATAGTTGCTCTGGAAGTCTGTGACATGGAGCCTCCAAGAGCTGAGGTCATAAGGCCACTAATTTTGCTGTTGCACTTATTTCATTGTCCATATATCAGGGAAGTCCTAGAGGAGCCTTGGTAAGTACCTTGACATATCTTCTCTCCATCACAGTTTTTTTGATTCTCAGCACCCATCAAAAAAAACCCCAACAAGTGTTCCTTGCAGAGCACTAGAATTAAAGATCATTACAGATTACCAAGTCTGTCTACCGAGAAGCAGATACTGATTAATTTCAAATAAACTGGCAAAATCTTATTTAAGATCGTGGACTATGTATTGTCACAAAAACAAGCAGTTTCTGCATGTTGCTTCTCCATCTCTTCCGATTTAACACTCAGATCATGCCAACTGTAGGGATGGGTATTTGTTACACTGAAAACTTCTTGAAATATTTTTACAAATAGGATTTTTCAAAGTATTTAGTGCAGTCCAAGTTTGCCATGAGTTTTCTCCTAGCAGTTCCATGTGGGTTGCTTTGATTCTACTTCACACTAACTTTAAATGCTAATTTTTTAAAGTCTTTCTATAGTAGCCTTGGCATGGAGGAGACAGGGAGGATCCTGTGGAGATGCTGGACTCATCAGCCCTGAAACTGGTCAAACCAGTTGAGTGACAGAGGCAACAACTGACAGAAGCTGTGCCAAGAGGGAAACCAGCTGTCACAGTGTCACCTGTGGTCAGGGAGGAAAGTGGGTCAAAAGGGACCAGCCAAAAGGTAGAACCTTAAGCAACCTATCGTCACTCCTTCCCACCTCTTGCTGTCACCATTTTGAGCTGTTTGCATGCCAGGTCACCTCTCCAAAATTCTTGGCAGCTCACCAGTCCAGCGTAGGCTTCCTGTCATGTGGAAAGTCACTGCCATACCACTGACCCTGTCAGTGAGCGCAGCCAGCCAAGAGAAGCTCACTCTGAAGCTTCCTCTGCAAAAGTCAGAGCAGAGCTGCCGCATCCAGAGGCAGTCATTTTTTATTTTTATGTCAAAACTGAGATCCTTATCTTGTTGTTTGAATGCTGAAGCTGTTGCTTTTAGGGAAAGTTCTAATTATCAAGACTCAGGGTAGAATCAACAGGAGCTGGCAATAAATCACTTATTCCGTGACCTATTCAGGGCCTTTCCTGTTCCACAGCAAATGGTTTTATTTTGGTCTCAGTTGTCCTGGGCAAGTCAGAGGACAACTTTTTGACACATTCAGTACTTCAAGTAAAAGATTTCTGTCCACCAGAACACTAAATCTCTACACCACTTCTTAGCATGATCTTTGTGTACGTAGTCCTTTGGTGTTTACGCAAAATAAAAATTTATGGTATATGTTTAGGAGCAATGATTATTCCACACTGCCTAAAAAAAAGTACTATTTTCAAGGGAGGGTTTTTTGGTTTTTTTTTTTCCCTTTTCCAAGTATCTTGAAAAATATACTTTTGCAGTTTTTATTTCTGCATGTCTCTGATCATAGGCCTGCTGTTAATTTTTTCCATAAAAATTGCATACCTATGCAATGCAATACCATCTTAAGGTGTAATAGCAAGACTGCAGCATAAATTTATCATTTTCATCACTCTATAACGGATTAGAAGTGATTTTGTAGCATGTGATGGATTTTAAGATTAATGTTCATTTAATTGCTAGAAAAAAAAGAAGTCTAAGATATGAGCCACTACTTACCCTACTTCTTCACTCAGTAGGGTAGAACACATTAGACTTTTTATGTTATGCAGAGGCTTCTGTGGCCCCCAGTGCATTGTGCACAGGTGTTCCCACACTGATGCATTATGGCATACATCCCTTAGCTAGAACCAGACTGTGAATTTAGCTATGTAAACAGTTCAGAGGCAGAGACCCAGAGAGAACACCTGGCAGTCTCACTGTCCCTCTCTTGCAGAACTACTAAAGAGGGTCATTTCAGGGCCAGTAAGGAAAGCTTCTGTCCTGGAGGCTGAGCTGGGCTGTGGTAGCAAAATACGTCAGTGCATCAGAGCAGGACTGACTGTCCCGGGGCAGACCAAGGGTCTTCTTGGTCCCATCCATCCCCAGCACGGCCCAGAAGCTAATGAGCCCACGAACAGGTCAAGCATTTGGGAATACTTCCCTGCAACCCTCCCATACAGTTTGAAAGTCATGGACTTCTTGAGACTGATGCATTGTTTTTTAATATCATGAACAATAGGTATTTCCATGAATTTGTCTAATCACTTTTTGAATGTGTACCACAACTTAAAATCCATTGCATCCTATGGAAAGGAATTGCCCAAGTTAAGTGTACTTTATGAAGAGATATGTCTCTTTGTTTCTCTTGAACCCATTGCACTGGGATTCATTTAAAGACACCTTTTGGATAGGAAGATAGTTTCCTGCTCTCAGCTCTAGCCTAGTGAGGACTGTTAAGATTTTTTTTCTTATTTCTCTGCACCATTTTTGAAAGGGAGATAATTGCACAATTCTAGACACTGGTGCATCATGCATACATTTGCATAGTGATATTTGTTCTCTATTATGCTCTGTGTTTTCCAGAAATTCCTAACATGATGTTATTTTTTGACACTTGGTGAGCACTAGGCTGACATTATCTTAGAATTAATGTTTAATTAAAGAAATAACTTTTTAGAATCTAAGCCTTAGAATAACCTTGTCTTTCTCCTCCTGTCTCTTACTCATGGCCTGGGTGGTTTTTAGTAGACAAGGTGATTCAAGTCAGGCATCACAGGTTCAAGCAGTTTTTCTGCTAGTCCCTCCCATAACCTCCTAACAGCAGCTGATGAAGGTGTGCAAACTCTATGCATTTTGGTAGGACTGTCCAAGACTGGTTTATCTCCACTCCTTCCATTGTGTACCTGGCTTTATTTGTTTAATTTTGTAGTGTGTTACTTCCCTTGCATGTTCATTTTAATTAGCCCTACTGTACTTCTTACATGACTTCATCTCTTCCTTCAAAGCTGCATCTGTGTGCCTCTTGTATTTCCTTGTCTTTGTTACAGTGGCTTTCCTGAGAGGTGTCTGAGTTTTCTGGGCAGCAAAGCCTTTTATTTGAGTTGTTGCTGTTTTTCGGTGTGAAATTTCTTTTAGTTTTGAATACGCTTATTTACTTTCCTAAAAGAAGTGGGGATACTGCCCAAGATGCACATATAAAATAGTGTGCTTTTTGAGAAGGCAGAGAATATTTTCTTTCATTCAAATCTACTATTTCCTTGCAAATTTATTTCCTAATATTGGCCCTAAGGGAGTAAGCCTTAGCCTAAATAAATCTTGTATGATAAATGTGATAGACTGAAGGATTCTTGCTTTTGCTTGTGAAGAAGGGGTTAATTATAACTCACAGTCTCTCTCCTCTTGCAGAACTACTCAAGATGAAGCTATTTCTTGGAAGAATACCCTTAGGAAGTTAGTGACCTAGAATGAGCTTGGCATAGAATTGCCTTTTAGCCTTAACTGTGATATTTGCTGCTGCAATCTCCTAGACAAATGGGTTTTGACAGGCTTTGCAAACAGCCTGAGGTCAGAGCCTATGAGCTTTCCGTGGGCAAATAAAAGCTGTGGAGTTGGGAACTTAATACTTTTCTTGAGACAAACATCAAAATTCCCAAATCTGGAGATGGTGCACAGTGGGACAGTGACAGGCAAATCCAATCCCTTAGAGGACTGTGAAAAGGATGTGGCAAGCAGAGAAACATGGTCCCTGCCAGGGATGGTTCATGAAGTTCAAGCTCTGCTTTGAACTGGAATGAAGGCTGTATTTTTAATATTCCTTGACATAAAGCCCAGAAGAGAGCAGGTGATGGCACACCAAACTGGCACCCTGCCTTAGCCATCAAAATATTCTTCCGTGGCCCCTACATCTCCATCACAAACTGCTTAGCAATCTAGAGGTGGGGTTTTGCTGTGGAAGCAAGGGTGGGCAGCAGAGAGGGCTGATACCTAAGGTTTTCCTGTGTGCATTTCCTCTATGCACACTGAACCAAGGGTAGTGGGGCAGCCGGGGGGTATACAAGGGTTCAAAACCCACTTCCTTTTACTTACAGGAAGAAGAATTTTCTTCCCATCCCAGCTGTTTGTTCAGGCACTAACCTCAGCATTTCTTTCTTGGTAAATCTCACATGTATCCCAGTAGTTAGGACTGCTTGGTTATCTCCTGTGCATACACAGGTGGGGGGTGATGTATAGAAGATGCACACTGCAAGAATTTAATCTGCCCCCTTAAAAACACTCTGATTCTTGCAGATTCTTAGATCCCTTTTTTTTTTTTTCCCTTGTTTTTTTTTCAAGTTTGGGATTTTTTGTAACTGAGGGAGAATTCAAATAAATCAGCAACCAGAGTAAATGCCAAACAACCACAGTTAAACTTTCTAAGTGTTTTAAATTAATAAACCCTCTTCTCAAGATATTGTGCCTAACAGGATTTGATTGTGCTTTCTTGTCCAGAGGATTTCTGTCAGTACCTCTGCCAAATGCACGGTCTCGCAGAGGGAGGATTTGATAGAGATCCAGGTTAAGTCAGCCTCTTTGTTCAGAGACATTGACTGCCAGCCCCACACAGGCTGCAGCAGGGCCACCCAAATGTTGAGTTTCCACTGAGGAAGGCCAAGTTCCCCATATTCTTTTTTATTTTTGCAACCGTAGCAGGGCTGTGTCCTTGGGTTCTTTCCATGCCAAATAAAGTGTCTGCACATTTTGTCTAGTTCATTTTTGTACAGCTGAGGCCTTTATAGCAGAGGCACCTGCAAAAATAGAAGTCTGAAGAAATAGATTCATTTCTGACAGGTTAACCAACCTGAGGAGTTAGAAATTATTGTGCTAGATCTATAAATACATTTGCAGCTTGCCTTGCAAGGGCAGCTTGTGAGAGTTAAACTGGCAGGGAATATTCTGAGCTCTAGGCATAGAGCACCCTCTGAGACACAGCTAATTTAAAATGCTCTGAGGCAGATCCTGCCATCCAGCACAGCTGTATAAATCTGGAGTAACACAGGCTGCTTCGGGGATGTTACTTCAGATCCACTTCACCCAAGAGAAGAGCAGAATTCAAATGAATTACCCATGAAAAGAGAATAAAGAACATGTGCACTAAATAATACATTTCTGGGTTTTCTGCCCTTCATGACTCTCTCTCATAAATGTTTTAGCCTCAGTCTGATTGCTGCTTCATCGTGTCAGCCAAAAAACCAGACTGAGCAAGTGCATTTCAGTGTTGTTCGCATCTGAGGCTGTTAACAGCTCAAGAGCAGGCAGAAGCACAGACAGACCCCTGCTTTCTAAGAGCATGACATTGTCCTCACCTGAGCCATATTTGAAATGCCTCAAGACGCATTCTGTGACTGCTCTTGGTCAGATCCAGTTCCCAGTTTGTTTATTTTTTATCTCTTGCAGAACTGGAAAATAGGTCGGAGAGAGAGGAAGCAATTTTATAATCATAAAAATCATTTTGGTCCCAGAGTGTCAATTGAAGCATTTCTGCATTTATGAAATAATTAATTTCATTTGGAAGAAGTCAATATAAAGCCTCAGTATTTCTCACCCTGCACTATCCTGCCACCCAGGCTGGCACCTGACACCAACCTTGAGTAGTTTAGATTCCTCCAAAACTTAATTGTTCAGGGGATGTTACTTGGTGCATAACGAACATAGTTTTATTTTTTTTTCTCTCTTTACATTACAGAAGAATTATTTCTGTTCATTTACTTAATTCAGCAGTGGTACAATCTCCATTAAAATACCTTTCAGATGTAAGATACCTGATTAGAATTAGCCTCTGTTACGATAAGGTGACCTTACTTCACAAGGTCAGGCTGTGATCCCCACCACTGGATGCACCTGAGCACTCCCCTGCTGTGTTACACAGGTTCTTGATGTTCCTCAACAGCTGCCCAACACTAATTCGGGAGCAAAATCTTGGTGCTGTATCCACACCTGGAGCTACATCCACACCTGAAATATCCTTTTCAGAAAATCTGAAACTACTCAGTGTTATTGGTCTGCTTTCTTACTGAACTGACTGCTTTATTTTAAACTTCTCAAATGTGTTTTATCAATATGAAATACTGTTTAGTTTTGTTCATTCTTGCACTTTTCAGATCTTTACCATGCGGATTCTTTCCGGCATTTTTCCCCAGATGCAGTGTATTGTAATTCATTGCTCATGGCTGCCAAAAAATGACAATTCCAAGACTGTCCACAGTAAATGAGATGAGCCTATAAATAAATAGGGCAGGGACAAAACCTCAGTTATAGATTTGTGCATCTTTCTGACATGTCCAGCCAGAAAAAGAGAAATCTTGGTCTCAGTAGAGCAAATGACCACCTGCACATTCTCACTGTCTGAGAAAAACCTCTCCATCTTGTCAATTCTGCTGGTACTTGCTCTCCTGTGTTCTCCATTAGGACTGTCTTTCTGTTGCCAAAACCAAGAAAAAAAGGATATGGCTCTCCTGTGTTCTTGATGGCTATAGACTTTTCCCACATTTTATTTTTGATAATAAAAAAAGATTTTTATTTATTTTTACTTATTTTGCTATTTGTTTTGCAGGTGTGTTTTAAACATTTTTAATAGAGTTGCGCTCTATTATGAGACCTAGTATAGGAGCAGGTATAAATTGTTCTTGCCCTTTTTTGCAGCTTAATATTCTTTTCTGTTTAGAGACAAATCCTAGATCCACAAAGGTGCGAGGTTTTAACAGTACTGACACAGCTGCAGTGATCTGGCAAAGGGATGCAGACAGAACCCAACATTTTTTTGTTGTTGAGAGTCAAAATGGGAGTTACTGAAAGAACAGGTTTTCATGGTGTGCAGTACATTTCCAATGTTTATCAGTCTTCTTACTGAGAAGCAGAAAATTTGTTTTTACCTGTCATCCAGAGTCACCTTGAAAGCCCATAATGAAGTATCAATAATTGAGGGTAGCTGTTTGCTAAAAGGATTACTGAGGGGCATGAAATAACAGTCACCAATAACTATGAATGTATTTTATGTCTTGCACATTTTCCTAGCAGACTTCAGTATTTCATTGAGTTAGGCAGTAGGAGCCCTGGATTTGGATACTTCTGCACAGAAGAATAGTAGCATGTTTTTGGGGGTGCTGGAGGGGAGAAAGTGGACTTTTTTTAAAAAATCAGTGTACCATGACATTCCTTGGTTAGCACAAAAGCATAATTCCCTTCAAAAGAGGAGGAGTTTGTTTCAGTTTATTCATTTTGCAGTATGCTGTATATAAAGAGAAAGAATATGAAATAATTCTTCCTGGAGAAAATCCAGAATTTTAATTAAATGGTATATTCATTTCTTACTGGCTGGAGTTCATGGCCACTGGCCATACTTGCTTTCATGATAAGAGCTTTCCAGATGACCGTCTCTACAAATACCTTTTTTTCTGCCACTAGAGGTCCTAAAAACAATAAAGAATGGAGACAAAACATACCTATAAATTTGGGACTAGAACATGTGTGGTGGACAGCAAGTGTTGGTATTAATGTTATGCAGCCTGAAGGAAAGACAGCAGAATTGGATCCAAAAGATTGGAAGTCACATTTCTCTACCTTAGCATGTTGTCTTTAAATGCAGTGTGCTCAAAAATCACCAAGTTTCTCAAATTCATGAGGTCACTTTATGATCTGGGGTCTTTTGATAGCACATCATGGTTATAGACATCTACGTCTCCTTTTTTAAGGCCTCTTGCCTTTTGATTAATGTTTTCTTGCTTTTCACTCTAATACAGTAACTAATTCAAAGTACACATGAAGGATGTTTGAAAATGGACATTCTTATGTAAGCTGTGCCAATAAGCTGTAAGCCACTAGCTGTGACTTTATTTAAATCAATACAACATCAACATGAACTGCATAAAATCTGTCACTGTTACAGAGGCCTAGGACTGAGAACAAAGGCATCGTTTTTTTAAAAGAAATTACATCACAAACTTCAAAACTCTTTCTGCAATTAATTGCTACTAAACACAGCAACATCTGCTGGTAGACGAAATGGCCTAACTTTGAACTCCAATCAGAGATCATCAATTGTTTGTTTTATGTACCTGGTTCAATTCTGCCACTGAGGTTGATAGTCATTTCATGAACCATCCTCATTGTCATTTTCACTGGTCCCATTTTAGGAAGCAAATATGTTCAGTTCTGCACATGAAAATGTTAAAAAAGCCTTCCCCTGTCAGGCATGTCATTAGGAACCAGTACTTGCAACATAAACTTGAGGCTTCTGTTCTAGTAGCCCAGCTGGGTTGTTCTACAGTGTTCCAGTGCCATAGAAAGAAATGGATGAAGGTACTTGGGAACTAGGAAATATTCCCATTTGCCTCTTTATTCTTTCTGTTAAAAATCGAATATTGATTTTTCTCATTTTGCTGAGTCTGCAGTCTTTGCTGGTATGTAATTGTTGTAGACACATTTACAAGTGCTAGGTTCCTTCTTATGGTGGGTGACAAGGAAGCAGAGCCCAGCACCTTGCCATGGGCAGCCTGGGCTGGGGACCTCTCTCATCATGTCTGTGTGAGCATCCCAGCTCTGTTCCAGAGAGCAAAGGAAATGGTGGGTCTTGTTCCACGCTGAAACCAAATTCAGAAACCTTGGAAACTCCTCAAAATGGGATCACCACTATCTGCCAAGTCTGAGCATCATGTTACATCTAATCTTGAATGAAACTGCCAAAACTGCATATTTTATAGAAAATATAGACATTTTGTAATTAGCAAATTGTGGTCTCATTGTTCTTATTTTGCTTATCAAGTTCTTTTCCAGTGTCAAGACCTATTTTGTTTCACCCTTTCCTCTCATCACTGATTTAAGAGTTGTTCTTGGCACTAAAGAATCTTAAGAGCTCTGTCATGGGCTCCTCACAGAAGGTTGTTCCAACAGTGGGAGCTGGAGCCGAAACTGCAGAACTCAAAGTTATTTCCTTAGCGTCAGCACCAGGCTCTGTTCCTGAGCTTGTGCGTGCACAGTCTATGCAGACACCACAGACTGACCACAGGTTGCTGCACTAGGAAATTAATGTTTCCTTTGCTTCTGTGAAGGAATCAACAGCAAACTGCCCTGAAGAAGCAGCTCTTGCCACCATCTGGGAGCTTGCTGTGGCAGCCAGGGATCCATCAACTGGACTGCATGGGCTCAGGGAGCATTCAGTGCTCAGCCAGACTGTTTTTTGAATGATTTGTAAGTGAAGGCAGCTCTTGGCACCACAGAGAATAAGTTCTTGATGAGTATGACTCACAAACTAGGTAAGACAACAGAAGGCCAGGGCTTTATAAGACAATTTGTCCAATGTGTGTGAGGTTATGACTTTTGGTGCTCTTAACGCACCAACTTTGTTGGGTTATCTTAAATGAGGAAAGCAGCTCATAGTTGCTAAAAGGCTGTTTATTACAGAAGTGCATCAGTTTTAAAAGCTATTTAAATCAAGGGGTTTTTTTTAATTGACATGATGAATTCTATGTCTCTCCCAGCTTGAAATATTTTGATTATTAAACTCAGTTCACTGCTTGACTCTTGATTTCTAAGCAGGCAGAGTGTGTGCTAATAAGAGGGAAACCAAAAGAAGACAACACTAATGAGGAGACATGTTGTCTTTGATTTGGCTATGGCTTTTGACCACTTTTGGTTTGTTCAGTAATCCCAAAGTAGATGTATAAAGGGTGATTGACAGAAGCAGCCTCCCAAAGGATTGTACTCAGATATAAATATCTGATGTTCTCCATCTTGAATTCCTGATACGTCAAAGTACGAGTTGATTTTCTTTCAAAGCTGCAATTAAATTTTTTCTGTAATTATTACATCAAGTGATAAAGAAGAGTGTAAAAAAATCAGTTTTCACCTACTAGCATAATAAGAAGTGAATAAAAAATACCATGAAAAATACAATACTTAGGGATGTAATCCTTTAAAGGTCATTTATGCCTATATCAATGTGTCATTATTAGATTATTTTTTATCAGTCTCTAAGACTGAGGGACTAATAAATGCAGGAGCAATCTTTTGAATAATTGCACAAAATAGACTCGATATTTTAAAATATATTTAGTATTTTATATTATGCATATTTTAAAAAGTTGCTTACTTTCCCCTTTTTCTCAATTCGTAACACCAGATTACCATTGGTGTAAATAAATATCACGATAGTATTATCAAAGGTCATGGACTCTAAGAAAGGTCACAGTGCAGCTACGTAGAAACTGAGTAATGCATTCAGCCCTCAGGCTGGTCTGTCTGTAACTTTGGTTCAAGCTAAGAAGAACCTTGCAAACAATCCTGGAAAACCTGTATCTGTTCTGTGTCGTTAAAATTCTGCTGCAGCTTTCCAGCCTACTCAGCAGAAAGATACAGAAGATTTAATATTAGAGTTAACATATCCAACATATAGAGACACTACCAAAAATTTAAATTCTTGTTCCTTTGGGACCAGATTATGCTTTGTAACGCAGCATCCTACACAGTGGGGTCTCTCAGTCTATGAACAAAGCTGTATTGGAAAAGTATGCTGTTGGATTTAACTCATTTGAGGAAACTGAAAATGGTGGCAAGTTTGTTCTTGGCTGTCATCTGTGTGCCTAAAGTTAGACCTTGGGGGAATTGGAAGAGCTGGGCACTGGAAGGGATTTTAGCCTGGTTACCCTTTGGGATTATTTCCTTCCACTTAACCCCAGTTTAAAATTTATACATGACATCTAAATTAATCATCAAGAACCTCTCTCTAATCAATAGAAACAAGCATTTCTAGATTTCTGTGATTTACCCATAGTGGTTAAATACTTGCCATTGGTTACTTCTGGAAGTGTTCTCTGCTCACAACTAGAAGAAACTTAGACCACTACCTTAGTTGTGACTGCTGTTCAGGTGACCCCAGTTAACAGAGGTGAATCCTGTTCCATGTGTCTAAAGCATAATCATCCTCAAGAGTGATAGCTAATCAAAAAAATTAATTCTTTTTAGCAGCTAGAAAGATAGCAAAACCACTGTGGCTGCTATCTTGAGTCACGTAGCCAGACTGTTTTTCCAAAACATCCTTCCAAACCACCTGGTGAATAAGCAGCTGTGGGCTTCCTGAAGGGTATGCTGGAGTCCATGCTTTCTAGGGACTCTGCATGTGGAGTTCTTATTCAGACCTTTCCAATGAAACCAATGGAAATTATGGCAAAGGTTTTCAAAATTAAACCCCCTCTAAGATGTTGACAGGGCAAGTTCTGTACATTTCTGTAAGACTCTTAAGTGATGGCTGAATGAGGATTGCCACTGGATACTTTCTGACTGGGTTTTTTGTAGGCCAGCTCTGCTGCAGCATGAGAAAAATGAGGTATTAACAAATCATAATACAATGAAGGAAATAAAAATATGTTTCTCTGTGCACTGATACACTTTATTCAGGGCAGACACATGCAGTATGCATAGCTTAAAAACATGAGCTTAAAAACATGTTACCTACTTGCAAAACACTCATTTTTTACTCTTTTCCAATATGTTTGCAGTTTGAATCAAACTTCTTGAGATAAAATGAGATACAAGGTCAGAATCTGAAAGCTCTCACTCACATGTCACCTTCCAGCTGTTATGGAAGCCTAGGCTGCTACTGTTCTTGTCTAGGGTGCCTGAACATAGCTCCGTTCTTTCCTGGGGACAATGGAAATGGAAGCTATTGCATTTTAATCAGCAGACAGTATTACAGCTCAATGAACATCTTCAAGGCAGGACTGGAAGCACTTACGTGTGGACTGAGAGATACCCTCAACATTTCTTTGCTACTGGATTTAGCATGAAGGCTGATAAACCTTCCTTCCCAATTTAGACTTCAGGTTACCACATGGGGACAAATGCTGCTATTGATTTTCTGTGCCAGTGATGGCATCTCACCTAACAGGACAAACCCCAGCCAACACCAACTGCATCAACTTGGGCTCGGTTTAAAAGTACTTTGAATAATATTTTAAGTCTTTTTTTTCTTCCATTTACCACGAGCTGGGAGAAGAATAAACTGGGCTGTTTAGTAAGTGCTGTCAACCAAAAGGTGACCTGTTCTTGCATCTGACCTTTTAGCTCAGCTTCATGGGTGGGTTTGGCTCAAAGCACTCACTGTGCCTGGGTTGCAAAATTCAAAGAAACAGGTGAAGTTACACTAAAAGATATTTATTTGTGTTATGCTGGAATTCCTTTGCTCTTGCCTGAGGCTCTGCTTTGGAGGCCTTCAAAGTTTAAACTGCTTCATTCTTGCATGAAACATTTTTTCCTTGCGTTTCTCTCCTGTCACGGGAATTAGTGGAACCTGAAATATTGACCTTGTCTAAATAGAGAACTGAAAGTAATTCCATGTTTTGTGGTGCTCAAAGCATTATTGTCTGCTAGTATTGCATGAAAGATGGGTAAAAATGAGGAAAACATACTAGCATGCTTAGCCACCACTCTTTGTTGAGCCCAGTTCCATAAGGAGAAGAATTTAGCTGATGGATGTAACCACAGGGGCAGAGTCTAAGTAACCATAGTGAGGAAACAGTATTGATACAACCAACCAATCAATTTAAAAGCCATACAGGAAGGAAAATAGGAAAACCAGTGATAGATGCTTTCTCTTTGCTTTTTTAAAATTTGTGTGTAGTTAGCTATGTACGTACTAGAGGGAAGTGTGCTCCACAGTCCATGTTCCCTCCTGGCCCATGCTCTGGAATTTAGTCCCCTTGGAAACCAAACACACATTTACTCTGTTACTAAGTGAAACAAGTGCATTAGCAATTATTTTCTAAATGGTACTGCACCACAGATCTTAATTTTATTTTTTTAAGAGGTATTAGGTTACATATCTTTCTATTGTACATGTATCTACAGCAAACCTTATTTTCTAGGTTTTTACCACTGTGTTAAAAAGTAGTATAAATGAAGATGTCCATGTCTCTGAAATTCCAAACATTTCCTCTCTAAACCAAAAATCTTTTCATTCTTCTTTGTGATAAATATAATGTGTGGTCAATTACCATATTTTATATACATTTTTTAAACATGTACCTAAATTCAGAAGGAATTATATTCCCTGTGTAGTGTCCAAAATATAATAAATAAGACATAATTTAAAAATCTGGCATATTCATAATTTAAAATAAAGGAATCACATGTCATTAAAACAGCATTTTACTCAGCTTTAATGCAATTCTAAAAATTCTTTTTTCTCACCCTAGACTTGGGCAATGGTCAGGGATCACTTTGTATTCTGGAACATGTTGCTATCATCATCTTAGGTGAAAATTAAAGCATTTTCCAGAATGTCACAGGAAATTTTAAATGACACAGCAAAAATAGTAATAGATTCTGATGCTATCAAAGAAAGCATAAGTGGTGATCAAGATGATTGGAGTGATGTCTGAACACTGTGTGAAATCTGTACTGCTCAAAGTTGACAGAGTTAGATGCTGTGAGATGTTTTAGACAGCACAGCAGAGACTACTCTTTGTGTCCTCTGTTGTAACCAATTTTATGTGCTCGATACCAATTTATTATGATTTACTGAGAGCAGGTGACTG
Organism: Sialia sialis; assembly: GCA_009812075.1. Taxonomy (NCBI): domain Eukaryota; kingdom Metazoa; phylum Chordata; class Aves; order Passeriformes; family Turdidae; genus Sialia; species Sialia sialis. The sequence continues at coordinate 35,777,277 of VRYO01002734.1, read as the reverse complement.
GAAGGCTCTGAGAGAATAATCTCCTTTCTCTGAAGTTTAAACAATGTGCTGTACATTTAAAAAAACCCACACAATTTTCTGTCTCTTGATAAAAATTCAAAACCTAAGTGAGTTTCATTAACGGTGCCCTTCTCCTTTAATATGTACATAGGATTATGATTGATTTAGACTATAAATCAGATATGTTGATGTGGGATGACTCCCAAATCTTTGTTCTTCTGTCTTAGCAGGCTCTTGCAAAGTGTCATCATTTTATCTTCAAAAAGGAAGTTACTCTAATCAGATACTGAAGTGGAAGTTTGCTTGGCTAAGTTCATACTGTGTGAGACCATTCTTATTACTTAAGCTCGTCTCTGATTCACTCTTCTGAAAGACAGGAGGTTAGCAGCAATGCAGGCTCTACAGAAGAAGCTTCTTTAGAAAAATTAGTCTTTTCAGGATCATCTTGAACACCCATGATAGCAAGAATCTACAAAATCTTGGCTAAAATTGACAGCTTGAAAGACTTAACTCAGGCTACAAGCAAATGGAAGCAAACCAGTTTTTTCTTCCTAGGTAGCCACTGTTGAAACTGTTTCCTTTCACATCTTGTTTTCAGCCAGCACTTCTGTTACTGTAATAATAATAATAGTAATAATAATAATAATAATAGTAAGCTCATCCCATGGCTTTAGAAGAGCAAATTAATACCACTGATTCTTTCTATTCCCAAGTAAGTGGAGAAGTTGTTACTCTCCTTACTATCACAAAAGTTTCCTGAGGAGTTTTCCGTAAATATAATTAAAACAACAACAACAAAAAGTTGTTAATATTTCAGTCTCATTCTCCCATCCAAATTAGGCTGTGGACAAGGATTTAAGGAAGGGTGTGCCAAACACTGAGGACTGTTAGTAGTCCAAGTCAATTAGAGCATTTAGTGCCTAATTAAGTGTTCATTTATGCTCTGTGTAATCTCACAGAGAGTAGAATTTGGCTCAGGCTGATTGGAAAACAAAATTTTTGCAATTACGTGTGGAAACATCTACTACTTTTATACATACAAAACCTACTTTGTTTTATATGAGTCGAGGGCACTGTAAAACAAGGCTAAACTCCTGTCTTAGTTTGGCTGGCTTCCTCTTAGTTTCAAAAATCTCACTTTTTTCTCTGTATCTGCAGAAGTCACGGCATATACTAAAGACAAGCTGTTCGGCAGCCAATTTTCCATGTTTTCTTCAAAGGGCAAATTTAACTGACTTCTGCAATAGCAGAATTGAGAATGTTTTGATTCTCACAATCTCTCTATTCCCTGCTTCACAGAATAAATAGGAATTTTAGCTAGAGCTGGATTAACCAGGAGCCAGGCTTTTAAACAAGAGACATTTCTGACTTCCCTGCATGCTACAGCCACCACAAACATCCTTCTTGTCCTTGCAGGAAATGCATCTTAAATCCCAAACAGAAGTAATGTTAGACTTTGGAGACTTGACTTCTGCAGAAACCTGTCAGTCACCTCTGACGTAGCCCATGGGAACGTTCAAATTGCCACACCTGATTGGCGTTCTTGTTACATGCATACAGAAACAAGTCCTTCTGATCTTCACTCTTTGCTGCCTCTATGCATTTACCAGAAAGGACATGGACAATCATTCCATTCTATAAGATGAGAGAAGAAGGGAAAAAAAGAAAGAACAAATTAAAAGTGAGGGATTTATTAGTAAAAGCTAAGCCGTGTTTCAGAAAATTTATATGCAATATATCCCCAGTAATAACTGGTTGTTCAAATTATTTTAAGCAATGCCCCAAGCACAATGACTGGATTTAGCTTTGTGCCCAGAGCATGGTGAATATTCATAGTTCCTTTTGAAACTAACACAAGTGGTAGGTGCAGAGTTCTTTTCCACCACTGTATTTTTCCTATGGTTGCAGGTTGTCATCAGCCCCAGCCTCAGTACTACAGGCCATGACATTTCATAAGGACCAGTGCTTGCCTTAGGAATCAAACCAGATTACAGTAGGACTGTTCCAATTCCTGCAACTACGGTAACTTCTATTTTCCTAGGCTGTCCCAGAACATGACATTTTTCATTCTTTTTGAGGAGTTCCTGCTCTGCTGGATAAAGTTCACTGAAAAACAATTAATTCCTCTAATAGGAAGATTGCTCTTCTCTTACAATGCAGGAGAAAATTTAATTTTTCCCATTAAAAGCTTCACAAAGGGCTCTCATTTGGGAGGGGTCAGGTTTTCCAAACCATTCCTCAATCTGAAATAAGTGGGAAAGAATTTGCCCTGCTCTTATTTTCACAACCACTGATTCTGATTCTATTCATATGAGGCCAGTAAGACAAGCAGGTAAAACGAAGACATAAGATTTTAGGTAGGATTTCTGTAATTTGTATTTCTAAACCAAATGTTTTTTATATAGTGGGCAGGAGACATCCCAATTTTTCAGGGTTAAAAAGGTACAGAAGTGAAATTTGCCCTTCAGGTACCTCATCCCTTCTTCACATAAATCCTGAAATCACCCAGTGATCCCACAGTCATCATCAGCTGCCTGTCTCCCATCAGAGCCACTACTGACCTCCTGGACATCCCAGTGCTGGGTGCTGTTGTCTGTCTCCTTTGTACAGTTTTGAGGGATAACCTTCCCATGTCTGACATCAAAGCACAGCAGCGGAGCAGAACCAAGCCAGATTTCCTTCATGCTGTTATATTGAAAATGCTGGGAAAGGAAGGGTTTGTTTGAACAATGATGGATGGACATCCCAGTTCATTTTTAAATGCTAATTCTAAAGACAATTTCCTGTACATGTTTATTAAGATGCAACCCAAACATGAGTGTCAGAGGCCCAACAGCCTTGACCCTTCAAAGCAGTCCCTGCTGCTAGCTAATTCTGGCATAACTATTTACCTAAGGAAAGGCTTTGTGAACTAAGATAATGTGTAACATAAACCAACCCTATCATAAAATTTTCCAGTTTAATAAATATTTGAACAGAGGGGTGTTTCTGACATGTCTTCACATGCTGCAGTTTGAAATGTGTCTGCAGCTCACCCTTGAGCTAGACCAATGCCAGCTAGGGAGTCTAAATGAACACACCTCCCACCTTAGACTGTAGTTTAGGCATTAATCTTTAGATTTAGTCGCTAATGGGGACTCCCCCACACCAAATATTTTGGAACTGCTATGTATTTTTTATTCACAAGCTTTCTGTTCCCCAAAATATGCTAAACAAATAAGCACTTAATGATGACTTCTGGAGCAAAATGTGGGTTTCTGTCACAGTGACACGTGGGACATTGGCATTTTTCGAGTGGCATTCAGCTGTGGAAAGTGGGCATTGTTGCCTTCACACATACTAATTTTGAACATGCCAGTATTTCCACTAGTGTCACCCCAGCCATTTACATGTTGGAGTGCCTGTCTTCTGCAAGGCTCCCTAGATCTGACACAGAGCCTATACTCAAAGTATACATTACCTGGGTGAGACTGTCACTGCAAGGAGAGAGTTCAATAAAGCCTTCTGCAGTAGATTTTCCAGGCCTGTAATCTGCACAGAAGCCAACACCAGTATTGTAAAGCTGTAAGTAAAAGTTTATAGTGATATAAATCACAATTGGATACAAACAAAATATCCTTCAGCTAACATTTTGTGGTTGTATCCCTTTATGATATATGATTTTGTTCATAAATCAGGCACTGTCTTTTTCTTTCAGACTTGATCTTGCATATTTATCTTGCAAACTAATGTGATATAAAAGGCAGAGTTACATCAAGGGTCAGTGTTACCCAGTGAGCTTTGTTTGAATTAGAGACATCCACTTCTGGGTTTAACTATTATGATAATTAAAAGAAAGGTATCAAAATGTTTATGCCAGCAGAAAATTGCACTTCAATGGGATGCTGTAGTCAGAAAAAACACAAGATATTCCAGAAGAAAAGACAATGAAAATTCCTGTGATCCACACTCAGTTCTTACAAGCTAACCTTGAAAATAGAGACCACATAAAATAGTAAAAGGACAGAGTAAAATCTGGCTAAAGATAGCTGAGTGTTAATTAGTAGACCTTGTTGCCTTGTTAGGGGGAACTCCCTTCCAGTAAGGCTGCTGGGAATAAATTCATATTTAATGAATATTTAATGAATTATAATTATCAACTATGTGTTTAAAAAAAGCCCCAGACATTACGAATATTTTGTCTTGTGCCCAGTCAGCCAGGGAACTGCTATTGCTATCACTTCTGTCCTTTGGGAAGTGCAGAACAGAAGAAATGCCTTTTTTTCACTTTGTTTCCATGGGTCAGCACAGAGATATCTTGGCTGCTGTCACTTCTGCCATTTGCATGAGGCAACACAGTTCTTTTCCTTTACTAATGGCACCTGAGAAACCTGAGGTTAGGATCCTCTGAGCTGTGACACTGAACTGAGTCAGACACTCTGGGTTCAGTACCTGGCTGGTTTTCAACACTTGTGTGAGAATTTGGGCCAGCTCTTTGTCTATGTCTTTTTCTTTCTCCCTTCACTCTGGTTGCATTGCCTGTTTGGACCAAGTATTCGGGACATGGAAGTGACACTGGAGTCTTTGAACAATGCAAAAAAAAGATCATTCTTTATAGTGTGTTTCCTCTTACCTTGCCAGAAAATCTTGGTGTGTCTCCAGGTTGGGAGAGTTCAGGATACACATTTGAAACAAACCACTGGAAATTTCTACAGCCCAGTCTCTTCTGTAGCTGAAGGCGCTCGCTGCAGTCTGGCTTCTCTGCCTTTATGGAGAAAAGGAAAAAGGGCAACAAGGTTACTGGTGTATTTGTCTTAGAGATGCTAGGAGTGGAAATGACTACACAGGAATTATTTCTACCATCTTTTCTGTACTGAATGTTATTGGTATTGATATGTATCTCTTATGACATATGCAAAGGAGGAGATCCAGCTATAGCCGTCCTCAAACTTTGTGCTGAAACAGCCACAGTCTGGCATTGTGATAGAAGTGTTTCTGAAGTAGCTTACATTGTGAAAACAAGTATGTCCTCTAAAAATTATTATTATACTACAGGATAATAAGTCTTTGTCATATTTTTATTTTAAAAAGTTAGGACCAAGTTTGATAGTTGTTGCACGGAAATTCAGTGGGCCTGTATTAGATTGCTGTTTAATATAGAATTTTTCCTGCTGATAAAAACTCAATTTCCTGGCTTTTAGCAGCCCAAATTACCCAGTTACTGTCAGTCCTCTATGATCAGAGGAAATAAGTGATGACAGAATTTAGCCCAAAATACAGTCTATCACCTATTATCTATCTCTTATCTGGTAGTTACTAAATCTAATGAACAAAGGTGTTTGCAGCTATAAATGCATAAAACCTTTCCTATGCTTTCTCTGTTTTCTTGCATTACAAAGACAAAATATCAGCTCTCAACTTTCCTGGTAGCAACTCTGTTATGAAAAAAGACAAGTGCCTTCAACCCTTGGTACAGCTACAGGCATCTGCACTGCAAAGGACTGACAGGATAAAAATTTGAGAGTATTTAGCACTAAAGATGACAAACAGGATTCTCAAAACCTCTAAGCACTTATGTGTCTAATTCTTCAGTTTCAAAACCACACAAAATGCTTTTCTAAATCTCTCAGTGCCTAAATATTAAAAACATCTAACAACCCTTAAAAGTCTCTCTCCTCTTTCTTGCCAGCAGTAGATCTCCCCTCTTCATGTTTCTACTTTTTAAAAAATGCAGTTTGGGATGGGATTCCAGGAAACTGGTCTGGATTTCTTTGTCAAAAATTAGAATTGGCAATGTAACCAGAGAATTGCCTGTAAATGACTTTTTCCCAGACCAGCTGTTTCTCTGTATCCATAAGAAAGAAAGAAAAGGACTTTGCAGCATGAAAAACATTGACAAATTATGGCCTTGGAGATCAAAGGTTAGGTGTCAGTTTCTAAAGGCAGGGATCAATCATTCCATAGGGCACTGTTTTCCAGTCTTTGCAAACTCCACAGGCAAAGCTCAACAGTTGCATACTTCAGTGTCTTAGATTCAATAAGCATAACAACAAAGTGTAACAATTCTGCACTACACAGAACCGTCCTCTAGAGGTTTTCTTGGAAAAGGGAGAGAGAAGTAAAATGCTTCCCCTAAAAAGGGATGTTTCTCCTGAGACTCTGCCTTGGCTGAGGAAGGCAGTGGCCGTAAATCTCATTTTTTCATACTAGTTACAGTCTGCATTTGATGCTGAATAAATGGTGCAAATAATGTAAATAAGCTCATTGTCCCTGTAAACCCATCTGAAAGGAAAACTGTGCTTGAAAATTAGATATGCAAACTACACAAGAAAAGGAGCAAAAGAGCTAGTGGCTGAAGTAGTAGAGAGCTGAGAAGAGCCTAATTCATCTGTTTAATGCTCAGACCACGGCATCCTGTGCAGGATGTGATCCAGCCCATAAACCAAGAAAGGTTATAAAGCCAGCTAAAAGGGGGGGTCACTAGTTGTTCTCTGCAGTGAGCAGTGGTGGTGCTGCAGACTCATAGAGAATTCTACGGTGGCCCATAGGTGGCTCTGCTCGCCCTCTCAGTGCAATAAATCCCCTCAGGGCCCTGTGCTGCTGAGTGGCAGTAATGTCCTTTCTTGCTTGAGCCTTTTGAATAACATCCTGCTGCACTGACAGGCTGAAAACATAGGCTGTGACAGCAAGGAACACACAAAAAGGGCCATTTACGTTATGGTATGCTGCACACGGAGATCATAAAATTGATCATTTGAGGGAGCATCATACTCAGAAGTGAAAGTATTCTGGCTACAATAAACTCAGGCGAAAGGTCATGCTGCTTACAGCTAGCAAGCTGTATCATTGGTGACTGTAGTTTTTAGTCGAGAAAATTGCTTCTGAGCTGTCAAGAAAAGCCTTCAGGGAATTATTAAATGATTTAAAGACCTCACTGCCCATTTTAAAAGGCTTGGTCTAGTGGCTATAACCCTTTCTGAGTCAATTGACAAGCTCCTGGCCAGTGGAGTTCAAAGGTACAACACAGACAAGTAGAGAGGATCTTTAAAAAAGATGTGAAAATAAGAGTAAAAAAGGAAACACAGTAGTTCCAGACTCTACAATTAGTAGGCTGAATGGAAAGGCAGATCCACTGGCGGAGCATAAGGAAGTGGGACTAAGTGACGAGAGAAGTCATGCTGATATACAGTCCTGTTCCTCTCCCCACTATAATCCAGTTCCTGCTGGACCTGGCTTTCTTGGGTGATGGCCAGCCCTGAGTGACTGAAGCATGCAGGACAGGTATTACTGGAGCCAGGTATTACTGCTCACCAGTGCAGATGAGCTCATTAAAGCCATCAGGATTGGTGGCAGCCTGGGCTGTAGTGACCAAGCCCTTGTTGAGTCTGTGATCTCAAGGAGTGTGAGCCTGGTGAGGAGCAAAGTCAAGACCCTGAACTTTGCAAGAGGAAACTTCCAACTTTAAGGAGCTCGTGAAGGAGATCCCCATTAAAACTGTCCTTAAGGGCAGAGATGCTGACCAGAGCTGGCAGCTCTTTAAAGCCACTTTTCCTACAGTGCAAGAGCTCTCTATCCTGCTATGTAGTAAACTGAGCAAGACAGGCCAGAAACTGACACAGCTAAGCAAGGATTTGCTCCTCAAACTAAGGAGTAAGAAAGAAATGCACAGACAGTGAAAGTGGGGACAGGTGACTTGAGGAAAGTACAGGGATATGGTTTGAATGTGTAGGGGTGGGGTCAGGAAAGCCAAGGCAAATCTGGAACAGGACTTGGTAAGGGGCACAAAGAATCACAAGAAGGGATTCTATAAATGAATAGGTCAGAAAAGAAAGGAAGGACAAGGAGAATGTGACCCCCCTCCCCACCAATAACCAAGAAGAGTGAACTGGTGGCGACTGATGTGGTTGTATTCCTCAGTCTTTGCAGGCAGTCAAGCTCTCAATTCTCTCAAGACTCTGATCCTCTGAGTGAGTGGGGAAGGTGAATGAAATCCCTCCCCTATAAGGGAAGAGCAAGCTGGGGATCACTTGACGAAATGGAATAGAATTGAAGGCTTCAGGGAGAATTTAGAGCAGCCTCCCAGTACCTAAAGGGGACTTACAAAAAGGAGCAGTAGAATTAAACTAAAAGAGAGCAGGTCTAGATTAGTTATTGTGAAGAAATTCTTTGCTCAAAGGATAGTGAGGCACTGGAACTGGTTGCATGGAGAAGCTCTAGAGGCCTCATCCCTGGAAGTGCTCAAAAACAGGCTGAATGGAGCTCTGAGCAATCTGATCTAGTGAATGGCACCCTTGTGCATGGCAGGGAGTTGGAATGAGATGATCTTTAAGGTCGTTTCCAACCCAAACCATTCTCTGGTTCCATGATTCTATGATTCTATGAAATGCAGGAGCAAATATGAATGGGAAACTGCACAGCACCTACCCATGCTCTGCCTAAATACTTTCAGTGACTTTTTTCCCTTAAAAGCATGACATTGTTAAATGAACAGAAATATACATGATACATTTTCATTCAAAACTGCTCACAAGTTTGTCCACTGCCTTGTAGAAAGAATATGATTACAAGAAAAAGCAGCCAGAGAATTCCTGAGCAACATTAACATTATTAACAACATTACGCCAACAACATTCCCCACAGCTGCAAGACTACCAATAAGGAAACATCCACTTGTTTGTAATACGAGAGATACACAGTTCCTTGACCACCCCTGATCTGCCATGGAGACTGTACTTAAAAAACGGATGCAGCCATTCAGTAGTTGTTGGATTGTGTGTTACCTGCAGATGGTTCAAGTGTAGCTGTATGCCAAGGCTACACCACACACCTGCCTGCAAGCCTGTCCTAGCTTACAGGCTGCTGGGAATCCGAATTCTTGGAGGAATATCTAGTCAGATGCCTGCACCATGCTTCTAATGAAAATGTAACTTGTAAATAGTGGTGTGTTGAGACCTGACTTTCCCAGTTCAGTTACTTCTGGATACATCAGTTCAGGGAAAAAAATCCACACCTTTTTTGTCAGATATGTTCCTTTCCAGGAGAGGCAGTATAATTTGCCACTTGCCTGTGAATAATATCCTCAGGAACCATATGAGGAAGGCCTTCAGTAACCAATTATGAACCCTCTAGGATGGTCCTTTGAACACACAGTGCTGCAGACTTCCACTTCAGATGCATCACAACCCTCCATGTACTATCAGTAAGAAAAACCACAGCTTGTTGGGGAGTCATTTAGAGAAGAGATTATACTCCACAAGGTTTGATAACTTCAGCACAAGGCTGAATTTATGCACATTTCTCTCTCCCCTTCCTGATCTGATGACTCTTTCACTGGAAGGTTTAATAAAAAGATTATCCTCTGCCTCTGAATGCACACAGGCACCCCTATTCCTATTCTTCTCCCTTCACCTATCTCAACATAAACCTCAGACACAAACCTCTACAAAGTCTTTACCTTGCTGATTAAGAAAGCCACTGTGTCATGCTTGTAGAAGTTCTCTTTAAATGAGCCCAGCCAGGTCTCTGCTATTCGGATTTTGTTCCTCACAATGGCCTCTTCGTAGGAGAAAGCACGGGGTAAGTGATTTCGATAGACGTGCCCAACTCGGGAGCATGGGATAATTTCTACAGAGCCACCACAGAGCCAGGTCTGAAACACAGGTGAAAGCACAAAAAGAAATTACCTTATTTAGATTACTTCTGTCTGAAATGGAGAAGCTCCTTTACTCTAGACTCTGCTTCAGGAAATCCTGGAAACAGCAGGAGCATTATTATATGCTTCTTTATGCATTGCTCCTCACAGACACAGAGAAGATAACGGGCATTGAGACCTCTGATTTGACACAGTATGGCTATTTGTACGCTTTCTTGTTTTTCTGTGCACAAACAGTACAGAGTTGTGGAGAGATCTGGGTGCACACTTTTCCTTACCTGGGACAATAAATACACTATACTCTTTGTGCCTGCAATTTTCATTGGTTTTCAATATCAGTTAATTTTTGTACTCAGCAGAAGTCAATACAAGGGATTTAATATAAACAATTTGCTATTAGAACTACAGGCTGACCAAAAAAAAAGTGCTACTTCCCCTTTCGTTCATGTTAACATACCAGAATAGAAGAGGCAGCTTTCAGAGTGTGCCAAAAGAAGTGGCTCGGGCCTCAAGCAGATAGTGATACCCAGCAAAACTTCCTTCTCCTGAAATAATGCTCCTAACTCACAGCAGCTGCATGTTCTTTGTAGTCCAGACAGGTTGTGGAGTGTGTGGGGATAGATTTCTGCAGGGAAGGTTGTAGTCTCCATAACCCAACATGTTCTGCACTGTTTTTACAAGTATCTTCTTGCTTTTTCCCACAGGTTCCTTAAAATTGCAATACTTATCACAGATTGATGCTTTAATTAAGGTCCTTACCCTAATAGATAGTTCCAGGTTTTCTGCTCCCCACATGGTCATGTCAGAATCATAAGCTCCAGTATTTTGGAAGTAATGTCGATCCATTGCCACCACTGCACCAGCTACTGCAGGACTCCTGTGTAGAAAACAGTTTGGAAGTGAACACCTTGAGTTATGGATGAGGAATTACACAGAGGGTGAAAAATCCTCCATTTCCATAGAGAGAGTATTATAAAATGATTCAATACTGCTCCATATAAGCTTGAACGAACTGATTATCAAAATAAAAAATGACTGGAGTGTAATTCTAGGATTTGCTTGGGGAAGGGAGCTAAGAGCTGAATTATCAAATAAGACTCAGAACAGTGGGGAACATTGCAGATATGCACATTCAAAACAAAGAGACAAACAGATCATGATTAAGACATCTCTTTTAGCTCTGTTTGACCTGTCCTTTTCTTTCCCTACAAACCTTCTCACCTTGCCTGGTCAAGCTGTACTCTAATTGGGTTGATGTGTGGAAAATGTTGGTCACATTGAAAGTGTGGCTGCGATCTAGTTAGAATGATTACTAGAGGCCGAAACAAACAGGACGAACAAAAGACCTATCCCTTCAGAATTACTAACTGAGCATGTACAAGTAACCACAGCTTTCTCTTATCTGGAAGATGACCCAAGATGACCCAAACTGTACAGTTTTGCTGCTGAGCTGAGCAAGGCACGTTGTCTGATGGACTGTTACCTGATAGGGCTGATGGGAGACTGTCGTACCTTCTCTTCATGCTCTGGCACTGGTTCCCAATGAAAATCTAATTTCCAATCAAAAACACCTCGGTGCAGGCCCACAGAGTGATAGTACTGAAAGGTCTTCCAATCTATAACATCTATGACAGGGGAGACGACACTGTTTCTGAAAAAGATAATACCATTTATTTCCAAAACCAAAGCATAAATTAAGTTCATTACTCTGTTAGCAAACATTACTTCTCCTCTTTGACACTGTCAAGCACAAGCACTCCTCTAAAATGCTGAGTGCCCTTAGTTTCCCTACTGACAGAAGTTCAGGTACTCAGTGCATGGGAATACTGAGCATACAGTGAGGAGTCTAAAGATCAATAATTTACTGATAACCTGTACCTTGCATTGTCATTTAGCACTATCTAGGATTTTGTTATAAGTTGACCATCAGAATTCTCATAAAGCTATTTCACACAGAGGCCCCAATGTCTGATGCTACAGGCTCTGCATGGATGCAAAGTCGACAGCGGAAGATGCTTTGGCCTCTCACACTTTACCATCCTTTGATTCTCCTGCAGATGTTGCACACATTTCATGAATTCATCACATCAGGCCAATAAAGAGTGCACTTATCCTTAGTTTGTTCTGCTGGTTGTTTTGATAAAATATTTATTTACTGAGTTAATAAGCTAGTGCCTGTTTGTATTTTATCAGAATCTTAGAATGCTCTTGCATATGTACTATCAAGGGTGGAGTCTACTTTTAAGAGCAAGAATACTGTAAGTGGCAATCCTTGAATTCATTTCTAACTTAGGTTAAATTTAGAGTAGTCTGAGAAGAGGTACTAGACATTTCCCTATGGCAAAGAAATCACAGTATTTCACAGTGTACTTGCACATCATCTTGAAATTATCTGGTAGTTTCAGAACACTCTTCAGTGTTCCTTGTTTTCAGGTCAATGATATATCACATTTAGAAATTTTCAGAGTATGAATGAAATGGTATTAGGGACTGCAGGGAAAAAGTGTTGAAGAATAACATTATCCATTTCTTCTCTCTAATGCTAAAAGGATAGTCTCTGGACTCAGTGCAAAGGCTTGTCTATAGGCAAAAATTCCTCTGGAGAAAAATCAGTAATCTTTAAGAGGAATTAAAATACACTGGAAAAATTATTTTTGTTCTAGAGTAGTCATATCCATGTAGGCAATTTTTCCCTAGGAGAAAACTCCCTGTTAAAACAGAGAGAAAAATGAAATGGTCAATTTGGGGACAAAATGTAGATGCTTTAATCTCCTCTTTTAAGATGTTCCTGTTGGTCAGAAATCACAAGGAGAGAAATTTGCTTGAAACATAATACTGTCAGTGAAGAAAGGACATCTGAGAAGTCTCCAGTGCAATGAATCATTTTTCCATGGCAGAGACCAGAATCAGCTAAGGAAGAAGGTAGCTCTGGGTGATGTTAACATCACCTTGACATACCTTCTCTGCCTCTACAATCACTAGAATAATGTTTTTTCAGTATCAGAGTGGGGGAAACTCCTGACTTTGTTTTTTCACAGCTGACATTTCCTACAGAGGATTTTAGAAGCCCACAGAAAAACAGACTACTGTTTGTCAGTTGGTAGTACAAAGATGAACCATACAGAGGATTGCTTTAAATTTACTCAGTTTTTGTTTCCAAGTAAGAGCAGACTGTCCTATCATGAGCTTAAGCCAGAAAGATTTAAAATAGAAAAGTGATCTTATTTCTCTGTTCAGGTGTAAAACCACCCTTTATGATATGCAATAATAGGCACTCTTAGAAACAAGCATCTGATTTATAAATTGGTGAGAAAATTTTATGGTCACATGCAGCATTTGCAGGCATATACATCAAGGCAGTGAGTTCCTGTCATCCTTCCACAAGACTCAAAAAAAGTGGAAAGAAGTGATACTAAAAATAATAAAGCTGATATCCTTCCCTGATTCTACTAATGATGTCCTGTGATACAGTTTTGTATCCATGACAGGAGAAACCACCCAGCACTCAAGCCAGCAGGGCCTTTCTACTGAAAGTTTTACTCACTAACAGCATGCAAAGGAAACTACCTGCTTCTGAAAGTTACTAAAGGTAGTGTCCCACTGGACTTACACAAACTGGCATTTCTTTTCTTTGATATGATGGGGGAAATGCATCTGACAAGTTAAATGAATTTTAAATGACTAAATGTCAAAAATGAAAAGTCACTGTAACACTAATTTCTGCAGCCTGCTGCATTCTCCAGGTGTATGAGTATCTCTGACAAGTGCCTGGTTGGGAGTGTAGATGCAGCTGCATAGTTCCCACCTCAGTTTGCTACTGCTTGCTGAAACCCACACTATCTATTGCTGCTGGTTTATCCATTCTCATTCAGACGGGACTGAGGAATTAGTGACCCCAGGGTAGTTTATTTTACTACTTCACATTCAAGAGGGAAATATCAGGAGGGTGTATTTGAGTAGAAGCCAAAGGCAATGTAGACTAAACCACTCAAAAGACCTTGACCATGCAGACTAGACCACATCTGAACTGATGTGAACCACATGAGCTGATCCTGGATAGTTCAGATAGAGACAAAGCTAATACAGACACACATCCAGATATATTCTGGGTCAGATGATCCAAACATTTCAGACTATCCTACATTTTCATATCATTGCAGCTATTTAAAACCTGTCTTTTTTAAAAATCCACCTTAAATTTCTTGCCACTATAAAGCTCCAAACTCCAATGGTGCTTCTGGCATCAGTGCAATTGCTCACAAGAGTAGGCACCACAGTAGTAGTTCTAGTTATTGGACATTGATTCCTCAAGATTCCAATTCAAGAAATATGCCAATAAGGACATAATGGATTCCGATAGTTTGGAGACTGAGCAGTTATCCAAACTATCTGCAAACTATGAGATGGAAAATTACAGTGTTTAAACTGAAAGTAATTCGCAGGAATTGGTCACATTCTATCCTGGCTAAATTCAACCATAAACCAGAATAAAAGAAAATCCGATCTCCTTTCCCACAAAATTATACAGTAAAAACTGATAACTATGTTTTAGAGCTGCTGCTTGTGTAGCTTTTTCAGAATACCAAGATGAACAATTTTCAAAAGTATGTTTGTAAGAGTAATTCTAGACCTTCACCTAGTGTATGTGTGGTATAATCACAATGTAGTTCTGCTGAAACCAACAGATACACACTGTCTTAAAACTAAATAATGGGAGTGTCATTCTGATCTGAAATAGAGGAATCTAGTAACCTGGTCAACATTCAATTTTAATCCAAATCAAGCAGTGCTTTACCCATTTTTTGGGTGGTATGATTTAAAATAAAAATAAAATAGCTGTTTCCTGCATATTCAAGGATGGTTGAATATTTGTGTAGTTCTGAATGCAAATTTGCAGTAGATGGTAATTGGAAGACATGCTTAGATATTCCTGTTTTTAACTGGGTAACTGGCAGACAGCAGCTTCTCAGCACTTTGAAATGAAACACAAACTACTGCTAATTTTACTCTGTGGAATCTAAGGAAAGGGAAAAACAGGAAATTCAAATACAACTAGCAGCAAGGCTTTGAACTGTTTGACTAATCTCTGAATATTTCAAATGCTTGGAACTCACACAAATTACAAAAGGTCACAATTCCATGAAAAAGAGCAACCCAAACAAGAACAATTTCCTGGTTTGGGATTTCTTTACCAAATACAATTGCAAATTAAATGTCTTCCCATGAACCTTTACAGTAAGCATGGACATTATGTTCTTTTCTAATTTTAAACTAAGTAACATGGGGAGAGGAAAACTTAATTAATGTATCTGTTTTGAAGTTTTGGATACACTTTTTTTGAAAGTGCTTTTGTATTGATTTATACTTTCTTTTGCTGGAAAGGGATTTTAATCTGTTTAAATCTCCTTTAAATAAGGAAGGAAAAAAAGAGAAACCAACAAAACCCGAACATGAAAATTATCTACATTCCTCAACCTATTTCAGGGTGCATCACAGCTTGTAAAAATTAGATCACTAAGAAATCCAGGCTGTCCTGGTTCTCTGTTTCTACATGCAGTCAAAACTTCAGTGAGTAACTGAGGACCCAAGCTGGTTCCACAAAATGCTGCATTTCCATAGAGAGCACCTTGCTGGCTAACTGGAGTCTTAGAAATATAGACTACTTGAAATTAGATAGGGTTAATAAGAAGATAAAATGCAGAGATAAGGAATGGCAAAGCTAAGTTATAAAGGATTACAATAATTTTACAACTATAAGGCGCACTGGACTGTAAGGCGCACCTTTTTTTTGCAGTGAGGATCTGTGCGCAACAAAGTAACGAATTAATAACAGATTGGGCAATTGCAGGGTTTACTGGCAGGTGCTTAATTTGCAAACATTCATGGATTGGTGTAGCCTGTAAACGCAGCCCCAGGCGTCTCCCATGTGCCGCGGGCCCCAGCACTCTCGCCTGCACCCGGCGCCGGCTGGTGCGGCTCGGCTCAGCTCACACTTCCGGGTTGGCAAATTTATGAACTTTGTCCATACATAAGGTGCACTGGATTATCAGGCACACTTCTGGGTTTCAATTAAAATTTTAGTCAAAAGGGTGCACCTTATAGTCGTGAAATTTCTGTACTTAAATACTTGGTCTCCTTACAGACCACCTCCAGACTAACTTGGGGCATAGGAAAAGTCTACTTGAATGGATGGACTATTCATATGCTAAGCACTAAGCAAATCTATGCAAAGCCGAGTGCTAAGGGAATGCTTTATTAAAAAAATAATAATTTTTGAAGCTGCCTTTTTTGGCTAAAATATTAAAATTTGTATGTAGAGTAACAAAATCTGTAGAAGTAAACATCTTTTACACTGGACAGTCAAGGCACTGAGCCATGAATTATGCCTAAATCTTTATTGCTCCTGTGTTTAGCAGTAATATTTGCCTTTGGCTTTAGACTCTCATCTTTATTTTCCTTTATCTCAACTTCTTTAAAGTAGGTCACCTTCTGATCCTGATAAACTGTGAAAGATTGTAAAGAGATGGCTTATCTTCCCATAACCTACCATGTAAATGCAGAACATTTATTGAATTTGAAATGAGTGTTATTGACAAACAGGGGGTATAAAAGGATTGAGCAAACACAGAAATCCCAGGAAGCAGGCTGTTGTATGTGAAGTGTACAGAAGGCTTTCAAAACCATGGACTTGCGTGCTCAGATGCTGGGGTTGTGTGGGTTCTGAATGGATAACATCATGCTTCCCCAAGTCTGTGAGAAAACAGATGGCTTATGTATTTGGTAGCTCAAAAAGCTGGGATATGGGCCACTGAAAAGTGGGGAATCAGAATAAAAGAAGCTGTTCATCTTTAGTGCAAAATATTTCCGTTCTCTCTTGTGTATTACCATAAAATCAGAACCACACAGAAATTTCTCTTTCTATTCTTATACCTACAAGCAGAGGCTTCCATTTGTTCCTGATAGGAACACAAAGATGATGAAACACTTTCCCAGTGCTATGCTAATTTCTTATTCTGTTTATCAGCTTTTTCATTAAAGATTAGTCCTAGAATCACAGTGTAAAGTAGAGGCACTTTGAATTTTAGAAACCAGATAAGCTTTTAAAAATAATATACACAGGCTTCTGTTTCCTAATCTAATATTTGAGCTTTGGTATAGGCAGTGCTCCAGCACAGAGAGAAACAGCCATTGCAATGAGGAGCAGGGGAAAGGTCCTAAGGGCCAGCTACCCCTTTGCAGATCACCCTCTGTCTATAGCTGTGGTGTCCAGGCCTCTTTTAGGGGTGGAATTCCTTGTCAAGGATATAATTAAAGTTAATTTTGCTTGCATGAAGTATTTTAAGGAAATATATTTTTGGATTTTTTTTTTAAATCATTCTGCTTCAGCACAGTGGCCACTGTTTTTAGATCAAAGGAACAACATTTTTAAGGCTTCATGGCACAGGTCATTATATGCCCCCTCTGCCTTTCTCTGCCTTTGGACAGAATACAAAATAATAGCTCTGCAGTCTCCTGGAAAAGGCAAACCCTTCCAAAGATGGCTGTAATAATGGCACAGCTGCATTGTTATGCACCATGCTACTCACCTGGAATTAGCCTGGAACATAAACAGTTGTCAAATGAAATGATCTGTGGGACATCTCATGAAATTTCCTAATATTGTCCAGGTACCTACAGTATTCATCCTTGAATAATCAAAATGTCAAGGAATGCTTTCGAAACCACTGAACCATTCTCTAGGCAATATACTAAGCTGATGCACAGCTTCCCAGTCAATTTATTAGGCATGGTTCACAGAACTATCCAAATCAAGGTGCTCAAAAGCGTATATCCAATTATTTTAGCATGACCTATTTTTTTTTTCAGAAAAATAAATTAGATTGGGTTAGTGAATAGAGTCATCATGTAGGTAGATTAAATGTCATTACCTAGAACAAGTCAAATACTTGCCAAGTAATTCTGTATAAATATTTCTATACCTGTAAAGCTGGAATAATTTTTCTTTTATTTATCCTACAGTCTAGTAAGAACTGAGAGTATCTCTCTTGTTGTTGCTTCAACTCACAGTGAGATCTCAGTCTGGGCAAGGATCTCTCAGCATCACTCTAAGATCACAATAAATCACAATAACAGTGACACACTTTGATCAGGAGTCTAGAAAATTAGGCTTAATCACAATTTTCAAAGTTAAAACCACTCTACAGCTCCCTTAAGCTCCTGCAAAGGTTTGAGCTTTTAAAAGCTGCATTGGCCTTTGCCAGCAACTCACCCACTCTAAGTGATCAATGAAACTTCAGGGGTCCGGTCAGAAACAGGACAATCACTGAAATGTTTTAGCTTTGATTCAAGCTGTTATAGAAAAGAAACAGGTAGTAGGAGATATTACTTCTTGCTGGTAAAATGTTTAAAATGTTCCCCTCCTGTCCCTCCAGCAAAACTGCATGAATTACAGTTTAATTGGTACATTAAGAAGAGGAAAGATGGATATTTCACCAGTCACTCTCAACTTTCTATCCTTTCATCACTTGGGTAGTCTCAGGGAGTGCTCATGATTCAATTTAACAGCTCCTCAAGTGCTAAATGAAGCCAAGTTGACTATGCTAATGCTTTACATTTCCATGGTGATCTCTGTGCAAGCATTATAAACAATTTAGGAAAAGTCATAAATTAACTTCCTGATCAGGTCAGTGTTATTGTCACCATTCTTCAGCTGGAGAAAGAGGGACAGTAAGGGAAGGTGACTGTCAAGTGCTTTAGACCTTATCATCCCTCCTCAATGGAAGATGTCATAGGTTATCCTCACTAGTAGTGACAAATCTTCCAGGGTCAAACACAGTGACTAATGCAGCACAAAAAAAAGGATGGCTTAACCCGTACTATTATCCAATCAGGTTTACACTTTTGCTTCATTAATCCAATTAGATATTACTAAATTCACTTTTAAATACTGCTGTCCTGGAGGAATGAATGAGCATATGAGGCCTATAAGGGAAGAGAATTACTTTCTCATCCCCTGGTGACACTGCTACAGAATCTCTGAATGATAGCAGACTTCGGAGGCTTTGCATTCCCTCAGGAGGCATAATTTTTGACAGTGAATCTTTGACATTTTGGGGTTGTGGGGTCCTAACTTCTCTCCTGCTGTTGTAATTCTCCCTTCACTATAGCTCTTCTCTGAGACTTTTTGTAACTCTTTTAATTTCAGCAATTTCAACACCCTTGAATAAGGACCTGGTCAATGGATAATAGAGTAGTTTTTTTTGAACATCAAAAATAGACTATAGGTCAAGGCAGAAGAATATTCTGAATATTCAGGAAGTATATTCATAGTAAAACATCTAATTAGTCAGCAAACAAAAAATAATCTACAGTAATTTCACGTGTATAAGGCGTACCTTTTTGACTGAAGTTTTGATCCAAACCGGAAGTGTGCTTATACGCCGGTGGACCTTATACATGGACAAAGTTTGGAAAATTGCCAATCCAGAAGACCGAGCCCGCAGCAGTGCTGATGTGAGCCAAGCTGGGGCAGCCTCCTGCAGCAGCCCCCTGCAGCAGCCCCAAGGGCCGGAGGCCCTCAGGCCCTGGAGACCCCTAGGCCCGTGTGCCATCCTGGCCCTGGTGCAGGTGGGCCTGGGAGCCGCCTGGGGACGGGTGGGAGTGCCGGGGCCTGCGGTAAGGGGAGGGGGCCTGGGGCTACCTTTAAAGGCTAAGCCCATATGTGAAAACCGTTTGCAAATTGAGCACCTGACAGTATTCTGTTACTAATTCGTTACTTTGTTGCGCACAGATCCCCTCTGGGGAAAAAAAAAGAAAAGAAAAGAAAGGGCACCTTATACACCGGCGCGCCTTATATATGGACAAATTCTGTGGAGTTCCCACTCCGATGGAAGTGTGCCTTTAAACTAGGTGCACCTTATAAGTGTGAAATTGCTGTACTTTTCTAAGGATGACCTTTTTGAAAAGAATATTCCTGACATTCTAGCGCAGCATTACTCTTGCTTTCAGTGTTCTTAATGTTTTCATTCAAATGATGTAATAATTTCTGAAAGCTCACACTAATTCTCTTATACGCAAACATAATAAGCCATAAAAACAGCTTCTTCCAGTACCTGGGAACACCCTTTGAAGGTGTGTAGAGTGACTATTTAACAGTCTAGCATGTGTTTTAATATTTTTTTATTTTACTCCCTCTGACAATTATCTTTTTCCCAAGTTACAAGTTAATGTAGAAATTTTTCTTTCAAAAAAGTCCCTTTAATAAAAGATTTACTGACATGTAAGCCTAGAAGCATTTGCAGTGGTTTTAATCTCTTCAAAAGACTGCACAGATGAGCTCAGCTATACATTGGAAGGCAAGCCCAAGAACCACCCTAAACATGAAATACTCAGAAATACGAATCTCTACCTTTGTTACTTTGGTGTCAGTTAAAGTACTGTGATTAGCTGGACCTATCTAGACTGCCCAGGAAGTTTGGGCTTTTTCTGTGAAAGAAAAATGGCGGCCAAAAAGTGACATTGGTGCACAGCCAAATTGGCTCAGAAGGACAAAGCATTTTATTCTTGGCTTCATCATTGAGATGGCTAAAAAGTAAGAAAAATGGAGTCTTGCAGTAGCTTTCTCTGGTGGATGCTTGCAGATTTACAAGCAGGTTGAGACTTAAACCTTTTAAATTCAGACCACCAGGAAGCCTTCTTAAAGCTCTAACTGGATACAAATTTTGAAATTTACACTGGCTGTAAAGTGAGACTTGTCAGCTGTGAGACCTGTCCTGCTTCCCACATATCAGAGTGATGCATATGGTGATTAGGTAGAAAATAAAAGAGATGTGACCACAAACAAGAAGGTAACCAAGGGATGATTACAAAATGACCCAACACTTTCCAAACATGTCCCTTTCAGCAGAAATTAGCATATCCAGGGATATTTACCGGTTGGTAGAGAGCCTGGCCAGGAGGGGCTCCAGCCAGCCCTTCTGGCACTCACAGTGTGAATCCATGAAGATGAGCACATCCCCGGTTGCCCGTGCAGCTCCTAACATCCGACCTCGGATGACTCCAAGCCTCTTGTTGCTCCGGATGAGCTTCACACCATCCAGCTTCGAGATGTATTCACTCAGAGCTGACTTCAGGGGCCCTGTCAGAAGCAGAACAGTCACTGAAATGTTTTAGCTTTGATTCAAGCTGTTAGAGAAGAGATACGGGTAGTAGGAGATGCTACTTCTTGCTGGTAAAATGTTTCAAGGTAATTTGTTTTAAATGGCCAAGTAGGCCAAGTTTCAAGTATTTCTACAGCAGCATAATGTCAAAGGGAAGTAGAGACTAATGGAAACTGAGATTCATAAGGTATGAAGCTATTCCTGTGGGAATCTTAATAGCCTCCTCTCCTGTTTTCAGCAAAAGGTGGATGCTCTCAACATCTCATAAAATATACAGATGAGAGTGAGATACTACAGGTGTTTGGCTTTCCCAAGCACTTAGGATTACTTTAGCAACATGGACTTTTCCACTCTATGCTTGAGCCAAAATCCAAGTCTGGAAATTATGACAGCAGTTCTGGTCCAGTGGGAATCCCAAGATTTGCATACTATGATCTTATTTTAAAGTAAGAAAGTTCAGAGTGGTTGTACATGATGTAGGGAAAAAAAGACATGTATTTCAAAGTTGAAAAGCTACACTGAATTCTAGGGATGGATAGTGAAATCTGGTAACCAAATCTGGGCTCTGCATAGCTCACTTCCTGAGAGTCCTCTTTGCCCTCTCCTCTCTCCTCTCCTCTCCTCTCCTCTCCTCTCCTCTCCTCTCCTCTCCTCTCCTCTCCTCTCCTCTCCTCTCCTCTCCTCTCCTCTCCTCTCCTCTCCTCTCCTCTCCTCCACATTTCTTGGAGGAAAACAGTTTCCTCCCTGAAATTTTGGAAGAAAGAGCTCACATACAGAGAGATGGGAGCTACCTTGCTGGCTGAGATCATCGACTAGGATGATATCCTTGAGGAAAGCCTTTGGGGCTGTATCCATAATGCTGTGCACAGTTCTCAGCAGAGTAGACCAGGCTTCATCATGGAAACAGATGATGACACTAGCAGTAGGCAGACTGGAGTCATATTTTTGCTGTAGGCACCTGCATGGGTGAAATGAAGAAGACACTGGAAACACTGGAACAAATGGCTAATTTTTTTCTCAGAGCAAAGCTGCAAGCAGCACCCAAACCTTCAGGGCTGGAGAGCAGTTTAACATCTCAACTCACATCTAAGAAAAGGTGTCCAGAACTGAAATATGATGTGAAAATATGGGAATGACACTATCAAACTTACAATACAAAAGGAGGAAAGTGTTCCTTTGTTCTGGGACAGTTTATTTCCCTGCTCTGTCTGGCTCAAAAAACAGAGCTCAAACAAAAATGTTCCAGAACACAAAGAAAAAAGTGAAGATAATTATGGCAGAGTGAGAGATAAAGCAGGTCAGTCAGCCTCCACCAATTTCCACATTTTCTCAAATAAGAGGAAAAAGAGCAAACGACTGCAGTATCTTTCAGACTAACAAATAAAATGTCTCATCTGCACAACAGATCAGTATACCTGTGGACAACCTGCCCAAGTGAATGGACAACCTAGTGAATGCAGCCAACATCTCAGTCATTTATCGCAATGACATAGATCCTTACGTGGGCCATGATTACAAATATAGATGCGTTTAAGAAAGAAAATGTATTTTCACTATAAAGTTTGTATAGGTTGCTTTTCCAATTCAAATAAATCACTGCTGAATGAGGCTCCCAGCTGGGAGTCAGTGTGCAATCAAACCAGCAGAGCAGTCTGGAAGTGGGTGGCGTGGTGCAATGTGGACAATCCAGTTTTGGGGGTTTGTTCCGTCATTGTTTTTCATTGGCGTGGGGAACACTGGCTGCAGGGATAGCCTGCCATCTTGTCTTCTCAAGAGGCCACATGGCACTGGGTAAAGAGTGCACCCACCATCTTATCTTGGTCTCAGGAATAACTGCGTAACACTGCCAAGCCACAGGAACATTCCCCTGCCATCTTGTCTTTGTCTCTGGAATAACCACTGTCATTGCTGAGTCATGGGAATATCCCTCTGCCATCTTGTCTTTGTCTCAGTGGCCATGCAGAGCTAAGTCAAGGTGGTGAACACTTTTTGTGTGTAAAGCACCTTCTCTTTTTGTACACTTGTGTAATTAATATTGCTGCTGTCCCTGTGTGTTTCTTACTCCATTGCTGCTTCTTTCAATAAAGTATTATCTCAGCCCATAGTCTCTCCTTTGTCCTTCCCTCACCAGAGGGGGACAGGGGGAAGTTTAATTCCCAGCTGGTGTTAAACCACCACAATAACTCAAACATTTAAAGATGACAAACACTCCCCAATCATCCTCACAGAAACTGTATATGAAAACCATCTATTCTGGTGTGAAGATGCACATTTTCCAGAAAATGCCTTCAAATGTTCATTGTAGATATGCAAAGATTATGACTACTGCTTTGCTGAAATTAGAAAGCACATTTTGAAAATCTTTTCATTTCCCAAATAACAGTCATTTAGTGTCCTAACTCGTTTAATCTCCAGCAGCAAGAATTTCTTCAAGGAATTACACAATTGGTTGAATATAGCCCATTGTTACTTCAGCATTTTTTTATTGCCAAGCAAATAATTATACAGATTTTACAGTGGTTGTTAAACAATTGGCTACTCAGCAGAAACTCATGTAAGGGATATAATTTTAGTATTTCTGTTTTTTAGCATTTTATTTAGTGCTTCCGTTCATGGACCGAGGTCTTATGCTGCTAGACGCTATCCAGACACAAAGATGCTAATCACTTAAGAGAATCCATAGTTTGAATGATTTAATTAGGAATGCACATAAATGGTTGCTATAGATGCACTTCTGGGATTAAAATGAGCACAATCTTAATAATTTATTATATTTTTCAATCGTTAACATTATTTTTTGCATAGAAAGGTAGATTTTCTTGATGATTTTTACATTGCAATTGATCTATATTGTCCTTGGTTTACTAATTTTGTATAATCAACAATACAGTTACCTCACAATTACATACAAGATGACTGTTTTAATTTTCAGCGAGATCAAGAAAATAATACTCTCATGACTTGGGAGTGAGTATTTTCAAGCAGTAGAATCAAGAAGTAATTGAGGAGAGTGAAGATCTGATGCAGTTCTTTTTTCACCAGGCAGCTTCTAACCAGAAATATTCTATAGCTATTAGTACCTTATTGCTAGTGCTGTGGTTATAACAGGAAAATAAGGCTGTTGTGAAATCTTAATTGGAAAAGAATTGAAAATAACTGTACTTGAACACATAACCTTGGTGGCGAGTGCTTAGTTGCCATGGAGATTGGCAAAGACTTGCAATATAGATATCTAATCTTCACAAAAATGCACAAGGGTACTGGTACACAAAAATACCTTCCCTGTAATTTGGAGCAGTTTCATAGACTGTCTATCATAAATTGGCATTTCAAAAAGTCAGGGCTGTGACTGTTATGAGACATAATGTTTTAATCTAATTTGTGAAAAACAAGGAATTGTCAATGCAGCAATGAACAGAGAACACTTCTGACAAGGCAAAGGCAGAGCTGACAGGGACTCCCACTCACCTTCAGGAAAATATTTCGTTGAGATTCAGCTCCAAACAGCACTCCAGAGGATGCTATACTTTTGTAATGAAACTGAAAACTTTTGTAGATACCTTGTGAGTTTCTTTTGCCATTTGACACTCAAACCCAAGAGAGGAAAATAGACCTTTCTTTTGGGCAGCAGAACCCCCATCATAAAAGTCACAATGGCAGGCTTGATTCAGGTGTCCCAGAAGAGTGTCAGTCCCAGCTGAAGCAACTAAAAGCAGGAGAAAGCACTTTGAGGGATGAAGATCCCTCAGAGGATGGGCTGCCTCTTATTTGAAGTATTTGCCATCCAATTTCAAGTGACATGAGGGAGACTGAGTTAATGGAGGTAACTCACTGAAACATCTCTAACTGGTTGGCTCCCCTCTAATTAAATAATAATAGACACTGAGATGAGCAACATGATGCAAACTGAATAGACACAGACAATCTGATTCTGGTTTGCTCTCTTTTTTACACTGCTGTAAAACTGGACTGACACAGTTGTGAGCCAGGCGCCCTGAGTAAACTACACCCAAAAATTATCATTGTGGTTTGTGTGTTGTGCCATAAAGGACAGGTCTGGCTTAGACATACTGCAGGTCCTATGATCTGGATTTAGATCAGTCTCAGATACTGAGATCTGGGGTTTCAATCTGGGCTCTGTAAGCTGTGGTGTTGAGAGCTTTTTAGGCTGTAACTAGTCAGACAGCAAAATCCATCCAAGAGCTCTGAGACCACAGCTAAATTTTACCAAGATCAGTATTAACTAAAGCTGTCTCTTGTTGGATGGCCCTTCAGCTGTCAAAGTCAAACTGTTTCTGGCTTTCCACCACAGGCAGTAAACCAGGGTAGTCATTCCTCCTTTGAACATTACATAGTTCAAATAGTTAGCAATGAAGCATGCCAAAAAATAACTAAAATAATATCAGCATGTTATTATTTGATGGAGTTAAGCAAATTAACACTGAATGTTATCAATAAGTACAGAAAACACTGTTTCACTTCTCTTTCTTTGAGATTGTACACTTAAATTAGAACTGCCAGCTGTCTTTAAACACATGAAAATGAACACTAGAAAAAAATTTATTCTGTATCTTATTTAAAATGTTTTCCAGTACATCTTTCCATCGTGCCCTTTGAGAAAACTACAATTGTTTTTGTTGCAGGAGACAAGACACCACTCATATCCCTTGCCCTCCCCTGGGAAGGGAATCATGTCACAGAATCATTTAGGTTGGAAAAGACCTCTGAGATCATCAAATCCAGTCTTCGACTGACCATGACCTTTTCAGTGAGACCACAGCACTATGTGCCATGTCCAGTCTTTCTTTAAACATCTCCAAGTACAGTGACTCCACACCTCCCTGGATATTTCATTACAATCTTTAATCACCCTTTCTTTGAAGAAATTCCTCCTAATGCCCAACCTGAACTTTCCCTGGGGCAGCTTGATAGTAGAAACAGCTCAGATCCTATTTAAGAAATGTGATGAGCCCCTCCTGGGCTGCTGGGGAAGCTGGCTCTCAAGTCTCCAGACTTCAAATGCAACATTTTTTCGTGGTGGCCTTACAGACTGGCTGCTGACAGGTACGGTGACGTTGGCAGAGCTTGTCTGACACACCAGTCTCCACCTTCCTTCCTCCCAGGAGTTTCCTTTCAATACCATACCACAGAATCACAGGACATTCTGAGTTGGAAGGACCCACGAGGATCATTGAGGCCTTGCTCAGGACACCCTAAGGGTCACACCATTTGCCTGAGAGGCAACTGTCAGGCTTAGTGCTGTGACCACTTCCCTGGGGAGCTGTTCCAGTGCCCAGCCACCCTCTGGGTGAAGAAACCTTTTCCTGATATCCAATCCGAACCTCCCCTGACACAACTCCAGGCCATTCCCTTGGGTCCCGTCACTGCTCACCACAGAGAAGAGGTCAATGCCTGCCCCTCCTCTTCCCCTTGTGAGGAACCATGAGTTGTCCCCTCAGTCTCCTCCAGGCTGAACAGACCAAGGGACCTCAGCTGCTCTTCACTCGGCTCTCCTCCAGAACCATTGCCATCTTTGTTGGCCTCCTCTGGACACTATTTAATAGCTTTATATGTTTCTTATATTGTGGTGCCCAAAACTGCACATGATATTTAAAGTGAAGCCACACCAGTGCAGAGTCGATTCCACTTTTATGAGTGACCATCGGGTCATTTTTATTCTGGAAGAGCTGAAAGCCCCAACTCTTGCCTCATTCATCAATTTCATTCATCAGTGACCCCGTAGCTCTGGCAGGTGAGCTGAGAGGGCCCTGGCCGAGGAGAGAAGCCGCCTCTCCTGCTTGCCATCCTGGCGCGGGTTCCCTCCCCTTCCCCAGCCTAGCAGCCGACGGACGGACGGACGGACGGAGGGACGGACGGACAGAGAATGCCGGGTCCAGGGGCGCTCCCTTGCCCTGCCGCCCCCGGCACCGGCCATACCGCGGCGCCGGTAGGGGGCGCTGCCGCCCGCCGGGCCTCAGGGCGAGGGGCGCCGAGGCGCCGCCGCAGCGCTCCCAGCGCGCCGGCAGCGCTCACACCGC
>VRYO01002734.1:35700415-35749449 GCA_009812075.1 Sialia sialis | reverse complement strand
GCCCCGGCAGGGCTTGCACACACCGCCCCGGCAGCGCTCACACCGCCCGGGCAGAGCTCACACACACCGCCCGGGCAGAGCTCACGCACACCGCCCCGGCAGCGCTCACACCGCCCCGGCAGCACTGCGCTCCGCGCCTCCGCTCCGCTCCCAGCCAGCCCCGGCTGCTCCCCCGCACCGTGCTCCCCTCCGACTTTGCCGTCCGCCCGCTCTGAGGGCTTGAACCACCTCCTGAAGGAGGCCGGGAGCGTCCCTGGTCTGAGGAATGGAGCACCCGATCCGGAGCGGCGAGCTCGATAGGAAAGACGCGAGGTCTAGAGGAGGAGAGGTGCGGGGTTTGCAGGAGAGGTTCGGGAGGGCGCGGCGGCGAGGAAGCAGGCAGGTTTTTCCCCAGAAGTGAAATAGGGTGTTTTACTTACAACGGGTGTCGTACCTCAGGCAGGTCCCGGCGCAGCGCGATCCGCTCGCTGAGCACCTCGTTAAAGCCGTGCGTTTCCAGGCCGAGCGGGCGCTCCCCCGCAGCAGCCCCTTGCCCATCCTGCAGGGGAAGGGACAGCGGCTGGGACTCGGGGTCCCCCTCTGCCTTCCCCTCCGGCCGCCTGCTCTGCTGCTTCACCACGCGATAGCCTTTCCTGGCCTTGCTGTGGTTCCTTTTGCCGGTGGGCGACACGACGGCCATAATCAGCTCATCCTCCCGCAGGGAGATGAAAGGCGATAGACCATCCAAAGGGTAATACTGCTGGCTCTCCTCCGGGGTTTCCAGCATCTCTTGGGTCTCCACAAAGTCCATCTGATACCCTTCCCGGGGGTTGAATTCCACAGGCTGGAAAGTCCCTTCCTTGCTCAGGTTGCTGGGTGGTGGATTCAGCGTTGTAACCATCAGTAGCAAAAAACCCAGCATCAGAAACAACAAGAGAAACTGCAGCTTACGTGATCCATATCTGCATTTCTTCCTCATGAACATGCTGTTGGTGACAAAATGATACAGATGGTCATGTTAAATATCACTTGGATCTTCCTCAGATTTCAGTCCTCGGGTTGCACAAAAGCCCTGGTTTTCACTATCTGCCAAGAGGATTTTTTTGCTCCCTTCACATTTCACTGATGCCATTTCATGCTTTCCTCTCTATTTACAGAAAAAAAATTAAAACATTCCCATTAGTATTGTACTTACTGTAGTAAAATGTAGCATGGATCCAGTGAGATAAAGTAGATCCTTTATTATACGGAGTCCCAGCTTAGTTAAAAAAGTACATGCTTTGCTGATAAAAAGAGTTACTAAAGCTTTGATTTCCCCCTCCCCGCCTTTTTAAAATTCTAAGTCCAAAGAAATCCCATTTCTTATAGTTATTCCAGAGTAGATCCTGCTTGTTCAAAGTTTCCAATTGCTGCCTTAATTGAAGCACTGTATCTCTGAAAGCAGATCTGACAGCTCTCCCCCGTTTGGAGGCTTCAAGTTAACTGTGATCAACAGATGAGAAGTAGTCGGTCCCTGACTTTGTTTCACACATAACTACGGCACTCAGTCAGGAAGCACTTTGCCAGACATAATACAGAGCAATGTGTGCGTCTTTTTCGTGGTCCTAATGCCCTCACTGTGCTTGTCCTATCAAATCAAAACTTTGCAAAAGCTGTAAGAGGTGAAATGCAAGAAGCCAAACGTTGCATTAGAAAAGAAATCAAGGCACGCCACAGATTGCTGTACTTTGGAATAGCTGTATGAAGCTGAGAATGTGCAGAGCAAGAATCAAGAATTTTATAAACTGAATAAGAGATGGAGAGCACATGTTTTATTTAACGTTAGATTTATTCATCTGATAATGTGTTAGCTGGAGTATATTTCATATCCAATAAATATTTACAGCTGTAGGGATTTAAACACTGACATAAGGGTGCCAAATTATCACCTGGCAGGCTGAAGTTGTCTCCTCCTCCATAAATTTGGTCTTGCAGGGCAAGCAGCACTTCAAGTTTTCGTTAGTCCAGGAAAAACATGTTTAAAAGCCTGGGCTGGAACAACAACCACTGACACTGAGAGAAAACAGCAACTTCTGTGATTAAAAGGGGAGCTGAGTCTCTGAGGTCTGTTTGCTAATACTGCTGGCATGGGTGCTACTGGGCATGGACTGTGGCATTTTTTGCCGTGAGATGAGTGCTTGTCCAATGGGAGAAGGGGTGAGACAATCCACGTGCTTCAGCATCACATGCCTCTTGGTCTGGCAGAGATCAGGGCTGGATGCAACTCAGGTCTTGCCAACCCTTTTGATGCTGGGGGCATGGGATGTGGTGTTTTTAGTATCTTGCTATATTTGATGATCAGAAAGCTCAAGCTCCAGGAGCATGTGGTTACTAGCGATCTTCCACATGCGCAGATTTAAAAAAAGCTGTACATTTCTAGACATTATAGCTAGAAGAATGGCCTGAAGACAGGCATGCAGTATGCTCTAAAGGAAACCAAGGATCTATTATTTTTTACCTTCTTTGCTATTACTTAGTTCCCTCTAAGATGTTCTACAAGTTCAGAATATAGTTCCTGGTAGACAGCTTCCAAAAATTAAAAATGAGAGGACACCTACTTTCAAATTAAAATGCGTCTCAACCTTCAAAAGGCAAGGGCAGTGTAGAGCACCATAATATTTCTGGAGTCACATAATGTCTCACTTCTGTGTGCACTCTCCTAAGCAGCTTATACAGAATGCCTTGAGGGAGTGTGACTGGTCTGCTGCTTCTTGGCACCTTCCCTACATCAGCTGTTCTTTAAAATATACAGAACTGCTTTAATCATATCTTGGGCAGAAGGAAGATTGAGCCAATATTTTGATACTTCACCATTGTATGTATCTCTCCTTTTTAGCTTAAATTCACACAAAAGTAACATTCCAACTCACCCTCAGCCCTGAGAATATTACTTTTTATTCTGTTTTTCATAGAGAAAATGAAGCATTGATGGTTTCAATTCAATAGGGAAGCAGCACACATTTGCATTAAAAAAATCTGAGCTCAAAGCACTCATTTAAATAACAATGTTTCAGCCATAGAAACACAAAATTAAATGGAAATGAAGAGACCTGTCTGAGATGCTCTCCAAAAAGTTGGCACAGTGACCTGCAAAATGTTCAGTTCCACAAAGTCCCATTATCAGGCATATGGAATTAAATGAAATTAAAAGGAGAAACTACAGAGTAGGTGGAATAACTATGAGGAAGCATTACTTTCTCTTTTCATTTTTAATATTTTTTTAACTACCTGAATATTTTGATTTGATTTAATTTAATTAATATTTTTCCCTGGCTAAAATATTTTAACAAGATGCTGTAACAAGTCTGATCAAGATAATTCTAGCCTGCAGTAGAAATCACTATAAATTCTGTCCTGGTATGTTCTGTATTGCTGAGCAAATCCACCTGGATCACTCATGCAGCTGAATTTCAGCTACAAATGAAAAGACACCCAATTAACAAATTTACAGTAATCTTAGACACTTTGGGACAGAGCTAATAGGTAACATTATTGCTGAAACATATGCATAGGGAATCCATATAATATATATATAGACATATGTATATATATAATATAATATAATATATCCTGACCATTTTAACAAAGAAGAAATGTACAACTATAGAAGATGTTTGTTCAGTCTAGTCAATTAAAAGCGCAAGCATAAAACACTGGGTGGCAGACTTCCAGCAGCCTCTGTTCCCTGTTCTGCACAACAAACCTTCCTGAACCATTTCCCATCAAATAGTCTGTTTTTCAATCTTGTCTCTTAAAACAGTGGTTTTCCACTGCCATCATACAAAAGAGATACTGCCTTTTCAGTGCATGAGCCTCCCTTCAGTATCTGACAGTACATGTCTTGTTTCCTTCAATGCATTTGAAGAACAGCATCACTGTTATGGTCTCCCCACATGGAAGTCAAGAATACAACATCCATGGTATTTTTCTTTCTACTTCTGGTTACGCAAAGGTATGCTACAAAGTAAGCAGGCTCTTCACTGGGACACAGAATGGGTTACTCCTTCTGCCTAGCTGTTGAAGATTCCCTTTGCTAGGATGCTTACCTGGTCATCCTTTGATGGAAGAGGAAGGAGCACTGCATGGCTCAGGATCTTCT
Organism: Sialia sialis; assembly: GCA_009812075.1. Taxonomy (NCBI): domain Eukaryota; kingdom Metazoa; phylum Chordata; class Aves; order Passeriformes; family Turdidae; genus Sialia; species Sialia sialis. The sequence goes on along the minus strand of VRYO01002734.1, from coordinate 35,745,332 downwards.
CTCAGACCTAGAGCCATTGCCTTCATCCTGAGGTCCAGTCTTCTAAGTGCTTTTAAGTGCTGCTTCATGCAGGTAGCCCTCAAAGAGGCTGCCCACAAAAGGTATTGTTGTCCTTGGACTGCTGTTCTACAGCAAATCCTAGAGTTCCTCAGTCCATGAGAAAGGAACTTGCTACACTTTGTCAGATACACCAGCAATTACTCACAAGAGAGGCCAGTTTGCAGTGTCAGTATTGGCCAGTACCAATATTAACCTTGCTATCTTGCTGGTCAACCCATGCCAGAGCTGAAAGGCTTGTGCTCCTACCAGACCTGCTCAGGTAGACCCAGTGGTATAAATACCTTCAGCAAATGCAAAGTCAGTTATTGACTTCCTTAAGAAAATATTCACCATTCTTCACTATTTCAAATATTGCTGGTTAATTGCCAAGAGCTGGAACATGGACTCAAATCTAGGTCTCAGTAATTCAAAAAGTATTAGGAAACACAGTTGCCTTTTGCAGAGTAAAAAACCTTTCAGTCACTGTTCTGTAGCTGTTTGTACTTATCCTTTCCTCCCCACCTCATTTTGGCTGTAGTTTTTGTCCAAACCATTCCACATCACATACTTGTTCAATATTACGTGATGTGTTATGTTATCCGTACGTGAAGAAACACCACATACTTTCAGTGTGTAGAGCCCATGTTTAACTGCCAGGAAAATAACAAAGCAAGAACATACCCAAGGCTGGATGGAAGAAAGAGTGTGTGGACAGGTCGTTACTGACTCTTTAATAAACATCTTGGATTGATTTACACTCCTATGCCAAAAGCAGATGTGCCACTTCCATTTAAAGACTCAGCACATAGCAGCACTCGTGGTTTCATAGCTGTATGCATCATATGCTGCAGCTCTTTGTGCTTGTAACAATGGCTTTATTTGCACAGATGTGCACAAAGTCAGTGCATAAAATGAGACCATTTATGTGGTGCACAGGATTTGTGGTGTTTTTGTAACCAAGTAACTTTCCCCATTTTTCCAAGAATGTAATAAGAAATATGTATTTTTAGATCAGAGGTAGATATAATTTATTTGCAGATGTTGCAGACAGTTTGTGTGCATGGTATTGTAGCAAATATTGCTTATTCAATAATATTTTCTAGTAGCAAGTTAATAATAAATTAGAACAAGATTCTGTGGAACTTGTTTTTGAAGGCTATAAAAGCTCGATAAAATCTGTTGATCACTGGCAGGGATTTTGGCACTTGCATTGTGATTTATAAGATGTTTGCCAACCTGTCAGTGAAGGAAATGCATCTGAAATTTCATTTTTACAAGATTTCTACTCATAAATCATGTCAGATATAAAATGGAGCATGGAAGCTATGGACCGTTGCACTACTTTTCAAAAGCAGTTCTGTGGGCATGAAGGTCAGGCACCCTGGATGGAAAGTAAGGGGAATACATATCACAGGAGTGACAGCTTCTGGATTTACTGAACCACAGCCTCTGGCTAACTCAGAAATGGTAGTTCTCAGGATATTAAGGACAGTATTGTGTCCTCCATGCCTAAAACATAGCCTCTAACACAGCCCTAGACAGCTACCAGCTATCTGCGAGGGATGAGAAGGGCTTATCATCATTAACCCCCCTAGAAAAGATACATCTGAAATGCTGTGGGCAATACACAGGCCATCACTACCTCCCGCCTCTTAATCAACCACTATTGATATCCTCAGGCTGGAGAGGGTGTAGTCTTCTGGCTATCTTTAATCCCCAGTACCCCATGCTAAGGTAATCTGAATCCTATTTTGAACTGGTTGTGACTATTTCAGGGTCAACATCCTTCACTAGAATATCATCCTGCATTGACCATAAAATCTAACCACCATTAGGGATAGTGGCACTAAATAGTTGGCTCTAAATTGCGGGTGGAAATAGAAATAAGATGCTTTACTCTTTTGGAGTGGCTGGCTTCCTTGGCTTTAAAAAATGAAACAAATGATGTAAGGGAAATTGAACCTTCATGTAGTATTAACACCAGTGGTGTTACGTCAAAGACAAATAGCCCTATGGATGGAAGGTCATAAAAAGGAATTCTCCATGGTGGGTACACCCTGGGGATCTCTGCCTTTAGAGTTTCATTTATGGTTGGAAAATTTATTTCCATGGAACAGGCCATGAAACCATTCACAAACAGAAATCTCAAAAAACCTGAGTGATACTAAATGTACCCACAGCCTTTTTTCCCCACCAAGGACTCTTTAGCTGGTGGGCAGCTTTAACTTCATATCTACTCCATTTCTTTCTGCACATACAGGTGGTACATAAACAGCATGTGTCTCTCAGAGACTCTAAATACAGACAGCATTTAAAAATCACAATATTCATGTGGAAAGCCTGTTCCCATAGTAAGTATTTTTAGTTAAAATGGTGTTTAGTGAAGAGAAAAAGCTTAAATGGTTCTGGCATCTCTTCACGCATTTAAGCTCTTAGTGATATGCGGTTACATACAGATTTATCCTGTTTCAAGGCAATGGCTATCCACATCACCTAACCTGGAAATTACCTTTTTTTATTCCCCCTAAATAGTTACATATTTGTGCGTATCTGGCATAATAAATAGTTGCTCTTCAGTTACCTACAGTTACCTGCAGGTTGGATTCATTAGGGAAGTTGGCACAGAATGTCATGAGGAGAAGACAACATTTAATGAGAATGTGAAGAGTGAATGATTTCACTCTTGCTGGAACTGAGGGTTCAGAGCTGAGTAAAGCACGAGTTAAGTCACTGCAGGTGTGCAGCTTAATAACCTCCAGTTGGGTAGCAAGTGTGCATGAACTGAGAGCACAGAGGGCATGTTTGGGAATGTTATTACAGTGGAGGAGCTGGAGCAAATGGATGGATGTGTGAGGTAAGGCTACAGTGGATATTATTTTTTGTGCTTTCATATTTAGTATGAGGAAAATACACAGCAAATGAACGTAAGCTATGTTAATATCACAGGTGTGTGAGTGGGACCTATGACTTCTCTCTATATTTCCCAAACAAGACTTACGTTCTTTAACTGTTGGGGAGAGGAAAGTGGAAAATACTCATTTATGCAAGCCTGTTTCCTTTATTAGTTCTTTATTTCTAAGCCACCAGTTTTAAAAACACATTACATCCACAAGAGTTAACACTGAAGTTATGATGCGGTTCAACTGTGTGTATGTAGAAGTTTACTTTCAAGAATAAACCCGTAAACTCCTTCTACCCCCACTCCCTGCCCTATTGAAGTGCAGCTTATGGTGGGATGTATATTCTGTAAAGTATGGAACCATATATACTGATGTAGATCTTGAAAATGTTTGTTCAGGAATCCAAAAAAACCCCTGTACTTTTCTTTAATTTTGTTTAGGAACATCAATATTCACATAGAGCAAACAACAGTTAAATGTAAAGTAGTATCAAAAATGAAGCTGGGCTTCATGCCTAAGATGTTCCAAATTAACTAGTTTTATCCCAGAGATGGGCATGCACACTGTCACTGGTATCTGTGGGAGCTGTGTGAGGGATACGCATCTAAAAGCAGAATTGAATTTAGGGCAAAAGACGAAAGGAAATAACTGCATATGTATGTGTATAGAACTTCAGTCTGCGTATTTAGTGTGCGTGTGTGTGTACATATAGCAATATAAATCTATAAAATAAAATCAACCCCATCTGCTCTCATACATTTCCTTGCATTTTATCCTACCATCCTGTTTTATGTACTCTAGTTGGTTTGTGGCAGGATCACTAAAGATAGGAGTAAACCAACTGCTAAAGATACTTCCTTTCTTGACTTCCTTTTTTTTCCTGCAATAGATAAAACCTCCTGTTTTCAATCCTTTAGCAATGTAGAACTGAATTCTGTACAGCTGAATTAAGTCTATGAGTTTAATATGTTAATATACTTTTAAAATTTGCTACCTATATATGTTTCTGGTTAACACTAGCACTCTGGGGAGCTGCTCAGTAGTGCCTTGAACTTAGAGAACCTTGTTTCCATTTTGTGACCATCACTGTGGATCTGGGTTTGTTTTGGATCAGCTATTTTCTTGGCCTTAAAATAGGATACTCAACTACCTCAATTAAGGAAATCTGCTAAGGGACATGAGACCCCTTTGTTTACTGTCTCATGAAAATATCTACACATTGGCTAGCCATTAAAAGAATAACCATGGAAGGAAGAGGCAAGACAGCTGAGATATCTGGTAATTTACTGCATTCTTTGTGCAAGCCTGTGTTTCCAAAGGAACTGCTCTGGTAGAAAGGAAAGGAGTGTCCTTTCCAAACATAGCCTTGGCAAGAGGTGAGGCACAGAGCTACGGGGGCTACTCACTACAAGAAAAGTCTCCTCCTGCCTTAAGTTTGCAAGAGTTTTCTGTGTGATTTTCTGAACTTTCTTCTTGACAGAAACTTAGGCAAGAACAGGGATTTTGGAAGCCAGGTTATAAGAACTAGCATTGTCATAGCAACAGGTTAAAACCTCTAAAACTTCAGACTTCTTAGCAGCCTAGAAAAGGGGCAGAAGTGATGGAAGGCAGAGGCTGTGGTCACTTCTGACTGCCAAATAAGAGGAAATAGGAGCAGTCATGTACAGTTTTCTTACTCTGATCACAAGCAAGACATGTTGTTAAGAGTCATCGATTAGTATTTAAAAAGATATATCTGAAAAAGTATCATCCAGGTTGCAAAGGTAATTGTGGCAGGAATTTGTGACTGTCAAGTGCCGGGAAAACTGACGTCGTTCACCAGATTCTGGACATGCTTTGAGCTGCACCAGAACAAAAACTGAGATATGTAATGGATTATTCCAGTTTATTTTTTCTGTGTTTGTGACAGAAGTAAAAGTTTATTCTTCTTCGCTTAATTACTGCATACAATACTAGATAACTGTGATTTTTCCCTGATTCCTTTCTTCTTCATGTTAAGTCTTGGTCTGTAGTTTCATTTTGTATTGGCTTTAAAAAATATATTATTATTACTAGTTTTCTTTTTTGTTTTTATTCTGTTTTTCTGGTTTTTTTAGGGAAAAGGCTCTCTAGGCATAAGTAGGATACTTGGTTTGTGAAGGCGATTAGCAGATGCAGTCTGAGAAGCCATTTTGGAGTTTAAGGCTCACAGAAATTGAAAAAAATAATAGAGCTGTTGAATAAGGAAAAAGGAGGTAGGCTTACACTTAGTAATTTGAACAAAATATTTATCCAATGGTATTGGGTGCTTCCCAGAAATCATGCTCCTAGCATCCATACAGTAAGAGACTGAAAATGAGAAGCAGACAATTTTGGTAGGAAGAGTCCTACTTCTAAAGGTGCATAACTGGGGATAGCATCCTTTTCTGAAGACCCTTGTGACTATAGATTTATATTATGGTAGGCAAACTAGTTACTTGGGGTGTTGTTTTGCTAGCACTAACATTTTTGTCATCAGCCTCAAAAGAATAAGCCTGTGTGAGTTTTGGGACATTGTTTTGGGAAACAGTAATTCAAAGTTTCTAGACCAAAGGGAAAAGAGAAGGAAGAAATTCTTCAGTAGAATGGTCATGCAGGTTTCTCAGGACTTTTCCTATGTACAGTAATTTCACTGTTATAAGCCGCACCTTTTTCATTGAAGAATCCAGCCTACCCCAGTAGCGTGGCTAATCAGGTGTGGTTTATTTATGGACAAAACCCAGCAAAATACCAACCAGGAAGTGAGAGCTGGCCGTCTTTAAAGGCTTTGATGGTCTATGAAAACTGTTGCAACTTGAGCACCTGACACCAAACCCCGCCCTGGTGCGATTCTGTTACTAATTTGTTACTTTGTCACACATGGATCCTCGTGTAAAAAAAAAAAAAAAAAAAAAAAAAAAAATACGGACAAATCCCGTGGTCTACCCGGCTACCCTGACGTGCGGCTTATAATCAGGTGCGGCTTATAATTGTGAAATTGCTGTAAGTAAAGGCAACATGGAGGGAAAGATTTCATCACTAGAATCATCATGGAATACTTTTAATTGGGGTCAAAGATGGTGATGATTTGGCACTGCCATATCTGAACCCAAACCCACCAGTTCATGGCCTAGACAAGGGTCAAGACCAGCATCTGGCTATGAACCTGCTCTGCTGGATGACTTTGATCAATTAAGATTCTCTATCACTTCTACCTCACAATAAATTTGTATCCCCACACAGCTTTCTGGGTTATAGAAAGGCTGATCTGTAGTCCTGAAGCAAAGAAGAAGCTGCACACCAAAAGCTGGAAAAGTGGCTTATATTTTAAGAGGAATTCTCCAAACCAGAAGGTAAAGTGAATGTGTGTGTTCAAGGGGTGCTGTTCTGGAAACCATCACTCAGCAGGTATATGAGCAAAAATAACAAGTCTTTATAGTGGTTTTAATAAAGTGCACTTTATAGCACCTTTCATCTTCAAAGAATGAAACATTTATTGTTAGTATAAACCCATGGGGACCAATGAAGATGAAGAAGGGAGTGCAGTTCCGCCTTTACTAATCAGGGTCACGATTCCACAGGAATATTATTTTGTACCATGTCAGTAACTATTACAAAATCTAGGAGACTGCAGTATGAATTTAGCTGCAAAAGGCACACTGAATCTTGTGACTGCAGACTTAATGGCCATCATTAAGTATAATGTATATGCATAGCTGCAGCACACTTTTCCAAGATTCTGGAAAGATCAGCTGAGTAACTGACTACAGGAGTGTAAAATTTATACCTCATCTCACTAATGACTACTTTTATTCCTACTGCTTGCAGTAGGAATTTGTGTAGATTATATTACACATAAAACTGCACCCCAGTTGCTTTCTCACCCTCTTGCACAGCATCACTTTCAGTGCATTTCTTGACAGTATGGAAGCTGCTGAAGTTCAAATTGAGGAAGTAAAACACTGGATCATACAGGAATCCAAAAAGAATCAATGCATTTATGTCTGTTAGTAAAGCAAAGGCCTTTCGAAGAGAATGCAAGCAATGTGACGTTTCAGCAGGGCACGGAGAACATTTCTTCCATGTTGCCTTAGTCATTTTATGGTGTGGAAAGGGCACAAAGCCAATATGTGAGGCTAGGTCTCCTTCCCCCTTGGCTCTGCATACTGAGAGTGCAAGCTAATGCATTTTGCTTGGCTCCTGCAAAGAAGTTCAAGGATCCCCTCTTTATCTGAGCAAGCTTTGGCAAAATCTGTCTGCATTTTGCTTTTATAGTGGGAACTTTACACACAATTCAGATTACTAATGGCTGGCAAACTCATATGCTGGAATGTCTCAGATATGACTAATCTATGTTTCACCTCTGTTTTATTAAGGAGGGGAGGGGAGGGGAAAAAGCCCTCAGAAACACTAGCAAAGCAGAGAATAAACTTTACATTAGGTAGTGACTTACAATACACAACCCTAAAATCTAACAAGGTGCTACCAGTATTTTAATAAATGGATGGGATTCTTTAAGCAAGGTCTCATTTAATTTGACTTGTATGAATTCTTGGTGGAAGAGCTATTGTAAAAGTAGCTGGTTAGTGTGAGACTTCTTGCAAATACTTCATGAAGTTTTATCTTAATTATAGAATCGTGCAGGGAGAGCAGGTTCCAGCTCTATCTTTCAGATTACCTTCTTAGAGTTTAATTTTAAGAATGACTGTGTGGGCATTGTCTAACATGGAAAAAATTATATACCTACATGTAAAGTAACAACTTCTGAATATTTCTTAAATACTTGAAATGCTTTGAGAATTTAACCTGTTCTGGTAATGTAATGAATCAAAATTTTTGTTGTATGGTAATTTGTCTCTGCACTCATTTAGGCTCTTTGGTCTCTGTGAAATGATCGTCTGTTCTTGATGTATAGACATTGCAAGGAATGGTAACCAGGAAACACATATTAGTATTAATGGTAATCACAGAATAAGCGACCAGGAATTCCTTTGGAAGCTGCAAAGACTGCTCTGTAACTCGTTACTCTAAACAACACTAGAGCATATGCCTTGTGGTATGCTCTATACATGGAGGAAAGTAGAGAGAATTAGCAAACGCCTTAAAAGTTGCTTCAGAAAGATCTAGTGAATGGTGACAGTGCCCTGGAAACCACACAAAAGTGGGGTATGAGGAGATGGAGACTCTTCCCTACTCCTTCCATTTAGCCTTTGCTGGTGGATCAATTACTTATGGATTTGCTACATTTCCATCTGTTTAGATTTCTACCTTCTCCAGACAGGACCTGTGTTATGTCAAATGTTCACACAGCATCCTTGCAATGCCAATCTTACTTTAGTAGTAGTTGTGTAAATGCTGGAGTTACTGTGGACAGCAAATTGAGCTTATGTTCAGGGGTAGGTGCTTCCAGCTTTGATCAGGATATTATACCTTGAGTCCCAACTTAGAGTAGTGTAGCATCATAGAATAGCCAGAATGAGGCCCTTTTGTAAAGTTGTACAAGAAAGTAAGAGCCAGATGTAGATGGAACTGACTGATGTGAACTTCCTGTAGCTGGGAATGACAAATTCCTCAAAAAGGAAAATTTACTTATGGAATGGGTTTGCAGCCAGAAGATGTTTTCTACAAAGAAGCTCAAAATGGCTAGGTTGTCTCAATAGCAGGGATTTGTTTACTAATCCTCCACTGGCTCTTCCAAATGTGGGGTCATTAACCAGGACTTTCAGAGTGCTGCGGAAAGAGCATGTGATGCCCTGTTACAGCTCGGTGTGGCTGTTAACATTTACGAAATCTTACTTGTTCTCCTGCAATATGTAATTATTTCCTTGCTGTTCACTGTAATTTTTAAAGCTTTTACACGGATAAAAGTGATGTTCACAAAGAGTTTAAATCCTTCAAACTTGCTGATAAACTTGTTCACCTCCTAAAACAGGACAGCCTATACTGTGCTTAAAATGTTTCCTTCTAACAGCGCAGTACTAGATAATATATGATGAAATCACATAATTTATACCGAGATTGTAATAAAAATTCCTAAGTCTGTATTGTCACAAGCATTATTCCTGCAAATGATCAGAAGATTGTGCAGTTTGTTCCTCTCCCTTACAGATGGTAATCACTACCACAGGACTCCGTCAACTCTTCTATTTCCTGACATACTTATATAAAAGTGTGCTAAAATGACTGTGCCATGCTATCTTCTGTTTCCACTGAGCTTAAAGCAAAATCACAGATTCTCAGGGTACCTCAGCTGCTCCACTCCTGTGGCATGGCTTAGAGTGATGTTGATGAGGAATCTGTGGTATTGTGAGGATCTTGCAGTTGCCTCCCAATAACTCAATGTTTTGTAAGAAAAAAATACCTGCCATGGCTAAGAGGGCAGCCTTCAAACCAGAAAGGTATTGATGAGTGTTAATAAATAATGCTGCATACTTTGTATTTTTTGATGCAAGGTGTTTGTAAGTCAGAGAGGCAGCTGAGGATTTGCAGCCCAGCCTTGCACCCATGAAACATCTGTCTCCATGATTTGTGCTCTTTGTTGAACCTGTGGCAGTATTAATATGAGATGTATGTGCTATTGCTCAATCTCTGCTTCGTGCCAAGAAAGGACTGAGACAGAAGAATGAGTTATAAACAAAAAGTAGCAGTAAACTTATTTGGACCTGTTGCCTCGGTTGATGTGAGGGGTGTGTCTAGTGACAGGGTGCCAGGCCGCATGTTTGAAGCCTACAGCTGTGGTAAACAGAAAATATTGTTTGTTTTTGTGGTGGCAACTGGTGGCTTACAGAGGGATATTTGAGGTTGTTTGGAATTGGGCAATGTGTAAAGTGAGGGGCAAACTGGTTGAATCCTATTGAGGACTGTCCCTTCCAACGCTTAATAATGCTCACACGTTATTCTTACTATCCACAGCTGCTCTGTCCATGCAGGTGCTGGGTAGCAGTGTGGCAACCTAGGCAGCAGCTGGTGTGAAACATCAGCACGTGTGTGCCAGTGGTTCTGGCTTATCAGTTAGACAGCTGAAGAGATAATTCCTCTCTGTCCCATGACGAGGCATGGCTGGTTGTAGTTGAAATCTGAAAGCTAAAGAATCAAGTGTTGCCTGCACAGCTGAACATCCCCAGTCTTGTCCAGAACCAGGTTTCCCTCTTCTTCCTGGCTTGCTAAATATGGAAAAGGAATGTTGCAACTTCTGGGATGGCCTCTCCTAGTGCTGTCCAAGGTGTGGCTTGGTGTGCTAGGCAGCAACAGTGCTTGGTTTGGTATTTTCTTCCTCTGACCCAGCAGTGGCCAGGCTTGTTGTGTTCAAAGCAAGTGCATGCATGAGTTCTTGTAGCAATGTGGAAGGAGGGTGGTCTGCAAAGAGTGACTTCTCTGAAACCTGGATGGAGCTGTGTTACTGTGAGATGAGGATGAATGCTAATGTACAGGACAGAGGTGGTGAGATGGCAGCTTGGAGAGCGCTTTCTTTCTGGTGCCAAAGGGTTTCTGCTGGGCTTACAGTGCACATATTTTGGGCACTTGTGTGTCCAGATGTCTCCAGACAGCTCTTCACTGCAGCAGTGCTGATGGAGAGTCCTGGGCCAAGAGCTTCTTTTAACGTAGGTTTAACAACCTTTCATATATTTCTGCCCAAACAGGTCATGTTGCAACAATATCTAAGTTGTGTATAAGTAAGAGTTATTCTCTTCCAAGTTGTTAATGTATTAATTTAATGTGGTTAGTTTAGTCAAATGGGCTTCGAAGTTTTCCTGCTCGGCAAAGACATGTCAAAGTGGCAGCTACTTTGTTATATCTCTGGAGAAAACAGTGAAAACTCAGACAAACACAGCTAAACTGTACCAAATCTACAAAACTAATGAGAAGTTTAGATTTATTCAGGCAAGTACTCTGGGACATGATGGTTATTGCAAGCAGTGCAACTGTGTAAAGTCACTGATTTTAAAAAGAGAAAAGGGTGGTGAGGAAAACAAATTTGAAGCTTTCATCTAGAAATTAACAACTAGCTACAGGAATGTATGTTTCATGGTACATATTCTGATTGCACAGAGATGTAGTACTTTTAAAGTTAATCTAATGGCAAATTAAGCCAAAATAAATTTATAATGGTGAAGAAAAATATATTCCTGTGACAGGAACTTCTTCTTTTAGGGAAGTTTTCCTGGAAATCCTTGTTGCAAACAAATACTATCTACCAACTCATTCCCCATTTGTGTTGGTTAAGGATTCAGTCTGCATCTCACCTAGTTTTGTGTCTGAAAGGCTTTCCATAGTTTTCAGTGGATGTGAGACTGGGTTTCCAACTGGAAATTCCAAGGTTCTAGCTAAATCATGTTCTGTACATCACCTTGGGCTAGTCTGTTCTTATGCCAGGCAAAATATATTTTCATTTCTTCTGCCAAACTCATCTCAGTGTTGAACTGTTTTTTTGGTTTTTGTTTTGTTTTGACTTTTCTGTTTATTTTTGTTTTGTTGGGTTTTTGTTTGATTTTGAATTTGTGAATGTATTTGTTCTAACAACAAGGCAACTGATTTCTTATATTCTGCTCTATTTGTTATTGTACAGAGTTTGTCAGAAATTAATACAGCAGAATGTCCCTGTGTGCTTTGCCATGTGGAAATGGACAGGGATAATTGTCTCCCATCACTTATGCTCAATGCAGCTCTTCCTCAAGGCAGGATAGGGGCTCTTGTACAGCTTGAAAATTACTCCTGTGCTGGAGCTATACCCTGTGTCACAGTCCCAGATAATAAATGCTGCCCAACAGGAGATCGGTTCCCACCAGGTCTTCCTCTTAAGACTGAAAATGTACTTACATGGTGCTTCTTGAAACAAACATGTAAACTATAGAAATGTAATATCCACATTCATGTGATGCTAAATTCCAGACGTGTAACAACCTGTTGCACTCAGCCTCTGGGGTATGCACTGCTATTTGTTGTATGATTGTCTCGTTTCCCAAGGAATATTTGCCGTCTTGCTGCTGGATCAAGTGAGTCCATTTGTGCCCTGCCATGCCTAAGTGGATAGCTGACATGGCCTGGTGCCTTACTGCCCGTCTTGTAGAATGAATGGCCTTGTACCTGATTAACTCACACTTTTTCTGGAACAAGAAATTTTTCCATACATCAAGTTCAGTTGCAGTGGGTTTTTAATGTTATATATATATATCTTGTGAAAAAAAAAGATATTTGTGTCTTATGAGTCACATGCACAAAAATAATTCCCAGGACACTGAGAGCTCTTGGGGTTCCTAGTCAGATGCAAGGTTTCATCTTGACTGTTTATAGTTCTCTTAAATCCTCACCAACTCAAACATAAATTTGTAATAGTGCAGATACTCTTGCTTTCAGCCTTGTAGCAAACAAAGTTGCATCATTTCTCCATTCTCCTCAGGTGTATTTTAATTTAAGACTGTTAAATATGGATCACAGTCTCATTCTATAGCTTTCACAGTAGGTGTTTTATTTTAACACTGTTTTTCTCCAAGTCCTTAATTGGGGCAAATGGGAATTGCTTGTCACATATCTACATTTATTGCAAATTATTTAGGCCCACACTTGCTAATCTGTAGCCTACTGTCAGATATAGTCTCAGTTGTGACATTTCTAATGAAAATGATATTCAGGCTCACTGCTGCAGTGAATCATTTTGTTAATGTTTTGCAAAAAGCGTAAGACAAGTACATTTTTTTTTTCTCTTCTAATACAAAAAAATCTTTGCTCTTGTTGCCTTTGAATCAAAGATGAGCTTGCTTACCTGAGAGGCTCTCTGTGTTTCTGGAAGAAGTCTTGCTAGATTCCCTCTGTCTCTTTAAGTCCAAAATTAGTCTGTTTGTCATGGTCTGGGCTCTGGCTGATTAACACTGTAATGAGAGAGTGGGTACAGTACATCAACTGGTTCTAACAGTACAATTTTTTACATTTATTTTCCCAGTGCCTCACCTAGGCTTAGGGACATCCATGCTATTTCTACTTTTTAGATGAAACAATCTGCCTCATTTCTAACCTTATTTAAGAGATATGCTTGGTCTTTGGACATGGATTTGTTTGCCTTACTTGTTCCGCAAGCTTCAGAAGGGAAGATGAGAAAAATTAAATCTCGCTTCTCTGCACTCCTACATGTTATGCCAGGGAGCTTTCTAGCTCTTAGGTAGAGGTTCAAGCCAGAGGGCCTGATGACCCACCATCAAGTATGTAGTGAGGGAGGATTATAAAGATCACTGTTCAGGTTAAAGCCTTTAGGTTCTGTTCTCTGTATGCTCAAGACAAATATTCTGTACAAAATTTGAGCACCCATCATCTGCTACTCAAGAGGCTGCAGGTCACAGTGTGGGATCTGATTTGTTGTCTCTTGTTTTCTTGTTGTCTCTTGTGTTTTCCTGTGGATGATACCATCCTTGAAATCCACTCAAGGCGTCATCTCAGCAGCTGCACTCTCTTCTCACATAGAGGGTGGTTTTCTCTAGCAAAAGGTGCTGTTCTTAAGCAAACTATAACCTCTGACCACTATTTCTATTGCCTCTTCCTTAAAGACACTCATAAAGAAAATAATTCAGGAATCAAAGACCCAAATTCAGGAGCATAAATCTTGAGATGCAGGGTTCATGGCAGTCTTTTTATACAGGGCTACCATTTAACAGGTTTTGCATATTGACATTTCATCTTAGTTGGGGTTTTTTGTTTGTTTTGAATCTTGGCAAAATCTTCCTTATGTTTTGCTGCCTTGAGGAATATGACAGTGATGCTTATTTTAGATGCACATCTAAACTGGATGGTTTTGACCTGGGGGAGGCAATCAGTGGAAATAACCCTGCAGTGAATCTTTAGACTGTAGTAAAAACCATCATAGAAAAATGTGTCTCCCATCTGGAGGTTTCCCTATTATGTCATAGGGGTGACAGACTGTCTGGAAGAGGGAAGGCTGTTGGAAGGCTGGGATATAACCTTCTTGACTCTATTTATATAAGGCATCATTGTTAGCTGCATCTAATCTTCGCTGCTTCCGTTCTAAATGGCACAGTGCTTTATCCCATTCTGAAAGTCTGCTTCTGCTCAAATGTAGTATGCCAACATCTTATTTCATGGGCAATTTTGCAGAAGTTGGGAGTGCTGTGTGTCAGCCTGATTGACTATATTCCTTTTTTTGTTTGATTGTCTAAAAATTCAGAACGTCTCAGTAACACTGAGATCATGGGATCTGTTTCTATCCTTTTATATGCCATTGCTGCAACAGAGGCAAGTTTTGGCTTCTCCTTCAAAACCAGTATGACTTTAAATTATGACTTTTCTCCATTTTAATGTAGCCACTATGCTATTTTTCAGATCTAACTCCTCTGTGGATACAGCTATATCTGGTTTCTGTACTTAATTTTACTAACCATTTCTTCCTAGATTAAGTGACGATTGGAGGCATTCAACTGTGTATTGGTCTTGTCTACCGAGCTGCATAAATTGCAGATGTTTAAGTTGTGTAAACCCATTGAAGTTTGCACTGCTATTAGAAGGCACAATATGAGATGTTCGGATCAGTACGGCTTCAGTATAACTGTTGTGATACTTGAGCAGAACTACAATCTATTGTAAATTATTTTCATATTTCAAAGTGTTTATAGACAATATAATCTAAAAAGGGAAAGGCTTAGAGTTAATGGTTGACATAGATATTACAAAAAGAAATAGAACTTTGCGGTACTACATTAACAGAGTTAAAGCAGAGTTGGCAATCGCATTTCATATGGAAAACTATATTTCAGACTTTGATCTACCCTATAAAGCAAGAATAGGAAAATAAGACTTTCACATGATGTTATAGGTTCCTTAGCAGGAGAGGCAACTGAGGCAGTGCAGTATGGCTTGCCTCCTGCTTTAATCTTTGTTTAAATTGCCTGCTAACATTCAGAGTAGCTATATACTGAACTCTAAAGATACTTGCTGTCTCTGTATTTGATGACTGAGAGATCCTTGGCATATCTGTTGATGTACTTTATCTGTGCTTTTATTGATATGTGTTTATCTCTTTTTGTTCTGTTTAAGACTGGATTACTTCATCCAGATCCATCATAAATAGATGACATTATTGAAACCACAATCATCTAGGGCATAAGAGGAAAAAGCCTTACCTCCTTGTATAAATTGAAGCTTTCTTATACAAATGTTAAATGGCTTGATTTTCTCCCATCAGATATTTTATTATTTTGACAGCTGCAATAGTTTGATATTGTATTTTTCTGAATAATGTATTTCTGATTATTTTAAGAGGGTGTTTTCTTGTACATAAATGAAATCCCATCACAGCAGCTGTAGTTCTCCTTAAAATGCTAGCTACATAGCAACATAGTCAATGTTTAATTAGCTTTGCCATGTTATTAACATCTCTTTAATATTCACTCAGAAATACTTGGCTGTTAAAATGTAGAAAAGCTAATGGATACATATAGCTTATTTATATGCATAAATTAGTATAAAAACAAAAAGTACAAATGGAAAATGTAGGCTAAATGCCCAGACAATCATTCTGACAGCTAGCTTTGTCAGACTGTGGAATCAAGCCTCCTTGCAATCAGCCTTGAGCATCAGAAGATACCCTGTGGCATGCAAGGAAGAAGAGATGTGGTTTTGCCAAGCTCTGGGCTGAAAGAGCTGACATTATTTGATTGCCACTGTAGTGACCTCTCAGCTGAAGGCGGTGCTCAGGTGCTTGCCTCATGAAAGGGTCAAGACTTGCAGCTTCAGGTGAGAGGGTGATTTATGCTTTGTCTGACAGCCTTTGTGTTCTGAGTTCAGGGTTGAGAAGAGGATTTGACAAGGGACAACCAGCAGACGCTGTGGGTAGAGAGTGGCAAACTATCTGTGCAAGAGAAGTGGAGAAGTGACCCTGGGAAGTCCTGCTACAGAACACACCACACTGCTTGGTGTGGGGGTGCCAGAACTCCTGCCAGGTGCTTTGCCTTGGGTGTAGTTGTATCCTCTGGATATCTGGACAAAGCACTGCTTGGAAATAAAACCTCACCCCATAGTATTTTTCTGGAGCAGGAGGATTCATGGCTTCCTCTCATTATAGGACAGACCTTTTACAAGATCTGAGCTCTAATTCATATCAGAAGTGATGTTTTGTAATAAGAAGATTTACTGACTTACAGCTGTGACTTTTCCACCCAAAGTTTTTTCCCTGGAATATATGAACCACTTTCAAATGAACCATAGAGGGCAACTAAAAAAAAAAAAGGGTATGAATATCCTCTGAAATTTCTTTTTTCTTTTTGTAGGAGTATAGGACAAAAGGAGGCAAAAGCCCCCACCTTTCCCTGCAACTACCTTTTCAACTGCCTTCATTACCATGCCAAGAATGCCATGGTGCATATTTTTCCTAGCTCCTCACTAATAGGAACAGTTCTCAGTTGTTGTTTATCTGGTGGTTACTTACTGTAAAATCTTTTAGATATTTTGAAATCCATTTCCATATTTTCTTATGAGCGTCCCAGCAGTAGAACTTTGTACGAAATTTTGCCCTGCCAGTTTCATGTTCACTTTGAGTTTGCCAAAGTTCTTGTCACTCAGTGAACAGCTGTTGTTTGCAACAAGCCTTTATCTCATTTTCTTTCCTTGCATCAATTAGGGAACAAAAGAAAGAAGAGCAACTAATGCTAGAGGTGCGTAAATTATGTGAGTGGTACTTAAATATGGCTGTAAGTAGACACCTCTGGAGAATCAATGGACAGAAATACTTCCCCCAAAGCTTGTTGTACAGTGCATTAGGAATAAATATCACTCCCTATAAGCAGTGAAGTGGGAGAAGGAAATGGTTGGGCTTTAAATCACAACTCACTGAGAGTGAAAACCTATCTGATATTTCAGACACAATATTCCTGCTTCAGCTGTTTGTGATACACTTCTTAATTTCATCATCTCTCCCACAGAGTGCTTGAAGCTGGAGGAGTGAAATGGAAATAGTGATTCTTCTTTCCCAGCATTTTAAAGATATGAGGACATACTTGAGACATTAACACTTTTTCCTCCTTCTGCTATTCTTCTCATATTCTTTCTCCCCTTTCTTTTCTTCCCTCTAAAAGAGACTGCAGGGGAAGAAGGATGGGAAAATTCCCGAGCTTTCTTTCCAAAACTAAAATTAAAGGACATAGGAACCAAAAAAAAGAGCTCCCTTTGTTTCTCACTGCATAAATAGCCAAAACATGTTGGCAGTCAGTCAGAATGGCGGGTAAGGTACTTGCAGATGACTGTAAAGCTATCAGATTTATAGGGCAGCTTGACGTAAATGTAAATTATGCACCATTCATATTGGGCGGGCGCTAATTGAATCCATACATCTATTTAAATTGTATTCCAAGAAGAAAGCTTCTTCCAGTTGGATGCTGGCAGAGTGACAAGTTCTTTGCCTAATTTTGTAACTTTTGCTTTGTCCATGTTTAAAACTGTCTAACTCTAACAGAAGATAAGATGTCAGTGTTGGGTCCTTACCTCTTACTCAGCTGCTGTGATTTGTATGAGGCACTTTACAATATGTCAAGGAGTTGTATTGAACAAAAGTCCTCAGTTCTGCTCAAAGATCCTCTTTTGAGCAGAAGATGGAGGTTTGGTCAGCAGAGCGCAAGGCTACTTGGTGTCCATTTAGAGAAAAATATATCAATAAATACAGTAATTTCACGAATATAAGCCGCACCTTTTTCATTGAAGAATCCTGCCTACCCCAGTAGTGCGGCTTATCTATGGACAAATCCCAGCAAAATGCCAACCCGGAAGTGAGAGCCAGCCAAGCGGAGAGCTGCCACAGAGCAGCGGCCGGGCAGGTGGGGAGCGGGCTTTGCCGAGTGGGGCAGGCTTGCTGGCAGCAGAGCCGCCAAGGAGCCTGTTGGGCTGGCGGCGGGGTTGCTGGGGAGTGGGACGAGCCGGCCAGCAGCAGGGTCGCCGCCGCTGGCAGGCGGGACGAGCCGGGCGAGCTCTCGGCAGGGTCACCGCTGCTGCCAGAAGGGGTGGGGCGGCGGGGGAGCAGTGCAGCCCGGGTAGAGCCGCCCCGCTGTGCTGCTGATTAGCGCCCCCGCACCGTGGCAAGCTGCGGTGAGGGAAGCCGCGGGTGAGCCATGGCAAGCGGGGCCACGGACGAGCGGGGTGGGCAGGTGGCCGGGCCACCGCCGAGCAGGGTGGGCGAGTGGGGCTACTTTTAAAGGCTCCTCTGGTCTGAGAAAAATGTTTGCAATTTGAGCAACTGACAGCAAATGCTGCGTCGCCCTGAGCCCGCTCCGAGCCTGCATCGCCCACTCCGAGCCCACGCTGCTCTGAGCCTGCGCCGTGCCCCCGCCGAGCCCGCTCCATCCTGAGCCCGCGCCGCGCCCCCGAGCCCGCTCCATCCCGAGCCCGTGCCGCCCCCGCCGAGCCCGCTCCATCCCGAGCCCGCGCCGCCGCCCCTCGAGCCGGCGCTGCTCTGAGCCCCCTCCACTCGCCTTGCCTTGCGGCACAGGGAGCCAGCACCGCTCAAAAGTGACAGGTGGAGCCTCGGCAGCCAGCACTGGGGGCGGGAGTGCCTGGACCCATGGCATGGGGGGGCGCCTAGGGTGGCATTTAAAGCTTTCACCAGTCTGTGAAAACTGTTTGCAAATTGAGCAACTTGACAGCAAACCCTGCGATTGTGGGATTCTTTTACTAACTCATTACTTTGTTGCACATGGATACTTGCTTTTTTTAAAAAAAAAGTGCGGCTTATATTCGGGTGCGGCTTATATGTGGACAAATCCCGTGGACTTCCTGGCTACCCGGAAGTGCGGCTTATATTCAGGTGCGGCTTATAATCGTGAAATTACTGTATTATAATTATGTGACTTTACTCGTGTAACCTTGGAATGTGTCTGACAGTTGCATGACATAATTTGTTTCCGTCATTCTGAAGGCAAAACCCTGCAAACATTTCTACACTACTGTCTGACCAGGAGTAACTGTGGCACTTGAAAGGCAGAGGTACAAACTGTTATCCTTGCAGGCTCAAGCTGTACTAAAGCCAAGGCATGCTGCCATCTCACCCATATATTGAATGCCAAGCAGTAGAGACCAAGAAACTGTTACTTCATCCATCTTTGATAACTGAATGCACTTACAGTAATTTCACGATTATAAGCCGCACCTTTTTCATTGAAGAATCCAGCCTACCCCAGTAGTGCGGCTAATCATCGGGTGCAGCTTATATATGGACAAATCCCATGGTCTACCCAGCTACCCAGACGTGCGGCTTATAATCAGGTGCGGCTTATAATTCTGAAATTACTGTACTTGCCTTACATCTTGTTTCTTCATAAGTATTTAGAGACATTCCTCAGTGTGGGCTGTGTAGCTGCAATTTTGTCTCCTTGGAGTTTGTCTCCTTGTTCACTTACTTCATTAAATGCTGTTTTTGCATTTAAGGCAATGCTATTTGTTATTTGGTTCATGGCAGCCTGTTTTGGGGAAAAGTATAGAAACCATAATTAGAGGAACAAGTGCAAAATGGTAGGTGCGCAATAAGCAAGGGGGAGAAGCATGGCAAGAAACTGAAATGTACTCAAAGAATTGATTAAGTAGGGAAAAGAACAAATTTTGATGGCAAGTGGGGCAAGGGAATAAAGCCAAACCCAACTTCCTAAAATAGGAGGATAGAAATGCTGGAAAAAAATATAAATTCCTTTCTTAGCATGTAACATATTTGTAGGGCAGTTTCATTCTTGGGTGGTGAGACATGGATGATTACCAGTTAGAGAGAATAAAAGGGGGAATGGGCTGTAATTACTCAAAGTTGAGGAATAATGAAATTTTGTTCCCTTTCTGGTCACCCCTGTGATAGCGCTGAGATTTCTCTGGTTTTTCTTCCCTACTAGTTCCCCAACAGTAATCAGAGTGACCCCAGCTGATCAAGCATGGAGAGGGCGAGTAAGCTTTGTTTTGCTTCAAACTGAGGTGATATCTTTTAGAATTGTTATGAAATCTTACAGTTCATGAGTCTGAACTCACTGTCTTGCATCTCAGATTTATTTAATTTTTCTTTTCAGCTACTTTGGAAAATCTACGAAGTAGCACATGCAGTTTCCAGCTAAGGGGAGTCCTAAGGGCTCAGTACTGGAAAATTATAGAAGTAGTTCTAGAGTGTCAGCAGTTGTATTTGGCCCTCATTTCTGATACAAGATGTAAGATAAATTTGCCTTCTGGCTCAGGTAAAGGACAGGATTTTCAAAAGTAACCTCAAACTTTGCAGAGAAGCAAGGGAAGATGTGCACACCATAGCATGTTTTGAAGGCACAGTGAGGAGTAGATGATATCTGCAGGTTTAAATGTTTTGTGCCAGAGCTGGAAATGCAAGTGCTGGTGCATCACAGAAAGTTAAGTTCCAGTAAAGAAAGAACAGAACTCTTGGTTAATGTGGAACATAAAAGATGCAAAAATCAGTTGAAATGTCTCCAGTTCTCATTGCCCCATGAAAACTGACAGATCCTCCATAGTGTGGGTGTAGGCCAGGCTGTTTACCATAAGGACACCTTTCTTCATTGTCTTTATTGCTGTCACTTTTCACACTTGCCCGTGGGATTTTGAGTAGCAGGATTTGTCAGAGGTATTAAAAATGGCCTCGAGCTTTTGCTGGCTGAACATCATCCTGGTCTGTGTGTTGGCACTTGAAAAGTGTGAGTGGAGGGTTGGAACAGGTCACGCTGTGGCCTCTGTCCCACCTCAGCTGTGTGGGCTGCTGTGAGAATTGCTGCCTGCAGTTGTGGAGGAGGTTTTTAGGACAACTCTACTGCCAATCCCTGTGCCTGCATGTACATTCCAGGTTGTGACCCATGGAAGGAATTTGATTTTACTGAATGTACCCAGCCACATATGGTGGCTGACCTTCCAACCACCCAGTTGGTGTGACAGACCTCTCTGCTTGTACATGTCAAGCCCCACCAAAAGAGCACGAAGTCTTAACTTACTTGCAGGTTCTTTCCCACAACATTTTAGCATGTAATGTATTACAACAATGCTGTCACATTAAATGTGGTATTTTTGTGTTCCTTTTCTGAATTAACTGGCTGGGCTAGATTCTGGTTGTAGTTACAAGAAGCTGTTCTAGATTTAGGTGGTGTATATTGAAAGTGAAATCCAGCTGAGAGACAGGATGAATGTTATGCTTAACTGAAAAGCATGTGCTTAACTGTACCCATAACAAAGTCACAACTTGTCAGCTCTGGAGTCATGTTAAATTGGCCTGATTAGTGCCAGGAAAACAGTATGGGGGTTTTTGTTGTTGTTATTAGCATAAATATGAAAGCAAAACTTGCCATGAAAATAGGAACCACTGTTATTCTGGTGTAGATAAAAACAGTGCCAAATCAACATCAGCAAGTAGGAAAAAAAACCCCAAAAAACAAACCAAAGAGAAATGCATATTCAGAAAACAGTTTAATAGAAATAACTGATAAAAAATGTGACTCATCTGTACTTTTCCCACCCTAGCTGCAGATCAGTGTTCCAAAAATCTTTCCCAGAATTAGTATAAGTTGAAGTCTGTTCATAAGTTTAAAACTCAAGAACAGGCAGCTAGTGCACAAAGGGTTTTATTCTTTGATCTTACATGTGTGTAGCCCATTAAAAGTTTGGCCACTCAGACCAAATAGTCTGTGCCTAGGTTTGGAGGACAGGTGTCAGCTAAGAAAGGCAGGAGCCTTTCTTTGAAATGGAGAATGTAAACCCCCTCCCTCCAAATTATTATAATTTTGAAATTAAGGTGCTCTCAGGCAAAGATACAGGAATTAGGAATAACAGTTCTTTACTAAGAAAAATTAAAGTAGAAATACAGTACTACAAAAAACAAACCCAAAATGCTGACAGAGTCAGAATACAACTTGACACGCCATCAGTCAGGGTGTTGGTAGCAGTCCCACTAAGTGGTGGCTACAGTCCTCTTGCAATGACAGGTGGGGTTCAGTTGAAGCAGTGGTCCTGTAGAAGGGTGCAGTTTCCCTCTGAAGGTCCAGTGGTGATGTGGAGAAGTTGGGTTTTCCTCTGGATGTCTGGTGGAGAAAGGGCTACCTTAATGTCCCAAAATTTCTGGTTTTATCTTGGTAGGATATGTTGGGCTCTTCCCCCTAGCTGGAGCAACTTCCAATGGGATGAAGTAATTTTATCAGTCATGCAGTGGGACTCAATGGGCCATTAGCAGAAGATAACTTCCTGGAGGAAGGATGGGTTGTAGAAAGATAAAGAATAATGCCCCACCTGGTTTCAATGGATGGCCCATTAACAGAATATCTCCTATGGAGATAAGGATCACTGCCCCCACCCTCAACAGGTGGTGATAGAATAGATACCTTTGATCACATCCTGTATTGTAACACAAGACAGTCTGTGAATGGTGCATGAAGATTTCTGGCCTGTAAACTCAACGAAGCCATTCTCACTTTCCAATGGCATTGGATTCACTGGTATGTATGGGGTTAATGGCTGTGCGGGGTATTTGGGGACTGATTGTGCCATACAGACCTGCCTACCACCAGAATATGCCACAAATCCTGCCAGGCTGAGAAGGATTGGGCATGGGTGGGCTACAATATGCTCAGCAGCATTTCCATCTTCTTCCCACTGCTGGGAAGTTGCTCTATTTGGGGTTCTGCGCAGCCATTGGTAGTGATGTATTGATTGTTCAAAGCTGTCTTTTGCTTTCCTGATCCTTCTGTAGCCTAAGACAAAGAACTATTGCGAGTCTACTCCCTCAGCTCCTCATAAGTGCAGGTCGCTCTATAACAACTTTTTCAGAGTTTATTAAAAAAAGCATTGTTAGAAATCTTTATTTAGTGTTATTTAGCACCATTATGCAATTCAGTTGATCAAAAAGTACTGCTTAAACCCTTGGCTAGTGGAAGTTCTTCATTCTAATATGAAGCAGACAAACCAAATTATCACTTTTTAAGAACAGAACTATTTTCACTTGTTGAAGCTTCTAGTTTTTCCCCTTTCTAGAAGGAGCAATACATCAGCATAATGGAATGAAAACTGCACAATTGGTTCCCTTTGGGAGCAGTGATAGGCAGAGATGAAACTTGGGTCTGGCAAAACTCATTCATTTGTGTCGTCATCTCATGGTCTCCTTATATACACATTAGTTTGTTTATTCATTGAACATTGGCATTTCTACAAAGAGAAGCATTTTTTACATTAAATTATTTAATTTTGTGTGCATTTTAAGTGCTGGTTTGTTTCTTTCAGTGCAAGAAAGAGGAAAACTTTTCTTCTTTGATGCATGCTCTTTGCTGTCTCAGTAATCCCCTCCAAAACCTTTAGTATAATGGATTAGGCATACTCATGCCATCTGGCTCTGATCAGATCAGGATTTGTGATCTGTGAACATCTGGAGGGGTAAAGTCAGTAAAAGTGAAAGCTTTGAACACATTTCATTGACTTTAGCTTCTTAACTTCCTTGGTTAAGAAGTTATGTTGCTTGAAAGAGTGAAACATTAGGAAAAGAGAGCCAAAATAAATAAATCAGCCTAACTGAGGTAAGCCTTGGTAGGTAATGCAACCACACTGCAGGTGTATTATATCTGAAACTCATGAATATTTTATATAATCCTTTGTAGAATAACTGCATACTCTTATAAAAAGCAAACCAACAAATCAACGTTCATGAATAATTTATGTAAAATAGATAACACGGGATGGGGAAGAAACTGGCTTAACAATTTCACGGACAGAACACAGCAGGCCAACTATAGATTTGTTGAAAAAGGACTTTCTCTGCTGGGGTAGAATACTACTTCTATCATAAACAAGATTCAACTAGTGCTCAACAAGCACCAAAATGGCAACAAAGGGGCTACACCAAGTGTCATCTCTAAAGGTCTTTTTCTCACATGTTCTCACTCTTCTGTCTTCAGTTAAAGGAGATTTTCCCCCTTCTTACATTTATAATCCCATAGGCACTACTGCCATTGCTGATGGGCTTGTCCTTGACTAGAGGTGGGTCCACCTTGCAGTCAGCTGCCCTGGAATTTATCAGACACAGGGAAAGCTTCTGGCAGCTTCTCACAGAAGCCAATCCTGTAGCCCCTCCTGCTACCAAAACCTCAATACAATAGATATCCAGAACCTTCCCTTTGAATGTCAAAGTTGCCCTGGGGAGAAAAAACAAGCTCAAACCAAAGTAAACAAAAGTGCTCTGTAATCCTGGTTTATTTCCTTGGGAGCTGTCAAAGACCAGGGTGCTCGTGCTGAAGGAAGAGCAATAGGGAGGACATCTGAGGTACAACTCACAGTTACGGAGCAACAATTTCCCCCTTCTCTCCTTAGGACAGCAACAGGCCAATTTTAAAGGTTCCCAGCTCTTTGGCTCTGCATCCCGCTTGTGACCACTTTTTCTTTCATTCTTCCTGTGTTAGGAACAGCTCAACTTCCAGTTCAAGTTCCTCATTCCAGGAAGCAAAATCCAGTTTTGCCTACCTTGCTAAAAAGTCCTGACATTTCCCTGTTTATAGTCATTACTCTATGAGGATAGAGAGAATTTTCTGAACATTGCTGGTTTTCTCTGTGGCTTCTCTGTGTTTCTGATTCTAATTTGACAGCAAAATCTCAATGTTTACTTGTAGCTGAAGTTAAACGTGGACCTTGCCCCTGAATATCTTCATGAGCTTTGCTAATCACCTCTAAACACTTTTTCTCCTGGGGATTCCTTTGAAGCTGTTTCTTGGGTATAAATGACCAAGTTTGCAGAAGACCATGTAATTGGAAAGGAAGTGAACAGAATCAGACTTTATGGAGTCTTTCTATAAAAGAAAAGAACAGAGTTTTGAGACTGCAAGTTAAAAGAGTAATTATTTGAAATTTTACTCCTGGGGAGAAAAAGTAGTAAACACTGTTACATAAATGAGAGTAGGAATATAAGCAGTGACTGCAATGTTACATCCTGGAGTTGTTTTTAACTTCTTGCATTTTTATTGAGGCAATACTGTTCAAACTTTTAGTGCTGCCTGTCCAGGGAAGTGTAACCCAATAGCATCTGGTCTTCTGCTGCATACAGTCAGCCATCACTTTGTATGCATTATTTATTTAAGCAAATATTCAGCTGCAGAGCACACATTGTATAAAACCAAACCAAAATAATGGAGGCCTTTCCCATAATCATACTTGTGTCGCAACTGACTTTATCTATCTAGACTGTCATAACAAATCATTTGCTGCACTTGAGTTCCACATTTCATTTCATATGGTTGATTGTAGGGGGGAAAAAATTTTCTGGGAAAAGTGAGATGCTCTCATAGGAAAAACAAGTAGGAACCCTTAAACTATGGCATGAGCAGGGGAGTGTAACCAAGACATTTGCTGTTGATTTTTCTTCTCCTAGCTTGCTGCTCTGGGGCAGCACACAGGGCTTGTGCTGAAAGAGCACTGTCGCTGCTTTGCTTTCACTTTCTTTGTCCTGTTTTTCTTTCTCCCTTTTCTCTCTCATTTACCTGGAATGGAGCTCCTTTGACCCAAGAATAGTGTTGATGCAAAATCTAGCCCAGAGGTCTCAGAATTTACAGGTGTCTCTAAAGGCTGGCTGTAATGATAATTTTCATTATCTAAATAATTGCATTTCCTTTGAATTTTTCTCACTGTCATTTGCAAAGACCCTAAAGAACCTTGTTCAGGTCAGCATGCCTATGAGTTTAAATCAGAAAGATTTTTATAGTGTAGAAGCATTAATGTGTTCAGTGATTCTACAAAGCCTGTGGAAGCTATAGTATATTCTACTTTTGGCACTTCTCAACCTTATCAGATCTGTATTGATCTTAAAACCTATAGTTCATGGCATGAGGATTATTTTTACCAAATGAAGCACATTTCAAAAAATATTTAAAAGATCCTCAGTCTCTTTGGAACTGAGTTGTTTGGAACTCTGAAAATAGAAGTTCACTATTGCAATCCAACTGGAACATTCAGTGATGCTCCACATCGACTTCCCATCCAGAAAAATATTAGTGAAAGCTCCAAGGAACATAAATTTAAATGAGGATTCTATTTCCTTGGATTGGAAGCAAATAATATTGTTTTGGTTCATATTAAAAGAATTCTTCTAATGATGTTTATGCAACGTATTTTGTGGTAAGCTGGAAATATGAAAAATCACGGAAGACTGCAGGGTGGACAAAATAAATGATAGAAACAGCTAAATATAAAAGATTGTGCCACTGAAAGCCAGGAAGTTTGGTATGTTTGTTAACATCTGGATGCTCTGTGAAGAGATGGAATGGTGGCTGATGGGACCTTGGAAGGAAAAAAAGTCTTAGAAGGGTATTGAATTTCCTATGCCTGTTTTCATGCAAGCTGAAGTAGCACTTAACTGAACTGGTGCATTTTCCAGTGTCTGAAGCAGCAAGAGAAGAACTGTAAAAACATGTAGTGATGAAGCAAGGTGAGGTGGTTTTACACTACTTCTCTTTTAAAGTGAGACAGAGCATGTTACATGGCTAAAAGAATGTGCTCCAGATTATGTAGTCTGCCTTATGGGAGGAAAACACCCTCCCTTTCAGAGATTTCTTTAGACTTCAGGCATTTATTGAAGCCTGCACATTGATATTTTGTCCTGCTTCATAATTGCTGGGAAAAAAGCAGTTGAAAAAAAAAAGAAGTGAGGTCTCTGCATGCAGAACTATTGCTGATATTCCTTCTAGCCAAAGCTCAGGTGCAAGGTGGGATACCAGTAGAGATGAGATACTTGAGCACAAAATAGGGAGAAAGAGAAAGCTTGGGCAGATAAAATCCTTAAGAAGCATCTTGTGTCTGTTAGCGTCTGCTTCTCTACAGAATAAAATCAAAAAATGTTTGACAACTTTGAGATTGTTGGACACTTTTCTAATCAGGGACATGTTATAAACATTAGGGAAAAGAAAAGATCACAAAGGTCCAGCTCTAATAGCATCTAATTCTGCACACCTACAGTTACAGAAGCAGAGCTTACAAAGCTGTACTTTGGAAATGCAAGCCCCTCCAACAGCAAAATGATATGAATATGAAAATTCTTTTGTCTAAGCACTGTTTGATGTTAGCTAATAAGATTTTGTGCTCATCCTACAGTTTAGAAATACCTTCAGCTGATGGCTGGAACCCTGTCTCTATTGAACTCCTGTGCAGGATTTCACTCCATATACTTTTGCAATGGAGAGTAAGCTGTGATGCTGTCCATATAATGGCTTTTTTGTTCCATGAATCAGACAGAACTTTTTTTGTCTATGAATCATCACCAGATCAGTTTTAAAATGGTGTATGCATAAAGCAAATAGGAAGGAAAAGCATGAACTTTAAAAACAAAATCCAGAAGTTTTCTATATTTTAATTGTCCACATGTGTTGTCATCTCTTTATTTATGGCTGTAGTTTAGCTAAATGTTTTTTAACTGTTTCATTTCTTAAACTACTACTGCTACTATCTGTACTGATGGAGTACAGATACGTGTAGGACATACCCAGCACAGTGATCAGGTGACCAGCCACCTTGACATCAGTCTACAGTGTCAAGGTTGCAAAGCTCTGTTGCCCTGTTTTGACAGATAAAACCTGGAGGAAAGGGAGATTTGTTTTTTCCCCTTGGATCATAATGTCTTTTTTCTGTGTAACATGATGCCCTGGTTCTGCTTTTCAAAAATGCAGGTTTTTGCCAAAAATGACAATTTAAAAAGCAGCACTGAAAGGAGTTATCACTTTCTAGATATGTAAGTGCCTATAAGCAATGGCTTTGCTTACAAAAAGTATTTGCAGGCTTTGCTTTCTATTATGAGCAGCTCATGACATCACTGGCATATTGCTGAGAAAGAAGCATTTCATTCAGCGGACTTTTAACTCAATAAATTGCATGGCATTGTCTGGGACAAGGAGGAAAGATGTTATTTCTGAAAGGGAGATGCTTTAAAGGTTTGCTTTGCTCTAAGAGAAGCTATTTTTTCCCCTTTTCTGTATTTTCTTTTCTAAATAGTCTCTGCTCTAATGGTTCATAGCTTTCCTTCAATTCCTATTCAACAGTGCTTACAGGATAGAAATAACATGTATAACAGACAGAAGGGAGTAACCAGGGGTTGAAAATAACAATCTCATTGCCCAAGATGTGATACCAAATCATTAGGCTGTTTCCTGCCCTCCACAATTTCTCTCTCCTTTAGGGTTTCAGGTATGTAACTGTTATGTAGAGAGCTTGTATTGAGCATTCCATTGTGCAGTGTGTGCAGCTCGTTTATTTTGAGAATTCAGAGCATAATCCATTTAGTGCTTCATGAGATTTTGGTGCATGTCTTGTGCACACAGCTCTGTGAATTATATTCCTGTAGGAATGTTGTCTATTAATAGCTCTGCAAAGTAGACACTGATGCTCTGGGAGGCTTCTGTGATAAAAAGCCTTATCACAGAAAGGTCATGTCATGTGCTATTTCTATTAACTCTTTAGATGCAACTGAGAAAAGGCTGTAGCCTTATAGACTGAGGATGAGACTAGAGCTGGGGTTTCTTAATCCTGTCCATGAGTCTAATACCTCCAATAGCCTTGCAAAGATACGAAGGGCCAGTACCTAAATCCCACCAAACTCAGACTAAATTGAATCAGGAAGCATTTAGGTACCTAAACCCTTTTGTTTATCTGGCCTTCTAAGCTTTTATCTACTTGTTGAGTAGGACATATAATACTCATACTAGCACTGTTGGAATCAATCTATAAATAGGGTATGGTTGTTATTTATGCAAATATTTTAAAGAGAAAGCTGGTTTTAATGCCAGATTTTGCTGTTAAGATATAATTCCCCTTTCATATTTACTGAAATTCTCTACAAACCTTCCTTAATCTGTTAGGAGGTAATGAAGTGCAAGGGTAAATAATTCAGAAACACATAGAAAATGGTGGGCCTCTGGACTCCAGTGTTGATTTCTCTGACTCCGGCTGCTATATGCCAAGTTTACTTTAGATCTTTTATTTATATATATACATCTGTGTCTACAGTTGTATGGAACTCTGATCAATGATTTAGAATCTCTGAATGTTACAGAACACACGTTCACGGCAGTTTGTGGCAAGAGTCCCATGAGAAATGGTTGAGACAGCATAACTTTGTTGCCAAATAATAATGTTTTGTGACTCAGAAACTGCCATCTGTTATACAGACTCATAGCCTGAGCTCTGCATATTGAAATAGACCTTGAAACATCTGCAGGTTTCCTGTAATGTTTAGGCTTAGGCATCCACCTAGCTGGAATCTCCCACCTCATCCTCAACCCAGAGATATTCACTTATCTCTGTTTGGGGTTTTTAGCTTTCCATAGCATGCTATCAACCATATCCACTTTCAAAAATATCTCTGATTTCATGCTCTTGAATTCATGCTTCATTTCAGCAACTATTACCCAATATTTCTATGGTGTTCTCAAGGTGAAAATGATCATATAGACTTTTGAAATTCTGAGGGGCAAATGAGAGTTGTACCAACTGAAGCACGAAATGCTCCTGTCCAGATTACAGAGTCACTGGACAAAGTGGGCTGGTTTCCTGTTGGACACCTGGACTTGCCACAGCAGCCCCAAGCACATCTCACACTGGGGAAGCAGCTGTGCAGCCCTCTCTGGAGCTGCTGTCCACTCACTTGGCATTGCCCACCTGCCCTGGGCCTTGCTCTCTGGGTGAACCTTGGAAGATTGTTTATGTCTCTGAAAATGTGCTGCAGGAGCAGAGTAAGACACAAATGATCTCTGGTAAACTTGCTGATTTTCATCAATCTGACTCTGAAGTCTTCTATGTGTTATAGTCTTAAAAAATTCAGTCTGGTTTCTTCCCACCCTCTCTGCTGCTTGCCACTTCTCATAGCACAGAAGTAACCCCAGTCCCAGTGAGAAATGATGAAGGGGAAAAGCAGGTCATTGCATTAAATGACGGGGTTTTTTGGTACTACTACTCTCTCTCACACTGTTATGATCTGCTGTGCAGAATCCAAACTAATCCCAGTGCACAGGGATCTTCCAGGCAGACGTGAGCCACAGAAGCCTACTGAATAGTCAGCATGGCTTGACTTTCATCTTAGATTTTCCTTCTGTTGGGGAAGGTGAAGAAGAAGGCAAGGAACAAAGGCTGGAAGCTGAAAATAGCATTAGACCTGATGGAGATCTGTGCAACACAGCTATGAAATAAAAATATGAATGTATTGATGCAGGGGCACTTGTGAAGGCACATTACATGCTCTGTTCCATTCCTATTATGTTAGCATTAGAATGTTAGAGAAAGTGACAGGCGTATGGTTTTGGTGCTTGGCTTTGTTTTTATACACTGAAAATGAAGGTCAAGGAATTGAGAGAGAGCTCCAAATCACAGGTCAGCCACAGGCAATGCCTTTCTATTTGTTTATTCTGTAGTTGTTCCAGTATTTTTAACGATGTTGTAGTCCAGGAAAATGTCCTAATACATTTATATGATATGATATTGGCTAAGGATAGGAATAATCTACAGCAACACATTAGGTTTAGCCAGAAACTGACCTTGTCTAAATATTGCCACAAGATTGAAGTATCTTACTAGAAGAGTGGCTATGAATAAATCTTTTCAGATGTACAGAAGAAAGAGATTCTGCCTCTGATGTTAAAGAGGAATAACATTTCTATACAGGAGTAAATGACATCTGGAGATAGATTTCCTCATGGACAAAAGAAACAATTCCTCTAAAACAGCTTTACTCAATAGTAAAATTTCATTTCTTACATATGATTCTTTTTTCTGCTCATTACACAAAAGGAGACATTGTTTAATTAATTCCAATAGTTATTCACATTTTGCATTTACAGGAAGGTTTGAATTCTTAATGATGATGATGACTCATGAATTAAACATCCCTGAGCGGCTTTCACCTCTGTCTCACCAGTGAAAATCCAGATATATGATCCATACCACATTGCATTTCCTCTGTTTACTGATGGTATGCATCCAGTGTGGACACAGTGGCAGATATACTTGAGTAGCTGGGGCTGGTTTTCTTTGAAAGCACAGGTAAAGATGCAGGAAGATGACTGAAACTGGGGGCAGAACCACAGGTCTGCAGAGAGCTGAGATGTTGCTCTCGGTCATGGGACAGCCATGGCAAAGTATTAAAACATAGGTCTAGCCTTTACTATAGTAGTTTTGCTGTCATAGAAATGTCAGTGAGGCATGAGAGCCTTTTCCTTATGTGACAATAGCAGTACATCCCCAGTGCAAAGGCCATCCAAAAACTCCCTTTGCTGCCATAGGATGTTCTGCTTCAGGAATAGACACCAGCCACAGGAGCAAAAGAATTTTATTTTTGGCCAGCTCCTTAGGAGCTTGCCTTAGGAGGAATAGCTGGTCTGACTGTAGCTTTTAAGTGCAAAAGGACCATAGAGTAAGAATTAGAAACATGTCTCATTTTTGTCCAGGTCTGATCATGGCATGTGGGTGAGTTACAGATTAATTAATGATTTAATTTTTGTTAAGACATTACTCAGATTAGTTCAGCATCTTTGCACTGTTTTAGTTTATATACAGATCATAAAACTGCCTTGGTACCACATGATTAAAAAGTGGCGAGTGTGACTTCAATATATTAAACAGATTTTCAGGACAGTTTGGGAATCAGCAACCAATAAATCTGTATCAGGAAAACTGTAGGAAATATGGTCAAAAGTAGAAACACAGGGAAGCATATGAACAAATAATTTTTGATACACGATTATCATTGCTTTTCCAGAGGGATCTCATCCTTTGGAAATTTTTTAGAGATTTCTGTGGGGAAGTTACTGGCATGTATGAAAAGCTTTTATAGTGGGTCTGAATTTCCAAAATAGCTTTTGCCAAGCACTTGAAAAGGAACAAAACTACTAAGCAATGTGATTGTTCTTATATGAGTCTGCAATTCATTAAGAAACAGAAAACAAAGAGTTGGATTCTGTGGCCTAAAAATAAACACTTAGTGTCACCTGGGATGCTCCATGATGTCCAAGACATCTGCACGAAGCTCTCAGATAAGACCTGGGATTTAAGGGAAATGTGCTTGTTGGCACTGTACAAGCTATGCAATGCACAAAATTACATATGCTGTTTTTCTCTATGCACTGGATCTCACTTGAGCTGTAGGTACAGACGATGGGTTTTTGCAGGGAAGGAGAACACTGCAGTCTCCTGGACATCAATGTTAGAGTAGTGCTGCCCGGGTTGTTCACGAGTGACCTGATAAAGCGGGATAGACAATGATGAAAGGAAGTTTCAAGGAAAAAACCGAGCTTGCCATAAAATGGTGTAAAAAGATTACGTTTCATAAATGGGTGATAAAGTGCCATCTGACACTCACTGTTGATAACAGCAAAGTAGTGCACTTTGGAGTACTTTTGGACAGTTCTGTCAAAATGTCTGTTGAGTGCTCACTGAGGATCAAAGAGGAAAAAAATGTGTATTAGGTAGTGTTAAGGATGAAATAGAGCAAAAAACTAGGAGAAATAGTGGTGCTACTCTAAGAGTCACTGGTGTGCCCATCTCATGAATCCTCCATTCCTAAAAGTGATGAGTAAAGAGAAAGGATACAAAAAAAAGGAAGCACCAGTGATCAGAGACAGAGAATGGCTTCATTCCAAGGCACGACTTAATAGGTTACAGGTCTTCATCATGAGAAAGAAATTACTAGGAGGAAAGAATATGACAGAGAGCTATCAAATAAAGAGTAGCAGAGAAGGTAGACAGGGAGAAGTAATTCACCTTTTTCTCCACTTCTGTTACATTCTGCCAAGTGAAGAAACAGGTTGAAAAGTTCAGAATAGGCAGGGGAATTTTCTTCCATGATCCCTAGCTAAGCTCTGGCAGCCTTTTCCACAAGGTATTGTAGGGACTGAAACTCTACCCAGGTTCAAAACCAACCAGAGGAACTCATAGAAGCAAAGTCCATTAGCTCTTGAGACACATGAGCACGTGCTTCTCCTTTGGGAAGTCCTGAAGTTGTTGATTGCTAGAAGTGCATTCTGGCAAAGCACCACTGTGTGCTTAGCCTGTTTTGATAATCTGACTTCAGCATCTCTTACTGGTCTCTAGGCAAGAAAGGATACTGAGCTGGAGGATGCAGCAATCTGGCCTAGTATAGCTGTTCTTACTTTTATAGCGTCTTTTTTTCCCTGTGAGAGAAGTGCCTATTTGATTCAACAGCTCCCCTGAGACACAGGTGATAAAAACAATAACTTACATCTGGAAGTGAATTAAGCTTCAATCAGCAGTGTCCCAGTTTTCCATTCTGCAAACCTGTGAGACTGCAAGCAATACAAGCAGTACAGGATATTAATGCTATTTCTTATCTACCAATATGTTTCACCTTTTTTGACTGCTGCATTTCTTTGAAAAGCTTCAGTCTATCCATCCTCTAGTGATTTCTTGAGCTACTTGTGTTTTAGCTCGGTGTAAAGTGAGCTCTTCATCCAGAAGTTAAGGAAATAGAAGAATGTCCTTTAGATCTTATTTGGAGCTCTGCTAACCCGGTTGAGAGAAATACTCCCTGATTATATAGATTTTACAAAAGCAGGGTGCAGAGGTGGATAGAAATAAAACCTCCTCTTTTTTGTTATTTCTGCAATGTGTGATTCATAATCCTCACAGTGTTAACCTTGCTATCTGCTCTTAACTTCACACAGTATATTTTGAAATAATTTTTTCTCCATTTCTGATTCCTGACCCTCCAGTTCTTCAGTTTATGATGCCTTTGTAGGTTGGCACAAAACTCTCCAATTTCTGACTTGCTACAAAACAAAGATGGAAATTATGAATCCACATCTGATTAAAATTCCATCTTGTGTGGGTTTGTATAGTTACCATAATTTCTTTCAAACAGCAAACGTATCAAATGCCAGAGGAAGATATTACTACTAAATTGTCAATAAGATATTGTTAAGAAACTCATGTGGGTTTTTCAAAATATAGGTGTTGCTTGGACTAGCCAACAGGAGAAGTTATTGGGAAAAATTGTAAACCAAATGCTCTCTGATTCCCTTTCTCTGCTGTAAGCAGACAATGTGCAAAGCAATCAGTTAGGAAGTGACCCTATGTCTACCAAATATTCATAAGCATAAATGACAGCAAGCCCAACCTGTCCTCCCTGGTTTGATTTTCTGTTTTGGGGTTGGGATCTTTGGATAGTTTTTTGGTTCTGGGTTGTTTTTGGATTTTTTGAGTGTGAGTAATTTTAATGAGTCAGAAATGTTTTCTCAGAGGATGTTAAAATCCGCATTAAAGTAGGTTGTCACATAGGCCACAAATAAGTACAAAACCAAGTTAAAATACTTATTTTATCAAAATTCTTCAGTATTTTTGTTGGACAGTGCTGGTGGAAATATGGTAGGGAAGACATTAATGACAGAATGAAGTCAGTGATCCTTACTTACCTGAGATCAGAGCTCTGCAGAAGTAAAACAGATGCATTCAGTCCCTGGGACCACAAGGACCAGTGCCTGCTGTTGTGGGTTTGTATTATCCATATATTTTGGGGGAACCTTCAGTCTTTCTTCTATTTCTATTAATGCACTTAAAGGAGAGGTAAACTCTCACTGGATTGGCTTCTTTGAAAAGTAGCAATCTTCTTGTCTTTAGTTACTGCTTAAGGATATTGAGATCTTGGAGAAAGACAAACATACCTAAAAGCTATGAATTTATTTGGAAGAAAAGAAACTGTTGAGTAGGAGTATTCACTGTCAAGTCAGTCATCTCAGGAAGAACAACTGATAATTTGGGGGCAGAATTGCATTATTGTTATTGCAAGTTCATAGATGGTACAATAATAAGAATTGTTCATTTAGTACTTTTTCTTCGTCACTTTTCAGAGTAAAGAGAAAGTTTCTTTAGAATCTGGATAATGAGCTTTGCAATGTGGCAGAAATGGATCAGTTAACTGCCCTCTTTTATGTTAGCCATGGAAGAACAAAGAGTGGTTGGAAAATTTAATGGAAATGAAGTAACTGCTCTGCTGAATATGGAAAATACAAGCATGGACAATCAAACTATTATTTGCTACCTGAATGCTGTGGTTACATGGCACTGCTCACTAGGGAAGGTATCACTGAAGGAAGGTATCGCTGCACAGTGCAAGAGCACTAATGATGCAGGAAGTGTCTTGGAGCAGAATAAAATGCTGCAAATGCCCTTGCTATACCATCACCCTTTATCAAAGGTGAAACGAAAAATCATTCCTGTTTCTCAATGACACATCTAATAAGGTCCTGTTATGTTAGGGTGTACTGTATTTCATCCTGAATGTGGTTATAATGTCTTTGCCAGAGAAAGTCCAAGTATGTGTTGCTAGGGGTAGCCAGCAAATTGACAGATCATACTGTGCTGGCACAGCCATCAGTAAATCTCAGTATTGGGCTTGAACATGACAGTTTTTCATTAACTTTATTATTTCCCAGAAAGTTCACACAGGAGGGCTCAAACCTATTTTCTTCTGTCCCAAAAGCTCCCAATAGCTTGTGGATTTGGCCTTAGTCTTGTATTTTTCTCCTATTTACCCCTGCTCCAGTTTGGACAGTGAAAGTTACTGGTTTACACTGCTTTTATAGCCTATTACTAATTTTGTGATTCTATAGCAACTAAAATCCTTGAAGAGGATGTGGGAATATTCTGTCCATTTTTTTTTTTTTAACAAATATCTGTCACTTGGTTTGCCTACTCATTCCCTTGTTACTGCCTACATAGCCTTCAGTTCTGCCCTGGAAAGATGGAAAACTCACAGAGGCAGGAGAAAACCTACTCATTAGTGCTGACATTTAGAAACTGGGGGTGTATTACGCAATTCGGCTGCCTTGTGGGGAGCAGTCTATGACATTTCTGTTTCCCTCTGTCCCTCACTCTCATCTCTGCCCTGTGCTTCATAATTTCTCCTCAGTTTTACTGATAAGGTTGATATTTATTTTTTTTTTAATGCTTCACCTCTGAAGCAGATGGCAAGTAAAGAGAAGCTTGTATTTCCCAGGCCAACCAAGCTGAAGTGTATGGATCCAGTGGTGCAGTAGCAAACTGCTGTATCTGCTCCAGGCTGGACTAGATCCCCTGAGATATTTGGGGCCCACTGTGCCAAGCACTGTCCCTACATACACATTCCTGCTAATCCCTGATCAAAATGCATACAGTAACTGATCATAACCAGGGACAACATGCTCTCAGATGAGGAGGTGATGGGTGAAATGTCCAGTTAAGCTGGCTGGACAGTCACTGCATGCTGACTGCATGCCACCCAGTAGCTAAATATCCCACTGCCCATGCAGTGATATTGATGGTGTTTTCCTAGAGTTGTAGGCACTAGTTGAAGCCAGAAAAGACATCAGTGATACCTCAAGGATTTCAAAAGGAAATGACACATGGTGAGAATGCTATCTGTCACTCCAGGCATAGGTGTGTGGGTGTTATTCTGTATGCCTGCTCCCAGGCTGAGGATGTTGTTGGTAACTGTATGGCACCAGTGAGGGGGATATTTATTTTTGCCTGCATCTGAGTAAGCTTTTCTGATGAAGTCCTCTCTGTGGTGACATGTGGTGTCAATGTTTGGCAGATTGTAGAGCTCACCAGTTTGGCTCAGGAAAACATAAAATCTGATATTGAACCAAGTGAAAACTGTGTTGGATTGCTCAGGTAGCCTCACATAGAAAAATGTCATTTTGTGTCTATGAGACCTTCTCCTTCTATGGTCACAGCTGAGGGTGGGCAGGCTGCTTTTACTAGACCTGCTTTGCCACCACCTAGGTGTCAGAAAGCCATCAGCCTCAGCAGCTCACTGCTCTGCCCCTGGCTGGGCTTCTTGGCTCAGAGGGTCTTGCTAGACTTCTTTCTCATTCCTGGAAGAGTTTGAGTATCTTTTGACACAGTTGTCTGCTGAAATTTGGTGTTAGGTTATGCAAAGTGCATGATGGAGGCTGAATATGATCATGCTGGAGCAGAATTTAGCTACAGGGCTTTCTTTGGGTTGACTCGAAGATTGAATTCATGGAGAAGGCTTGAGCAATTACTGCCCTTAATTCAGACCATCAATTTTTTTAAAAGAGGTCCTTATCAGTGCTAAGCAGAAATAAAGGTGACCATGAGCTGCAACTTGTAAACAATGCATAAATTCAAAATAAGTAATCTTGTTTCACTTTTATGTGTCAGACTGTAAACTCTGGCAGGTAGATACTCCATCTGATAAGCTCTTCTGCAGGAGTGGCAATATTTGAAACAACAAACTGGTAAAAACAACAACTGAGGGACAGAAAACTCACTTCTTGTTATGAATCAGAAGCTTTTGTTTTATGAGAGATGGATGAAAAAGTCTTGATGTCACTCAGGTTTTAAGCTTACCTAAAAGGGGTCATTTTTTTCGAGAGAAGCTGACATT
This sequence comes from Sialia sialis, assembly GCA_009812075.1. NCBI lineage: Eukaryota > Metazoa > Chordata > Aves > Passeriformes > Turdidae > Sialia > Sialia sialis. The sequence continues at coordinate 35,708,036 of VRYO01002734.1, read as the reverse complement.
TAACTTGATGTAATTTTCCAATAAGATACTGAAAACGAAGGTCTTTGACCTAGCAAACTGATGGTCTGTTGAAGTATATCATGGGAGCCAATGTTCTAGTAAACAGAGCTTACAAGTTCAGGAAACAGTTGTGAATTTCAGTACTTTGATAAAGACTGCTTTTAAGCTTTTTATAATTTATGGGCAATTCCAGTCCTGAGCTAAGTTATACTGCTTCATACTTGTGTATCTGATGGCATTTTAAGAGTGCCCTGTACTTGGTGGTGGGTTACTTCCCAAAGTGCTGAGGAGACTCACCAGGATGAGGCTGCCTCAGGCTACAGACATCAAATCAGGATCTCTGTTACATTGTGCATTTGGTTTGATTTGCTTTGCTATAGGAAAGTTACACACTCACACATGAGACTCTTCCAGGCTCTGTTGAAAAAAATCTTCACAGGATATTTCCAGCCAGGTTTTGCTTTGAAAGCTGCTGCTGAGCTGTGGCTTTCACCGGTTTATAATACTTTGGGTCGTTTGCCTCTTTAAATACCACATCCAGTGCAATGCTGTAAACAAGGGAGCAAACAGCTACATAACTATGATTCCCAGTAGAGAATGATCTGTTAAAAGGAGAAAGTGCTTGTTTTGTCACAGCTGAATTACTAATATTCCTATGAATTGCTTCTCTGGGGTTGTGTAACGTGTTTGGCAATGTGGCAATAAGAGATGTTGAAATGGGGAACAGACTTAGAAGAGTAGAAATGGAAGGAAGCCAAGCCAAAATACACAGTGAGCCTTTTCCAAAGACAGGTCAGCAATGATCCAAGTGTATTCCCACAAAATGGAAGTTCAGAAGGGAACTGTAAGCAGTGGAAAATATTGCATGCTCAACTTATGTTACGAACTTCGGTCACTCTGAGTTCATTGCAGAAAAAAATGTTTCTAGAGCTTAAAGTCCTTTCTGAATAATTTCTTTTCCCTTTTTCTTCTCCTGTATTTAAATATTTTTTGTTAGGTAAACTAAACGAGGAGAAAAAAAAATTAACTGTTTTTCTAAAATAGGAAACGTTAACCAATTTTTTTTTACAATTTTTCTACAGAACTTTGCACAAGAACATTCATCAGGATATCTTTTCCTTAGGAGGAAGGCAGCTTAAAGGAAAAGTTCTATGAAGTATGTTTCCACTTGGCTTTTATCTTTATTTTAGACTTGAAAATTACTTGCTGCCTTGCTGGTTTCTACCATGGATGCCCTGTGATTGCACACCCCTCTGTTTTCTGCAAGAAGGCCCCCCACGAAGAAGACTTTGTCATGCTTATTAATATTTAGCTTGTCTTTATTTGTAAAATGACTGTTTGCAATGTGCGTATCTGGCACTATTGTGTTGATTTCTAATCACTAGATGCAACCTGTGCTTTTCTTTTGCTTGAAAGCAGACAGAAACCAGTAGCAAAGATCAGAGAACAGCCTGTTCTACAGTTCTGACACTACAAAGAGAAAAGACAACCTGGTAGTACAAACAGCATCAAACTTCTGGCACTGATTACACTCCTAAGTCAGGCATTATTAATGGAGGCAGAGATGTTTCCTTTATTGAGAAGGGGACTTAGAACAAGAGTATAATTTAACTGGTTGACCCTTAGGAGGTGCATCTGACTCTCACTGTTACCTACAGAGAACCTGAAAGACTTATTGTAGGCATCAGCAATCCACATCTGCCTCAATTTCTCAGTAATAAGGAAATGCTGTATCACGCTTGTTCGTGGGGTATAATTACTCTCTTCAGAAAGCAGACCAGACATTTTTATGGGCTGTGCCAGCTCACGTTCTCACAAAAATAAAAATAGGTCAGTAACTCTTCTCCCCTTTCTGACATCTGTAGGTGGTCAGGTTGTCCATCTCTGTTTTCTTGTCCCTGTGTTCAATTATTCTGTTGTCCCAGACAGACCTTTACATGTTGTACACTCAAAGTGTCTCCAGGCTGGAAGCTTCTGTACTTACTTTATATTGAAATTGAAGTAAATGAGGGGAAGAACCATTTTCCTGACCTGTACAATCCTGGACATCCCACTAATCAGAAACGTGAGAGAGGGAAATTCCTTCTGCAGGCCAGTCATGTCAAGGTGCTCAGCTCTGCTAGCTCTGATCCCTATGCTGCTGCCATGGGAGATCTGAGGTCAAACTCAACCTCCTGGTTCATAAAGGCCTAAATAACTGGGGATGTAACAACCTCCAATTTTGTGCTGCCACAGCATTAACAAAGCTCTTTCCCACCCTGCCCTTTAGTGGTTATTTCACACCTCTACCCTGTGGGCTTTTTCCTGCTGGAATTAGGTGTGTGATGCTCCATCGCTTGGGTGGCTGGCTGCTCAGCCATACTGGGGATGTGGGAACTGTGATTCCTTGCAGTGTCATGTTTTTCCCAGACACTGCCACAAGGAGCTTGTTTTTAGCCTTAGTAGAAACCTCTCCTTCTCCTAGTCATGGGAATTCAACCTTTTACTGATGTAGCTGGTTTACAGTAACACATTTCTATATCTCTTGGCTCTGCTTTTTTTATCTGTTCCTTTAAAACCTGCTTTTAAATGACATGTTGCTAGTGTTCACTGTGTGATATGACCATGGGGATTAGAGGTATGTTTTTCTCAAAGACATGTATTAAGAAAAGCTCATTATTTGCCTTTTAAAAATTACACACACTGGGGTCTCCAGCTGCTCTGGAGAGCAGCTTCCTAGCTGGAATGCTGAGTCCATCATCCTACCGCCTCTGCCAAGGAGAAGGAGATGAGCTGGCCTTCTTAGAGCTCATGGAGAAGTGAACTAGCTGGCTGTTGGAAAGCCCAGGTTATTTCAAAAGCAAAATGTCCAATTAGGGTGAAAAGCCTGAAGGTGTATTTCACAGAATGGCAAGTGAAGAAAAGCATTAAATCAGATTGTTTCTATGATGCTGATCAATATATTTTGGAATGGTTTGTTGTACAGAGTAGGAATATTTCCTTCTACCTCAGAGCAGATTGAGCTGTCTCCCTCTCCTCTTGCAGAGCCTCATGATATTTACAGTTTGACAGGCTCATGCTTCAGTTCTGTACAGCATTGCTCCCCAGATGACCTGCATTTCTTGTGCTAACCTACAGTCAAAATTCCCATGAAATGAAGCATTGATCTGACCACAGTTTCTGGTAAAATGCTTTGGAATAAAATGGGAGCTAGTGCTTCAAATTGCAGCTCCCCAAGCCTCCAAAGCCAAAAAGAGCAAACAGTTTAATTCAAAAACTCAGAGGTGTATGCTTTAACTCATCCTACCCGTTGAATTTATTTTTTCATTTTCTCAAAGATAAAAGTAAAAAACAAAAAAGAAGCTGACTCTGGAGCTTTTTTTGTGATCTTAGGAAGAACTTCAAAAAGTAGCAACTTCCTGAAATCTTTCTTTCATAGACCTTATAACAAAAACAACAATACAAACTTCAGAATAAAAAAAAAATCCTACCCATAGGTGTGCATGAGTATGTATAATATGGAAAAAAACTATGCTCTTCAAGGTCATGGTAAAAGCAGAAGTGAATAAAAACTACTTAAATATGGGTTCACCTTTGCTTTTTTTTTTGTCTGCAGATCCCACCCATGGTAACACAGCTCATGGAATACAGATTATGTGTAGAGAGCGTTCATGTGGAAAATCTGTATGGTTCAAGCATTCTGGCAAACCACAGTTCCTGCTGGGTGAGTTAAGAGTCTGTCTTGAAGGAATGAGGGATTCAAAACTCCCCATGCAGGTGAGTGTAAATCTCTTCCTCCTTTCATGGTTTCAGCTTTGCTGGTGGTTTTAATTCCCAATTACAAGCATTCATTGGAATGAAATGAGAGTCTCAAGGTGCTGCTGCATGGTTCATTAACCCCAGGATTTTTGATGGAATCCTTCTTTGCTGTGGTTTCCATGGTTAGCTCTGTTCTCTGGAGTGATCCTTAACCTGCTGCCAGTGTCACCTGCACCACCATAAAGGGAAGGTGCAGCCTGTGTCAGTTTGCAGAGGGAGCAATATCTCATGGCTTCTGAGTCATGCCTTAAAGCCCAAAGGAGCTTTTCTTGCATCACTGTTTTCTGGGCTAAGCAATTTTCCAAAGCAAGAACTCTGAGCACATTAAACTTGAGCTTTTTATTTGTTTTTTCAGTATATTAATGGGTTGAAAGTGTTTCTGCATTATGTAATTATATAATTCTGTGTTGGTTTGCTGGGGGTTTTTTGTTTGGTTTGCTTTTTGTTTGTTTGTTTTGTTTTTTGTAAAGCTAGAAAATAGAACCCTGACCGCTGTGGTGAATTTACCCCCTTAAAATTAGTGCAGCCCATAAGTAAGAGATGGGAGGATGGTGGTGATGACGATGATTTGTTAAAACTAGTCTCCCCCTGAGCTTCTGGCAAAGGATTGCAAAGTGTAATTTATGCAGCAGGCTTCAATAATGCAGTAAAAATATATTCCTAATGTAGATACACATGGCTGAGGTTAACTGCCTCTTTTAAATTTTCCAAAGGAAAAAATTATCCCTTTTGCTTCAGCAAGCTATGAAGGTCATCTTAAGGATGAAGCCCAAAGCAGGTAATTCAGCTTGATCAACCAATTCTTTGGGAAAAAGCTTTTGTCTTCAAGAGCCAACAGAAAACTGCCACAAGCACCTTGAATGTCTAATGAAGACAAAACCCAAATCTGGTCTGGGACATTGAGGTGTTGTTGCCTGCAGTCAGCTGGCCTTATGTCTTTGCCATTGTAGGCTGTAAATGCACAAACATCTGGCCTGCCCAGGTAGACATGGAACAGCTCAGCTCTGCTGCCTGGACTGCTCTACAGTTTGTGTGATCACACGTGAGGAGATGTGTTACCTCCCTATGCTGGGCAGCCAGGTACCATCAAAAACTGCAGACTTCAACCCATGTGGGGCTTTTTAACAATGCACAAAAATGGCTTCGTATCTTGTCCTGGATGGTTGAAATTCTATGCGTGCACTTTAACTCTTCCAAGGCATAAATTCTCTGGCAGTCGGTGCCAGGTTGCACTGCCAAGTCCCATGGCTGGTAGAGCGAGGGACCCTCAGCAATCCCTGGGGGTCCCTTAGGACAGTCTTGCAGGCTGAGCTGCTCCTTGGTTTGCTCACGTGTGGTGAGTCCCCATGGCTTCCCAGAGCCCACCTGCATGAAAAAGTGATAGGTACTGCCAGGGCAGTTTGCCCATGTACCTGCAAGCTTGGGGCCATGAGGATGGGGCAGCACAGTTCTGCACAAAGCCCTTCCTATGGGGCAGGGATGCCATATGTGGTTGCTAGCAATTACTTTAGATGCCAAATAAAATTCCTCAGCAACTGAAAACAGAAGTTATTACAGTGGGCCAGCTATATATCCAGACATACAGGAGTATGTCCTTTGTCAGCTCCATGTAGGGCCATTGGAGAGAAGTTTTGGAGTTGTGACGTTTTCTTTTAGCTGAAACAGGAGGCAAACTTCTACTCCATGAAAGGCGTCTATTTTTGGAGGGCAATCATTCACTTAATTTAAAAATATTTAGTTTAGCCCCATGCTTTGCTCTCTGGAAAAGGCTCAGCAATCTGAGCATTATTCATGCAAACCTCCACAGAAACCTGCTAACTATGAAGTTTCAAGGCTTTGCTCTGCACAGGATAAATTCTGTCCGTGCTACTGAAGTCAGTAATACTATACACTTACGCATCTGCTGAGCATCTTGTCCACAAGTATCTGCAATAAGCTGGCAGTGATATTTATTTCATAGAATGAGATTGGATTTGTTTTATTATTCCTCTTTGTATCATCCAAGATACACACATCAAGAACTGATTCTCATCCTCTGTGTCTGACTCTGTTCTCACATGAGAGCTGTCTGTGAATGTGACCAGAGAACTGGGCCTCTGGCCAATAAAGATAATATTTTACAAAAGGACATATCAGGCAGTGTGAACTGCCCTCAAAAGGAAAGTTTACGTGTCTGAAATGTCTAATGCCTTTTTAAGCTTCTGCCTCTCTATCCACTGCCAACTTTCTCCAAGAGAATCACGCTTCCTAAGACATCCTTTCCAATTGTAAATTATTCTCGCATATCAACCCAGAAGACAGACTATGTAGTTGCTGACCTGTCTCAAATGGATATGGCAGGCAATTATTAATCTCATTAGCAAACAATTCACAATCAGCTACAAATTTTTTGGTTTAATCGTATGCATGACAAAAGAATATATTAAACTTTAATCTGCAGTTTCATTAAACAGGTGAATACATTAAAGTCTCTTCTGTAGTTCCATAAGCAGCGGAGGAGCCAACATTCAATACACTATGAGTTATTCTAAATCTTCTAATCCTGGGGTTAGTGAAGAGTTCCCTTTTTTTTTATTTCCTGTATCCTGCTCTTTTGAGACCTTAAGAAAAACCCCACTGAGGATTATAGTGTTCCTTCAGAAATTAGCCCATGCTGCAATTGCCAGAGAAATGCTTGCTCTTTCTTGATTCATGGTTTGCTATTTTTTCAGCATGTAATCATATGTGTATGCCTGGGGACTCACAAAAACCTGAAGCCTCTCATTATATGTTCCCCTGCTCCTGTCACAGGTGCACAGAATTTAAATGCTGGCTATATGTTTTTAACTCTTATGCAACCTTCAACACCACACTGACTTTCACTTCAATGTCATCTGGTTTAGGTGCGGGGTTTTTTTCTGCAACATTTCTTTGTCTCAAGTAATTGTTTCATTTGCTCTGAAAAGCTGCTCTAGCTTTTTGGAAGCTACAACCCAGTGCCATGCAGGAGTTAAAATACAGAGGCCTGTGTTGTATCCAGGACCAGAACAGTCAACTCACAGAAGTAGCTTCCTAAGATACAGAGGCCTCTAGGATGAAGGATGAAGACTATGCTTGTGATACTGTAAATGTGCATAGACCTGTGCCTGTATTGCTTTCCTTTGTCTCACTTTTTCTCATTGTATTTGCAAGAACTTACTCTTTAGTGATAGTGGCCTATTTCTAAGACTTTTATTATACAGGATTTCAGCAGGTGATAGTCCCTGCAGCTTGATACTCCCTACCTATGCATACTTAGCTTATCAGGTTTTAAAAATGTTATTTGAACAATATTGACACTGTTTTTCACAAGACAGCTCAATTATAATTCCCTGCTCATGAAGTAGTATCATGCAAATCACAGCTGTCATAAAACATAACAATCAAATTGTGATCCAGTGTGTGACATTATGCTCAGCTGGTTTCTCATAGGTATTAAATATAGAATTTATGTATCATATAGTCTTTAGGAGATCTGGATAGTGACAAGAGTAATGCAGAACCATTACCCAGGGCCAACATCGCCAAGAAGGCCCAGGCCAGACTAATACCATGGATTTAACATTTGTTTGCATATACCAGTGTGTGTAATTTCAGATGTTTCCACTATGCCTCTTCTGTTTTAAACAAAGTTTCCAACAATGGATTTATTTAAAAAAGTTTTCTAACACTAAAAGCAGACAGTAATGGAGTGTTTACTTGCTGGCAATTTCTCTTCCTTTGGTGTCCTCTTGCTTACACCAAGTTTTACATTGTGCAGAACTTGGTGTAACTGTCGGCTGCCACCAGGAGATGTGGTTCTTAC
>VRYO01002734.1:35633557-35700400 GCA_009812075.1 Sialia sialis | reverse complement strand
GTAAACAGCTATTTAATATCTGGTAAAGGCAGGCACTGGTTCAGAGAACAATTCCACAAGACACTAAATCCCCCACCGCAGAAGCTGCTTCTATTGGAGGTGAGCAAGCTGAACTGATGGAGCTTCCAGCTGAACAAGCTGGAAGGATGCATGGGAGGACAGCAGATGCTGCAGCCCCAAAGGAAGATGGGGAAGGATGGCCTTCTCCTCTTGGTGGCCACCCATTGTTACAGAACATCTTTAATGCACAGCTGTGCTCTATTTTCTTCCTCCTATAGAAATGGTTTTCAAGGTTTTCTCATCCTCTGCACTATCATGTCTTTAAGTGAAATATACACTTAGATATATTTTCAACACAAGAACAGCTATTTCATTTCCATAGGCAATTGCAACTTTTCTATTTCTCAAGACTTTATTTCCCTTTACAGGCAGTCTGCCTGAAGTTTCACCCATCTGTATTCCACATGAATCAACTTTCTGCAAAATATTTTAGATTCAGATGTCACATCAATCAATGTAGTCATGTCCTGTTTGTAATAATCATCTCATCTAAATCCAACATAATATTCCAATCAGTGGAAATATCTATCTCTTGAATTCTGATGTTTTTTTCCTTTCCTTAGCTAAAACTTCCTTTATTGCAATATATGCACTTTGGACTAGTTTGAGGTATAGTTTTTTCCTTTTCACAGACTGATGTAAAAATGTCTGGTTTTCCTGCAGACAGACAAGTTTTTCCCAAGAGTTGGACACTACATTCCTCCCACCTGTGCTGCTTACCTCCTGCAAGTTTGGGCTGCTTCAGATTTTGTAGAATAAGCACACTCAGTTGCCTGTGCTACTTGCTGTCTGAGAGTCTTCCCACCAAGATCTGATAGGTACAGTCTGTACATCTAATAAATCTTTGTTTCTTCCAAGTTTAAATCCAGCAAGTTTTAAGAAGTTTGAGTTTCTGATCCCCATTAAAACACTGATGTGACTAAAAGATGTAAGCAGTCCAGAAGAAAGTGTTTGACTGCACAGCTGACATACTTTGATTCTCTGGAAAGTCATAGCTACTAAGAGTCTCTATAATGCCTAAGAAAAACAAAAAACCCACAAAAACTACGTGTGCTTTATGGTTTTTTTGTGTGTTTTTGAGGTGTTTTGTTTGGCAGTGGGTTTTTTTTTTTTGGAACTCTGTACCCTGTCATGAAAAAACTATGTAACTACACAAAAGACATTGGGGCTCTGGGGTCCATTTAGAGGATGAAAACATTGGTGAAGAATCATATGGGAGATGACTGAAGGAGCTGGGATTATTCTGCCTGAAGAAAAGGAGGCTATGGGGGGGCCCTATCAGTCTCTACAACTACCTGAAAGGAGGTCACAGCAAGATGAGGGTTGGTCTCCCAGGAAATAATCGACAGGACAAGAGAAATTAGCCTCAGGTTGTACCAGGGAATGTTTAGATTGGATATAGGGAACAATTTATTCACTGAAAGTGTTGTCAACTGCTGGAACAGGCTGTCCAGGGAAGACTGGATTCACCATCCCTGGTGGTATTTAAGAGGCTTAGAGATGTGGCACTTAAGGACACGGTTTAGTTGTAGACTTGTAAGTTTTAGGTTTATGGTTGAATTTTGTGATCACAGAATGGATTAGGTTGGAAGGGACCACAGTAGGTCATCTGATCCAACCTTCCTGCTCAAGCAGGGTCATCCTAGAACACATGGCACAGGATTACGTCCAGATGGTTCTGGAATGTCTCTAGTGAAGGAGACTCCACAACCTGTCTGGCCAACCTGTTCCAGTGCCTGGTCACTCACACAGTACAGAAGTTCTTCCTTGTATTCAGGTGCAACTACCTATGCATCAGTCTCTTCCCCTTTCCTCTAGTCCTATCGTTTGGTCTTTTCCAACATAAATGATTCTATAATTTCATTTGTTACATTCCTGGAAAGTTCAGAGTAGTCCGTGTTTCTTGTACACTCAATTTTTTTGTTTGTTTGTTTTTATTTCTCTCTTTTAGAAGTCTTTTTTTCTATCCCTACCCCAACTCTGCTAACTAGGCAGCAAGGAAAGTGCCAGCTAACCAGAAGTGAGCATCAGAACTTATGACTTAGAGGGGTTGTTGATTTAACTAAGAAGAATTAGAATAAAGTGTCTGGAATGGAAAGAAAGCAGAACATGTCTGGCTTTGAAGGCTCCAAGTCAAAGCTCTGTATGACTAAATGCCTTCTAGATGCCTGTATTTCAGCCCAAGACTTAAAAGGCTAGATAGCCTTACAGCTAAAAGAATTTGGTAGGTCTGCTATTGATTTGTGGATGCAAAAAGCCAGTAATTTGCTTATGTTTGCCTCTAAACTCACAGTCATGTGATTATCTTTCTAGGAATGGTAGTCACAGCTTTTCTAAGAACCAAATAAAAATGGAGCAGCAATTTCATTGTTCAGCCCTCTGTACCAGCATTCACATGGCTGATGCCCATGTCTATTAATACACATTATGACTTTAAAAAGTGACTTGAAACTAATAAAAATAGGGATAGTTTCCATAAAGTGGTGCTCTCTTTCTTTTCCACTGAACAGACCCAAAAATACTTTGGCTCATGTTAGATAACACGGTGAAAGAGAAAATGCTTTTTCTTTGATCCATAAAGTTTGGACTGCAATGTAAACCAGATGGAAAAATCCCAGCAGAGAATTTTCCTTTCTTTTGACCATTGAGGGCCATCACTCCCATCACATGAGCTCAGAGAACGCTTGAACAGCTCCAGCATATTTACAAAATGAGTCTGACTGAAAATTTTATTGTCCGAACACAGTGGCTGCATGGAAATAATTCAATGATATACCTGTCATATTTTCTAAGGAAAAACTAAATTGTATTAAAAACCTTTCACTCTAGTATGCATGTGAGGCAGAGTGACTGGTGCCAGGAAATCAGGAAACTTGTGGAATTTGCAGTTTGACATGCTTTATTTTAGTTGTCCTAAAAACTATAGGCAGCTCAATGCTTCAATGTACTTCATAATTTTGTCTTACCCTACTGCAAACAGTTTAAATAAAATGTGTGTTAAATTAATCCCAGTTTTACCAAAACAGTTTTAAAAGAACATAAATTGTAAACTGAAGTGGAACAATCCTGAAATACAATAAGTTTGTAACAGGCTATTTATCAGATACATATGTTCTACCTTTAGGTTTTACATGTTGAATATATTTCATACAGATACATATTTATTTGCTGCAGAAAAAATACACTTAGGGAATACTGATATGTAAACAGGCTTTGTCAATATTTTAATTACCTAATTCTTAAAAGCGTCTCTTTTTAAGACTGATGTTCATCGACATTATAGTTTCTTAGCACTCTGATTATTTAGTTACAGCTTTACTACACTAATGCTGAAGTCTGTAGCAGTATTCTCATGGTCAGTTCCCAATCAATAATGAAAAGCAAAGTCTCAGATTGCTTTGGTTGTGCCCAGGATCTCCCCCTTCTGCCATACCCCTTCTACCTCATCACACACAACCATCCTAAAGAAAGGCCCTGCTGAAGTATTTACAGAGAATGGCCCATCACAAGACCCACAAGGAAATTTAAGAAAGATAATTCTATGGAAAACCTTTATATAAAGGGGTACAAAACTGTTGGTGCCTGGTCTGTCTCTGCTGTAGCTGTCTTATCTACACCTGTAATTTTCTGATGGAAAATTGAGCAGTAATGGCACCATTTCTGTGGCACATATGGATTTCCGCTGGTCTCAGTAGTGACCAGCAAAGGAAGGTGACGTCTGTTTTAACAGATGACTCCACCAAAGGCAGGGAGACTTATGTTAACATAGTTAACATAGGCTTATGTTGCTGCAACTCCACTATTTTTAATAGATTAATTGCAATACTGGCATGAACCAGAGCTGGGAGAAGATTCAGGGCCAGACACAAGCTTGTGTAGTGAAAATACTTCAATTAAACATTTTCTGTGGTGGGGCTGTTTCTTGGCAGCACGTAGACTTCAGATCCTGGAGTGGTGATCACAGGCAGGCAGATATATTGCATTACAGAAACTGCCATGCTTGGCACTTCAGGGTGGTGTCTATCATCTTTGCAGGAAGAAAAAAGCTTTGCTTTGATAAAGCTTTCTGACTCCAATTGTGCAGAAATCTTGTTCACCTGGATTGACTGCTGCATGCTTGGGTGTTAAACTTGCCAGTGCAGGGAGAGCTGCATTCCCACATACAAGCACATTAGATAACTCATCTGCCTTTATAGTGATAGTGGCATTTATTTTGGAGACTCATTTGATTATGTGAATACAGGTGTTCTTAATGCTGCTCTGTTCTTAGCTCTTCAAAATTCTCATTAGTGTGTGGATTGCAGAATTTGACCTTTTACATTAAGAAATTAAAATTGTCCTGCCTAGATCCTAATAGATATTTAAGAAATCAGTCTGCATTCCAGTAAAGCCTGTTCTGTTTAAGTAGATGTAAATGACACTCTAGCAGGTGGCTTAGTGATCCAGTACAGCCAACATTTGCTTACCTATTTTGGGCGAAGTTACTGCATTGTGACTGCTTTTGTCCTTGTGATCAAGTTGCAGTTTTAAAGATGCTGCATAGAAATGCAAGATTTTTTTCTTAAATTGTGCCAGCCAACTGGTTTATTAGCTTGAGCAAACACTTTAGCAACTTGTTCAGTTCTTTGGAACCCAAAAATGTGAGACCGAAATGGAGAATTTTTCCAGAGAAAGCAATGGATAAAGCTTAAACTTCAAAATGAAGTTTAGGCCTCTATTTGTTATTAAATTGATGAGTGAATACCCCAACCCACTGGAAGAGAAGTCAACTGCATTGTGTCTAGTTTTATAAAAGATAAGTTCTTAGCTCATCTGCTTGGTAAGACAAAGTTAGTTTTGAACAATAAGAAAGCATTCAGAATAACAATAACTTCAATTTCAGTTACTGTTTCTACAATTATTACCATACGACTGAAATAAAAATTTGGAAGTGCTTTTCCCAGGTATTTAAATGAAAATAGCATTGAAAAGAATAATGAAAAGAATAATGCAAAATTTTTTTCATGATGGGATTGTACAGAATCTTAGTCTGTTGGTTTATTTTTCTCTTGTAAGATTCAGATATTGCCAGGTTTGCTGTGAAGAAAATAAATTAGCAGTTCAACTGGGCCAAAAGAACAACTTCAAGCCTTTCAACTGGACTGCCAAAGAGGGCAAAGTGAGAAGGAAACTGTGCAGTGTGAGAAAAACATGGGCATTTTCTCATATTCTCTCACTTTTTTTTTCTAAAAATGTTTCATTCTATTGTTCCCCCATTCTTACTCTTCAGACCTGTGTGATTTTAAACACTGCTGCAGACCAGGTAAGGTACTCAACAGGGTTATGTAAGTCATGGTCAGGCAATGGTTTTGAGGTTTGTAAAAAAGCTTTTGGTGACTTTTCAGGGTTATAAAGCTGTAGTCCGTGACAATTCATTGGAGACGGAGGTTTTTGCCAAAGTCGTAGATTATATTGCAACTCAACACAAGGAGGCTTGAGGTCAGCCTCCACATCTTTTCTACCAATATGAAGTTCCTAAACTGGAGGGCAGTTCTTACCCTTCCCATTGCTGCCATTTCTGGGTTCCAAATTAAATGGATGATTGTGAGGGAACAGGATAATGAGGAGTAATGATCACTGTAAGCTGCTCTCCGTGGCATTTCAGCTTGGCCACTTGTTCAGGCAGGGATAAAGGCATTAGAGTACTGCAAAGAGATGTGGATTCTGCTTCCATCTGTCATCAAACTATTGCACAGTTTTGGGAAATTCACTCTGCTCTCTGCCCTGCCCAAGTGGGAACTGCTGGGCTCCATTTTCATTTGGGGGTGCATTGAAAAACTACAGACTTTGTTTTCTGTATGAGCATCCTGAATGAATAGATTTTCTGCTTTGCCTTAAGTAATGTGATGAGCTTAAAGAGCTCTGATGACTAAGAAAAAAATGAAAAGAAAGAAAATAGAGGGAGGTCATTCTTAACAGCAGCCTTCTCCACTGAAGTGTCTGCTCTACAAGGTCTGTCTCCAGCACAATATCGCTACCCATAAAAAGGATCTTGTTAGTGTAATCTGAAAATCTTCATTTGAAACAACTGTAATATACAATGTTAAGATGTGGGTAGCCCTAACCAGTCTCAGAATATTTTTATACTTTCAAAGGGGGTGTGCTTTTGGCTAGCTATAATGTACTTATGTAAAGGATTTGTCATCCAGGGTGATTTGTTTGTGAAATGTGACTCTTCCAAGTCATTATTGAAATTATGGTCCTTTGCCATAAAGAATTTTTGTTGTCCCTTTCCTCCCTGGCCCATCACCTGCTGAAACTTGAATCTGACCTGTTCACCATTGAGATGATCTGTAAGACCCATGTAAAAGAGAGGATATGCAAGTGGTTTAAGTACTTTATAAAGCAGTTCAATTTCTTTAGCAATTTCTAATAAAGTAGTTCAGGCAAAACCAGCATGTAGAATAATTTTAGCAAATGTGAAGACGGTAAAGTTCAAAGTTAGGTTTCCTAAAGGGGTGGGAAGGTGTGCTTAGGCTATGGTTCTGTTGAAGAATTCTTACTTTTATTAAAGTCTTAAAAGAAATAGAGGTGGATTTGGGGAATCTCTTATTCTCTTTTTTTGTGTTTTGCCACAGCTTAAACAGGGAGAAAATACTTATGCCACCAGTACTTTGAATACATTGATCACAGTGCTCAGGTCTCATCTGCTGCATACATAGCCTTTTTTATTTTTCAAGCAACCACAAATAGAGTGATTTTATGTTTGTTATATTTTTTGGTTCCTAGATTCCCATGTAAGTTTGTCAAGCATTCAGAAAAATCAATTCGCTGCTTAGGCAATCAGTACATTTGATATCTACTTCAGTTTACCTTGGTCTTTTCTCCTTTCACAGGTTTGAAGTCAGCTCTTGCCTTGCACTGCCTCATTTTCTTTCTTTCTTTCTTTTTGTTTTTTTCCTCCTTTATTTCAATTGTTATGTGCATTTTATGACTTTGTCCTTTCTTTTGGCAAGTCACCAGTGTCTGGATTTTGAAACACTCTTGCTTGAGTGTTAATTGTCCTCCACAAATTAGCCAAGGTCACTGGCTTTTGAATCAATTCAATCTGCAGAAACAAGGACAGAGCCAGGAGTAAAAATGAAAGCAAAATATTCTCTTGGCATGATAATTGTCTTATTCACAAACAGGTGCAATATTTGGAGTGTAGGTCAGTGGTGTGGCCTATAGGATGCTGATTCAAGTGGAGGTTTAAAATGTGTAGAGATTTGAATCTTTCTTGGAAAAACCACATTTTTCTTTGTTGTTCAAATGCCTGTATCTCAAGCATATCTTGGTTCATCCTATTGCTTGTTTGTAGCTTACCTGCAAGATGAAGGACAAGTCTTTGACCTAGATTATAGTGCTTTTGGTACTAGTCAAAAAGACTTCTTGCTCCTAAAACTTTAAAATCTATTCTCTTTAAAAGTAGCATAATGAATTACTGTTTAGTTTGGGGCTGTTTTTCAATAAAATATAGTTCAAATGTTGAATAAACAACAGAAGTGAATCTATAGTGAGTGCTGGGAGGCAAGAAAATCACCTATGACAGGATGTTCCAGCCTTTATACATAAGCCTGCCACTCCAAACAGATCCTTTGAAATCAAAGCAACTCCTAAGTGCAAATCTGCTTATCTGGATGTTACACAGCACACTTCTCTCAACAGATCTCTTCCTCATAAAAAGTATTCTAGTTTTGAAAACAAACTTTTTGAATAACATTCTATTTTATGTGAATATTTTGAAAAATGTTTGGTTTATATTAGAAAATAGCTGAAACTGCATTTTTTTCTATATATAGTAAGAGTATAATTTTGAGGTGTGAGCAAGCAGGAGAATTTATCCTAAGAAAGTTGCAAAAAGCTGAAGAAAAGGAAATTCTAAATCAATGTCTAAGCTCAGTCCCAGACACAAACAGAGAAAGCAGATAGTGCATAAAAGCTACTATAAAATTCAGTTAAATGAAATACATGAGAACATGTGTGTTCATTAAGTGGATATTTATACACATTTATAATGTTATTGTTGTACATGCTTTTGTGATTCAAGCATGTAATTGAAAGCTGTGTCTAAGACTTTGAAAGATCTAAGTGACTTAGATCTTGTTTTCAACAATAATATTGGCACTCATGAGCTTTTATTTCCTTGGAAGTTAGTCCAGCCATGTAGTCCCAGGTCTTTGGAGCTTTGACATTTACAATGGGAATTCTTATTTGTGCTTATTTATGTGCAATTTAAAAATCAATAAGATATAAAGAATATAAGAATATATATATGTATAAGAATAAGATAAAAAAATGAAGAAGCAGCACTAAGAGCATCTTCCATCCAAGCATTTTTTTCTGCCTCGCTGCCTCCTCCAAGTATCAGTGGCACAAAGCAGTTTGAATACAGCAGTGATCAGGAGGGATCATCTCCAGGGTCCATCCCTTAGGCTGGAGGCAGATTAGATGCCAGCAGCCACAGATCAGGAATCTGGTGGAAATGCTGTAGTTGTGTGCTGGTGATACCTCTGCTGGCAGACTTTGTCAAAGTGATTCATCAGTATTATGGAGGGACTGAGAGCCAGAGATGGTTTGTTTCTGCTCCTGTGGCTTTGCTGAGAGTTCCTCAAAGAGCAAATCTATGGGAGGGGGATCCTGATGCTTTCTATTTCTATTCAAAACTGCAGTGTGCCCTGCTTGTAGTTTCCATTTACTTCCAGTGAATAGGTATGAAAGGTACGTCCCATACTTGCCTGCTGTAAGAAATGTTAGACAGAAGGTTTAGAAAATATGGGTACTGAGTGTCTTAATAGATCATCCACTAACAGCCATGTTCATTTGGGAAAAATAGCCTGGAAGCCCTGCTCAGGAATATCTAATACTGCATGACTTGCTCTGCAAAGTGCACCCAGACTGTGGTAACACACTTTTTGTGGGAGGGTAGCCAGGCCTGGAAGGCCATGCTAAAGACCAGTCCTCTGGAGGAGCCAGTCACAAATATTCCCGCTGTGTGAAAGGCCTGTGGCCCTGCAGTGCACCAGGGGAGACCAGCTGGCGGGGAAACTTGCCTCTGTCACTAATTTTTGTTCAAGAAAGCATCTGAACATGGATATTTCCAATCGACTTCAGTCAGAGAAAGAGCATGGAAGATTTTAGATCTTGAAAGCTGAAGGTCTGACAAAGTTGTCAGCAACTGGAAAGAGTGGATATGATGGAAAATATTAGCCTGGGGTTACAATGGATGGAGCAGTAGCTATAATTATGATTGTAAGTGATGAAACAGAAAGGAAAACTACATTTCAAGGGATTTAAGAGGATATTTTTTTTAAAAACCTGGACTAGATTGTCCCCTTCCATGTTAAAACCCACTGAAGGGGATTTTTGGACACTGCTACACACCGACCTGCAGACCTGTCCCAAACTCATCCCAGAGGCAGAATCTCTTTTTCTGCTCTCCAAAGAGGGCAGATTTTCTATTCCAAGTAGGCACACAAATGCCTGAGCTATCTTATTTCAGGGCTTGACCTAATGATCTTTTTTACTCCTCACCTTACCCCTACCCCCAGTTAGCCTATTTTCTTTGGAAGCACCCTTATAACTGTCTTGGTTTGTTGGGAGCAGTCTCTGGAAAGGAAAATGGAAAGATGGAAACTATGCAGCCTTTGGCCCCTGGCTGCACAGGTTATACAGAGAGGGAAAGGAACTGCAGAGATAGGTAAAAACCAGATTTGGCTGGAAGGGAAGGATCTGCACAGAGTGAAGAATGCTAGTACCTGGCTGCTGGCTTGCTGTTTTCTTAAAATATTATAACTGCCCTTCTGAGTTTGCTAAATAACATAAATAAAACAGCACTGTGTTATATTAACATTTTTTATAGTATAGTATTTTTAATATAACTTCTGGCAGCATGTGCTGAGAAGCCGAGATTTTCTCTGAAATGTGGGACCTCAGAAGAAAGGCTGTTTGTCCCAAAGTGGCATGTTGTTTCTTGACCTTTCACAGATGTTTCATGAATTTGTCATCCTGAGCTACAGAATTGCTTTTGTTAGGATGTAGAAATAACTCTGTACTTTCAGAGCCGTTGGTGACATGACTCATGGTCCCACTGAATAGACTTGGACTAGTGCAATAGCTGGATAGAGAGAGGGATTTTATGGTTTTTAATTTTTTTTTTTTTTTTGGTAGTCTGTTGTGGTAACAAAGGAGAGCAATTGCTCTACCTTTTGCTTTCTCCTCCTCCAACCAGTGGTAAAAGTCCTAAATAAATTCATAAGAAAAATGAGTGATGATCTGTAGTAAGGATTTATTACTTTACCGGTTACTTGAATTTCTCCCTTAAGATTGCACAAAGGGCAGTTGAAGGTGTTTTCCTCATTCATAGAGCAGGGTGTAGGCAAAACCAGGTACTGAAGAGAAAAGCTCAAAACAAATTACAACTCTGTGGAAGAATCTGCCTTCAGTCACAGGGGACTCCTTATAAAATCATCCAGTTTATCAAGAAAACATAGTCTGGGATTTCTTATCTAACAACTGTTTGTTGTTTTTAATATCCAGTGAGTGTTTTTCAGATTCATGTCCTAGCAAATGAGGCAAACATTCCTTCAAGCACTTGCTGGAACTGTTTGTGGACATTGTGGAGCCACCTCCTCTTATTCTCTCCTGAATGACAGCAATTGCAGGACACAAACAAAGAGCAGGTTAAGCCACTCTTCAGGACTGCAGGAACCTAGCTGAGGACAGAGAGTTGAGTACAAGACTGGAGGGTGGAGGGACATCTTTGGACCAAAATGAACTCTCTTCCTGAAGGCCACTGCAGATGCAATGGCAGTACAGCAAGGCAGAGACAAGGTCCCCCCCAAAGTTACCCATGCTTGCTGTGGCAGACACAACTATTGTCCTACCTGGGGTCAAAGCAGCTCTGATGCTGGCAGCTCTCACCACCTTCCCAGCTGCATCCTTCCATATCATCTCTGCATCCCTGCTGGTTCTCTCTTTTCTCTCAGCCTGCATTTTGGTGAGGGATGAGGATATTGCAGTGTTTGCACCCCTGTGATGAGCAACTGGCTAGAGCAACAGGCCTAAGAAATCTTCCTATAGCTGCCCTGCATTTTTCTGGTTTGAGCTAGGAAGCTGTTTTAACTAGATGATGCTCTCAAAAAAGAAGAAACAAGTCCTCTTTTGCATGTTATAGAGAGAAGTGAATTATCTTGGAGTTGACTGACTGTAAGCAGGGGCAACACTTTCCCTGAGGACCCATGCAGAAGTGATGCATGTGGCAGGAAGTGCTTGGCTCAGCCCTCACAATTCTAGCCAAGTTTGAAGGATTGTTGTCAGAAGTTGTGCCTAATGCCAGGACAAGCAACCTCAGGTGCTGCCTGTACAAGTCCTCAGACAGACTCTTAAAATCCTGCTCCTTGGTTTCTTTTTCAGAGTGACAGCTCTTAGAGCTGCTCTGTTCTTTGTTCCTGGGAGGAACCAAGTGGAGGAAAACAGTGAGACAGTGGTGTGAAACCAAATGAGATGAGATGTGATGTTGCTAATTGTGGGGGGAAAGTCTCTGAAAGTCTGGATTACAACATGTAAATTCTGTCACACTCTTCTTTTGTATTGATGCAACTTTTAAGTTAATTCTTAAAAATTCAATATTCAATAAACAACCAGTGCAATGGAGAAGGAACTGAGCTCTAAAACAGGTGTGCTATAAATATTTCACTAGTCCCAGGAGCAGGAGTGAGGGGAAGGGGCTTTTCCACAAGGAGAGTGATAGTGACCAAAGCACAGTTATGAGGGTGGAGAGTCTGCTCTGGGGTGTTCCAGAACATATCCTCTCCATGGCACCTTGGAGATGTACCAGGTGTTGCTCTTGATATTTTCTTGCAAATACCAGAGAGAAAGGCTGGCCTGCAAGAGTATGTTTTCCTCATTTGTCCCATTATTCAGTGTTAGGATTACTGGAACCACTACCTCCCATCTCTGTGGGTCACAAAGAAGAGGTAGTGGGGTGACACAGGTGTGCAAGACAAGTGGTGTCACTGCAAGAATGCACTCCCAGGAAATCCACCTGCTCAAGGACAGCCAATACACCAATTCACATGGATGTTAAATTCTTCACAGTACTGCCGTTTGTTGCCCCAGGCAGTAGCTCAGCTCCTCGTTGCCAGAATTAAGGGTGGCCTAAAAGCTCTCTGGCTCCACAGTCACTAATAATGATCCACCAAAATTTATGTGGTATGGATGGTGGCCTGATGGTTGTCTTTGGTAGCAAAGTGTATTGTGTATTTTGCAATCCATTTACAGTCTCTGAGGTAAGTAATGCTGATTTATGTCCTTCCCCTGTGAAATCCTAGTCTTCTGGTGTCAAAATGGCAGGCCTGCTTCCAGCATGCTAATAGGGCCAGATATAAGCACAGTCAGCTTGCCACAATGCACGTCTCTCACTTGCCTTTACAATGTCCCTCCAGGGCAAGAAATAAAGCCTATTCATAGCCTGCCCCTAAAACCTTTTAAATCCTTCCTAATAGAGACAATATGACTAGAAAAGATTGCCTTCGGAGGAACAGCATCAACAGCTGTTGGACTCTCAGTTGTAGAGTCCAACATCTCCAATACTGCTAGTCAAGCCTGTTGGTCTTTTTGGGACAGAGGCCTCTTGAGGGAGGATTGACCCTATTCACTCCTGCTGCCCTCAAGGACTCCTCAGTCAGTCCTTGGAGCCACTTGTGAAGACCACACCAGATGACTGAGGCTCCTGGTCTGGGGAACTTGTGAGGACTGTGTATCTCTGGGTTAGTTTTCAGATGCTTTGCTGTGCTACTTTCCCAGGGCAGCGCAGCCATGAGCCTTCAGGCAGCATTGTGCTTGAAGGAATTTTTAATCCAGCCCAGGTAGTATATGGGCTTTCCCTCTTGTCAGTATTGCTGTGAGTAGATGGTAAGAAAACAGAAAAGCATCAAACAAGCCGTAGGAACCACCACGGTAGGTCAGACAAAAATCTTTCCATTGTAAGCAAAGCAAAGATACTGAGAGGCATTTCTTGGGTATGTGCTCCCAGCTTCCTGGCCACCAGCTGTTTCTCAGGGACGTTCTGTTCCATCACACTCCAGTCAGCACCTCCTGGCACTGCTTTGGTTGTGCATAACATTGTCATTACAGCGACTCCTGGGACTGCAAGAATGGATGGACTCTTTGCTGTGTTTATCAGCAGAAAGAAAGTCGAAGGCAGTTTTGTTTGTGAGCTTGGCATGCAGGTTTTATTCCCTGCAACAGAGAAAAGATGGGAACACTCAGAGTTTAGCAGAAAAATAGAATAGTCATGAGGAAAGAAACAGAAAAAATGTATCTGATTAATTTTGCATCTGTTCTTACTTATGGACTATGCTTTTGTGTTGACTGGTTACCTCAGATTCAACATTCAAATGTAACGTCTCAATTATTTTTAACTCCAGCCTGGTAAATATCAACTATCTGCTGCTCAGACTGTCTTAGCAGATAAGTTGCCAGGCTGAACTGAATTCATTAACCAGCAACAGTAAAAACATTTACAGGACAGGAATCATCATCAGAGGAGGGAATTAAGATATCCCAAAGTGCAAGCAAACACATCCTGACATTTCCCCAATAGAAAATGTAGTCAAAAGAACTATGAACTCCCAAACTGATCTGTGTCCCCTCAGCTTGGCCTCCCTGATGGTAAGCTGGAAGAAGCCTCCACCCAAGCAGGCTGGAAACATCTGCTACACAGCAGAATCTTTCCCCTGCACATCCACCCACCTCCATCTTCCCAGTTGCTGGGCTCATATGAAAGAGTTGTCAGTGCAGCATCTCGCTCTCAGGTGGTCTCTGCCCATCAAGATGGCTTTATTGAGGAAGTATCTGTATGTCCTATGTGGTCAGACATTTTGGTGAAGGTCACGTGGTGAGTGGGGCTCTAAGTCACTGCGTCTTGCTTGAGTACATCCTTCATGCTCAAGTGCATCCCAGAAGTCAAAATAGAGTCCTAGAGACATGGACCTTTTCATAGCCTAAATGTTCTGTAACATGATTTTTTAATTAGATGACAAAGAAAACTAAATGATCCCTTCCTTCCTGCTCATATGGTTCTTCTTAGAGCCACCTTTTTTCTACTATCCTACTCCTTCTCCTCCTCTTCCTCTAAAACAAAGAAACTTCCTTCATTTTGCCCCAGCACCATTTCCAGGAGTATTGCCTTCTTCCAGAAAGCAGCACTTCCTGTTATTCCTGCATTTCAGACTTGAGAGATGGAATAGCATGCTGGGACCTTTGTAACAGAATTTTTTTCCAGTACAAAGAGCGTCTTGAACTGTTCTTGTACTTGCTGCCAGCAGGCTTTACAAGGCCCCCAAGAGGTGGGACAGCAGATCAGGCCACCTTAGGAAGACATTTGCATCTTGCTACAAGTGTCATGTACCAATTCTGAATCACCTCCATTGCCCACCCTGCCATCTCAGCTGTGGCACACAGCTGAGACATTATCAAAATTTCTTCTGCCAACTACACCAAGAGTTGCCTTAATTTGCTTCTGTTGGGGCAAAAATACTGCTGAAGACCTTAGGAGAGAAATATGTTTCTTAATTATCTCAGGTGGGCCCAATGGTCCAGAGTAGGCTCCCCAGCTGATGTTTTTCTCAAAATGAGGTTAGTTTAAAAATGAATGGTTTACGTTCAGTTGCCTAAAGCCACTGGGTGAATCCGTTCCTGCAATCAATGAGAAAGCTGTGCCAGAATTAAAAAATAGGAATGGGACCATGCATGTAAATGTAAGAAAAGGAGGGACAGGTGGAAAAACAATGTATAA
This sequence comes from Sialia sialis, assembly GCA_009812075.1. NCBI lineage: Eukaryota > Metazoa > Chordata > Aves > Passeriformes > Turdidae > Sialia > Sialia sialis. Next base: position 35,685,522 of record VRYO01002734.1, on the reverse strand, counting down.
ACACCTCTTGCTAAAAGACAGAATTTCTCTTTCCATCAGAAAACACTGAGAGTGGGGGAGAGACGTGCTTGGGCTCAGCCTCAAATGGATGTGGGCACAGTGTGGCCTTTGGTACAGCTGAGAGCAGGGCAGGATGGCAGCACTGTCCTTGCACTCTGCAAGGATGCTGCTCTGTACAGCTGGGCAGGGGGAAAATCTCACCAAATGATGAGTTATAGCCCTAGGTCTGGCCAGAGGTGTCAATCCTGACTTGGTACTTGGATCTGGAGGCCTATGGTCCACAAGCAGACTGAAAGATATTCAGATCTGTGAGTGGAGTGGTTCAGGGCTTCCTGTGGGTAAGAAATAAGGTCTTGAAAATGTTTTTACATAGACATGGTTGCTCTGATGAATTCTCAGTCCACCTCCAGTTCTTTTTCTGGTTTAAATAGACAAGATACCAAATTTCATCTGGTCAGATTGAAAGGGATAAATCTAGTCACACTGTTGCAGCTGAAGGTTGAGTCATGTGAAGACAGGAGGCAGCAGCAGAGTCAGAGCTCTCTTTTTTTTTTTCACTATCTTGAAATACATTATTAGAGCCTTGGATTATGATGTAGTCTCCATGTATAACTTCAGAAACTGCTATAATCTGCCATACCCTGCTATAACCTCATCTCAGATCTGCACATCTTCTCAGTGCTTCTCTTTAAACAGAAATGTTCCTCTACTGCTGGATTTTTTGACAGGTTTTTGCTGCTAATAGGTCAAAAGTTAAGGAAACTTGGTTAAGTGCTTGTACTTCACATAGAAGGTCTGTTCCTAGTAAAAAATACTTGATTTGTACATAATAAAATATATGAAAGTAAATAGGGATTATGTTGGTGCAGGGAAATCCTTTGAGTCAGGAAAATAAATTATCCATTCAATTTTCAAGGAATCTATATGAAGATACAGATCCAGTCTTTTCTGGAGGCAAAGTGGTAATGTGGAGGGTTCATTCAAAATGAAAGCAGCTAACTTGCCAAAAGATTTTGATTAGCCAGAATTTTATGCTTGGAAATTTACATCATTTCTTAATCTGTTCCATAAAAATATACTGCCATACGTAAGTGTTTAACATCACGTTTGTAGGAATTTGATCCAGTTTAACACATAGTAAATTAGTTACGTGAACGTTCCTTGCTTTATGCTACTCTGTCTGTTCCTAATACTCCGCCTGTCTGACATTCCACTCTGCCCACATGTTCCATCTCTGACATATAAAAATATAAATTCAAGATGAGAAGATTAGGACCACCCTGGAATTTCTGCTTTCTTTTTTTTTATTATTTTTTTTTTAAAACAAAACCCCTGTATTTTGGCTTCCATACAAGTTAAGAAAAAAAATGAAAGACTGTAAGAATTCATTTGTAGATGATATGGAATATGTGGATTTGCAGCATACATCTCTATGTTTGTGTGGAGTTACAAGGCTCATATCATGTTCTCAGGATCAGGTCAAAGAGAAGAGCAATAAGTTTGTTTTCAACACAGAAATCCTATCAGTGAGAAGGAGAGAAAAGTTTCCCAGGTGATCAAAGTACATTTTAAACCAGCTGACTTCGGGAGCTAATATTAATTTGGGGTGGGATTTGGGTCAGATATGAAAGGATTTAATCCCCACATAGTTAATCCTCCCAGGAGCTAATGCAAATGGAGACTGATCTGTCAATTACAGCATTGCTTCACTACACAGTAGTAGAACTTCTGAATTACTGAGGTTTAATTTAGCTTGAAAATTTGTTAAAGTACTCTGTTACTAGTTCAAATAAAATGGAAGCAAATGACTGAATTGAGAAAGAAGTCTGGGGTTTTTTTCCCACACTGAAGATGGATTCCTTTGACTTAAATTCTATTTGGGGAGCTTGTTCAAGGGAGGATCTTGGTGATGTTTTTGTATTTTTTGGTGAAAAATGTAGACTGAAGGCAAAGAAAATTATCTTTGGATTTGTCAATTTATAGAAGCAGGTTTTTAAGCTGGCAGAAAAAGAAATTCAAATGTTCAGTATCAGTATTTTCTCCTGAAATTCATTTGTTCATTTGAAACAAAATTTAGCTTTTATACCTGAAGAATATTTTGAAGACCCTACTGCTTTCTGTACGTCCAAAATCAAACATACCATGTCACACTGACCAAAACAGTTTGTTTGACTAATAACACCACATTTGGCTATAAATTTCTGTGTCAAAACTTGATGTGTTTTATTTCAAGTTGCTCTAGAACAGCACCTTTGACTTGAAGGTTCACATATCAGCCGTCTCTGTTATCTATGCAACTCTTTTCTGGGTGTCTGGCCTCTGAGAAGAGACCATGGTAAGGGCTGGTCTACGGAACTGGCCTGACCAATTGGAGAAAACATTCCATTCTCAAAAATGTCCTCCTTGTGTCTAAATTTAGTTAAAATTCATGTCTTTTGAATCTTGTTCCACACAACAAATGTTTTGCCAGGCTCCATAGGGATAATGTAGTAATGTTTTAATAGCACTAGAGAAGACAATGACATAGGCAGCTGCCTTAAATTGCCAGAAGTTTTGCACTCTTTAACAAATGCAGCTCAGTGTTGGCTGATTAAATGTGGAAGTAATTTATCCAAATGAAATGCTAGGCCTTTTGCCAAGATTTTTACGTGTGTGTGTGCTGGATTTGTCAAGAGTATAAGGCATGCTAATATGGGAATCGTTGCTAGGTTTGAAATAATGTTTCTTTTTTCTGACTTCTGCTTGTCACTCCAGATTGCTGCCACTCAGCATCAGGACATCTTAAAAGAGAAGAGTTTGCTGCAGGGTTGTTTCCTAAATCCACTGGTGTATTTGGTCTTCTGAGTCCTTACTATGTGCTGTTTCTGCACCACACTTTGTAGAATGCATTTTCACTGAAAAAACCTTGGCTGCCACACTTCATTTCTCCTTGGTCAGCTTCCCATTGGGCATTTATCAAACTCCCCTTCAAGGCAGTGTTAAGGTTCCTGTTGACTTCAGTAAGCACTGGAGCAGATTTCTGCGCTGTATTACCCTGTTTGTTTTGTGGTGGCAGCTTAGTCTGGGGCCTTGCACTTTTCTGTCTCTGAAGAATTTCAAAAGATTCCTGCCCCTCTCTCAGTGCCTGTTCTCCCTGCTTCTCCTTGGGCCCCTTTGGCATGGAAAGGTCTCAGAAATGTACCTGAACCATTGCTCAGTGACAAGGGGCATTTGCTCCCCTGCCTTTCTGCATGTGTAGCAGAGAAGGAGCTGCAGTGCCCAAGGGCCACTGAGCTCTTTGGGGAGCAATTGCTGTAGGCACCAGGAAGTTTTTTTCTTGCCAATATGAAACCACACCTTGGCATGACAGGCCAGAAGAGCAGTGAGCTACCTTAGGATCCCAGTGAATAAGATACTGAGGAAAGCTAATGAAATTTTTTCTCCAGCCTGGGATAGCTGCTCTCCACTAAACTGATCAAAGCTTGGCTGTGGGATGAGGGCACAGCATCTTTTCTCTGCCAGACTGGGGCAAAACCTGTCACTTCTCATCACCTCACAGGGCAGTGCTCACCTTGGGACATGACATGCATCTCCTTGGGGCTATCAGGACTTGGACAGGAAGAGCAGGCATTACTCAAATTTGCTCTTTCTGTCCCTCAGCTGAATACACCCTTCTAGCCAAGTGCGCAAGGACTTGAAACTTGCCGTGTCAGTCCTTCTTTTTACCTCTTCTCCACATTTATTTCTCTTTTCTGAAGTTCAATGCACTGTAGCAGGTTTAATAACATATGACAGTAAAGATTCAGGGTTGCATATATTACAATTCCTTGCTGTTACTTAGCACTAGAAACTTCCTGTGGCTGCTAGACAGATAAAGGACAGAGCTGTTCCAGAGACAAAGATGCTGTTCTGTATTATTCAGTTGTTTTTAACCTTTTTTGCTATGAATGATTGCCAAAAATAGCACTGCTGGTAAAAGAAAAGAAAAGCCCTTCATGTTTACATCAACATAAAATACCTCTAGTAGGGACTTTGTTATACAGGAGTAAACAAAGTTGGTTTTCTTTATTTTGTTCCTCTTTCTGCAAGAGCTTTTATATAAATTGGGGACGGAGGTTAAGAAAAGCTTGGAACGTTACTTTCCCTTTAATCTTTAGATCTCTCAGCTAACTCTACATTTTGTTTTCATGCTGAAAAGGAAAAAATATTTTCCTGGCAGGTTGAGAATGATTTTTCCATTAATCTTTCCTTTTGGAGCCAAGATACATTTTTTCACAGAGATCTGATGTGACATAATACTGTACCTGGAATTTCACACTAAGGAGAGTAGAAAAACATTCTCAATTCTCACCACAGCAAATACTCACAACTGGGCTCCAAACCCTCCAGCAAATCCAAGAAGCCAAAAGAGCAATTTAAAAAGGGGACAAGAAGGGAATACAGGGCATAGTCATTTCCCATAGGGAATGAAATGTGGTGCTACTTATTAAGGTTTTTCAAAGATATGCTGATAGAATATGGTATGTAGTGGCACAGGCCAACAATTATCTTGCTTGAAAGTTATCTCAGCAATTTGAAATCCTATTAATTAGAAAAAAAAATTAAAAGGCACATCAGGGCAGAATCTCAAAGTGTAAATGTGAGGAGCAATAGAAATGTTTCAGATTAATGCAATTCAAAGCAGAACAGAAACTATCTCTGTAATTAAATACATATGTATATGATCTTGGATTTATGAAAGTTGATAGAATCCACCCATCTGACTATTTTTGGCTTATCAATGTTTTCTTTCAACATTTAAAATGTTTTCTTCAAAGCTCAGGGCTGGAGCATTTCCAGGCAGTTTAATTGTCCAGATGTGGAGTGGATTACTTAAGTGCTTGCAGTACAGGGAAGACATGAAGGTTTTTGCTTGGAAACCAATGAAAAGAAGAGAAATTCTTTCAAATTCTGACTTGGTTTTTTAAAAGGACTTGCTGGAATCAATCTTGAAAAATTCACAGGCCTCAAAAGATCAGCACAACTGTCTTCATACATGTCTCATCATGGTTCTATGCTAAATTTATCTCTGGGTACCCATGCATTCAAAGACAGAGCCACTCTGAGTTGGTTTTGTACCCATGGTAAGGCCCATGAACTATTCAAAGGGATTTCAAAAGAGTACTAGATGTCTGTGCTTCTCCTTAAGCCTGCTAGAGCACTCTGTTGTGTTTCTTGGTACTAAAAATGCCCAAACAATACTGAAGTACAGAACACAGATTGAACACAAAAGATTCTTCTATCAAATATTTTTGAAGCACAAGAAAGTCTCTTGGTCACAGTGCTTAGCTGAAGTGCCGTTGCCCGAGCTCTCCTGTGTTCTCCATGGCAGTCATGTTTGTTGTCCCCCAAAAGCAAGATGTGGTGCATTTCATCCACTGTGACTGCAGTATCCCTACAGTATCACAGCCATCTAGGAAGTGACTAGGAAAGGCAGGAATTTCTTATCTTTTTGACAGTGGTCTGGTGGCATCTAGTGAGACTTAATTCGTGGAGAACAATATTGACTGAAATGACATTCCAAAAATCCTTTAGTCACAAGATCTGATTTTTTTGGCTGGTTTTAATTTTCAGCTTTACATGGTTCAGCTACCAAGGAAAGACTAGACAGCCCTAAAAGTCAATCTCTTCCATTTATCCCTGACACATGCATAATATCTGTTCAATCTGCCATCATGCATTGCTTCATTTAATGCTTCATTTAGTTTTCAGGCCCCAGAGCAAAACCAGCCTTTGTGTAGAGTGAACACCACACTCTAAACCTCTCTTTCTGCCTGCATATAGCATACCTGGTCTTGGACTGACATTTCTAATGACTGTAGCCCATTTCCAGGGGTTTAGTCCATTGTGGTAGCCAGGAGGGTGCTGGTAAATTCCTCATGTGATGGCACCCTGCTTACATAGGGCTGGCATCAGATTGATTAGTCATGTCACTGACAGCTACCAAAGGAGGAATCTGGAAGGGTGGTTATGTGGGAGATTATCCTAACAAAAATGTTTTGAGGTAATCAGCCTTGACTGTGCTGTGAAATACAGAAGTTATTGGTTTGTGCTCGACTGACACCTGCACAGGCAGAATTTTATAGGGAGTGTGTAGAGGAAAAGCCATGAGCCATAACAGCTGCTATTCTTTCAAAATCCCCACTGCTAGCTGAGTTGTTTCACTGCAAGCAACCATGGCTGTTGTGTGCTCTGCCTTTGCATGAAAGCAGCCCACAGAGAATATGAACTGAGTCATATTCTTCATCTTATGCTGAAGTGCTACATGCTGCTTCCTTCTGAGAAACTCATGCTCACAGCAGGGAAATGGCTGGAAATTTTCCATCTGTATCACCCAAGTCAGAGCCCCACTAAGCTCCCCCACCCACTTCCCACATATGAGTAATGAAAATGTTTTTCTAACATTACAAATTCTAAAAAATCTCATCCTCTTTCATGTATGTTCTGGGCTCCATGTAGGCTTACTGTTTTATTTGTATGACTTTCTGCCGAGCTGTTTCTAAGATTTGGAAGTGTAAAAACAAACAGAAAAGAAAACCTATTGCTGTGTTTGAAATTAGCTCCCAAATCTGAACTGGCTAATCCTCACTCTGATGTTATTGTGTGGTTATGGATATTGGATGTTCTCTTTATTGGAATGAGTGATGCCAAAATGCATCCATTCTGAAGATCTGCTAAGGGAAAAAACAGCTATGTACACTGCTGAATGCAAAAATCAAAACAGGGAGGTTCTTTTTGACAAAATCCATCAGGTTCCATCCCTGCTACAGTAGGTAGGAAAAGCCTGGGAAACTGGTGCTACAATGCTGCCCAATATAGGGCCATTAACACACAGAAATAGTAGAAAGCAAGACAAATATACCTCAGCAGTAATTTTTCTCTTTCCCCTACTGTCTGTCCTTCCTCCTTTAACCTCACGATTTTCCTTTTTCCTTTTAGCTTTTTATCTCTTTCAGGCTAATTTTATTTTCTGTCTGGGAAGAAGGCAAGTGATTTTGTTTAATTCACTGTAAGAGCTGGGGCTCTGCTGGGAGTGATTAGGGAGCAACATGCATGCATTTCTAGGAGTTGTTATAAAGTTAATGATGAGCTCTTTGGTTTTATAAGGATTTTTTAGCTGAGCTATAAAACAGAGTTTGTGTCTATTTAGGGTCCTTAAAATGTCCCCGTGATCAAATGTCAATACTTGTTTTCCAGGATCTCATTTTAAATCGTTGCATACAGATGATATGAGAGTATTACAAGCTACTTTTGCCTTTAGAAATGCCATCATTGCCGTAGCAGGTGAAAAATAATCAGTACATCCAATATTTATGTTTAAAAAACAGTTCTATGCCACCCTTGTCTGCATTAGCAGCCCTCTAGCAAATGTACTTGTGTGGTAGGAAGATGTAGTGGCTAGCAACAGGCACATATGAAGCAAAGGACTTTTCCTCCCATTTCCATTTCCTCACCAGCACAGCTTCATAAAGGTGCTTTGGGACTATTCACTACCTTTACTCCCTGCCTTCTTTTCAGTAGTGTGTCTGCTCCCTGATCCTCTTTTTATCCACTCATGTTGACTGGCACCTCAGTACCTGTGCACTGCCCTACAAGTCTGTGAATTCCCTGTGACAGCTCTGACAAATTGATTTCATCCTCAGGATCTGAGCAACATCTCCTTATACCCCTGCATGAATTACAGGCAGGTGTTGCGTGCTGCAGACTTCTTCCCTCTCCCTCTTCAGGACCCTCTTCAGTCTGAAACACCTCTTGCAGTTGTCTTGGTCTGTGCCTCACTTTCCCTGGGCTGAGGGACACCCATCAGGATCCTTGCATGAGGCACAGGGATTCTGTATTGTCTTACTTTCTCTTGCAGCAGAGATATGTGTTTTAGGACCATTTCATGACTGAATCCCTCCCTGTGTCGTAGCTTTGAAACTGCTTTTGAAACAATATCTTTCTGCCCAGTGTGCATGCCCACAAGTTCGGCCATCAGTGTTTCCTCTTCCTCCTTCCCTCTTTCTAGATCTGGCCATGTCTCTTGGCAGCTCCTATACATTTATCATTATGACATGAATTAATTCTGATAATTACTGTGGGGAAAAATAGACAGTGAACTATTAATTTCACTGATTGACAGTGCATAATTTCTTTCCTCTATAAATTTCTTCAGTTTGTCTAGTTGATGAATTCTGCTTTGGCTCTGCCTATCTTCAACAAAAGCCACAGTCTTAGTGCTCAGATGGTTTGTACTGACCTTATTTCATACCTACTTTTTGCTACATTTACTAACAGCCCTGGTTCTATTAGTGTTTGTTGACATGACACTTTACTCTTGCAAGATGCATTTGTTTCTTCCAAAGTCCACAAGTATGTTTTGAAATCATGCTTGTAAAATTTTTAGTCAACATTAATATTGCCATTGTGTGGGAAGCTAGGCCAGCAAGACTGCAGGGGAGATATGGAAATCTTGAATGAATGAAATCAGGCTGGAATTTTGGTGTAGGGACCTCAGTTATACAAATTATCTCATAGACAATTTTGCTAAGATAATGAAGACCAGTGCAATTGGTCTGTTGCTTGTTTTTTTGGTTTTTTTTAATCTGTCTAATTTTTTTTTAGTAAAATGTTGTGCCATTGTTGCTAGAACGGCATATTTGAAGGAGTTAAGGTACTAAAGGGTTATTTGGGGCAAGGTGACCCTCCAAGTAACTTCTGCATCTGAATTCACAGACTAACCATAGAGATGAGAACTTCTACAGTTTCTTACCCCAAAGACTTCTCAAACTTTGAGGGTAGTCATCATCTCAGCTCCTGGTTGAGCTAGATACACAAAGTATACATGTGTGCAGATGCACACACACATTTAGGTGTGCAGCAGTAGTTCGGAATGTGTGATCCAATGACTGTGACTTGGCCCTCACATCTTCTTGTGCATCCCTAGCAGCAGTTCAGCTAATGACTGTGTCTTGCTGTGAAACTCAAACCAGCCTTTTCAGCTCCTGTCATCCAACAAGTTCCTTAGCCCTCCAAATTTTCCATGCCTTCAGGAACATGGTTTAACTTCAGAAGAATGACCCTGAGATCCTGTTTTATTCTGTGGTTGTTCCAGGAAAAGTCATTCACCAGAGTCCCTTTTCTTTCAGTTCTACCTAAAATTAGGCTTTCGGTTTAGGGGCTTCTACAAATGCCTATCTGCTATTGCATCTGCAGGGTCTTGGACTGCTTTCCCAGACAAACTTCAGAAATGGCTTCATTTAGGCACATGCCCCCTTGTACCCTGCTCAATACTTGGGTCTGCAGGAGCTCACTTCTCTGATGTGCCACTCCAGAACAGTCCTGGCACTGCCTTCTCTGTGTTCATGGCTCCCCAAAATTCCAGGCATATGCTGTATTGCAAATCTGGGTGTACCACAAAGTGCAGTGGATGTGATCATCTGGCAAACCCTGCATTTGCTATAGCAAGCCCCATTCCTGAGGTAACCTGCCAGGCTATGACATTTTCCAGACTATCTCTTTACAAATCATACACAGCTTGGTATCATGCCAAGGGTGTTCAGGAGGTAGCTAAAACATCTGAGTGCTGGTCCATATGAAGACCAGGTGACTTTCAAGGCAACATCTTTTCTAGGCTTTGTGTATATAACTCAGGAGGAGGCTGATATTTGCAGTCTTCAGCCTTCTTAAAAGGCCCCTCCATCCTTTATTGCATGAATTTAAGCCCTTGTCATGAGTTTTTCCCAGGCTGAGTGCTTCCTAATACCCTGCATGCCTGGCTCCCAACACCAATATGAGCCAGTTCCAGTAATTTTTGCTCTCTTTTGTGGGTCAGCTCCCATATTTCCTATACAAAACTACAAAAATACTGCGTACCCTTCTTAATCCGAAGTTATTTCCTGGGTCTCTTGTATGCCAGCTTGGATTTGATTGAATGTAGCTGGCTGTGTCATTTGCTCATGCATATTTATCCTAGGGAAATGCCAGCTGATACATTTTAGAAGGGCTGTAGACACCAAAATAGTGAGAGCTAGGTACTGGCCACCTCTGGGGGTCTGGGCCATTAAGGGTGCAATAGAGAGTTAAGAGTGGGAAAAACCTAGAGCCCCTTCTTGAGGATGTGCGCTCTGTTGCCAAAGAGGTTCATTCATCTCACAGCCATTTAGGAGACATACTTAATGCTACATTTTAATGCATGAGAGGATTTAGGGTCTCCCCAGTATTGGGGAGCCAGTGGTACCGAGGCCTACCCTGCTGTGGGTTCTGGCAGTCCCTGTGCAGCCAGACAGACGCTGTTCTGCTGCTCCCCTCTGCTGTTCAGCGAGGAAACAGCACACTCCCAGCCGGGCATCCTCCCCCAAACTCCGAAATATTTTCCCTTTAGCTGTTTGTCTTCTTTCTTTGGCCAGGTATGGGAGGGGTGTGGAGGGGAAGGGAGCTGAGCTGACACTGAATGTGGTATTGTGCTTGGCAGCTGGCTGCAAATGCAAAAGGAAGTAATGCTTATTCCCTATGCACTGTAATCCTCCCTTCTGATCTTTTTTATAGATAGGGAAAAAGAAGGATAATTTGCTGGAAAAGCAGAATAAGTGGGACACAGAGCCAAAACTTGTGCCAGGAGAGATACTGGCTAAATGTGCAGTGTATGGCAATGGGCTGAGGCAAAGGAGCTTTAAATGTTTTGAGTCAAGGTTAAATGAATACTGTGGTTCAAGTTCATATTTAAAATATTAACACTAGCACATCTTGCTCTCTCAGGATGTCAGTTCCTTTTAAATGAGAATCTCGGAGAAGGGCCTTTATGGGTTTGATTTGACTGCAAACAAAAGAAATCAGATGCATCTCTTCTTCCCTTTCCCCCTCAAAACTCCTTTCAAATGCTTTAGCTTTGAAATTTCAGATTCTAGTTTAATTCAAATGGCAGGCAGAGTAAAGGAAAAGGCACTTCAACATTAGATAATTATAAATGATAAAGTAACACTCTCCGAATTTTTAAGCCTGCCAGTTTAAGTAATCATTGCTTATAATAGAATTAATCATCCAGATTGTATTGACTTGGATTTCTTTCTTCAAATCAACCCTGCTGCCAAGTCATCCTCTAAGTGTGAAAAAGAAAGAAACCAGAAAAATCTCCACCTATTTTGCTCAGTGGCCCTCATATGAGTAAACAAAACACATTTGGAGAGAAGACAGACTTTGTTTGATATTTTTATTTTTCTTCTCTCTTTTTGCTGGATCAGCCATAACTTACTGCATTTTTCTAAAGCCTGTTTAGCATTTGCAAGTTCTGCCAACATTTCTGCAATTCCTGTCTTCCTTTCACTTTGTCCTGTTTAGTCAGGGGTGATACCAGTAAACTCTAGAGGACTCAGATGTAAAAGGTTGAGACATCCTCTTGGTTAAACCCCTTCTAGAGGGCTGTAAAAGATGTGATGGCATTTGGACTCTGCCCACCTGTAAAGGTTGCAAAATGCCTGGGCGGTCTGACATTGAAATGCAGGACATTGCAGATGTGAACAAATAAATACTGTGAGCTGAAAGGTCTCCTCCTCTGGCTGCTGAGAGAGTGACATGCAGGCAGGCGAGATGTCAGTTTTCTGTTTTCTGTTCAAGTGCTGTGTCTTTTGTGCCGACCTGGTCCATTCACTTTTTTTTTCCAGAATGGAGGGGAAAAAAGATGCACTGAAATTGCAGGAAGAGCTGTGAAAAAACATGGATATCTGTGTGTGAATCACTACACTAAGGCCATGCTTCAGAGAGAGAGGAAGAAGCTGATTTGAGCCTGCTCTAATCCCATTCCAAACTGTATGGCTGCACTGTAACTCTATTTAAATATCTCCAAAATAAAATTAACTTAATCAAATGGAACTAGTTTAGGTAGGAACATCCCTATGGGAGTTTAATGTGGTTAAACATCAACCACATTTATGTGTAGGCGTGGCATGTAGAGGCCTGGGTTTGTGGTGGACTTGGCAGTGCTGGGTTAACAACTGAACTTGATCTTAAAGGTATTTTCCAACCTAAACTCTTCTATGATTCCATAAATGAATCCTCCACAATTTCACATCTTTGGTAGATTTGGATGGATTTTCCCATATAGTCTGACATCCCCTGCTATGGCAGATCTAGGGAACATTTTACTTCTTGAGGGCCCAGAAGGACTCTCCAATACATTTAGTAGAAGAGAAATTTAATGTGAACAATTGGTAGAAGCAAAGAATTCTTAACAATATAGCCATAGGCTGTAAGAAATGGAGCCATGTATTTTACACTCCCAGGTTTCAGGTGTTCCATGATTTGTTACTCAGAGCAAAGATCAGAGTCAAATCTGTTGTTTGAAAATACAGATTGCTGGAAGCCCTGTGAGTAGAGATTGCCTGAGCTCTGTTAATTAACATAGGCTGCATCTTGTCTTTGTGACAAGTTGCATGTCAAAAACCACGCCTGCTGACTTCATGTCATGAAAATAGGGGTGCAGCTTCCCCTTCCTTCTCAAATCATAACACTGCCTCAAACTGAATATAACAGGGCTTGCCTCCATTAGTTTTCGAGTTTCTGGGTTTCCTATGTTCAAGTTTTTGAATGGCAGATCAAAAGAGAGATATTTCCAGTAAAATCTTTGTAATCCCATGATTTCAAGAGCAGAAGCTTTAAGTAAATCCCAAAAATTTCATGTGAAAATAGCAGTTCTGTAGCTGCCTGCATTCCAAACAAGCGTGCCCAAAGGATTTCATTTAGATAGGTTATCATTCCTTATTATCTATCTAGCACTCACAGTGGCTGTAAAATCCCTAGGAATGCAGCATTTCCATTTATTTCCATGTTCAGCTCACATAACAGACTCATGACATGAAAATACCATAGAAATGCAAGGTAGTTATCATCATTATGTAAGTCCTTGGCATCCAGGAGCAGAATTAACACCCTGAGTGGTGCCTATAAGAAAAACAGAATGCATTTCAGTAAGCAGGCCTGTCATTTTTTATCTCTTAAATAACCTTAAATAAAATTGAACTGGCTTTGTCAGTGTGAAAAAAAAAGGAAAAAAGCAAGTTCTAATAATCTTCACTGTGATGATAATACATGTATTACTTAATTTGAATAAAATCTCTGAAGAGCACCTGGAGTTTTACAGAGAAATCCTGCACTGGGGATTTGTATGCAGCACACTTGCATATGAAATGTCAGAATTGCATGGACAAGGACAGCAGTGAAATTTAAAAGGTGATGGATAAGACAGATGGCTGAGCAGAAGTGGTCTGCATTGCCATGGAGAAAAACCTGGTGCTATCCTCAGCAATCACTGCTCGAGTTTGCAAGAGTCTGGCTGCCATGGAAGCATCTGAGCCAACCCTGGGTGTTGCAATATGCCAGTTTTCCAAGAAACAGATTGGCGTGCAGTGTGTACTGTTTTTCATATTCTTGTGGGGGGGAGGGGAGGATCTATGGATTTGGGGCTGTCACATTTGGCTTTGAATTTCATCTTATCAATGCATTTCTTGACGCCTAGGAAGATCTCTGAAATAGACATGATATTGTGAATACTGACGTAACTACCTTAGAAATTACTGCCCCCTCCCATCTTGTGAGAGCAGAAAATCACTCTTTGTACAGAATCTACTAATTTCTACTCACTATTCTGTATTTAATCTGTGTGAAAAGTCCCATGTTCTTTCCTTGAGACTGATAACAAGCATTGAGCTCTGCTTTTCAAGGAGTTTTTTTGTGGACTTGCCTTTGTGAGGGGACGACATTCCCAAGAGGTCTGTGAAAGAGTCAGTCAGAGCTGATGCCCAAACTGTGAAGACAGTCCCCTTGGGCCAGGCTCGAGGCTGCATCTGGCTATAACTAGGACTGGGAGGAAAGCATTCCAGGAGCTCAGAATTAAGGGTTTAGAGTAATTGCTGAGCCATACAGGGAACCAAGATTAAAAGAAAGTGAGAATATTCCCTGAAAGGAACCATGAAACCTTTCTCCCTTCCAGGGCTAAAATTTTCTGGAAAAGAAAGATCTACTGGAGAGAATTTAAACAGTGACTCAATTCTCTAACTGCAAAAAATGGGTTCCAAAATAAAGATAGTTAAGTCAAATTAGACTAATTTCTGATCATTGTTTTTCTAAAGTTTGATGATTGTGAAAGTTTCCATTTAATTTAAGAGAATGCAGCTAGATATGAAACTGTATTTTGGGCATTTGGGTGGCAGTGGCAGCCCATGAAACGTGAGCAATATATTTGTAAGTGGCAAACCAAAAGGATGGCAAGAGCACAGACAATTAAGTGATTGGCCCAAGGAGCCAACATAGTAATTTTGGGAAAATGTTGAACTCTTGGTAGGAGACTAGGATGAGTTTGTACAGCAAAACACTCTCTAAAGGCTAAACTCTTGACAAGATTATCAAAACATAGCCTGAGAGGAAAGTTCCCAGCTGTGGTGAAGCTCACAGAAGCGGGCAGTTCTCTGAAATGTGGCAGCAGACCCAAAGCAGAAAGTGAATCTCTGACAGACTATATACAAAACATGAGCTGCACAGACTGAGTAAACTCCCACCCCCAGCCAACACTGTGCTTTTGGGGGCCAGTGCTGCCATAGCTTGTGGTCCCTTGGAAGAGACAACAAGCCCAAGGGGATGATAGCAGTGCCATGGGTGACAAAGGAGTCTCAGCACAGCAGTGTCTGGGATAAATGCCAGCAGATGGGACATGGATTCATTTTCAGTTGGATGGGAGCATGCAGACTTGTGTGGTTTCAGAAGCAGGAATCTTACAGTACTGGATGAGCAACCATAGGTGGGAAAAGATAAATAATACAGGGACAGAAAGAGTCCCTCTGAGAGTCTGATATAGCTAGTATCAGTTCTGATAGCAAATAGCAGAGGAAAAGGCCATATGCTAGAGAGATGGGGGTGGAAATGACATAAACTGTAGCTCAGCAGTATTCCCTTATGTTGCTTGGGTCTAGACCGCTATAGCTGAGGTCACTTCACTTAAATTCCTGGACTGCAAGATGTTGAATCTTTCCCCAACCCTAAATCTTAGCCTTTCTCCAGGAAGTAGGTTCTGCAAAGGGAAGACTGGGTTGGAGAATGTCTCTCTTCCTTTGTTTTGACAGAAGAGAGACTTTGCCTAAGAGCAGTTCCTAGTCTTGGCTTTAGGTGACCCTTATTTCAAAGAGAGGTGAGGAGAAGGGTTCTCTTTCCTATTCAGTCTACTTTCTCCTGAGGTAGGACCCCAGACAAATCCAGTGCAGGGGCTGGGAGAAAGACAGAAGAGACTGGAGAAGGGGGATGCTGGCACACAAAGCCCTTCGGGGCCCAAATCTTGCCAGCAGCTGCAATTCTCCCATTGGGACCTCTAGAAAACATGCAGCTTCAACAGGGAAATTAATGCTCCAGATGAAAAGTGTGGAAAAGAGACCTGAGAGAAAAATTAATTACAAATGGAATGCAATCGTGCAACAGTAAAACTTCAGTGACATTTAATTTCTGTGTAAACAGAGCATGGTTTTGTTCTCATGGTTAGCAGGGGATGGATTCAGGAAGCTGTATTAAGTTCTTGGCACTGTTTCTGATTCACTTAGTGGTCTTCAGGAAATGACTTAATTGTGGGGTCCTACAAGTGCTGAGCACACACTGAGGAGCATTTCTTTCCTCTAAAGCAAAGGCAGCTTTCTGGAGCAGGACAAGAGCTCTTCATCTCAGAGGATCAGGGTCTGTTGACTGAAAAAACACAGTCCCCTTATCTTCATAGCTTGCATAAAAATTTAGATCAAGAATTCAGGGTGCTTATCATCTGCAAAGCAAAGGAGGATAGTTTGCTGGCAATCTGGGAAGCCAACTATAAAGAGCTGTAATTGAATTAAAGGATGGACTGGCTTTGTAGAAAGAAAGGGGAACAGAATCACTCAAGCATATGGGGCTCACATTGTGAAACAAATTACAGGCTGACACATCCGCTAATAATCTGCGCTTTGGTGCAATAGACAGGAATAACTCAAAACCTCTGTGGCTGGCAAAGGGGAACCAAGAGTAATAGAGGAAGCTTGTTTCCACAGAATCCCATCCCACACCCACTGAACCAGGTCTTCTGATTGTCAGCTTGGGCTGGGTGGAGTGGGACATGCCAGTGACAGGGCTGTGTTGGTGAGGCAGGTCCCCAGGGGGAGCCACCTTTTTCATTAGACAGGTGAGTACAGGAAATAAGGATTTTTTGGCTGGGGGTGAGGCAGATATTGACAGTGCTGGCAGGACTGAACTAAGATACCTGCCTGAGTCTGGTAATTTGTGTGTGAAATCCAGCACACATGGAATATTGCCTGGACAGAAGCGTATTCTCCTTGGAAACAGTTCTCCCAACAGCTTCATTCCACTGAAAATGGAGAAGGCTTCTTCTGTTCAGGATGGTTAATTCTTCCCACTGTGCTGCAGGGACATGCAGCTCCCACCAGCTCGGCCTTGATGTTGATCCTGTGAGCCCCATGCTGGTGTTCCCATGAGCTGCCACCCAGGCCATGGTGTTTGCCATCCTGCAGTGTGTGAGGGTTTTCTGTACTGAAAGGCTCAGTTCTGCTCCAAGGGATATCATGGGAGATTTCCTGTATTTTTGCTGCAACTAGCTGCTTTTTTTAGGTGATTCTGGTTTGCACTCCAGGAAACTACTAACCGTGTGTGCCTATACAAATCCCTTCTGCAGGGTGTGTGTCAGTATTACAGGCTCTGGGAGTCCTGTCTGGCAGAGCTCAGCTGCACTGCAGCCATGTGATGTACATGTGGGCATGAAACGTGTGTTTTTTCAGGCCAGAACAGTAGATATCCTCAATCAAGTAGATTTCCCCAGCTTTCCTGTGCCAAGCCTCTAAAATCTATTGTATTCCTCCTCTGACCCTGTGCTTTCGATTTCCTTAGATAGCCTGTCCTTGGAAACAGACAACCCTGAAACAGTCAACAGCAAACATGAACATGAAGAAAATGCATCTGTTCAGCTGTGTGCAGGTCATGTTCCAGAGATCAGCCAAATTAACACTGGTAGAATGAATACATTTGTTTCATGACATAGTCACCAGCCAATATTTATATTAAAACTACAGTTACATTTTTAAGATATAGTACTAATTTCCCATATATATTTATATACCTACGTACATATACACACATTGGTAGAAATTCTGTGTTCATATTAAAGAGGTAAAAGAAACTGCTCTCTATATAAAACTAGAACATATATTCAAGTTGAGCAAGAAGGCTTCTTTGTCTGCACTCTGTGATATTTCTGCTTCTGTTTGGTGGCTTCATTCTTTTTTCCTGGTGGTCTTCTATCCACTACCATTACCCTTAGAATTCTTTACTGTATTTCCCTGGGTTTTTCTATTATCCCATCTTCATAAAGTGCTGGTGATAACATGTTTTAAGTGATAGCACTGTATACTTCTTAAATAATCTCATTTTGCTGGTTGTTTAACCAAAAATTTTAAAAAGTGTTCCTTTGCTTTTTTTGCTGTTGAGCTGTGATGTTCCAGGAGCTCCAAAAAGAGATGTCTCTTATAACTGTGCTAGGAACTGCTGTCATTTAAATAAATTGACTTCTGCTGATGCAAATGAGAGCAAAATTTGGCCCCATCTGTTCTACATAATCTAGTTCCTAAATCAGAAAAAATAGTCACTAAGAAATGACAGCCAGTATTTTATTTTTGTGGGAATTTGGTTTTATCACTTCTGAAAACTGCTGAAGCTAATAATGTAGACTAGCATGCTAAACATGATGGTTTCATCTAGGATGATGCTGGAGACTTTTCTTAGTTTCTTGGGTAAGATTGTACATAACATATTTGAATGGATGTTAGATTTACTTCTTGGCAAAAAAGAGTAGCCTTCATTGTTGAAGTTTTTAGGTGAGGAAAGACGAGACACCAGATGTAGTGCTTAAGCACTGAATAACATCACAGTGTCTTAAACTAAGGAAAGGCAATGTATTTTACCTGAGTAAATTACTTGGATGGTCTCAAATCTACTGGCCTTCCTTCCCAGTGCCTGAAAGCATTCCTTGCTGGGGTCTGCTCTGTGCTACTCGCCAGACCTCTCTGCTTTGTGGTGAACAGGCTTCATGTGGTTGTGACATGCAGCTCATGTCACTCCATTTTAGAGGGCTGCAAAAACTGCCATCAATATGTTTGCTGAAAGACTATGGGTCAGAATTGTCCATACACATGAAATTGCTGTGGAAACCAAGGGACATGTCAGTGTATTGCACTGCAGCAGAGGACAAGCAAGTGCTGCTACGGGCAGTGTTTCAAACAGCGTGTCCTGGGACGAAGGAACTATCTTACAAATCACAGACCATCTGTAGTTAAAAAAACTCCACAGATGGTATTAAGATGAGAGTGGTGGAATGCAGGTGTTTCCTCCCGTGGTTGTTCTTGTACGAATGTGTGTCATTTTGTGCAATGGCACCTCTCCCTTACAGGACCACTTGCATGAGATCAGGTGCAGATGACCAAAAAAAGTCAGGCACTCTGGCCAAAATGTCTAAGCCTACATATATGCATTGGATATGAGCAGACTGGTCTTCAAGTAGATGCTCCATATTTTCAACTCCTATTGAAAATAATGGAGCTGCTGCAGTTTTTTTTGGCAGCAGGAGAAAGAACTCAGCTTTGGTGCAGATGAGGCACCTCATACTGGCTGAGGTACCCAGTTACCAAAGACCAAGCATGGATCTCTCCAGTCTTAGTGTTTACCAAATACCATGAAAAAGAACCCAGTACATCAAAGTTGGGAGGGGTTTTTTTAGGAATGAATATCTGTAGTACTTAGATTATCACTCATCACCAAATGTCCTCAGGCCAGGGAATAAGTCAACTAACTACAAAAAGAGGCTTAGGAACTGGACTTCGCATTATTTGCTGTGCAAGAGATATATTCCTTCTCCTTTTGAAGAATAGAGCAAATTGAGGCCCAGTGTGTTTGGATTCCAGCTAATTCTACTTTAATGAAAGTCTCAGTATTGTAATATCAACCCATGACTATTTATGCTTCTCCTCAAAGAGAAGATCCTCTTAGAAGTGTTCATCTTTCCAGAAATTATACTTCATGAAGTGTCAAACTCATAAGTAAAATAATTTATAAAAAATGTGGGTTTATAATACAAGAATGTGTTAAACTTCACAGATTCCAGGGTAAATTTTAATACAAAATACATGGTGTAGAGAGGTACAGAATTTGGGTAGTGCCATAACAGAGGTGCAGCTGCTTGTTGACTGAGTAAGCCAAAGCCCCTGTGTGCACTGAGATATTTCTTGTTAGAGCAACCATGAGGCTCCTCATGCATGAAAAATTTATTTGCCAACACTCAGGATATATGCAGAATATATGCCTTATTTTGTTCCTCCATCTTTATACAGAAAGAAATCATTAAAAACCTTTCTGATATAATTAGTACTCTATCAAATTCTCCAGGAGTTCTCATTGCTCTTAAGCACCCCAAGTAATTACTGTGCTGGGAACTTGCCATGACCATGAGCTCACCTTGAAATCAAATTACTAATAGCAAGACTGAATCTCACTTGAGGCAGTTTTTAGAAAACAGTGGCTGATTGCTGCAAAAGCTACTGATAAAAGAAAACCCACATGCATTATCCTGCCTTCTTGAAGTGGCCAGAGTCCTGGTTACACAAAGAGATGTTACTGCTGACCACATGTGAGGAGGAAATGTGGGAACTGCAGGATCTGTGTGGAACCCAGGAGAGCCTGCAGACACAAAGACTACAGATATACCATTACAAGAAAATAGTTAACGTGACAGGTGTGTGTCTTCCTCTGATTAAGCTGTCTCAGCTGTGATGTCTAATATGTGCGATCTTAATTTGCCACCACCTCCTACTGACCTGAATTATCTTAAAGGGCAGTTTCAGCTTCTCAGTCAGGCAGAAAGGAAACGTAGCCCTTTCTCTGGGAAGGTCATTGCATCTAGGGAAGTGTCCAAGTACCGGCATGTAAACTTCCTACACTTGGTTGTGCTGGGAAGTGTTGCAAGTGGAGCAAATTGGTCACTAATCCCAGAAACTAAAGGCTCAAGCATTTGCATACTTTAGAGAAGAATGTTTGGCAAATACAATGGAACAAGCCTCTCCATCTGTAAGCAATTCTGTAGGGTTTTCAGTGAGTTTAGGGGTGTCGGGTACTCAGTTTCTTCTTCTGTCTCCTGAATGTTTATGCATGGTGCAACCCAGAGAAGACACTTTGCTTGTCCTGGAAAGATGGAAAGCTTCAAATACCTTTCGGTTCAAACACATCTGGAGTCAGAAGGTTGATATAAACCAGCATCAGTGTGATAGAGATGCCTCCAGCTGATCTGCTAAAAGCATGGCTCTGTTTTAGCCCTCAACAGTTTTTGTGTTAACTAAATCTATAGAAACTTAAAACACTTCGCTTTTCTGAGTCATAAATGCATGATACCTACTTCATCAAGAAAAATATTAGCCATAAACTATTGAGCATTATTTACCTCATTTGGGAATCAAACACACTTGGGGTTATAAGATGGGTTGTATGCACATCCCTTAATGCCTATTAAAATTGATTTCACGGTTTAGGTACTGAATAGATTCAGGCAAATGATTGGGGCAGATTTTCCCCAGAATTAATAAAACAAATAGCCTTTGGCAACTGGATCATTGAATAAGAAGCATTAATTGAAAGCCTACCATTAAATGTGATTGTTAGTATGCTGCCTGCACAGCATCAAAGAATCAAAGATAACTTCTGGGAAACCCTCTAAATCCTGGATGTAAAATGAGTGTGAAAAGAGCAGGCCAAAACTGTGGACAATACTCTACAGACCACCTGCCGACAAAGTTTGCAGATCACCCAGCAAACTGAAGCTGGACATGTCCTGGCAGACAGAAAGGAAAGTGGAGCTGAAGCCAATTTTTCTCAGTATTTATCAACACTATTATAGCACTGTAGCAAGAAAAAAATATTCCAGTTAGATGAGTGACAGGGTTTCTTTACAACTTTCTTCCCCTGAAATATATGCCAGAAAAGTGTCAACTGAGACATCTGGGAAATCCTGAAGGACAAACTGTTCAAAAAGTTTAGCCACAATCCATGAAAGCTAGATAAAATCCTGGTTTGAGTGATAACAAAACCTCATCAAATGAAGCTGTATCTGGACCAACAGGCTCCAGCGAGCTGGGTGTTTTATTTCAGGCTTGAGTGACCAAAAAAAATCCAAACCACTGAGAAGGAAAAAGAGGAAAACACTTTCATAACATCATAGAATCATTTAGGTTGATGCTTGTTTTCTTGGCATAAAAATGCCTTTAGAGAGGTGGGAGGTCCTTCACAGCCAGACAACAGCCGGCGCTGTTGGTAAGAGTGAAAACAGCCTTCTGTGACCTGACATGTGCTTTATTTCTGGTGAGGGGATGAAAGCACTTGTGATGTACTATGACATTTCTGTCAGTCCTCAAAATGCACTTGATGTTCCCGCAGAGAACATCATGTTTGTGCCTGGCAGGGGGATCAGAGGATCTGTCCCCTCCTCTCTCTGCTGCCCCTGCAGCAGAGCTGCAGCAGATTTACATCCTTCGAGGGTCCCTGGTGGGTGCCAGTGGGCTGAGATGGCACAGAGGGCAAATGCTGCTGCTGCTTTTCCTTAGTATAAGGTCCCCTTCACTTGAAGAGACAAGGGATGGGATGCAGCCTTCCATGTAATAGAAATTCAGTATGCATGAGAACCTTTTGCAGCGTTTTCTAATCTTAGTGAGAAAGCCTCATTACAGCAGTTGTTTTGCAGTCCCATGAAAGCCAGAAATGCATCGCAGAGGTCAGAGCTGCCCAGCTCTGTTGGCATTCTAGCAGACAGTGGGAAACAGTACAAGTGGCAAAAAGTGAGCAAAGAGCTAACGCTGCTTTGGAGCCCAGTAATCCCTTCTCCAGCATTGTTCAAGCCCCAGATGCACACTTTTCCTAGATAGACAGGGTCACATTCTCAGCTCCTATCAGCTGGCGCTGCTCCACCAACCGCAGTGCAGCTGACGCAGCCGGGCTAATTTGCTCCCACCAAGGATTTGACCTGCCGTTTTCTTCCTGACAGCATCCCTTAAAAGATACATGATGTTCTGCAGGGCCAGGCTAATCTGCTTGTGGAGGAGGGTCCATTGTTCAGCCTGCCGTCCTTATCACCCGCTCTTGCCAGAAAAGAAGCCCAGGCTGGATGCTGGTGACAGCCCTCTTCAAGCGTGGGTCTTGCTGAGACTGTGAGAAGCCTCATGCTGCAGAAAGCCCCCAGGAAGACAGGAAACAGCCGTGGCTATGAATCACCCCAGAAACAAAAGATTCGCTACGGGTAAATTTGTGGAAATGGCATGGCACTGGAAAGTGTGACAAAGACTTTTATCCCAGAGCAATGGAAAGCCTCACAACACTCCCATTCTCTCTTTCCATGCCATCTTGTATGTTAATTATTGCTCTGGGTGTGAATACTCCATGTCTGTAATAAATCAGTCTAAACAAGTAAGTCCACTGCCCTTTCCATTCAAAACAATGCTGAATTGTGTAGAAAAGACTGTTGAAAACATCTGACAAAACATGATTCTAGTGGTCAGAAAGCTGTGATTCAGCAATAACTGATGGACTTGAGAATGGGTGATTATTTGATTAAAAGTGTTTCCCTGTTGTGCTTACTGCAGCAGGGATCAATACAGTGAAGAGAGGGAGTCCTGCAGAGCTCTAAGCAATGTCTTGGGACAGGAGACGTGGACTCTGCTGCTGTAAAAATCTTCACTCTGTGAAAAACAATTACTTCGTTCCCTGTTGGAAAAGCAAAAAGATTGGTACACACTTTGTCCCTATCATATCCATGGGTTGTGAGGATGCTCTGGCCCTGGGAGTTGTCGTATTATTTTAAGGAAACCATTTAGAACTGACAGACACACTATGTTGTTGATGGAAGTGCTGTGTTGTAGCATTGTCCGGTGGTGCTTGTTGGCATTTGCAGATCCTTCTGTGTCCTCTTGTATTTCACAAGAGAAAAATTCTCTCTGCAAAGTTGGACTTCATAGTTAAAAAAAGATGAGAGTTTCACTTTTCTCTGAAATGCGTATTTGTGAGTGATTTTCCTGAACTTTCGATGACATTGAATCATCTTGCTGTTCTAAAAGACAGAGAAGTCTGACTTAAACAAATGAGTCCATAACTGGACTAGTTTTCATCATGCTGGATTTTTTCTCTTCCCATTTTATGGTCCTGGCTTTTCAAGGGCACTTTTGAATTAATCTTTTCAATTTGTTTTAAGGCCTGCCTGAATTTTCATAATGGGGTGAAAATGTATATAGAGAAGCTAAGATAATAACTTCAGAAGGAAAGGTATGGCATCAGGTTATTGTACAGGAAGCACAGAGGTATGCTGAATTTTTCTTTACAAAGACTAGACGCCTCTTTATATAAATAACCTTGAAGTGAGAGCATTACCATAGCAAGAGCTTCACCAATACCTCCTTAAATGCCTATTAGCAGACTGTGTGTATGATATGAACTGCAACAACATCACTAGAATTCTACTTAGCTATTCCAAAAGACAATGCAGGCTGGGACTAACAATTATACTAATGCACTGTGTTGCTTAATTGAAGGAATTTATGACATAAAATAAATGTCAGAGTTCAAAGCCAAGTATGTGTGTGTGTGTGTGTGTGAGAGAGAGAGAGAATGTATGCAGGTAGGGCTGTCGTCAGCTGGGGCACTAAATACAACCCTCTGTCATTTTACATCTGGGAAAATATCCAGAAATCCTTTCTAAGCAATAAATTATAGGCTTGTGGGACAGCAATGATATACAAGCAAAGCAGCACCTGTAATGAGTTTGCAGCCATCGCTGAGACCTGGGAACCTTAATGCCCATTAATCTGAGAGGGAAGAGCAAGAATGTGCCAACAATGCTAGAAAGACTCATACCCACCTTGTCTTCCACCAGGGTAAGTGCACAGACTGCTAATGAGAACACCTTTTCTTTTTCCCCTATCAGCTTCCTGGAAAGTATTTGCTTGTCAAAAATAGTTCACAGGGTTATGGTACAATAATTTTCACTAGTCATTACTCCTTCTGTCAGCTTGGTGACTATACTGTGAACTTGGAAGTGCAATTTAAAAAAATAATTATGAAAGTATGTCTTGATCATCAGTTGCTTGGTATATGCAAAAAATGTTATCATCCTTAATTGTTCCTGTGATATTGTCCTCTGAGAGGAATATCCCTCAAAGGAAGCCCTTGGGAGAAAACACTGCTCTCAGCTTTTATGATACTAATGTGGCTTGGATTAAATTGATCAAACTCACATTCCACAGAGTAGCTTAAAGGGACCATTTAGCATTATTCCCAGCTGGCAGCTTGTTATGTCTAGTTATAGATTAGTAAAATGTTTTCCTTGTTTTGGTTTATCCTGTGTTTTTAGCCTATATTAATATTTAAATTGACTTGGAACAAAAAAGTTCCCTTTGATAACAACAAATATGTTTTGATGAAACTAAAGTGAAGTAAAGGCCAACTTTGGGGTTTATTCTTCTATCTTGTACTTGATACATATTAACTTTCTTACTTCACCTCCCAGAGAGAAACTGTAGGGGTTGGTGTGAAGTGTCACTAGACAATGGCATTGCGCTGTTTGGTGAAAACATCTCTTGTGCAAAGGCTTTGATCAGCAAAGCGCTTCAGTAGGTACCTAACTTCCAGCACCAAGAGTAGGCTCCAGGTCCTTTAGTGCTCTCTTCCTGTTCTTACTCACAGCTCCCAGGGTGGCTGCGTGGCTCAGAAGAGCACATAATCTCACTCATGGTCAACAAGGCGTATATTCCTGCCACAGATTGTCTGGCAAACCCCATTCTCTGAGGTCACCTGGAAGGTGCTTTTTATCCAGCTCCCTCAAAGAGAAGTCTGTGCTCTCAGTGCATGTAGAGCTCACTTTCCAAGCCTTTGGCTTATGAATTACATGGCTTGGATTGCTTGGACAAATGGGGTGATCGATGAAGATTTTTTGGCTCCCATGGTGGCTGTGTGTCCATAGGCCAGCTAGGTCCTGACTGTGCTCCTTGTGTGCTATAGGAGTGGCACAAGGAATATGTCTGGTAGTGAAACCCTGTTGCTACAGAGCAGCAGGACAGTCTTGGAAATAGTTCCTCACTGAAAGGCTTCTCTAACAGTGAGAGAGCTCAGATAGCCCAGAGAGCAGCAAGAGCTCCAGTCCTGCTCTCCAAAAATGCAAGGTCCTGGCACCTCCATGGAGCCTGGGAAGCAGGCAGATGGGAGCTCTGCTTGAAAGATTTCATGGGTAAGGACAGCAGGGACTGTGATATCAAAACATGGAAAAGAAGCCATGCTAGGCAATACTAGGATCAGTGCATAAACCTTTTCACATCATGTATTGTTTTCACTCCCACACTAGATGTGTCCATTAGATGCTGCACCAGCTACCAGAGGGTGTATAATTTAAAGAACTCCAATGCATATACCATACACAGGATGCTGTTGTATGCAGACTACAGCCAAGGAAATAGCTTTCACAATAAAAGGGTTTTGCTAGAACCTGAGGCATCTGTAGCTAGTTTTCAGTTCACACATTTCTTCTTATTGAGGGCATGAAGAATTTGCTTTAGAGTAATCAACAACTTAGGCCAGAAGGGACTAGTCTGGTCTTGCACATAACACAGACCAAAGAGTGCCCCTCTCTTAATTCCGGTGCAAAAATCATTAGCAGTGTTTGGTGCTAGAAAAACAACCGATTATAATGTTAAGCTTTCCATTTGTGGAAAATCCACTACAGCTCTCGTTAATGTTTGCTTACCTCCAGTGATAAGCAAAAATGCCTCAGCTAATTTGTAGTCTGAACTCGTCTGGTTTCAACCTGCATCCACTGAGTCTTATTATACCTTTCTGTTCCACAAGAGCCCTTATATATGAAACTGCAACATTAGCTAGAAAGAAAAAAGCACAGGGGTGATATTCCACGGGAAATTAAGGTTCAGGAAGATAATGATGATGTTCCTTCAGTGAATACATGTAGCAGTGCATGTCACCTTGCAGAACTTAGCCTGGAGCTGCATTTTTGGGGTAATATACGTCAATCTCCTGGGACAGGAATTGCATTCTCTTCCTGGAGTCTAACGTCAATTACAGTCACTGTCTTTTAAGATGTTAAAACTACAAAAAGGGTCAACATATGAAATATTCATGCTGACATTTCCTTATAGCACATCCTTTCCTAGATCAGCCATTTCCTTAGCAATAGCTCTGTATCATACTGCGCTCCCCTGCTGCCCCTCTCCCCCTAAGCCCTGTCAATTCTCCTGCCCTTGAGGCTCCTTTGGCCCCTTTCCAGGAGAAATTCTCTGACGTTTCTTTCAGTACTGCTCTGCTTGGATTGCTCTCAGCCCATGCAGTCTGTAACCTGTCTGTGCTTCTAAGCCTGTTTGATACTTTCAGTCGGTCTCTGATGCCCAGCACTATCCTGACCCCCATTCTTGATATAATGAAGTTTCACACTTCATTGCACCACACAGTCAAAAAAATTCTATCAATAAGCAGGATACAATGTGTTGTGCAACAAAGCAGAGTGAAAAACAAAGATCCTTGCAGCTTGCAACAGGAGAAATCATCACAAAGCTTAGGTTAATTTCAAATGCAAATGTTTTCATTTTGAAATGTCTCAAGCATTTCCTTGTATGAATATTTTCTTTCAGCAAAGTTGCGTAGGAAATTTACTTATGTAAATCTCTCTCTGCAAAATCTTTTCCTTTTAGAAAATTGACCCTTCCAAAAAATATAGCACAACAAAACAAAAATAATTGACAAAGTATCTTCCAATCTGATTATGCCTAATTATGATTAGTAAACTCATGCTGAAGGGCTTTTATTTTTTCTTTTTGTCTGGTGCTTCTGGTGATAGATAAATAACATCATCCTGACTGAGATGCAATTGCAAGTTCACATGGTGACTCCTCATTTTAAAATATTTATTTTCCTAATATAACCTTGGATATTCTATCATGCTATACCTCACCACTATGTTTTCAGCTCTTCCTTTAAAAATCACAATATAAGGAGTATTTTCTGAGTGTCTGTCACTTCTTCCCTTCGAGGTTCAAATTTTGCAGAAGAGGTTGGCAGAGATGTTGCTAGTCATAGCTGTTTTCTGTACCACACACTTCCTCTTTTCTCCCACTTTTTTTTGTAGAAGGAAGTTTTCACTGCAGAGTTATCCCAAATTCTTCTGACTATATAGCCACCATATTTTTTGTTTTATTCACTCAAGCCTGGGATTTGTAAGGGTCATAAATCAGGGCTTGTTTATCTGGGGAGAATTATGGAGTCAGACCTGGCTTTAAGTTGCTCCTCCTCTTTGACGGTTGTGCTGGACTGGTTCTTGTATGAATGTTTGTGAGGTGGTATCCTGACAGTGAGAAGAGCTGATGTGACATGTTTAGAAAAGAGGTATTCAGGCAGCCTCTCCAGACACACAGTTTGCCATGGGCAAGAGGACAAATTCCAAATGTGCAGATGTGATGCTTGGGATGACTGTAAAAGTGGATTCATGCCACAGTGCCAGGAAACCCGACCTCCAGTCTCCATTTGGCCATCAAATTGATGGATGTCTGTGAGGAAGAGCCTTGCTGCATCACACCTTTGCTCCATTGCATCCTCCCTTTAGCCTCCAAGGCAAACTGAGATCACCACCTGTTTGGGGAGGGCACTGTTTTACATTCTGTATTGTTAGGAAGATGATGCCCTGCTTTTGGTAGGGTCTTTGAGGTGCTGCTGAAATAAGAGCAATTAAAAACAAAACAACAGCCTCAAGCACACCAAAGCGATAAAGCAAGTTTGTTCAGAGCAAGTTGTGTCACAGAGGGATACAGGGATTGTTTGTATTACCCCTAGGTAAAGCACTGAACACTTGCATCCTCTGTGCAGAAAAACAAACTGACCCAATTTTTTAAAAACTACTTCCATTCAAGAGCCACAGTTGACAGCAGACAGCATGTCGACACATGTACCAGCACTGAGGAATGCAGCATCAGCAGTCCTCTCTCCAGTTTGTAGGGCAGCCCCAGACCTATTGCTTTTTCCCTTCCCAGAACCATGGGGCTCTTGGCAGGAGAGCTGACATACACCAGGAGGGCAGAGGGGGCTAACCAGGCTGTTTAGTCAGCAAGCTCTGGTGCTGTGCCCTCTGCTAGGAGCTCAGGCACATACCAGTGCTCTGGTCAAGATTTGGGAATGCCGAATTCCAGTTTCCCCCCTTAGCTGCTATGCCACAGTCACACTTAGACATAAACTGGAGACCTGAACATATCTGTCCAGCTTGTTTCTTTTAGTTAGCTCTAGCAACACCCCATGAGTCACCTGAGCCTGCTGTGTTTGCTCTCGCACACATCTGTGCAAAAGCAAAGCCACATCACAGATGTATATCAGGTATTTTGTATATAAAAGGTACCCTGGAAGACACAGCCAAGTGCCCTATCACCGACCTAGCAAGGAAAGCCAAGCAGCCTGAGTGAGTCATTCTTTGTCAGGAAACAGATTTGCTTTCCACTCCAAGGTACTCATGGGTGAAAAAAGGGAAAGCTGCAGCCTGTGCTTCTAGCTAGCCCTCTGGTAAAGTCTCTGAGCTGGTGGCATTTGGGTGACTTCACAGACAGTGTGGGGCACTTTCCATCAGTTCAGAAGCTCTGTCCTCCCCAGAGGAAGAAATGTGTTAATTAAGCTGGCAAAGCTGTGCAAACTAGGCTGTCAGGCACTTACCAACTGCCTCTTCAGATCCTCCCAACAAAGGGATGTCTCAGCACTGTCGGGCCTCAGCCCATTAACAATGAACAAAATGCTTCTTTGCACTCAGGATGTGCTCAACTCCACAACTTTGCTTGTTCAGTAAACAGATTTCTAATATTTCTGCCTGAATTTGCCCCAGGAATATAAACAAGCAAGGGGCAGTTGCAAAGTCTGAAAAATTCCCTGTGTAATTCCCAGGGTTTATTTTCGTATCAGCTCAGGCTTTTAACTAACAGCAATTCTCAACGTTTTCAGATCTCAAGATCAGAAAACAGAAAGAGAAAACGAGAGAAACTTCTTCTAGTGAATGAACCCATATGATCTTCCACCTTACAATGACCAAAAATTAACAGGTTTTTCTTTTAAAATCTTCTCTGGTCGTTCCCCTTTTGTTGCTATTCATGTGTAATCAACAGCTCTGTCGTTCAAACTTTTTAATTAGAGACACCTTTGAAATTTCATCTTTGCTGTCTTAGCACATCCAAGAACTTCCTGGAAGTATTTAACGCTTGTAAATACAGCCTTAGAACACAGAAAATTAAAATACTCTAAGGTGATCAGGCAGAGATCCAGCTGGCTCAGTATCTCATTTCTGACTTTTGGCAGTAATGCAAACCATACAAAAATGCTTCCCTGAAATACTTGCATAGGCACCAGCAATGTGCTGCAGAGGGATTTCCTGGCTGATGGACAGTGCCTTTTCAGAGACTAGCTCTTGATGGCTGCTTTCTGCATTTATTCAATTCCCTGTGTATTTAGTGAACAAATGCTAGTGTCCTGTTGTCGTGTGGCAGAGAATTTAGTCTTGTTCGTGGCACATGCCTGTGAAAGCATGTTTTAAATTCAGTTATATCTTTAAAGGAGACTTTTCCTTTAGCAGTTTATGAACACTGACAGGAGGACCAGGAGGATTGCACTAAAGACCTGAATCCTTGAAAGGTGGCCTGACTGGTGTCAAGCAGCAAATGATCAGGAGGTGGGTAAAAGTAAAAAGTATGTGAATATGGGATTTGGGCTGTACTGGTGGAGTGGTTTGGCAGACAGATGCCAAAAATTGTAAGGCAATAGTTGAAAGCCAGTCAGGGAAGAGAACCTGGGAGATAAAAGATAAAGATTGACAAGGCTGGGAAAAGCAGATAGGCACAATGTGATATACTGGGACTCACTATCCTGACAGCATGGGAGATATGGCAATCTGAAGAAAAGGGATCCTGCATAAAATGAACTTGGAATGGTGGAACTCAATTTACTTTCTTGAAAATGTTGAACTGTTGATTCACCAAAACATTGAAATATCAGAGGCCATTGCACTCGAATAATACACTGCTGCTTGCAAAGAAGAGCTCTAGATAGTGGTATTGCAGCTGGCCTTCCCCACCAAAAAATATAGGGAGACATAAGTGGCATTACAGAAGTGGCAGGATGAAATACAGCAGAGAAGCTGTGATGTCTGTCTAGCCTGTAGATAGAGCAACAGAGGTCATGGCAGGGATTTCTTAGAGTGGAGACAACAAGAAATAAAATGGCAGCAAAGTGGCCTGGAAGCACTCATTGTTTAAAATGTTTAAAGAACTGCCTTACATCAAGGACAAGGAAGGTCTTGGTTATAGTGACGTAGGTGACACCCAGTATCCTAGATATCTGTGCTTGGACTACTGTGGCTAGGGAGACAGTCTCAAAAATATGTGTAGGTGACAGGAGAACAGACTGGATGAAAATCCATCAGTACTGGATGAAAAGTTGTGAAACTGAGAAATAACTAATGTTAGATAAAGCCTTTGAGATGAGAAGGTACTGGAACACCATAGATCAGAAATGACTGAGAAATAAGGAAGAGGATAAGGCAGCCAGATCCTAGACCCAGAGACCTCTGCATTCGTATTTGAGAACCAGAGACACAGCATCAAAATAATGCGTGCCAGTGTTGGAAAAGATATTTAGTCCTAGAAGGAATCAAGTTAAGTATGAGGTATTTTCTTAGAAGCTCAGCAGAAGGTCCTCAAACAAAAAGCAAAGAGGCAGATGTGAGGAGTCAGAATAAGTGCTTTGCTGTGACTGCTATCACCCAGCTCCCCTCCCAAGAGGAAGGAATGGGCCTTGAAGTACATGCCTTTTCCCAGAAATAAGCATTTCTCTAGAATTAGAAAATAGGGAAATGGGAGGAAACACAGTCCAGGTGGGAGAAGTGTGGGGACTCCAGGTGCAAGGAGAGAGATGGGGGAGAGAGCCCACCACAACCTCAGCAGGAGGTAGGTTCCAGCTTCTGGTAACTGCTCTGTATAGATAGATGACTCCAAGTAAAGCATAAGCTGAGATCAGAGGTTGGCAGGGCAGCACCTATGTGTGGTGAACAGTCAGAAGGTCAAACATATTTGAGTCTAACAAATTCCTGGTGGAAGAACTTGTTTTATACCTTACAGAGATCTGTTTAGACAGAGGACAAAAAAAATCAGGCTGAAACTGGCCTTATTTATGGTACAGATAAAATCAAGACTTCTTGCTTTTTGGAGAAGCAATTGGAGAAGCAGTTTTGCTAGTGGCTCTCCCAGAATGAGTTATCTCATACCTTCATTGCTGTTGCCTTCAAGTTGTGAAGCTGTCTGCTTTACCTCCAGCTTTACCTTCAGTTCCTCACAGTTTGTCTCCCAAATGTTTTATGTACAGATTCGACTATGCTACAAGCCCACAGTTCACATCAAGTGTATTCTTGCTTGTTTTTGTTGAAACTGATAACAATCTCATTCCAAAGGGTGGAAACATTATTTCTGACTAATCAGGTCACACAAGATAACTTGCATCCTACATTCATTATACAATGATTACTATTAAGCATTGCCCCACGTGGAGAATATATTCAGCAAACTCACTCAATCCTTTTAATTGTGTCTATAAAAGTATGTAACGTCCTCATATAGTTGATGCATTGTCATGACCATGGTGCTCTGAAGGAGAGAGATTCTATTCTTGCACACCGCTAATTGCTACAATATACCATGGATGTTGCCATAAGTAATAAATTCCTGAAACTACCTCGCTGGGATTTGGTCTTCTGTATGTTATACTGTAAAAAATCAACTGAATGGCACCATATATTTTTGGGGAAAGAGGCACACTAAACGAATCACATCTTACTTTTCTAATACAAAAAGGCTTGCAGAAAATACTGTTTAAGACTGCAATACTGTCTCAGAACTGTCACCCTTGCTTATGTCATGTATTTTTGCAGATAAACAGGAGTCTGTTTAGCGGGGTTTCAACATTTCTGAACAGGCACTGCAAGGTTGATTCAAAAGGGCTCAGTCATTCCAAAGTTCCTAGAACCCTTCCTCTATGTTCAGATTCTGTGATTGCTTTATCTCTTTGATACACAAAAAAAATCACAATTCTTTAAAAACTTTCTGCCAGTCATGTTGTTTGTTCTTGTAACTCCAAATTGATAAAGTAAATATTTTCCTTCATTTCTGCATAGAAAGAAAAATTTTAATTTCCTTCTTCATACTCAAAAAGGCGATTAGTTGCACTCTGCCAGGCAAGCATTCCAGTTGTAGGGAAAGAGAAGAGTACAGTCAGAAGTAACTCACATACAAAGCAACTGTTTTGTCTTTGTAGAGATGAGTACAACAACTCCTCACAGTATTAAAACTCACCATTATATTGTTAACCCTTCAAAGCAGCTTGCACTGAATATCTTTGTTTCAACTGAATGGATTCATGATTCTGGCACGTTGAAAACTCTTTATTGACCTGCTGGGAATGCAATTTATTCCTGAGAAGGCACCATGAAGCTGGACATGTAAAAGTTTTGCGACTGGAATAGTCCTGTAATGCTTGGCAGGAATATGATTTCTTACCTGGCTGTGGTGGAAATAAGCTGCATGCAAACACTGAATTCTTTTTTTTTTTTTTTTTTTTTTTTTTTTTTTTTTTTTTTTTTGGTTTAATTTTAAAGGGGAATTTTGTTAGAGGGCATACAGTCAGTTTTTACAGATAATGTTTTATATGCTCCCTTTTCGTCACTTGATTTTCCCATAGGTGTACACATGCACAAAACCAAAACAGGAAAACATGACAAATTGATTGCATGACAACAGATTTATCTCTTGTTGGCTTCTTGTAATCATGTGAAAGTCATCTTAATGAGAAAGCACATACATGCAGACACACCTTGCATTTTGCATAATCACATGTTGGAGTCTTCACGCTTTTACCCCCCTCTTCATTTTGCTTTCCTCAGCATTTGCACCCTGATAACATAAAAGACACTGACTGCTGGACTGTCTCAGACCTCAGAGGCTCTTTGAGTCTGAGAGTCCAAGCCCACCTTCACCAGTGCCATGCACTGACAGCACTGCTTCCAGCCTCTCCTGGAGCTGTCACCTCCATAGCATCTGCCAGGTCTACATGTGTTCCTATCTTTGCTGCCAAAACCCTTCCATGCATGGGTCACTTCCATTCCTGACTCACAATTAGGGTTTGCTGATCAGGAGTTATTAATTGACAATGCGTTAGCTCCGAAGGCTGCTGGATACACACCCAGGGTGAAACCCCACTAGGTTGCCAAGCAGTCAACTGCACCCAGGGGAAGATATTGAGAAGATACGGCAAGAGGATAACTGTACTTTGCTTTTCCTCCCCAAAGAAGCCCTCTAGTTCTCTTATATTGCAGGGAAGTGGCATAAAGTAGAACAGATGGGCATGGTAAAAAGCCTGGGATAATGCTTAAAAATGCCAGTGGAGACACAAGGGAAAGCATGCCTTTCACTGTCTTCAGGGATTTCTACACAACAGATCTGTTGAGGAAAAGGCAGAGAACTGCCTGCAAGTTTTTTGTGACCATTCAAGGAGACAAAAGAGATTCAAGTTTTACAGGAGGACCTGAGTGTGCATTCCAATTTGCTGAGTTTTATTGCTGCTGCTGTGCTAAACATCCAATTCTCCACCAAAAAGGGGCATTTTTTTCATGAGGGTCATAAGCCTTAAACCTCACTTAAGCATGGAAGTAAACAAATTGATAAGATGCAGTCCCTGAAGCTTTTTCCCAGTGCCTGAAACTAAGGATCTAATAAAGTAAAACTGGGATTAGAATACAAATGCTTTGTCTTTTGAATGTCATGAAGTCCTGTGGTGCTAGCCCTGCTTAGTTTCCTCTATCCATCAATGTTAAACATTAGCAAGATATTTCAATGCTAGGGAGGAACAAAATATGAATGA
Organism: Sialia sialis; assembly: GCA_009812075.1. NCBI lineage: Eukaryota > Metazoa > Chordata > Aves > Passeriformes > Turdidae > Sialia > Sialia sialis. The sequence continues at coordinate 35,651,502 of VRYO01002734.1, read as the reverse complement.
GGCATCTTTGTACATACGAAAAGTTGTAGGCAGTGTCTGTATTACACAGCTTGAAATAGACGTAGATCAGATACAAATGGGGTGAGAAAAGAGGTATAAAGCATAAGCAATGAGGTTCACTGGAATGATGGCAAAAATTAGGATGTGTGCTTCACAGGTGTTCTTCCCATCTTTTCTGAATTAGAAGGAAATATCAACAGAAAGCAAATTATGAAATGAGGGTGACTAAATAGGCAAGGTGAAAAAAAGAAAAGAACAGATCCATGAATGAGTGGTAAAGAGGTAAAGCAATCATTGCAGAGCAGCACACATCAGAGAGATAGTGATACAAAAGTAAAACATTTTCCAAGAATCTGTAAAGCTTTAGTTTTTCTCATCAGCTGGAGTCTCAGGCTGGCTTCTTCTGGCACTTTTCCTGTAACAGTGAAGGAAGAAGACCACTACCCAGGTCTTCTTGCCCTTAAAGTTATGTCTGTGTGTACTTAGGAAAGACAGATGGTAGACTGAGATGGTAGACTGAGATGGCTGACTGAGATGGCTCAGTTGTGGATGAAAAGTTTGAATCTGTTTGCTCTGCAAACTTGTTTATAAAAAACAGCAAAGTTTAAAATAAATACTATTTCATGCATTAAAGCATGGTGTTAACACTATGGCTTTTAAATTAAAATAACACAAACCATAATTGACTAAAATTTCTACTGGAAAGTAGTTAATAGACCATTGAGGAGGTTGATACCCTGACACAGAGGCTGGGAGAACAGGCAGCCAGGAAAGCTGTGGAGCTCTATGAGCTCCTTGGCTTCAGGATACCCATGAATTTGAGCCCAAGGCAGCCTGTTGAGCCAAAAAAGTAACTTGACCAGTTATTAGAGAAGGGGACCAAAAAGGAGCCCAACTGGCAACCAATCTTTTCCCAAAAGAGCTGTGAACCCATGAGAAGAAATGCTCTTTAAAAAAAACCCAAAAAACAACACCAAAACTTTGCTTCAGTAGGATTAATACTTATTATGCAGTTGCTGATCTGATTGTGCTATGTCTTTGCTTTTCTTCAGCCTTTCTCTTCAGGTAAATGCTAGATCTTTGAAAATCTGAAACACTGTCTTTGGAAATATTTGAAATCTCTGTTACCAGATCAGGAAGGTTGTACAGCCATGGTGCTCTCCAAGCTTAGTTAGTCTTCTTTAGACAGGTTACACTATGCAATGCTGATGTGGCTCAAAAGTCATCAGCTCAAAGAAAAGATCCCCTTGCTACCTGCATTTTCCTTTTCTTTGCCTCTCTTCTCCTTGTCAAAACAAAACACCAAAACCCTGAGCACTAAGAGTCGCTCCACATTCTGAAAATAAATCTTTTAAATCTCTATCACTATCTAAAAACTACCATTACAGCCATTACTTAGCAGAAAAAAATCCCATAAGGTGGTAAGAAAAAAAGAGGAATTGTTTAAGTGAAAGCTCAGCTCATCGCTCTTCCTTCAGCTTTTGATTTGACTTTGACTCCTGTATCCTCCTCAAAGATACAAGGAATTTGTAGTGATGGCTTGTTGAGGATATGAGGAAGCAGTTCTCTCCAGCGTAACCGGAGAGCATCATGCCCAATCTATACAAAAGTCTTCTGTCAAGCAGCCATCTGGGCTGTGCTCCCACCCTGCCACCTGAGAAACACCTCAAAATCCAGACTCCTGGATTTGTATCTCCATTGTATCTCGATGTCTGGAAAGTTTGCCCACAAGAGAGAGAAGCCTGCAATGTTTCAGGCATTCACAACCATCCTTTTGTTGGATTGGGGCCCAGTGCCAGGATTTGTGCTATCTTCTGCTGGCATGGAGCAACATTTGAATCCAACCCTTGATATTTAATTAAGAACAGTATTTGGAGCATCTGTTTGCAAAAGCAGTCAGAGTGTATTCAGATAATGAGCACTTTGCAGCATGTTGTGAGGCCACGCATTTTATTATTTAGACCTTTCTTGGAACTAAATTCCCTGTAAATATACACAGGATGAATTAGAAATAGAGTCTAAATGTTCTTTCTTCTTCTGACCCCCAACACAGTAATGACTGTGTGGAAATGGACACTGCAGAATCACACAGGGGAAATGTCTTCTGAGCCATCTGATACACCTAAAATTAGAGCATTAGTTTGTCTAAAGAATTGGCTCTGGAAGTCAAATCACAAGCTGAACAGAAAAGCATAGAAGGAAGGATGCCAGAGCAGTAAGAAACAAAAAAACATAGCTTGAATTATCCTTCCTTATTCATTATTATAGCTTTAGTTTGATGGGGTTTTTTTCTGAAAACTGTGTGATTCTTCAAACTGCAAGAATGTAATTACTGATCTACCCAGTGAATACAATGTTTTACACTATTAAAGTTCTATAGAAATGAAATGAGAATGTTTCAAACTACTGGACATTAAACTCACACGCTGTATAATAATAAAAATGGTCTCAGCTAGATTTTGTTTCTGGTTACAGCTTTTGCTGAGCAACGAAACCTGATGGAGTATCATTAATCCAAGAATCAAAAAATGCTGGTTAGTAGATGAATAAACCCTGCTTACTCCCTTGAACAGCTGTTAGTGAAGGCACTTTGACATCTAACTTTGATTCTTACACTTTCTTTGGGAAATCGTTATGGGGACCTTTTTCTTGTGCTACAATGCATGATAGAAACGAGGAGCTGGTGAATAAGGTAAAAAAATTGAGAGATGAGACGTAAAGACATTAAATGCTTTCAGACAGGACTTTCAAGAGGAGGGTGTGATGATAAATAAGAGAGGCTATAACATTTTTGTTAATGATAAAGGACAACCCATGATGGGAGTTTAATGGACTCCATAATGCATTTTATCAGATGTTTTTATATTCCAAGCTCATCTCTTCCACAAAGCTGGCAAGCTCTTTCAACATGCTGAAGGAAGTCCAATCTGCAAAGACCAACCAATGACAAAAAATGAGTGTTGATAAGGTGTAGAAATAAAAAATGCAGGAAGACAGGATATAATGACTCCAGCTGCCTGGGTAGGTTGGAGGAGGGAGGGGCATCTATTATACAAATACAACTCATTACAAGAGACAGAATGGAAGCAGAGGGCCAGACCTCCTAGTAAGGACAACCCAGGAAGGTATCTGCATGCAGGAGAGTGTGGGGCTGGCAAGTTTTTGGGAGCATTGAGAAGGGCTCTTTGTGCACTGATGTCTGAGCACCACTTGTTCTCTGCAAGGACTGCATACAGTGACAGCAAGGGGCTGCATTGCATCCTCAACTCCTCCAGGAGCAGGGGGAAGGCTGATAAACTATGGTGGTAGCCTTTCTTTCTGTCAATAAATTAAGGCTGGGATGTGGCATTTAAAGTGCTCTGTAGGAAGGAAGATGAGAGATCTTTATTTTCAATTATATGGAAATTCACGCAGCAGTTTTGATATTTAAACTGGCATACATTCATGGAGGCAGAGGCATAAGAAATTGAACTCCCATTAAGAGTGGCTGAGTACTTAAAGGAAAATACATGAAGATGAGAATTCAGATAAAGCAGCTTGTTCTTGGAGTTCAGGAATCAGCAACCTCAGCTCTTCCTAGGCCCAGATTTCATCTGAGGTTCTCATTTTCCTGTATCTGAGAGACCAAAGAAAGCACCAGATCAGTATGTTCATATGTAGGCATTCCCTTTTGCATGTCACTGGTCTGCATTCATGGTTTAATACAGGGGAAACATTCCCTTGCACATAAGGAGCTATTTTCCACAGTAACAAAGGTATCTGGGTATATAACTTCATACTCCTATCTCCTCTGCATGGCTTGGAAGCTGTATTTACTGTCAATGTTAAACTGCTTCTTCTTTAAGCAAATCATCATCTGTGCTAAAAATTAGCTTCATTATAATGCAATGTCAGTATTAGACCTTTTTATTACTATTAAAGATATTTGCTTACCATTCGTATTTTACTTACATGGACAATTAAGCTATATCTGATACTTAATTTGTTTCCAATCAGTTTAATTTCATGATGTGACTAGCAAAACAGCAAGTTATTTAAGGGTACACATTGTGAAATTACAGAAGGAAGTTCATACATTATTTAAAGATTTGTGAAAAATAACTCCATTAATCGAATAAACATTTTCTTTTTTTTTTTTAATGCATAAACAAACTTCTCAGTGACTGTTTAGGTTATAGAAATGAAACTACTGCTGGTCATTTAACCTCTAACCTTTGAAACATTGGAAAAACCCAGATGGTTCCTAAGAATATGGTTCTTGATAACTCCCAACTTTCTTGAGCTGGACTACACCACTGTTTTCTAACTAAGAAACAAATGATGATGCAGTGTTGCACTCCTCAGAAAGCTTGTATTCCCATGCTCATGTGTCCCATGAGTGGCATGATGATAGGGGAATTACTGCTACTGGACAATGTAACTATAGAAAACTTTCCAATATATGAATCTCAGAATCACAGCAATAAGGGCTGGAAAGGAGTCTGAGAGCTCACCTAGTTCATCCTTTTGCCTTGTGGCAGAGCCAGCCAGACCTTTTCCACATCCAGCAGACGTTATTAAGGCCACTTTCTGGTGATAAGTGCCCAGCCCCTCCAGGCCTCCTCATCCTGTCTCCAACCAGCCTTTACAGTTAAACTCTTTTTCTCCTAACATGTAACCTAAGTCTTTCTTGTTGCATTTGAAGTCCTTTAGGTCTCATCCTCTCCACAGGGAATATTCTGATAAATAGTACTTCATTCCACTTCTCCAACCCTTACACTTTTCAAGAGGCATTACATTCCCTGTCTAATTCTTCTCCTTGCCTGACAAGATAATTCCAGTTTTTTTAACCTGTGCTTATAAAGTGCAGTGTCTGATAACAGTGGGTTATATGTTGCTCCCATCCACCAGATCCGTCCTGTCCTCAGCCCGTTCTCTCACCACTCAAGAGTAAGTTTGACTTTTCTATTAAATTCAAGAGATATGTTAATTAGAAATGGTGCATGTTAATTAGTTGATGGCAATTCTTGTAATAAGTAAACAATGTAAATGATGAAATAGAAGTGATTATATGTAAAACACCTCTATTTTTAGTTGACTTTGTAGTGGAGCCTACCCCTTGCTGTCCAGTTTTTGCCATTTGCACAGAAAGTATATGTTATTACTTCAGTACTTGAATTCCTGGAGCTTCTGATGGCTGTAACTTTTTGTTTTCTGTCTTTTCATCAGGGCAGATAGTGCAATTATCCTCCAAGGGTAATATTCCAGTGAAGATCTGATTAAACTGATCTGAAGACTCAAAACCTATTCAAATTTGTAATTCTTCTAATGTCAGAAATATTTTATCTCATTCACAAAAAATGAGATGAGAAATAAGACATTTAAGGTAAACTAGCCTGTTATATACTTGCTTAAAAGAGGTCTCTCGTGTATTCTCACAGAATCAATCACAGAATCCCTTAGGTTGGTTTTTCTGTATTGCATTCTATTGCAAGTGTTTAGTGTAAGAGAAAAACTGATGATTTTTTCAGTAGACGTCTAAAAATAAAATGCATTTGGGTTAAAAGATTCTGAATCTTCCTGCAACTTCTTAGAAATATTAAAGAATCTGGACTCCAGTGGGATATTTCCATGTGCTGAGCTGCCTAATTTCATGAAAATCAAGATAGGCTTGGTAGCTATATACTTAGGCATTTTGGAAAGTCTCTTTAGCACCTGTCAGTGGTCAAGACAGATGTCCAATGCCATTCTTTGAGAAATTAGACTGTTTTGGTTCAGCTCAGTGAGATGAAAGGGCAAAGGACCAAAAGACTTTTCTTAATAATTTCTTATGCCTTGAAGGAACATTTGGCCCAGTAGTGCTTCTTTTTTCCAGGACTCAGCAATACACTATACCTTACTTGGCAGATTCCAGAGAATTACTAAAAAATTCATGACCAAGAAACATAAAAATGTAAACAGTAATGCTGCATGCTGCACCATGCATGAAATTAACTGATGCCAATTCTAAATGTATACTGCTAATCAACATAAACTAGAATTGTCGACACAAAAATTACATCCTTGTCTTCCTTCCAACATAGGAAAATGAAACTACAAGAGGCAAAAACATCTCACAGCAGAAAACAAACTCAGTGTTGAAATTGGTCAGTAGTGCTTTCAACAGTCACTCGCTTAATTGTTTCTTGCTTTCCTTGTGTTGTGCCAAGAACAAAGGTCATATTTAATGACTGCCTAAATAATTTGCAATATTTTTTAGACTTGCCCTAGAGGTAGCTGATGTGAATCTTTTTGTACTTGGTAGGAAAGTCTCATATGGATTACCCTGTTAAAGAAACATTATCCTTCTAAACCAATTTAAATCCCTTCACATCCTCCAAAATACACTTTTGCTTTTCTGTTTCATGTCAAATACTGTAGTGACAGCTCAAACAAGGCAATACTGTTTGTTTCAAGATTCTAGAGCACTCAGGACATCCACATCACCTTTGAAGAAAATTTTGAAGCCATAATCCTCTGCCAAACAAAAAAGAATATGTGTCATCACCGCATCATTGTAATGACATGACCTTAACCAGGAGTCAGAGACAACAGCAAAAAACTGAGGACCTACGTCTTCTCTGTCTTGTCCCTCAAGTAGAAAATATCATGGCTCCATCACTTAGAAGCAGTGGTTTACCATCTCTGGTCTACAAAGTGAAATCCAATACAATCTCATTTATTTTTAGTGACAGGACACTCCTGGTATTTACACATCCTTCTCTTCTTGCTTTATTATGGGCCAGTAGTTGGGCAGTAAACAAAAGGAAAGTATGTTGTAACAAAGCACTTCATGGTGAGGTGAAAACAGAGGCAAGAATAGAAGAAAATGGAATATTAATTTGTAATATCGAGGACATTCTGAGAGGTTCTCTCATTGATCCCAAAACTGGGGCACATGTGCCATGTTGAGGAGGGCTGGCAGTGGAAAGCATTGGGGCTCAAGATTACGAATTTCATTCCATTTGAGGGACCTAGGTCCTATTACAAAAGTGACCCTACACTTCCTGTATTTTAAAAAATATCTCAGTAGGAAAGAGGGTGATCACAGAGGTGATGCCTACACCAGCATTACATGCATACTGAATCAGTATTTTCAGAGTTTCCTTCTGTTCTCTTCTCCCTTCAATAAAGGTATTTCTGCCCCAGAGAATAAATAGGAGTCCCACATTTTTTAATGTTTCTTTGAAAACTGGTCATTGAAAACAGAGATTAACTACTTCAATCTGTCTTGATTATTAAAATACAGTGTTTGATGTTTGGTGCATGATGGTTACTTTTCAACATTGCTGGAGTCTGCCCTTGCTGTCATTTCAGTCCATAGCGCCACAGCACCATAGAATTGCAGAATTACAGAGTATGCTGTGCTGGAAGAGACACATCAGGATCATTAAGTCCAACTCCTGGCCCTGCACAGGACACCCCAACAGTCACACCATGTACTGACAGTGCTGTCCAAATGCTTCTTGAACTCTGTCTGGCTTAGTGCTGTGACACTTCCCTGGGGAGCCGTTCCAGTGCCCAACCACCCCCTGGATAAAGAACATTTTTCAAATATCCAACCTAAACCTCCCCTGACTCTGCTTCATGCCATTTCCTCAAGTCCTGTCACAGGTCACGAGAGTGAAGAGATCAATGTCTGCCCCTCCTCTTCCCATTGTGAGGATGTTGAAGGCCACAATGAGGTCTCCCCGCAGTCTTCTCTTCTCCAGGCCAAACAGACCAAGTGACCTCACATGGCCTCCCCACTCACTGATCCTGATGAGTGCCTTCCAAATCTGCATATTCCATGACTGTATGTTTCACCATCCTCATGGCCCTCCTTTGAATGCTCTCTAATATTTTAAGGTCTTTTTTATATTGAGGCATCCAAAACTGCCCCCAGCACTAGATGTGAGGCTATCCCAGTGCAGAGCAGAACAGAACAATCCTCTCCCTTGCCCAGCTCACAATGCTGATGCCAGGGTTCACTCTTCTGCCAGGGCACTGCTAACTCACATCAACTTGCCATCAACCAGGACCCTCAGGCCCCTTTCCACAGTGCTTCTCTCTGGCCTCTTGTTTCCTGGTCTATGCACACAACCAGGATTGTCCTGTCCCAGGTGCTAAATCCAGCACTTGTCCTTGTTGAACTTCATTTGATTGGTGATTTCCTACACACCCCTAATTTGTCAAGGTCTCTCTGCAGAGCCTCTCTGCCTTCGAGAGAGTCTACAGCTTCTCCCAGTTTAGTATCACCGGCAAACTTTGGGTCCTGTGTCCAAGTGATTAATGAAGATGTTAAAGAGAAGTGGGTAGAGGATGGTCCTGGTTTAGGGCAAATTTGGGAGGAAACTTCCAAAGGGATCCCTCTAGAAAGCAGATTCAAGTAACGCCTCCACCAACTGGCTCAGGAAAAGATTTCCTTGGAGAAAAGTGGAAAGAAACTGTTTATTTAACAAGCAAAGTATACACAAGCATAAAAAATGGATAAGATTAAACTATAAAACTTTTCGCTATTCTGAAGAGATGGCAAATTCAGAAACACCCTGTCACGGGGCGCAGCTTGGCTTGCTCAGTTTCTTATCAGTCCTGGCCCCAGTGGGCCATAGGTGTAAGATCTCAGTGTTGCTCTGGGTTTTCAGTCCAGATCAGGACCGATCAGTTCCAGGGAAAAGAAAAGCCACAGTCCAGGGAATTTCTCTGCCTCAGCTAGCTAAAAACACTAACTAGAAGCAAAGGAGAGCTCTCTCTCCTGATGTCTATGCTGCAGACAACACACACTGAGAGAGCAAGGAATGCAGGGGAGCGAGTGCAGTTCCTGAAAACAAACTATGCGCTTCTTCTCCCCGCTTTGCTCTCGGAACCAGACTGAAAAGTGCAGAACTTATTCAGGGGATACAAGCATAGCCTAGGATGGAGCCCTGGGGAACCCCTGAGGGACAGGACACCAGTCTGATGTCACCCCATTCCCTAAAACTTCATGCCCAACCCATGAGCCAGTTGCTTACCCATTGCATAACACTGTAATCCAGCTGTGTGCTGGACATTTTGTCCAGAAGGATACTGTAATAGACAGTTTCAAAAGCTTTGCTGAAGTCCAAAAAGATTGCATCTACTGGCTTATGAGTAATCCAAGTGGAAAGGCGCCTCTGGAGGGCTCCTGTCCTCAGGGCTCTAAACAGTGAAGGACACAGACTAAAACCTCTCAATGCTCTCAATGCTTTCCCATGCTCAACCTCATGATGTTTTATTGTATCCAGCCAAAGCATCTTCTCTTTCTAGCTACACCTGTTTTCTCATGTGCTCTTGCCATGCACCATCATGAAAGCTGTGATTCAGTTTCCTCAAAAACCTCCTTATAGGCACTGGAATTAAATTATGTGCAAAAGCAGAAGTAACTCCTAAATAGGCTATGATTTGTTGACAGTAACATCAGACCTTTGTATGGGCATCCCTCGTTTCCTCTCCTTCTCAGTCCTGACTGATCATTAGCTCCCTATCCTTCCCCAGCATGCTGATCCAGCAAGGTGTGACAAATATGGGCTCAGCTGCAAGGACACCTGTGTAGAGCTTCACTGACTAAAGATAAACTTTCACTTGCATAAACAGTGTCTCAGAAACGTGGGTGGCTACAATGTCACATCTTCATACTCATCTTCAGTATCATTCTTGGCTTGGAGCTAGGATCAACCATCCATTTTCTCTCAGTCACAAAAGCTGGAAACCGAGCTTGAATTTATGTTTTAAATGCAAACTGATATTCTGAAATCATTCTTTGGCCTGGGAGTATGTGCTGGTAACACATTAACCAACGTGAGAACTGGTAACACTGCATCTATACCTAGGCATGTGTTTGCAGACCTTGCCAGACAGAGGGAAGAGAGAACAGCTAAGCCTTGCATATGGTCCCTGTTTTCCTACACACGACCATAAACCAGCAAATTGTTACACTAACCTTAACTTGCATATCGAGACATTCCATTGAAATGATACGCTGTAGGCTTGTGATTAGCTATCAACATATTGTCACTTAAATGTCATCCTTCACGAGTTATTTAAGATGAAATAAATTTAGCAGAGAAGAATCAAGTCACACTGGGGTAAGTTCAGCTATTAGCTCTGAGCCACACTCATTTTTAGTAGTGTGTAATGACACGGGTAAAACTTACCCGTATTTTGTATGATGGAGACACAGCAAATGTTAATAATTATTTAATTAGTCATTTGTACCAACAGTAAAAATATCCACAATTACTCTTATGAAACCCAAACTGGAAGACTGCCTTTCATTCCCAAGGGAGCAGGCACACTACCAGATCATGGGAATTAGGAAGAAAGTGCTTTCCTGACTGCATTCTACTTTTGTTCATTATTAATGCATTTTTCATCCTCAAAAAGTATGACAAGAGATCCAAGTGCAAGAGGAAGGCATGGGGGAGAGAGAGGCAGAGAGAGGAACTGCCAGTGTATGAACTTGAACTTACTAGCACTAGCCTGGCACTTCCTACCACACATCCATAAACTGCGCTGGTAATAAATAGCATGAATCCTCAATTCAGAATTTGAAGTTTTGCTTATAGGGGGCTCTTCTGCAGCTTGTTATACTATTTCCAGCAATGCCCAGTCTACCAAGGAATGGCTTGCCCACGTCACATCTTTTCTCCTGAGTACTGCCAAATTCCAGGTCCTTCTCACCACGGCAGAACAGGTTTCTATTTCAAGGGGTATTATTATTTCAGAAAAAAACCTCAAATTTGTGGTTAACACCTGGTGGCAGCAGTGAGTAGCAAGGAAGGAATGATGAAATCGGTACTCAAACTTCAATGAGCATAAGATACAGGTAGAACTGTTGAGTTTTCCACATGCCCATGCGTATATTTCTTCATTGTTTATGTGTATCTTTGCAAGTCCAGGTATGAGTATCACTGTTTTGTGAGGGCATTTTATCCCACTGTGTGTGTGTGTGTGTGTGTGTGTGTGTGTATCTGAATGCTTCTAATGAGCAGTTCAGACCATAGACAAGGAACCAGATGATCCTCACAAACACAGGAGCAATGTAGCACTTCTTAGCTGCTGCTGCTTAGCCTGCTTCCCAAGCCTAGGTTGCAGCAACTGCTCTTATAATATCTAATGCCAGCTCAGAGCTCAGGATAGGTTGCTGAATCCAACAGTGAAATGCAGAGAGAAGGGTGTGCCTTGTTATGTTGGGGTGTCATGTCCTTGCTCTTCTTCTCCTAGACTATTGAGAAGGCAAACCTAATTAAGTTAAAATACATCTGTATGTAAGAAAAAAATAATAATATAGAACCAGTTAAGCAAATAACAACTATGTTTAATATATTCATAATTTTCCTTGGAGAAAAAGAAATATTAGTTATCTGAACATTGTCAGCACTATGTCAGTGTCAGGAGACTTAATTTTGGAAATGACTTTGTTACTTTGTGTTACATCTGAGCAGCCTAAAGATCAAATATCATAGCACATCTCTGGGCTCTAACTCAAGAAAAGGAACAGTAAGTGTCAGGAAACATAAGATTCATGTTGGGACCTGTAAAGCTGCATTTTCAAATGACAGGCTGCAAATGTCTTAGGAACTGCTTCATGAACTCATCTGCAGCCTGTGGAGCAGGGGTGGAGTAGGTGACTCCTGTGAGCTGAAGGAGCTCCCCACCACAGGCTGCCTTTGCTCTTCAACCAGTGCCTTGGGAAGTCAGGGAGGAACATTAGCATGGATTTGTAGGCACGCCAGGGAATGAAGTCTGTCCCCAGAAAAGCTTCCAGCCATTAACTACAACAGTAATTCCAAGCATCCCTCACCTGAATTCGTGTCATTAGTGAGATGTCCCTTCGAAGGCAGATGAGAGGATGGGAAAACACGACAGCATATTGTTGTTTTATAAGCACTAAACTAAGCAAAAGGTTAACATTTGTAGAAATATTATGGACTGCAATTGTCATGGTCCACAAAATGGACAGAATTGAAGGCAGATGTGCTTGCATCAACAATGTTTTCTAAGCTGTTTCCCTGAGACTGCAGTATTTGTAATAGGTGTGCATGAAGAAGGGATGAAGCACTGTTGAAACACAGCAGTGCTGGAACCATTATGGTGTGTTGGGATTTGATGTGTTAAAAAAAACAGTAAGGCAGGACTTTCCACTGATGCAAGAAGTAATAGCCCAATAATGTAGACTGGTCAGCCTTGCATTGCCATTTTTTATATCCTGACTAATCATGTGTGAAAGCTATTACTCCTGATGAATCCATATTCCTGTCTGTGTCTTCTCATGATCTGTATTAACTATTCCCACCACACCCTGAAAGTGTCCTCAGTGGGATTTTATAGTAGTCTTAATGCTGTTGCTCACACGGGCTGAGTGGTACCTTGGCCTGTGCCATATTGCAGAGATAATTATAACATTGCCAGGCTGTAAAGACAAAGGGGAGGGGATGTAGAGATTTTAACATATAGACTTTGAACTCCCCACTTGTTGCCTGAGAAGAGTTATCCTTGCCAGAGTAGGACTGTGTGAGAGAACACAGGAGAGGAAAAGAGAAACCACACATGACTGGTCCTGCCTGAGCACAAAGAAATGCCCTGCCAAGGCATTAGTGAGTATTTCTAAGAAAGATCCTATCAGCCCAAAAGATGAAATGGAGAAAGGATATCAAGGATTTGTCATGGGTTTTCTCAAGGGCACCTTGAAATTTTGCTTTTTCCCAGTGCCTACTTCTCAGGATGGAGCACTGCCTTGGAGGGAAACAGGGAGCAAGAAAGGAGGGCAATATAAATATTATTGCATTAGCCCTGCATCTTCTGCAGATGTGACTGTAGGACAAGTAGAAAAGGGAACACAAAAAAATCCCAGATTTTCTACAATTACCTGTTGCTTTCTTTGTGTTCCCAGCAGGGTTGGGTTTGGAGAACATCGGGCATCCACCATGCAGCAAATTTCAGTATTCTGTGTGGTCATATGCTACAAAAATTTAGTTGCTGAGTGTGACAGTAGTTTTACAGCACTGTTTGAGGATGGCAAGAACCACGGGCCCATTGCAGTTTCATTAGCATAATTGGCATCCGCACTTATATGAATTCAGCATTACTGAAGCAGTTTCAAAGGGACTGATTATGTGCTGTACTCCTTGGAGCAGTATTTCAGCCAGAGATCCCACTGGGATGGAGCAGACATGAAAAAGAGCCCTAAATTTTATAGTGCTGTGTCAGTATTACTACACAAGAAAAGTGTCACACACAGGCAATTACCAGCTTAATGGATTTACATTGTTTTTTTAGATTTATCTTGATCCGGTCTCTGTTATAGCTTCCCTTGATCATCTAATAGGTTTGCTCTTTCGCTAGAAACTGAACTTCAGTGTCCTCTGTTACTCACATGCTAAATGTAGTCACTGACTTTGTGATCTAGAAAATAAGGTGTAGTAGCATTCTAACAGCATTAAACTGCGCGTTTCTGCTAGCATCAGTGTGCTCAGAGTTTTTTCTTTTCCTTTTTGAAGCAAATGCCCAAATGCAACTTCATGGCCAGCAGGGCAAAATCAGTAGGCAGGGTACAGCATCATGCACTTGCTTGTCCCCAAGTCTGAGGATACAGACTAGAACAGCCAAAAAAAATCTGACTATAGCAACACCTGCTGAGTGCTCCAACCTGTACTTGGATCTTGCTCAAGTTTCAAGGATGTCCCAGCCACCTCACAGCTCTAACTCCAGACAGTCTTCCAGTGCAACATAAAGTCATCAGGATTCCACACTACTTTCTTTTTCTTCTTTTACCCCAGATGTGCCAGAAAGTGGGTGTACTCTTCCAGGATGATTTTGCACTGGAAGGCTAGTGCAAGGATGCTGAAGAACGTTGACAAACCTGACTTGTAGTTTTTTTGGGGTTTTTTTGGAAGTAATTTCAGTTGTTAGATAAATATAACAAAATTTTAAAACATATATATATATATATATATATATATATATATATACATTATATATCCTTATATACGGGCTATGCAGATTTAACATAATAAAAATATGTGTATTATGCAATAAGGAATAGTGAAAATATGAAAAATTATGTTTCTGCTTGTTTTACAGTATGTGTACCTGCAGCTGTGCACAACCTGTGAGACCTGATGGCTGCCAGCTCCCCTGCCCAGCAAGGGACACTGACAACTTACTGACAGTTTACAAGGACAGAAGCTAATCCAGTGTTGACTTTTGCTTTCACAGGTAGGAACTCAGGTTCTCATTCTAGAGGGCATCTGTGATATCTTTCTGGAGAAAGGTCTCCAACACCAGGTCCCTGCCATTCAATTACCCAAGAATTTCAGGAATCTGTCCTGAAGCCTCGGGGCTTAGTGGCTACAGGATCCCATCTAGATTTGTCATGTGCTACAGATGAAGAGAAATAGGATAGTAATGGAGAGCCACTGTGTCTCTTACCATTCCAAGTTAATTTACCCTGTCCATAGCCTGATCATGCTATTAAATGATTTGAAGACTATGTTTTCAAATTAATGGGTTTGTGATTTTTTCTTAAGCCAAAGGGGATTAGAACATGAGTGTAAATGTTAAATATAATCACAGAAAAGACCACAGGTGCCCTTAAAATGTCTTTGGGATACAGAGAAGAAAATTGTTTTCTCCACTTTGTTCCTTAGACCACTGTGGGAGACAGCAAAGAAAGCATCACGTATTTCTTTTGATATATTATAGAGAGTAAGCTGTGGGGTGATGTAAAGCACTGTTAAATGCAAATATATTTTGGGAAAGATGATTAGATTTAATAAGGGTATTTAAAAACAGCACTAAATATGTCAGTGGGAATACAAATAGAATGTTTCTGTTATTTTTAAATTAAACTGATATAAGTACTTATATTTATTTTTATTTTTTTCCTTTTAGAAGAAAGGAAAGAAAATCTAGATTTATATTGCAAAAGGGACGGTGAGGATTTCCCTGTTTACTCTCCAGAGTTCTCTTAAGCCTGATATTTTGAATCAATGTGTTGAACAGAAACAAGATAGCTGTGGATCACAAATGAGGAACTGGGTATCTATGGAATTGATGAGGTAATTAATATCACTTTCCTGTACATTTCAAAGAGAATCTGTTGTGTCCTGCACAGAAGTGTCTGTTTCAATTGTTTCAGTCACCACCTAATCCACAGCTTCTTTATATGGTTTCAGCATGAAAAAAATTTAGTTTCTATCTATGATAGTCATTCGAAATCACATTTAATAAGGAACAAAGGGCTCTAGGTCAAGCTGTGAATGTCCAGAGACATCCCAGCCTTGCGAACAGGATGTGCTTTCACACGTGCATTTGGCAGCAGCCAGTGGAAGCAGTTCTGTGACTCCCACCCCTCTATCCCAGCCCTGTGTCATCCTTGACCATGCTTAGCAGGATTATTTCTATGACTGCGCAATGAGCTGGCTCAGTGGACAGGTCTTAGTTAAAGATCATTAAAAAAAAATAAAAAAAGAAAAAAATAGAAAGAAAAAACTTACTTTTCAGCCTGGCTGCCCAGGTGGCAGAAGCAGGTTCTTGGCAGTGCATTCAGGGATGCTCACATCCTCAGGTGCTTGCAGCAGGTTCTGTGAAACCACAGCCTCACAGCAAACTCCTCTGCTGAGGAACAGGAAAGAGTGAGGGGCATGCTATTACCTCACTTTATCCACCCTGGTGTTTCCTGATATAGAAGAGCACCAAGCTGGTTCACAGGAGCTGGAAAAGGGATTGTATGATAATAAAAATGACAGTGATGCCAGCCCCAAGCATTCAGAAATCCTGAGTTGGGCTGGCAGAAGTCATAAGATCTTTAAAAAAAAAAAAAAAAGCATTTCTTTTAATTCCTGCTGCAGTCTTAACCTTTCAGATACATGAGGTACTGAATGCACATCTTCTTAGACTTTTCAGAGGGACTGGATTGATACAATCACAAATGAAGATTTGCATACTGCTCAGAAAACATAACCAGCCTTTTCTTGGTGGCTCTTTATCTACCCAGCATACCTGACACTTATGTATCAGAAAACTGAATCTGACCCTGATAACTTAATCAAAATTTACCAGGGTGCTGTGGTGGGCATGAGCTGCTTGAGGCATCAATTCCTTGCTGCCAGCTCAGGGTGAGCAGTGAGATCCCTGAGTTGGAGACACCTGCAGGCACCCAGTGCTGGTGGCTCCTGGGCCACTGATCTGCTGGTGTGCCACACACACCATTTGGGGTCACATCCTGCTCCAGAGCCTGCCAAGTAAGTTGTCATCAGGAAATAGTTTTCCCCTGCACTCCACTATTTAAGTTGGCAAATCCTCTGAAGATCAGAACCTTCCATGAACCAGTAAAAATTTCAGATTATATATACCTCTTCTTGGGTTTTTGGGTGATCAGAGAATGTCCATATGCATTATTTATTATGCAGCTGAAGTGTTTTGACAGAGTCAGAAAATCAGGAGACAGTTCCAGCTCAGCACTGCTGATGATCCAAGAGAAATCACAAGAATTATTACATTGGGTGAAAATCTGCAGATCAGCACATGCAGACCTGCCAATACATACACACAGATCTATATTTTACATTGAGATATGCAGGTTTTTACTACCGTAATTTATGTGCCAGCTTTCTTCTTCCCTCTCCAAACTGCTTGGCCTCATGCAGGCCTATCCAAAAGCCTGATAAAAGAAAACAAACACTGATTTCAGGTGGATGAATACGTGATTCCCAGCCAAAACCACTTTGCCTTGCACAGTAGTTCTGTTTTGCATTGTGAGTCATTACATGTACCTGTGAACAATGGGCGAAGCAGTCACAGCCTGTTCTAAGCAGGATCTGGCCACATCAGTGCAGAGGGAATTGCTGGTTTCCCATGGTGGGAAAGCAGTGGTGCAGTGACCTCAGCCCCAAAGGTGTAAATGTCTGTACCAGGTGTGAGCTGAAGGAGTTGGTGCTGGATTTTTCCATAGCAGAGAAGCAAGGGTATCAGACACTAAAAGGACTTTTGAGCTACATTTTATCTGTATTCATTTGGCACAAAGAGAAGCACAATTCTGGCCAATCTCCACAAATGAAACTATTAATAATGTCTAACACCAGATATGATCATGTAGTGGATCCATTGCTCTCACCAGATGCAGTGCAAGGCTGGCACGAGTGGTACTGGGGTGCTGGGGAAGGTGCAATACAGGCTGTAGCAACCTGGCTTCC
Source organism: Sialia sialis (assembly GCA_009812075.1). NCBI lineage: Eukaryota > Metazoa > Chordata > Aves > Passeriformes > Turdidae > Sialia > Sialia sialis. The sequence continues at coordinate 35,634,292 of VRYO01002734.1, read as the reverse complement.
TTTTCTCTCCAAAAAGCTGCCAGAGATCTGTGGATTCAGGACTCTTTTTGTCCTATGATGAGGGACATAATATTTTCTGGAAGTGTTAAAAGAATAGCCAGATTCATTCACCTTGACTTCACTGTTTTGCCCCCAACAAAAATGTCTCAGACCCTTGAAATCCACCTGGTGCTCAGCAGCTTGGCCTTTGGCTGGGCATTGCCATAGCCACAACCTCTTTCATACAAACCCCAGCAGGAGGGACTCTCAGAAGCCTCCTCTGCCCCCATTCAGGCGCTCCTGCCACTTTGCCATGGCTGTCAGCAGTCACACAGCCCTGCCCGTGGCAGGAGTCCACTGAAAGCCAATCCAGCCACGGCCTCAGCCCATCACCACTGCTGCGAGTGCCAGACACAGGTCAGGTTACCCGGGAGGTGACACAGCCACCGCTGCTGCCTCCTCCCTGCATCCTGCACCAGCTGCCTCAGGCTTGCAGGGCATGACCTCTGGGACAGAAACTGCATTTTTTTCCACCAAAATGGCATCTTTGCACCTGAAAGGGTCTTGCTTTGATGCTTACTGAAAACGGTGAAAGAAATGAACAGCAGGAAATCTTAGCTGGAACAGTATTGTAACTAGTAATAACACAAATAAAAAGAAAACTTCCACATTTAGCCAAATGCCTGCTCTAAATGACAGCAGTAAAGAAATACAGTAGTTTCACGATTATAAACCGCACCTGAATATAAGCCGCAC
>VRYO01002734.1:35594954-35624405 GCA_009812075.1 Sialia sialis | reverse complement strand
CCTCGTCTGCGGATCCCTGCCGAGCCTCCGCGCCGGAGCGAAGGGGAAGCCCGGGAAGGGTGATGAGGGTGGGTCTGGGGGCTCCCCCCGGGCCAGCCCTGCCCCGCTCCTGTTTTGGGAAGGGCAGGGTGTCTGCGCGGGGGTGCCCCGGCCTGAGGGACTGGCCGGTGTGGGGGGATCGACTTGGAGACTGCCGGCGGGAGGCGGCGTGCCCGGGAGATGGAGATGGAGCTGGAGCTGGCGGCGCTCCCCCGGAGCCGGAGCCGGCCCTTGCCCTGCGCAGTTTCTCGTGCCCGGGAGCCGCCTGCTCGTCCCTGCACCTTTCCCTTCCAGGCCTTTTTAAAACCTTTTGTTCGGTCGCCGTGTGTTTCGCCTCCCGCGGTTTTGACAGACCTTCGCCGAGCCCGCGCTCCCCTCCTGAAAGCGAAGGAGGTTCTTGGTGCCTTCAGTGGGTTGTTGCTCTAGTCGCATCACACCCTTCTTTGTCTGCCAGCCTCTTCGGTTTCAATCCCAGCTGGTGAAAAATACTTGTCTTCCCTGCTCTGTCCTTTCCCGGTGTCTCCCCTGTCCTACCTATTGTCTCCTGTGCGGTATCAGGATACAAAGGTGGGAGGGTCTGCGCTGCCAGTTTGCCGCCTATGAAAAGGTGTTTCGTAGTAATGGTGTTTTCTCGTGTTTTCATGTGTGTGAGGCCAAATTCCGTCTAAAAAACCTCATACATCCTGCTGTGGGTCTCCTTGTTACTCTTCCTTAAAGATAACCAACTGTAACACTTGAAGACCCCACCCCTTCCAAAAAGCAAAGCCCCGCAGAAAAAAAAAGCCTGTAGAAACTTGGGGGTGGTTAGGCAGCTGGTATCCTGTGTCTGTTTGTTATGCTGATCAGTATCAGCCCATCCTTACCTGCGAGCCCTTTCATTAGTTACATACACATCTGTGTTTTCACACCTAAGGTTGCGTGATCCCTCGGGATTTTGTTCTAAGTTTGGTGATAGGGGGCTGGGATCTCTTATGTCCTGCTGTGTTGTATGTAAACTTTGTGAAGTCTCATGTTATTTTATGAATCAGCAACAACTGTGGATCCGAAATACACTTAGTGTCTTTGAGTTAGGTTTCCTTTCAGGATTATTGCTGTTCTTCTATGGGAGACTTCCCACAGAAATTAGCACTTGTTCATCTCTTCTGTTGAATGGGCTATTCTGTTAAAACCAAGACTACAACCCTTTTGCAAGTATTCATTGTGAAATAGTTAGCAAAAACCTCATTATCAATATGTTAACATGGAAGTTCTGTATTTCAGAACTTTTCTTCTGGGAAGGATCCTGCTGTTGACAGATGTTGAAGTGAAATATTGGACTGTGTGGGACTATGGGTTTGATAGAGTAGTGCATGTGAAACTTTCGGCTTGTGTCATAATGCAAGTTTTAATCCAGAAGAAGTACAAGGTGGATTTTTTAGAAGCTTCATGGATCTATAAAGGTGAATTGATAAGCTGGGAATTGAAGTATTCTTTCACATAAAGGAGAGGGTGCTAGGGAAGGGAATGCTGGTTTGGACAGTCTTTTGTAGAGAGAGTGATTTTTAGCAGCAGCTGCATTGCTGCTGCTGAAGTGTCAGTTGCTTGACAAATCAGTTATTTCAAACTGAATTCTGTTAGAACTGTGTAAGAATGCCAGAAAGTCATGAGGAGTGATGTTAACATGAAATCCCTCAGCTTTGGTAGTCGCAGAGCATTCCTGCAGGTCAGTGCTGCAGGATGTCTTGACTTGAGGACAGGATGCTGTACTGACAGTGTGGCACCTCCTGCTCTTTATCAAAACCATCTTATGGTACTGTGTGGGAGTAGAGGTATTCTTCTTCAGGAGTTCATGAAACATGCTTCTTGTTTGCTTGAACCACATGCTTTGCTCCATAGTGTTTGCTTAGATTAAAGCAAGCTGCCCTGTGTGTTTGTAGTCCTTATAGTGACTCTGTCTTCAGCGGTGGCTGTGCTTCACGGGGCGGTGCAAAGGATGCTCTGTTGTTTGTACTGTTCAGCTGCTATGAAGAAGGGAAGTGATTTGCTAGTTTCTTCAACTGTCAGATTAATAGCTTACTGAAACAAATTTTTTTACTAAACAAAGTATTACTTAAATGTAATTATCAATATCGTTTTTTCAACTTCAACATGAACCTGTTGATTTTATTCTTTGATAATGTAGGAGGGCTCTGTGTTAAATGTCAGAATTATGCTGGGGACAAGCAGACTTATGGCCTACAATATGTGTTTTCTTGCACATAGTTTTTCAAGTTGCTTCTAGCTAGTGTAAAAGCAGTGCTTGGGAAGTTACAATGAGGTGTGAAATTCTGTTCTGAGGCTCTTAGTTGAGCTTGGAGGGTGAAATCCCAGTTCCACTTGCTTGATTTAATTTACTTAGTACCTGATAAACAAAACTTTGATCCTGCAGATGCTTAATGTGTTTGTGAAGCTCAAATATTTGTTTGTCTATGGAAGCTGATTTGCCACGTTTAACCTTCAGAATACAGGTTTTCCATGCACTGAGAAAAGTAGGCCTTTATTCGGGTTCAACAACCAGCCAGCCAGTACATTATCTATAAATTTGTGTTACTACTTGAGCTTTATTGCTTTGCCATCCTACCAGGTAGAAATATATCTCAGAGTTTTGACATAATTGAGGGTGTACACTGCACTTTCAGAAGTGACTTATGTTTGCTTTCAAAGTACATCAGGTATCAAAAAAACTCATAAGCCATGTTTGCAAAAATTGCATTTAAAGCTAAATTGAACTCTATTGGGCTGATACCTGTGATGCTCAATAGTGAACTGTAACTCAGATATAGAAAAGCAATCATTCAAGTGTCAAATTAGAAGCTGTGGATTGTTCTCAGTGCTCTTGGGATTTTTTTTTGTGCAGTGTTGTGCAGCTGTTGTTTAATAACAAAGGAAGCAAATTGCAAATTCTGAATGTTAGGCTTTTCAATATAGAGATGAAAAATATGGTAAATGTACATTATAATTGAGGTATTGGCTCTTAAGTTTGTTTGCTTTTGTAGTGTCTTCATATATTGGTGCTTATATACCAGGTTCTTCTAGGTGAAATGCTGCTTTAACTACAAAAATGCTGAGTGAGACAAAACCTAGAAAAGTTTGTTTCTTCCTGAAATGTTTTGTGCAATGCCAGTCCAGTTTAGATCAAGGGTCACTAATGTTTTATCGAAAGTGTTTTTCTTTTTTTTTCCCTTTTTGGGGGAGTGTGCAGAAGGGAGGACATGGGGTAGGAAAAAAAAAAGGAGTAATTTGTTGCTTGTGGGTATCCATAGTGGTAGGCTTTGGTATCCTGTGTTAAAACCCTCTCACCTCTGCATAGCTAACTGAAAGGCTAAGTATCTTCTGGGGTTTTTGTTATGCAATTGTAATTTCTAGGTACATTAACTGTTTCTCAGAACAGATAAATTCTTACTTTAATGGGCTGTGAGTTAGTCTTTCTTACACCTAAGAGGTAATTGACAGCTTAGTTATTCATTTTGTTGAAAGGCATGCGACTAGTCAAAACTGGCTTGGTTTTTTTTTCTTTAGTTTTGCAGATATATAACTATTTCTGTCAAAACTCATTGGATGCAGTGTCATTGTATTTGGTAAAGCTTTATTTTTTTTCTTTCAGTGCATCATAGTTTTAATATTATGCATTTCCCATTTTCTCAGAATCTTAAATCTGAAATAGGAAGATGTCTTAGGGCTAATAATGATGGGCATTTGAAAAGATTTTGTATGGGATTTTCGTGTATGACTGCTAGACTGTGCTTGAGGCAGTGCATTTATTTCCAGAAGTCAGATATGAGTGGTAAGGATCTAAGTAGGAACAACTGCATGAGGATATTAGAATGACCACTTATCTTTAAAGTCCTTGAACAGTGAGAGCACTGACTTCTTTATTGCCCATTTATATCTTTCTCTTAGCTAAGATGGATCTTGTTCAATTGGCAGTTAAACAAATGTTTGCAGTGTCATAGCGAACGCTCTGAATGCCGCTATGGTTGCTATTTTCATTACTGCCAGCATTAGACTTCATTCTTTTAGAATTCACGCCAAGAATAAATGTCCCAACTAGTTCCTTGTTACACTAAGAGGAGGAATGGTCTCCTGTGGTGATGAAAAGGAGCTGCTGCTGTTCGATGAGGGAGGGATATGGTGGGAATGGAATTATGTGGTATTGCTCTACAAATTCTGTTCAGATGTAGGCTAATGAGATGTGTGTTTTATTTTTGACTTCTTTAGTAGAAGTTACTTTAAAGTTACTCTTCTTTTAAAAAAACCCAATAATTTCTTTAATGAATCTTGTAATGGCTAAGAACCAACTCTTTGTGCTATGTTGTCCATGATGTTCTTCCTAAAATTTGCCTCTAATCTTTTCAAACTGTATACAAGATAATTAAATTAAGAAATTGTAGTTCTTACCAAGACACCTGAAATCTTACTCTTAGTTCTCTTGTTCCCAGGCTAAGAACTTGCATGTGCTGAGAAGATAAGTTTCTTAAGCTGATGGACAACTCTGAGTAACCTGAACTCTGTTTATCTTGTTATATACAGTAATTACCAGCCCTTCCATTAGAACGCGTTGAGAGAACCTGGTTCTACCACGTGTTCGTTTGGGGGGATCAGATTGCCCCATGATAACTTAGGAACTTTTGACTTGTGAACAAGCAGTTCTCCTCAGTCAAGAAAATAAACCTTTTAAAAGAGGAAAAAAAAAAGGTGGGGGAGAAACAAAGCAAGCCTTGATTCTCAGTCAGATCCTTAAGGCGGATCCTGTTAACTCAGCAGCCTTCTGTGAGGATATAAAGGTCTATTCATGTAGATAGCATCGAAGCTTTCTGACCATTATTTGGAGGCAAGTATCAGGAGAAAGATGAGGCAAATGTGCACATCTCTATGAAGAAGTGACCTCTTTAGCACCCACAAAAAAAAGATGATTCCTGTAGGAAAGTAGGAGCTGTTGAGACTTGGAACTAGCAGTCTGCTATCTGACATGATTATTATTTTCCCAGATTCCTATAGTTGTTGCAACCAACTGAAATGGGTTGTGAAATAAGATTATTGGAATTAAATAAATTTACTATTATTTCCTTCATATTCTCTGCCTTTTTTGTCAAGTTCGTTTCTCATCTGCCATACCTGATATTTTTCCCTAATCAGCTGGGCCATGCTGAGGTCAAACTAGTATCTGCTGATGTGTTTTCTTGCTCCTACCAACTTTTTACTTTGTTCTTACCTCTATTCCTTAGTCCTATTTCTGGAAATTGAGTGGGAGACTTGTTGCCTTAGTTACAGTGACTAACTGTTTCAAAGTTATTTATAATGTTTGTGTTTAAATAACTTATATCACAATACTAATCACAGAATCTTTCACATGAATAAAAAAGTAAACAAAGCAGTACATCACTGGGAGCATGCTTACTGTGCTGATTTTTGGGAGGTTTGTTTTCCTTTCATTGTTGGGGGTGGAGGACAAGTTCTTATCTGCCATTTGAAGATGCATCTGAGATAAGGTGTCTTGGTGTTATCCTTTGTACAAATGAGAAAAGAATCCTACTCTTTCCTTAGTAGACATTAGCACTCTCCCCAGGGGGTGGCAATATAGCAGTTTAACTCTCTTAATTCAGTTGTTGTGCTGGTGTTGATGAATTATACAGCAGTGACCCATTTCAGCACAGAAACCAGAGTGAATGTAAGAGTGGTGGGACTGAGTAGTTGGGAGAGAAGGGAAGATGAGATTTGCAGCCAGCTGTGTGGGTGCAGAGAGATAAAGAGGAAGCACCAGCAGTGATATGCAAATAAAAGAGGGACAAAATAGTTGGTTTGTAGCATTCTTGTAGATTAGGAAACTGCTTGTTAGCTGAAGCTAATGACTTTGCTGATGACTTCTATCCTTAAATACTGAGAATGCTCTTTACTATGAATTGAATATAATCTGAAATTTTCATTGTTTATCTCTACAGTAATGTATGTATGTGTATTGTGTGAACAGTACTATGTGAGTGGATTGTTTTTTACATGAATAAAGTCTACCAGTTTAGGGCAGCCTGAGAACAAATATTTTTCTCAGTAAATGGTATATAAATTTGAGAAGTATGAAGCAGAAGTCTGCCTATTCTGATGCTTGATGTCTGGTAAAAAAAAAAAAGGAATAAACAACTTAAGCTTATACTGTTAAACTTCAGAACTAAATTTTCATGGATGGGGGTGAAAGTGTTTGCAAGTTATTGTAATTGACTCATGTTACACCTTCCTGAGTGTTCAGGTGTTTTAAGTAATTGCCTATTTACATGACCTAAGTCTAATTCTGAGGATGTCTTGAACTGTTGTGAAGCCATCCTAAATGTTTAATATTTCCATATTCTCAGAGAATGAACTTCACTTAATGGCCTTTCTAATTCAGGATGATGAGCATTTGCCTGTAAGTCACTCTTGGTCATTTTGCAGTCATGCAATTATACTTAAGGTCCACTCTCACTTCGTCCTGTACCTGCTTCCATCTGGTGCTGAAAAGAAAGCATGGATACATCTGGATTGTATTTTTGTTTTTTACTTTGGCAAAGTGAAGGTACAGCACTGCCTTAATGAAGGAAAAGAAGGGAGCACAAGCAAGAACAGTCAGGACAAAATGAAAATTAAATTACAGTTAAAGCATTGAGGCCAAAATAAGCCCTTTTTTTAGGGCTTATACAACTTCTAGCAACCATGAAGAATCCATGTTCTGTTTCAAGATTTTGCTGCTCGATTTTATTTTGATAGCTCCATCTATGCTGGTCCCCTTGAAAAAGGAGGAAGTTGAACCTTCCATCAGGAGCCTGATCATCAAGCAGCAAGCAGCATAATAGACCAGAGATCTACCCAGCTCATAGGAAGGGGCTCATAGGAAGGAGCTACTTGTGTCATAGACAGCTCACCTAGGGGTAGTGAAAAACATTTTCAGGAAGTTCTGTAGTTATTTATATACTAACATAATCTATAACTAATAAATAAGTAAGTAATTTAAATGCATTGCTGAAGACTAAGTTTTGTACCGTGTTTGGGGTAATTGGTATTCTCTCTTTCCCTGTCCCATCTCCGGGTCATCTGCTTCTTCTGTCCATTGCTCATGAGAGTGGGCAGGTAATCTATGCAAGTCCTTTTTTGTTCATCTCAAGCACTTGATGTGTCTTTCCTGCCTCAGATCTCTGTGTAGTGTCTGCTAACATTTCATTCACTCACCAGTGTGTCCCCACAAAGTATTGTTGGTAGGTTCAAATGAAGGATATAAAATCAGGAGAGGAAGAAAAACAAAATGCTAACATTGTTTTTCTAGTTACATAATTACTCGTTGTTTGATTAGTGCAATGTCACAAGTCATGGTGGAAGGATGCTTCAGAAACAGCATGTTAATGGAATTCCCCACCCCTGTCCTCTGTCCCTTTGTGACTGCAGAGTTTTGTTCCGTTCTTGCTGTGTTTGCTAAAACATGAGGATCAATAGAAAGAGGTCTTATGCTTGATACTGTGTTGCTGTGCAGTCTCTGCCAAATCAGAACCCTGTAATGGTACTGCCTGATGGCTTTTATTTCCCTTGCTCCTTGTTTCAGTTCCAGGAGCCAGTTTTTTTTTTTTTGTTTTTTTTTGTTTTTTTTTTTTTTTTTGTTGTTGTTGTTGTTGTTGCTTTTTTTTTTTGTTTGGTTTTATTGCTCTGCTGTATCTATTATTACCTATCTGTTATTGACCTGCAACAGTACTGATCCTGTAGTGAACAACCAGCTCATTTATTTCCTCCACTCCTACCCGTTGACATTGTTTGTGGTTTCTTTCCATCCACAAGCTCAGGAACATTTAAAGTTTATTATCTAACACTACTTAGGTTACAGAATGGTAAATCTATTAAAATACAACCTTTCAAGAGTATTTTATGACTTACCCATAGACATTCCTCTGTTTATTATCATAACTTTAGCAAATTATAATTACTGCAATCAGGGATGTAAATAGTCAAGTTAATCTACTCCATAAGAAACAGAGCTCAAGAGAGTTCTTTGAATGTTTTTATGATGAGAGTTAAAAGGAATGGTGAAGAGAGGATTTATAAAACACCAGAGAGAACCAGGTGGATAGAAATGGTTAGGATATCACAGCTTGTCAGCATCAGTGGAGAGCAATGCTCTTCTGATGAACTTCAAGTTTCATAGTCAAGGATCATCCAAAAACCAACAGGTATCCAGCTACTCTGTGGAGCTGTATTTACAATGACTTGAAGATACTAATTAATTTTTCTACCTACTGCACCTTCTTACAGCACAGTAAGTGGACTTTCACAGCATCTATAATCTCAAACTAACATTGTGAAAAATACACAGAAGAGGATGGTTCCTGCTGTTTTTCTACATCCAGAGATGTAAAAAATGTTTTTTGATCAAGTGTATCAAATTTGTTATTTTGGAAGGGCAAATATAGCTACATGCAGCCATATCTTTTATCTCTGAAAGGACTTTGAATTTGCTTCCTTTTTGTTTTAAACTCTCAACAGCTAACAAGCCATAATCGTTTTAAAAATGTGATATTTTTTATAGCATGCATTTAAGCAGATTATTTATGGAGTTTTCATACCTGAAGGTTGATAACATTTCTCTAATACTCTACATGTGTTAAAACTGCTTTCATAATCATTTAAGTATTAAACTTACTGCATACATAGCTCAAGAATAAATGCTCTAAGTGCCACAGTTCATGAGTCTGTGTCCACAAGTATTAGAAGAATTTTGCAGAAAAATTGCCATGACTGTTAAAAAACTGTTGATTGTATCTTTGCATTTTAGCCTTGCCATCTGGAAGGTTCTTTTGCCGTTGCAATGGCTGTACAAAATACCCCACACATTTAGGGTATCACACTGATTTCCTGTCTGGACATCCCACCCCTTCCATGGGGGAGCAGCCAGATATGTTTCCTTCTATAAAGCTCTCAGCTGGGACTTACATAAGCCAAAGAAACCGTATCTGTTTGAAGGAGGGGAGGGACAGCAATGCCAGCGGTGCTTGGAGACTGCCAAGGAAGTTCAGCTCCCTGTCTCTGGAAGTTTGCCACACCAGTATTAGCAGTGCTCTCCTCCCTGTTGATTGGAGGTGTTGCAGAGTCGTTTGGGAGCTGTCATTTTGGAGTAAGGTCTTTGGAAAATAAGCTCTTTGCCTCTGCAATGGCACAAATAAAACCTGCGGGTCGGAAGCTTGATCTGGTGGCAGTAGTCAGACACGGTGAATTGAAGCCAAAGACAGGATTAATGTACCTGCAGAAAAGATCTCAGTAGTGTCTGCTGCAGCTCTTGTGGCAACCCTTATTACCTCTACTGACATAAAGATGGTTTAGGTGCTTCCAGAAAGCCTGGTCTTTGTTTTTTGGTTTTTTTTTACATATATATAGTCATACATATATGACTGTCTTGCGCACTAGTGCTTCTTTTATGATGCCACACTGACGCCTTGTTTTTGGGAAAAGTAACCTGTAAAAGTAGGCTGGATAATTGAAGAAAAGAGGAGGAATTGTTGGGATTACATCATTTGACCTCGAGGTTTCATGACCTGTTCTTGTGTGGAGTGCAGTGACATGCAGCCTGCCTGGGAAGTGCTGTGTTGTTACGGGATGCCTGTTGAGAATGCCAAGTTCTTACTTTTCACAGAGTGGCATGGCTGCAGAAGTGAGGTGGCAGCTTCTTTGGTGTATATTTGTTCTGTCTTGATTTTTTCACTAGATAGGAAACAATAAAAATGACCTGTAACAAGCAAGGTTAAATACTGCCAGAAACATTGGGATTTTTTTTTTTGTAATAGTTTTTTTTTTTTTTAAGAGGTTAATTAACAGCCAAAACTATGCTAATTATATGACTTGGAAATTATCTACCACAGTGAAGGCCAACATTTTCAGCTGACAAATAGGAGAAGGAAATAGAGATACATGAACTACTGAATGCAGATATATTTCTGGTGTAGGGTAGGACTGTGTGTGTGAGAAATGGAGTGCATTGCCTGAATCAGCCCTGTTCTTTGAGCCAGTGGAGTAGGTAAATTTTCATGAAAGGCTAGAGTTCAGTAACTTTAGGATGGAGTTTAATGATGTGCTTCTCCTTGGGTTTTTTATTTTTTTCATTTGCGAGGTTTCAAACAATGATGGTTGGAACTCGCTGACTTCTAATCTCCAGCCTAAGGCCATGGTTTGATATTAGGTGGTAACTGAGCTTAACCAGTCTCTCACTGTTCTGCAAAGCAGTGAAAAGGGAGGGGAGAGGCAAATTATTTGGGTTAGCATAGGACTGTGAAGTTGCTCCTTGAAAGTTTTCATAAGTAGGAAGTAGAAAGGAGTGCTTTGGATCAGATAAACTTACTCTACTGTCTATCTTTGTGTCAGAAGTCCTGTAATCACTGATGATGTGTCTTGTGTGTGTCCCTTGATCTGGGGACTGGAGGTGAGTGGAGAGACTTGAGTGTGGTCTGCCTTGGACCTTTCTCTCTGTTGGTCTTTAACTTCTTAGAATGTGTTTTGAAACTCAACAACAGGCTTGTTTTTTTTGTCTGGTTCTTGATTGTTCTGGGGTTTGAGTGTGGTTGTGAAATCCTCTTTAAATGTGAAAGAACCTAGGGTCTTCAGAAGTCTGCTTCTCATTATAACACACCAAGTTGACTTACATTAACTGAAAACTTTGAAAGAAGAAAATTTCCACTGTTTACCACATCTGCTGCCTGTCAGGATCCTCAGCTTTTCCCCATCTCCAATCTGACAACAGCATGTCAGTTTTCCTGCAGCATTTTAAAGTTACTTTTTCCCCCCTCTTAGGGTGATTATATGCTCTACCAGTCAGTTTTACAACTGGAGCTCTGAAAATGACACCAAAAAGACTTTCTCTTGCCTTCCATCTCTTCTCAGGACGTTACAGTATAAGACCATGTTCAGGTAGTCCAATTACCTGAAAATCGTATGCTAAAAGCAGTCTGAACTTGCTGCAGCCTTTTTTTCCTCGTAGTAACATGTATGGATAGAAAGCCCTTCAACATTTGTGCTTCTTATGCCTGCAGCTTTAATTCTTAGACACCATCCAGTGATGGCTTAGAGTCATGCCTGTTGTGACTAGTGATCCTTCTATCTCCCTGCACAGAGATATATGCTTGGGGTAGGGAAATATCTAGAAAGATAGCAAGCTCATAGAAAAATGCCTAAGTTGCAATAAACTCTACAAATTAAATGAAGCATGTCAGTCTAAGAGTAAACTGCAGCCTTCTGGAATAGAAGAAAATTTTTCATCTCAGCTCAATAGGAAATTGAAACAAAAAATAGTAGTTAGTGTTTTATATTCCACATATCACCTCGTGTAGTTGTATGAATACCACAACATAAGCACACTGGTTGTGCAAATATTTTTATCAGCAGCTAGAGAAGATAACATTTTGAATTGCCATTAATGAAAACCTTATCAAGGTGGACTATTCCTTCCTTTAGACTGCTCCTCTGTTTCTCAGTTTGATTGTGCTGCAAAAACATTTAATTCAGTAGGTTATGGATGCAGCTATTCATTCATCTGACTGGTTTTATTTTCTGGAATAAGCGACGGTAAAACTACAAGGCTTTGTTTACAAGGAAAAAAACCAACAAATTGGGCATGTCCTTTTACTGTGAGAATGCACTGGGAATAATTACATTGGCAAATAAGAGTATAATAAAATGGTCCTGAACAGTTTCCAAACAAATAGTTGCCTACATATCACCTGTATGTTTGTGAGGACTTAGGTTACAGCCCCTACTTCAGGGTGGTTCTTGAAGCTGGTCATCAGCACAATTAATTTATTTTTTTTTTTTTAATTTTAGCCTGAAAGTCTTAGGTAGCTGTTCAGGGGCAGCTTTCTGAGTAGGTCAGCTGTCCCTGCTGTGGGCTGGAGGGTGATACTATGCTGCTGTTTAGTAGGTGTCAAAACCCAGATGGGTGGCATAAAAATGTAAAACATAAACAAATTTCCACAGGAATGGGGGAAGGGTGGGGAAAGGGAATGAGAATGACAAACATTAAATAAAGAACTATTTTGCACTGTGTTACGAAGAAACATAGTTTGATATTTAAAACAGCTTACCTAAGTATAAGATTATAGATTTTCTCAGTCAAAGGACAGAATATGAGAGGATAGCAGAATCTTCTTTGATATGCTGAAATAATTCAAGTTACTAAAAGTATGCAAAGTCTTGAGAATACCTGTATTATGTAGCTATTATTGTTTAAAAATCAGAGACAGTGCTGCAAATTAAATTACATTTATGGCAAATTTCTCATTATTCTGTACTTTATGTTCCTTGTTTTATAGGAGATAGAGAGTACTTTTTGTTGTGCTTTTTGTATTATGTTGTACAAAGGTTCTCAGTGATAAGACTAGACAAAAGGTTAATCTATTTTCAGTGTGGTTTATTGGCATGGATTGTGGGAACTTCGGGGGAATATTCAAGCTTGAGCACGAAGAGAACAGGACAGGGAAAGTTTTGATTTAAAAATTACATTAGGAAAAGATATGAATATAACTTGGTAAGATTTAAATATAGCATTTTAAAGCTTTTTAAGAATTATAAAAAAATAACACTTAAGTAATATATATTCGTTGCCAGAGGATTGAATTCAAACTGCTACATGGACGGAAGTCATGAGCTAAGCACTTGGAACGAGTTTGTGTAAGCTCAGTGTTTGAAAGCTGCATTAGACAGTAGCCTCTTTTGGAACAAATGGTATTTTCTTTACAATTACTCCTCTTAATTGGTCTGTTCAGTGTTGAAACCAGAAGAAGCTGGGAAAAAAAAAAGCTTCTCATCTGGAGTGAAGCCTGACACCACTGTGCTAATCCTAAAATTTTGACAGACTTTATGGCTAGCCCCAAGTAATAGATTCAGCTCATAAACTGTCATTGTATGAAGGAAATAATGTGGACTACTTAACTCAAGACATTTTTGGGAGATTTTAATTAGTGGCACATGTAATTAAAACAACTTAAAGTATTTCTTTTATTTCTTTGTTAGGTGCTCTGATAAAATCACAAATTAAAAAGTATAGCAAAGTAATAAAAATAAAGTAATTAGTGCATTAAAGCAATTAATGAGGTGTAAAGGTTATCACGTGCTATTGAATTGCATCCAAAAAGCAAAATTAGAACCCAGGGTAACTCACTTTGATCTGCCCAGGTCTGTCCTTCTTCTGAACACAGGTAGAGTTTAGTTGAAAAAGTGTTAGTAAAGCAATCGGCTGTCTTTTCTGATGAATGTTACACCTGGTGATCTTATTTAGTTGTAGCTTGCTTGTTGTCTCCCTATGGAGGGATTTAAGCAGTCAAGACTGAGAGATGTTGCTATAACATTGCATTGCTATTGTGGAGAGATGCTAGAATAATCATTTTGTAGGGGGTTTCTTTTGTGTCTGGTTTTGGTGTGCTGGATTACACCCTGTTTAGTGCACATCATTTTGCTGTTCTATGTTTGGAAGGTTGTCTTCATATCACTAAGATTGGAAATGACCTCTGGAGATGATCAGTCCAATCCCTCCCAAGGCAGGGTCACACAGAAACACACTCAGGTGAGTTTTGAATGTCTCTGGAGCAGGAGGGTCCATGACCTGTCTGGGCAGCCTGTTCCAGTGCTCTGCCACCTCAATGAAAAGAAGTTGTTCCTTGTGTTGAGGTGAAACTTCTTGTGGTTTGGTTTATGGACACGGCTCCTTGTCCTATCACTGGGCACCACTGAAAAGAATCTGGCACCATCCTCTTGGCATCCACCTTTAAGATATTTATAAGCACTGATGAGATCCTTTCTCTGCCTTCTCTAACCTAGCAGGTCTGCTCCCACAATCTCTCCTCAGAGATATGTTCTCACAATCTTTTCCCATCTGGCCCCTATCTTCACCCTGAAAAAGTGAAACATTTCCATGTGGCACAATTTTTGGGTTCCTGTCTGTCAAGAAAAAATCTGACTTGTTTTATTTGTTTACAAGACCGTTGCACCTAGACAATTGTAGGTAGGCAAATGTACTTTGGAAGTGAATTCTATTAAATCAGGGTAATGGCACTTTAACTGAGCAAGATCTTAGTTTGGTTTATGGGATCTGCTTTAGATAGTGGGCATTACTTGGTTGGAATTAATGTTCCTGGGAATGTCTGTGTCCACTGTGCAAGTGGACTTAGCTGTAGCAGGTAACGTCTTTTTTCTTGACCACTGAAGTGTTCCAATACCTGTGAAATGTAATAATTTTTTTTAATGTACTTTTTTTCCCCCTGTAATGACCAGATCCTGCTGAACTTCAAAATTATGCTGTTATGTACATTAATTCTCAGGTCAGATAGAGAAGGGGACTGACTTCTGGCAGTCAGAGCTATCTGATTTTCTTCCCTTTACAGGCTATAGTGATGTAGTGGAATCTGCTGTGGCACTTGTGCATGGCAGGTAAGAATGCCTGTTTTCCTCGTGCATTTATGTGGAAGTGGCAGTCATGATTTAAACTTTAAGCAATTGACGGAGTGCACATAAAGGAGATGTTTGCCCATATGGCAAACAGGCCCAACAGGTCCAAGCAACTGGATTTTTCCCTGGAATAAGAAAGTCCTAAAAGTGTGTGGTAGTACCCTGTGTTTCCTGTGGAATTACAGTGAACTGGAAAATGCAGATCTTGTTTTTCACTCACATATTTGACTTGCAGTTGACTGACTTGTGCCTCTTGTAAGGTGAAGTGCTGCTATATCCATATGTGAAAATGTGTCTCTCACTCCATTGGTCAGTTCTCTTTAACTGTCTTGTGTTTTGGGGAATGAAAGCTGTGCATCATTGAGCTGTGTTAAAATCTCAAGGCTTTGTTTGGACACACCTATGTGAAATACCTCTGTTCCAAGTGAATTCTGACTCTTCTCCTGTCCCATTTTAAAAATACGTTTTTGTCCTCAAGGCTGATAAGACAACACCACCCTATGTGCGCTACTGTTTATATTAAATTGCAGATTCTTAAATCTATTCAAAGATTATTCCCCATATTTTGCTATGTTTTCCAATCTTTTTCTTTAAAGGCCTAATCAATAAGATTAAGAAGACAATTTCTATTTGCATTGTTGGCCCTGGGAATAGAGAAATGACTGCATGCACTGTTATTCCCTGTATAATGTCACTTCCTCATTAAAGATCCAGTGAGGCCATTTGGATGTACTTCTATTTTTGCTTTCAAAAATTAATCTAAAAATATTCTTTTTAAAGGTACTGTTTTCCTTTCAGGGAGGGAGAAACAACTCCAGGGAAGTTTTTACTTATGATTGTTTGTTCCACTTAGTGCATGAGCTGAATGTTTCCAGTAGGCATTCTTTTTTATGCTTAATTTTGCAAATGCATACTTTTTTCTGTTTGAAAATAGTATTTAGGTTTTACCATTCTCTCTGATGGATGTGTATTTTCTAAAATACTCTTAACCCTTCTTCCTGTTTTTCCTACCCTTGTATTAGTAGGCTGGAAATGTTAAAATTCAGACACATGAAAATTAAATAGTGATGATTAAAACCCATGAATCAAGAAACAATTCCTTGAAGGTGGTGTGCTGGTAAAAGATTACCTCACAAATTGCTGCCCTGCTATCCTATAAATACTATTGATCAAGTCTATTCTTTGTGCCTTGACAGATACCTAAAGTATGCAATTCTTTTTTCCTTCTACCTAATATCCATTTTTAATTGCTGTCGTCCCATAGATGTTCTCTAATATGTCACAGGTATGTACTAGGAAGTCTCTGTTCCACAGTCATAATTTGAGAGTTTTAAGCCCTGAGGTTTCTGTGAAGCCAGAATGTAGATTTTGAGAGGTAATTTGCTATGGACAAACATAGACTCAAATAGCTCCAAACCTGTGCTTTCTTCTGATTTTAAAGTCTATGAACATCACTTCTTGATTTGTATTTCTCTTTGAATGTGACAGGCATCTGATCAGATTGGAAAGCATTACTCTTTTCTGGTCTTATGTGCAGCGTTTTTGAAGAGTAGCTCTAGGTTCTAAAGAACTCTGTCCTGGTTGTGATTTCTTAATGGGTTGATTTGTGTATTAACTGCTGTGACTCATAGCACGCTACCTTATTTTTATCCAGATAATTACCTTGCTAAAAGATGTGTGAAATGTCAAGATTTCTTCCCTCAGCTTGGAAGCTGAGGAAGCAATGAGAGGAGCCATGCTATTGTCTATCTGTCCTTTTGATGTTAAGTTTGATCAGAATTCATCTTCTGCTTGCTTTGCCTTCTTCCCAAATTTTTAAATGGAAGTTATCTCTGAAGTGCTTAAAGAATTGCAAAAGTGAAAGTGAAGGACATAGTGGCATCTGAGCTGTAGTAGTTTGTTTGTGGGGTTTTTTATAAGGTGTATCATTTCCAAGGATATCATAAGAATTTTCAATGTTGATACAGCTTTTTATACAAGTAGTTATTGTTTGAAATTGTGCACGTGCACATGCTGAAATAACACATAGGTAAAGGTTTCTGGATTTAGAGGATCTTACTCCTCTTCTGCTTTCATCATTTTTCATTTGTAACAGTGGTGTGAACATCAGAGGATCATCACGTGTTTTCACTTTTATGTCATTTGGGATGCTTCATAGGTTCACAAGTCTTCAGGCTTGTCAGTTCATTATTTCACCTTTTTATGCCAGAGAGCTGTTCAAGCTCAAAGCTTTTATCCGAATAGCAAATCAGAGTCAGATCAACATCAGGAGAACTATTAAATCTGTGGTTGTCCTTGGTAAATAGTAGTCACTGAGGAAATAGTAAAGAATAGCATCCTCCTACCCCCTCAAATCCTCCTTCCCCTCAAATCGGCTCAGCTCACAGCTGCATGTGTATTTAATGGTATTGATTTTATGGTAGTGTACCTACTTGTGAACTGTGATGATTGGGGGCTGACGTCCTTGTGAGTATCTGCTGCTGCTAAACCTGCTGGGACTTGTAAATGCTGTAAATATAACCTCCAGAATGCTCTGAAATAATATGCCTGATTTTAACCAGGAAAAAAATTAGAGGATCAAGTAAGTAAACCAACTTAGTTGCATCAGTGATCTTTTTTTAAGATTGTAAATATAATCGTATAATTAAAAGATGAAGGCATGAAAATGAGGAGAAAGTGAGATGCCATTTAAAATTATTTGTACATTTCATGATCCTCAAAGCTTGGTATAAACATAAACAAATAATCAGAAGGATTTTGGAACTGCAGATGGATGTGTGTTCTCCTCCTACCAGCCCCCGAGATACCCAGGAATATCTTGGGAAGAACTTGCTGTCCTTCCTGTAAGTACTCTAGTTTATATGTATGATAAATAAACTCTGTGCTACATTGAAACAGTCTTTAGCATTATTTGGTACCACTGGCTCTCATCAGATGTAAAAGATGGAGGGTTCAGTGCTACATATATTAAATTATGTATCCTGAGATCCAAAGTAAAACTTAGTTTTGTACTTTAAAATATACTGCTTCTATTACAACTAAAATAATGTTGGTAAGCTCTGCCTTCCATGTAGTTTGACTTTCTAGGACTTTTAAAAAGAATACTGAAGAAACCTGAACTTGGCACATTTTTCCAGTATTAGCAATTTGTTTCATGATAAGCCTTGCTTATAACTTCCATGAGTTTGGGTCCCTCACCCACCCAGCTGTTTTGGGAATAGCAGCTTTCTGTGGCTTGTTGCTCCAGACAGTGGTGATGGCTTTGTCTGCCTTCTCAAATACTGCTTCAAGTCATCTTTTTGGATGAGACTTCCCCCACCTTTGCTGAGATTAGTCTCACACTGCATCTTTGCAAGCTGCTTGTTTTTTCCAATGCAGTTATTGCTTTTACTCTGCTCAGCATAACTTGCTTCAGAAAGCTGCTTGCCAGTGTTGATTCTGTTGTTTTCATGTTATCATTTTTTAGTCAATGCATTTGGTCTTGTCGCTATAACAAATGGTTATCTTAAATAGCTTCTCTCTGAATTATTGATGTTCCGCAATGAGTTCTTGCTCCAGTCTATTTACACTTTGAGCATCTCTGCATTATCCTGCGAGATAGAAATATTCATGTGAAATACAGCATTAATCAGCCTCTGCAGTATTGTTATATGTGACTTTGTAGGTACCTCTATGCTACAGATTTCTGTGTAGCGTTCTACAACTAATTGTAAATTTAGAGAGTAAGGTGTTCAGTGTCTGTCACTGTAGGTAGTTCTGCTAAGTCTCCCTCTATTTCCCAGCTTAACTGCATCCATAGCATTAAGAGCAGAGCGTCATATTGCTTTGTGTTATCCCTGCTATCTTGCCAGACTATCATTTGAATGTGAGTACAGATGGTATGACTCATTTACACTTGTCCTAAGCAGGCGATGTACTTAACACCAAGTGTGTGCCTCCAGCTTTTGATTCCTGTGAAAAAGTGTTTCCCTCTCCCCACCCTAATGAGAGTTATTTTTCTATGATTCAATCAGATTTTAGTTCACCTTCTGTTTAAAATTAGGAAAGCGGTCTCTTTTTTCTTTGTTTTCTCTATCTAAAATACAATTGACACTATTTTTAAAAGATGCCAGACCTCTGCTGATTTTGCTGAGACCACTTTTCAGTTGGAAAAATGAATGAGCAAATGAATGGCTCCATTGTTTGGATGCAGAAAATACACTGAGGTACTGTAGACCTACTCTGCTACTTTTTCAGTACCTCTGGAATATAGAGCACTGTTTTTATCTAGTGTATGAGGAAGTTAGTGTATTCTACAACTTGGGACATGGATAAATGGGCAAACATTTGCATTTCTGAAACAGAGTGGGTCTGATAGCTTTTCATTGTTGTCTAGACCTTGTCAGGCAGTCTTGAATATGCTGAATGGTTTATCTTTCCTCTTTAGGAAAAAGGATAAAAAAGAAATCTTAGAAACTTGTGTGTGGTGGTGGTAGTGGTAGAATATTACAGTAATTTCATGATTATAAGCCACACTTTTTTCATTGAAGAATCCAGCCTCCCCCAGTAGTGCGGCTAATCATCAGGTGCGGCTTATCTATGGACAAATCCCAGTGAAATGCCAACCCGGAAGTGAGAGCCGGCTGGGGAGGGCACCTGGGGCTGCCTTTAAAGGCTTTGCTGGTCTATGAAAACTGTTTGCAACTTGAGCACCTGACACCAAACCCCACCCCAGCGCGATTCCCTTACTAACTCGTTACTTTGTTGCACATGGATCCTCGCTTTAAAAAAAAAATTAAAAAATGCGGCTTATATTCGGGTGCGGCTTATATATGGACAAATCCCGTGGGCTAGCTGGATGTGCGGCTTATAATCAGGTGTGGCTTATGAGTGTCAAATTACTGTATTTCTCTTTAAACAGAATCATTCACCTCTCTTTTCTCCATGCTTCAGCTGAGGATCTGCTATTACAGGTAGTGTTGAGGAGCGTGCAGTGTGTTGAAGGCATGCTCGGCACTGAACAGCACGGAAGTGGAGCTGAGAGTTTGGGATAAAGTGCAGGCTGATATATAGTCATGTGCCTTATTTGTTTAGTGTTTCCCTTTTTATTTCAGTCAGGCCCAAAATCAAGTTCCATGTTGTGATATAGAATGCTTTTTTTTTCTTTTGAAGGCAGTAAGTTTACTGAAAAAAAGGATCCAGGGGCATGTTTTCCTAACTTTTTTCGTATCAGTAGTTTAAATGGGCAGACCTTTGGAGTTGTTTTTCATTGTCCCATGGCTATGTCTTTCTACTTGTAAAAATAGTATAGCAGCTCTGTTTTTCAACAAAAACTTTTTCTGGCAGCTCTTTCACATGTATGCTCTTTTTCAACAAGAATTTGGAGGACCAGCCCTCCCTTAAACCTGTGTAGGTGTTCACATTCACAGAATTGTGTGTCTCTCCCACCTGGAAGCTGAACGCTCTTGTTTAAGGCTCGTACTCCCTCTGACGGCAAACTGCTGCTGCGCTTCCCTTGCTTTCTGCGCTCACTTTCATCTCTCTCCCTTGGTCTCCATTTTATCTTCTTGCTGTGATGCTGGATTAGGCTGTTGTTTCATGTGTGTTCCACTGAAAGTGCTGTTTGAATGAAGCCGATAAAATTGAAGGGCCTTACCAGACTGCATGTATACTAGACAACAGTAAGCTTTTTGTTTAGGTAGGGGAAAAGGAGGGAGAACTTTCCTTCTCCAGTTGAATTTATTTAGTATTTTTAAGTATCACAGTCACTCTTCTGTGGTTGAAGTCATATTTACTTCCTAATGCTTGGCTTAAACTCCTGGCTTTATCTCCCTGAAGCTTGTATATGAGTAGTCTGCTCTTTTAAGCTCAAATTCTTTATTCCAGAAATCAGTTGTTTGGATAGCATCATCTTATGTTTGGTACAAAAAGCCCTCAGTACTATAAAGACTTTGTTAGTTGCTTTTGTATGGGATCATTATTAAGAAATGACTGTGTTTTAAATATTGTAGTTGTACTAATAAACATCTAATATAGAGAAAATAGAACTGTCATTGCAATTTGTGTGTTAATGATGTGATAGCATATGGTAATCTTTTATTAGTAAATTTGGCATGTAGATTACAAATAGTGCAAAACAAAGCTGTTTATCATGTGGTTACAGAAATAGGACATTTTATAGTTTGTATGTCTTTGTACATCTGTGTGTAGAAGACCAGTTTGAGAGAAAAGATAACAATCCTGTTGCCCCTTTGATGAATGATCCAATGCTACAATACTCAGAGGAGAAGGAAGTCAGCAGATCTTTGTGTTCTCATTGCATCTCTTTCCTGCTTCAGTAGTAGTAGTTTCAAATGTTTCTTGAAAGTGTTTGCTAAATTATTTAACTGTTATTAAATATTACTAATTTAATTAAATCTAACCTTTGCTTAACATCAATTATTTAAATGGGTAAATACTATCAATTCTTGCTCATTGTCACTGACTACAAGAGCACTGTTGGGTACTTACTGTGTGTGGTGTTGCCTTTCATGCGTGATGCTGGCAAGAGTTTCTGCTGGTGGAAGAGATGTAGGACTGTAATGAGTTTTCTGATGTGTTGTCATGCTTTTTCTGATGGCGTGAAATCCAAATCGATGGTGCATCAGACTCAGAGTCCCCTATTTTGTTCAGTTTGTACTGTTGGAATGTCAGGCTTTAAAGTATTGCTTCTGTTTGCTTGCTCAGCCTTGCTTCTGTTTGGGAATACTGTTTAGTATGTTTCTGGCAATTTTAGTAGGTAGGTGAACCTCTAAACAGGTCAAAAAGCCTTTAGTATCTCTTGAGTGTGAAGTTAAAAAAAGTTCAGGTGCCTAGCTTAAATATGTGAAGTGACTAGAGCCTTCCAGGAATTCTGGCACTTGTAGGAGAGATATTAAAGTTGTATGTGCTGGCTGGCAAGGAATTTTGTGGTCTTGTTCAAGTGTTTTGGTTTTCGTTGGTGTGCTGCCACCAGGTGACAAGGCTTGATATTGCTGCTCTTGTTGTTTTGGTTTTTTTGTTTCTTTTAAAGAGTGATTTCCACTAATCACTCTCCTTTCTTTCAAACTGAAAAAGTTAGAATGTTACTTTACACTCGTGGTACTTTCACATAAAATATTCTAAATTATTATTCAGAATGACATGACTGCTTGCAAAGCCTGACCGAAAATTTCTAGGGTAAAAGAACTATGAAAATGAAGCTTCCTCCCCCATCATTCTGCTGTTCACTTTAGATATTCTGAATTCTGTAAATTATTGTGCAGTATCTGTCACTGGAGATACTGAAGAATTGTCTGGATGCAGTCCTGTGCCATGTGCTCTAGGATGACCCAGCTTGAGCAGTGAGATTGGACGAGACGATTCACTGTGGTCTCTTCCAACCTCACCTATGCTGTGATTCCATGACTGCAAGTAATCTTCAATCCAAAGCAATACAATGTAAGCTCATATGTGAACATAAACATCAAAATAGCTGAGAACAAAAAACAGTATCTGGTAGATCAAAATGTATTATAGAAGTAACGTTTGAATCCTACATTTAGACATTTCAGAGTATCTTTTGATGAACAATCTTATAAAAATAGTCAGTATATTAAACAGATATTCTAAGCAATACTCAGAAGTTCTCAAAATACTTCCTTGTGCTAATCTATGCTAAAATTGCTTTGTTTGGTAAGATAAAGGATGTTGGGGTGCCTAAGGGGAGAGTGTTGCAGGTGGAGTGGGGTAGTCATGGGGTGCTGGGGCTGACCTCACATCTGTGTGGCTCACACATCTGAGGTGTGCTGTCTACTTGACCTGCTGGTTCACACGTGTGGACACGAATGATGGTGGGATGCAGAAATGGTGGGATGAGAAAAGATGATGCATTGCCACTGATTGTTGATACTCTTCTGATTCTTACAGACTTGAGTGCTGTAGAAATTGCTGAGCAGTGAAATTGTACTTTCTTACTAAGAAAGTTAAGACATTTAAGACTTTAGTTACAGCATTATTTGGGAATATGATTAAAGGTCTGATTTGTAGATGAGACCAGTAGCCCAGATACATCTGCACAGATTAGCAAATCCATCCTAAGTGCTGTTTAAAAAGTCATAAAACTTCAAGCTTTTGCTAGAAAAGGTAGTCTCCCTTTATATCCCTCCCTTGGGAGTTTCCTGGCTGTTTTCTTGCACTGTTGCTCAGCAGATCTTACAGCAGGCAAGTTTGGGGGCTGAATTAGCAAAAAACAGTTTCAGCTTTCTGCTAGTTGTTCTCTGTAGGTCAGCTTATGGGACAGTAAGGTAAATGCAGTGACAGCACAAAGAAAACACTGGGGACATGTAACTAAAGCCTTAGTCCCTCTTTGTTCTTGGTTCTGCTGGGGCTGAATATGTTGCTCCACCCAGTTTGGAAAGGTGACTGAGGATTGGTTTTTTTAATCAATTTATCATTAAGACTCATCTAAACAATGTTGCAGTTATTTTGGATTGTTCTGTCCCTGCTTGCCACAGCTGTTACCTTTCCATTTGCATTCCATAC
Source organism: Sialia sialis (assembly GCA_009812075.1). Classification (NCBI taxonomy): domain Eukaryota; kingdom Metazoa; phylum Chordata; class Aves; order Passeriformes; family Turdidae; genus Sialia; species Sialia sialis. The sequence goes on along the minus strand of VRYO01002734.1, from coordinate 35,601,395 downwards.
CCCCTCTTAACTAGGAAAGCTGAATCTGTTTAGGTTTGCTCCCTGCTCTCCCCTTTTGCCCCTCCTCAAGTGGAAGGGAAGCATCTGTGAAAGCTAGGATTTCTTTGTAAATACCACGTGCAAAGGAGGAGGGGAAAATAGTGATTCACATGTTTTGGTCCACGGAGAGGAAATCCGTCAGTAAAATCTAATAGCAGTAAAGACTAAAACTGTTTATATAAATACATTGAAGCTTCCAGAGATCTCCTCTCTGGCACAGGAAATAGTCACGTGTTGCTGACTATGCTGCCAGTTCTGTCCTGAAGCATTGGCCTATCAATATGCCAGCTGTGCTTCTTATTTGCAAAAGAAAAAAATTAATTACCAAAGGTACAGTTTTGTTTGCCTCACTACACTATTGCAACAGTTTTAGCATACTTAAAAGGCTTAATTCTGAGGTGACAGTAGTTAATAAAATATATCCAGCATGTGATGTATTGGGTTATATTTAAATGTAGTGAAAGAGGATTTAAGTTCTGAAATTTTTTTCCTGTGAATTAGGAATTAATTTTGCCTGTGGCCATTTCAACTCCAGTGTAAGTGTTCCTGTCTCATGATGCGTAAAGACTACAACAGGCACATGGCATTTTACAGGGTAAGACACTTCCATATAATTTCATTAAATGCTCTGTTTCCTGTTGTGTATTTCCTTATTCTCCTAATGTTCTTCAAGTGCTGGTGGTATTTATTTAAAGAGCAAAATAAGTAAATTTAATTAAGTCCACTGTGTGTTTCATATGTCCCCCTTAACAGAGCTAATCTATAAAGGAGTATCAAAAGTCTTTAAAACCGATATTGTGGATAGACTTCTTAGTTCAGAAACACTTATCCTCCTAACTTTCAGAGCAGCAGCGATGTGTAATTAAGCACTGTCTTTATTCTGTTTAAGGTAAATATATCAAGGTTGTATGTTAGCTTAATTCTGCCATATTCTAGCTTGGTTTGATCCTGGTGGGCACTTGCTCATTCTCCACCAGGGCGATGGGGGAGAGAATCAGATACATAAACATGAGAAAAGTCGTGGGTTGAGATAAAGGCAATTCAATAGGGAAAGCAAAAACTGTGCATGCAAGCAAAGCAAAACAAAACAAGGAATTCATTCACCACTTCCCATGGGCAGGGAGATGTTGAGCCATCTCCAGGAAAGCAGTGCCCCATCACACATAATGACTTGGGAAGACAAATGGCATCACTGCAAACACTCCTCTCTTCATCCCCCTTCCCTCATCTTTGTATGCTGAGTGTGATCTCATCTAGCATGGGATATCTTTGGGTCAGTTGGGTTAGCTGTCCCAGCTCTGTCCCTTCCAGCTTTCAGATCACCAGCCTGCTTGCTGGTGGGGCATTGTGAGAAGCAGAAAAGGCCTTGGTGCTGTGCAGGCACAGCTCAGCAATAGCTAAAACAACCCTGTGTTATTAATAATGTTTTCATCACAAATACAAAACACAGCCATATTACAGGTACTGTGAAGAAAATTAACCTCTGTCCCAGCCAATACCAGTACACTGAGTACCTTGAGCGAGTGTTTTGTATGCAGTGTTTCTGTCCTTTGTGTGTTTGCACAAAGGTAACTACTGTAACTACCTATTTTGGCATGTAAATAAAATGGATAAGCAAAAGAAGAGTGAAACTTGTCAGGATGTAATTTAACAAGCAAACTGTACGTAACAAGTATCTTGTTTGTGGCAACACTTTTTTTGTTAAACTGTATTTATTTTGATAGTATCTGGATTGTAGAAGGCTGTGAGAAAAATTGGTTTTTGTTGACAGAGCAGGTCACTGGTGATGGAAACCTTTAGGAACACAAGTAGACTTCCATTACTGCTTTAGGGTGTGTTTTGACTTTGCATTTGCTGAAAATTGCATTCACTGTTATTTCTTATATGTTGGGGGGGTTTTGCTTCAGATTCTGAGCTGTTTTGTATATCCCAGTTTCAATACTAAACATCATTGTTTCATTCAAAATTACAGATTTTTTTTTTTTAACTGAAGCATGTTTTCCTGTTTAGCCATGACAGTGACTCTTGACTAGTATATTGCCTTCTGGTTTAGACTAGTTCAGATGCTTCCTTTCTTCCTCCTAGCATGGGAAAACAGATCAAGATTCTTTACACTTAAAAGTAGTTCTGAAACGTTAAAAAAAGCATTAGTGTCAAGCTCTCCCCTAGGGTTAGAATATCCATAAAGGAGATTATCCTATGCTACGATTGCCAGTGTAGTATCTATGGATTTTCCAAACAAAGTAGCTAGTCCGTATTGATAAAAGTCTAAATTAGAGTTTGCTTGCGTAATTGCTTTAGTGCTATAAAACCACTGTTCCTTCCAACTTGCACAGGCTTTCTGCAATTTTTTTTAATACAGATCTCAAAGAAGTAGTTGGTATGCTCTCGATGGGGGCCAAAACGCTTTTAAGCTGCTTTTGTTACAGTCTTTTTTGTTAATTTCTTTTGCTAAGATAAAACATTTATGGATCGAAAGATATGTAAACCATAGTGAAAAATTCATAAGAGCTTAGAGAAGATGTAAATTCCATCTTTTTCTTGTCTGTTGAGGAAGACTGGTTATTTGTATGCAATTCTGGATTTTTGGAAAAGCATTGCAGTTTTTAATGCTTGACTTCTAAACTAAATTTACCTGAGAAGCTAGATTATTGCTGTTGAATAAAAACTGAGAAGGCCAGTTTTGACAAACAGGCTGCATGTTTGTGAGTTCTGATTTTTTTTTTTTTTTTTTACGGTGCTGGTTCTGTACTGAAGAAGAGCTCTCCTTTGAAAGACGTAGCACCTGCATGGTTTTTTTCTGTTTGCTACCACCAGGTTAGAAAATTGGAGGCTGTTGTCACTTAGCATGTTCTTACCCTATTCCACATGCCCCCCTCTATGTAGACTTTGACATAGAAACAAACAGCAGTAATACTTCTTGTCAATAATGAAAAGTGCATTGTTCATATTATTTTTGTTTAAAAGCACCAGATTCTGGGAGCAGTAACAATGATATTAGGACAATTTTGGTAGAACTTTGCATTCTAAAAGTTCATGATAGTATGATAGATTTCTAAGCAGAGAAGTTGTTGCTGAATGTAAGAGGAAGTAGTTTCAGTACTTCTCTCTCCAGTCTCAGCTTTCTTGTACTGGATGAGGAAGACTGTCATGAAATGGTACTTTCAGTTGCTGGAAGTTTTTGCTTTAATGCTGTAGAACATGAACCTTGCTTCGTTCTTTAAGACCTTTCATGCCTACACAGTAATCCTTCTTTCTCCATGCATTTCTACTGCTTAAACGTGTGACTTTAAAAATCAAACCCAAAGCTGTGATTTGTCTTGAAGCTCCAAATGGGCAAGTCTGTTTATAAAACTGAAGCAAGTAGCAGTCATTTGCTTTTCACAGCCCATCCAGAGCTGATCTCACCCTGGGCTCTGTTGGAGCTTGGACAGCCTGGCAGTCCATGTCCCCAGCAAATGGGATACTTTTGGCCCTGTCCATACAGAGCCTGGGTTTGGCTGCTGGGGTGCAGTGAAAGCCATCTCCCTTGTGAGGGATGTTCAGCAAGACCCTTAACTCACAGAGCTCACCAGTGTCTTTGGTAGGTAAGTGTTGCTTGTGGGTATTCCTGACAATACTTGCAGCATTTGCAGTAAAATTGTTGAGACTGGTACTGTTTGATTTTGCAAGACACATTCCTTTTGAGACTAATAGAGACTTCAGATGGTTGCACTATACTTCTATTTTGTCTGAGTGTTTCTGTAGTTGCTATGACTTGCACATAGGTGTTCAGTTTGTGATAGTTACCATATGGTTAGGATGATTATGTCTTTCCAGGGTTTCAAGGTAAATGATATTCAGAATTTCATCTGAATAGATGGCCAAACTCAGGAGAGAAATGGTGTGCAGAACTCTTTCAGATCTTGGTTAGAACAACCTCCCCAAACTGTTCATTTTATGTAGCTATTTATTTTGGCTGTAAGTGACGTTTCAAAAGCTTCTTCTGTAAGGAATTATTTATTATAATTTTCTCTGCTGTCAGTAAGGAAGAAGGTGCATCTTTTTGCATCTCCTTGCCCCAGAAAATTGTAAACTTTGCATATAAAGTTGGGTCAAGTAGCCTAATGATTAAGAAGCATCAAGATCTGCATGGGTGCTGGGTATTATCACTGTATTGTTCTTTTGTTCTTGTCTGCCTCCCCTGCCCTACCCTCATAAACCTTAATTTTCACTGAGAAGCTGTGCAACTGCTGTAACTATGCACACTTGAATATAAAAGTTCTTAACTTCCAGCTAGCACAAGTAATTTGTTTGGGTTGTTTGTTTTTTTTTCTTAAACTGGAACAATTTTGTTGACAATTAGAAAACCCTGCAACTGGTAGAAACCTTAAAAAATATCCAACAAAAAATACACAAAAAACAGTAGACCCAGCAAAAACCCTGAAACCTAGAGGTGCTTCAGTTTACAGGACTGTACTTAGATTTGTTATAGGTAATAAACGAATCAAGCCGAATTAAATATTAAAAAAGCAATTTTTATTTTTGTGACCAAAAATACGGTCCTGGGAAGCCACAACCGAAAAAGGCAACATCGAGCCCAGAGTTGGTGCTGGGTGAACACGCCGCTGATGATCTGACCTCTATCACATCAGATCCCCCTGTGTTCACACTGCCCTCTTGGTTGGTCCTGTTTTTATACTGTTTTTCGTAGCCTGGAGGGGGACAGTTCTTTGTTTCTTTCAAGTTTAGTTTTGGTGTCCACACCAGACAAAGTCCTTCCTGCTCCTTGATGAACCTTAATGGGATTTTGTGTCTGTGGTGTATTCACATATAATTGCCTTTGGGTGGGTGATTTCTGCTTGCGGGAACCAGGGTCTTGAAATGTGCTTCCTCTTGGGGGAGATGATTAGAGTTTTGGGAAATGTTATTGATATGCTGCTCCCCTGTAAGTTTCTCGGCTCCTCCTGGAGATGGGTACTTGACTTTTTCTTATTGCTGATCTCTTCTTGGCAGATATTTAGACTGCTGAGCCAGGCGTGTAGCTATGTTGATTTCCCTAGTTCTGAGTGGTGAGGCAACCTGTTCCCCAGCTGTGGCCAAGTTTCTCCATTTCTTTACATTTTATTTTACAAACTTATTTTATACCATACAAATCACGAATTACAATATGACATATATCACAATCCCTCCCCTTCTATATAAACACATTAATTCGTGTTCCCCTTTTTAATCCTCCTCAGATTCCTCCATTCTTCTACTGACTCCTCTCGATAATCTGTATAGGGGAACTGATTTTTCTCTATTTGTCCTTCAAATTTTGCCAGCGCCTCTATTGCCCTGGTGTTCACCTCCCCTCTCCCTAATTTCATTATTTTGGAGGCTCTACCATTCACCCTTCCTGATGCAAGTTCAGGATCCATGGGCATAGCTGCAATTTGCATGCCCTGTACCACCGAGTGTATTAGTCTAATAAAACAAGGTATTAAACATGGTATGAATATGATTCCTGCCAATGAACACAGAATAAAGAATACTACTTTTTCCCACCAAGCTCCTGGGAATAACTGGTCCCACCAAGAGGCCTGGAGAATGGAATTCCATTTTTGGACTGGAACATGTGCTACCCTCTTTATCTCTGCTGCAAGACCCCTTATAGTTTCTCCGTAATCATCAATTTCGACACAGCATTCAGATTTGTTAAATTTCCCACAGACTCCCCCTTCTTCAGCTAACAAATAGTCTAATGCTATTCTATTCTGGTATACAAAAGCTCGCATCTGGGAGTGCTGTTTAGCCAACAGCTCGAGGGCATCTGACGGCCTGCAGCCTTATTAACCTATTCAACAGGTACACCGGAGTTCGGTACCCCCAACTTCCATCTTGTGCCCATGTTGCAGGACCATAGTATTCTATTATTCTTTCAGCTGGCCACTCTTCCCCTCCCCAAACTTGGCTGCCACCCACATCAGGGAGCTTCTTCCTTAATTCCCTTTTTTCTCTATTCAGTGTCTCGTAGAGAGGTGCCCCCAGGAAAGTACTGTCAGACCTTGGCAAGGTAAAGAAAACAGGCTGAATTATCCCCAGAATGCATGACCCCTTCCATTTTTGTGGTAATTCACTGTATGCTTTCTTCCCACATACCCAGTATATCCCATCAGGAGCTTTCCATGTAATTTTTGTAATTACTGGTTCAGCCCAGTAAGTGCTTAATTCTCCTAGTGATTGGTAAGGATTAACTCCAGAGCCTTTGTTCCAGCAAAGTCCAATTTTGTCACTGCATTCGTAATTCTTTTTATTTTCTAGGCTCCAGTACCCAGGAGGGGACTCTGGTTGCCAAATTTTGCTTTTGTTATTTGAATTTATGGCTAAGGAGGAGATGCACAGGGTGTATCCCACTACCTCAGCATATTCCTTTCCCTC
>VRYO01002734.1:35556575-35590573 GCA_009812075.1 Sialia sialis | reverse complement strand
CTCACTCGTTCCGCCAGAGGAAGCGGGCAAGCCCCGGCTCGCTCGCAGCAGCGGAGGGGGCAAAGGCGGCTCGTTCACTCATGTGAAGGTGGCGAAGCCGGGCTGGCCTCGCAAATCCAGCGGTGGCCCGCCCCCTGCTCGTCAGTGGCTCCAGCTCACCGCCCACCCGGCAGTGGCTCCGCTGCAGCTCACTCCCTGGCCAGCTCTCACTTCCGGGTTGGCATTTCACTGGGATTTGTCCATAGATAAGCCGCACCTGAATATAAGCCGCACTACTGGGGTAGGCTGGATTCTTCAATGAAAAAGGTGCAGCTTATATTCGTGAAATTACTGTAATTGCCTTTGGGTGGGTGATTTTTGCTTACAGGAACCAGGGTCTCGAAATGTGCTTCCTCTTGGGGGAGATGATTAGATTTTTGGGAAATGTTATTGATATGCTGCTCCCCTGTAAGTTTCTCGGCTCCTCCTGGAGATGGGTGCTTGACATTTTCTTATTGCTGATCTCTTCCTGGCAGATATTTAGACTGCTGAGCCAGGCGTGTAGCTATGTTAATTTCCCTAGTTCTGAGTGGTGAGGCAACCTGTTCCCCAACTGTGGCTAAGTTTCTCCGTTTCTTTATTTTTTTATTTTACAAACTTATTTTATACCATACAAAACACGAATTACAATATGACATATATCACAGATTCAAAGTAGGCATCCCTTAGCAGGGAATGTGCTGGGGTTTGCAGAACCTCTGCCTGCTCCCATCAGTCTGTGCAGTCACCTTTGCATCCTGATTTGGACTGTGTGGTGAAGCCCAGTAGGAGCCTGTGGCATTGTACCTTGCTGAGGACTATGCTCTAAGTTAGTCCTCACAGGGAGAAAAGTGGCTCTATTTTCACTGGTTGCCAAGAGTAAAATTGTTCATGGAATCCTGTTGTTGAAGTGCTCTAAAGAATCTTTCTTATTTTCCCCAAGGGGAGAGGAGCCCATTGTTCTCTTTCCTTGTATAGAATGGTTTGAGTTGGAAAGGACCTCAAAATTCATCCAGTTCCAATGCCCCTTCCATGGGCAGGAGCACCTCCCACTAGAGACCAGGTTGCCCAGAGCTCCAGCCAGCCAGGTCTTGAACACCTCCAGGGATGGGGAATCCACAGCCTCTCTGTGAAACCTGCACCTCACTACCTGTATAGAAAAGAATTTTTTTCCTAATATCTAATTGGAACCTGCCACCCTTAGTTTAGAGCCATTTCACCTTGTTCTATCACTCCACGCCCTTGTGAAATGCTTCTTTACAGCTTTCTTCTAGGCTCCTTATAGGTCCTGGAGAGCTGCTCTGAGGTCTCCCTGAAGCTTTTTCTTTTCCAGGCTGAGCAGCCCCAGCTCTCTCAGCCTGTGTTTGTAGGAGAGGTGCTAGTGTGATCAACTGTGCTGTGTGATCAACTTAAGGGCTCTCCCCAGGGCTCATTCCAACAGGTCAAAGTCTTTGTTGTGCTGGCTGTCCCAGAACAGGACACAGCACTCCAGGTGGAGTCTCACTAGAGCAGAGCAGAGCACAGGGGGAGAATCACCTTCCGTGGTCTGCTGGCCACGCAACTTTTGATGCCGCCCAGGACACATTACATTCTCTGTGCTGCAAGCGCACATTGCTGGGTTACAATGAGCATCTTCTCCACCCACACACCCAGGTCCTTCTCCACAGGGCTACTCTCAATCCACTCTAAGCCCAGTCTGTACTTGTGCTTGGGTTTATCCCAATCCATATGCAGGACTTTGCACTTGGCCTTGTTGAACCACATGAAGTTCACACAGGCCCACCTCTCAAACCTGTGAGGCTCCCTCTGGATGGCATCCCTTACTGCAGTGTGTTCACCACACCACATATCTCGGTATTGCTGGAAAAGTTGCTGAGGGTGCACTTGACCCTACTGTCCATGTCACTGACAAAAATGTTAAAAAGGATCAGCTCCAGTACTGACCCCTGAGGGACATCACTCATCACTGTTCTCCACTTGGACATTGAGCTACTGACCGCAGCTCTTTGAATGAGGCCATCCAACCACTATTTTATTTATTAAGGGTCCATCCATCAAATCCATGTCTGTCCAGTTGAAAGCCAAGAATATTGTGGAGGATAGTATCACATGCTTTTCACAAGTCCAGGTATGGACAGTCCACCACTGCTGCAACCCCATCATAGAAAACCAGCAAATTTCTCAGGCATGATTTGCCTTCAGTGAAGCCAGTGCTGACTGTCACCAGTCACCTTCTTATTTTCTATGTGCCTTAGCTTAATTTAAAGAATGATCTGTTCCATTGTCGTGCCAGGCTAAGGTGAGACTGACAAGCCTTTGATTGCCTTGGTCTTCCTTATTTCTTTTTTTTTTTAATAGGAATTCTATTCCCCCTTTTCCAGTCAGTGAGAACTTCACAAGACTGCCACTTCCTCAGGCAGTTGCCTCAGGACCTGTGGCTGTATCTTACCAGGTTCCATGGACTTGTGCACCTTCAGGTTCCTTAGATGGTCTTGAACTTGATCCTTTCCTGTAGAGGACGTTACTTTTTCCTAGTTCTCGCTTTCACCCTCTGCAAATTGGGCAGTGTGGCTGAGCACTTGCTGCTAAAGACCAAGGCAAAATAGTCACTGAGTCCCTCAGTCTTCTACACATTCTGGGTAACCAGATCTCCCATATCTTTCCTGAGAGGACCTAGGTTTTTCCCAGTCTTTCTTTTATTAGTGATGTGCCTAAAGGAGTTTTATTTTTTACCTTTAATGCACTTGGATAGATCTACCTCTGCCAGTTTTTCAGCTTTCCTAATCAAATCCCTGGTTGTTCAGACAATTTGTCTGTATTTGTCCCTGGCTATCTGTCCTTGCTTCCACCCTCTGTAAGCTGTTTGTGTTTGTGTTGTGTTTGTTCATCCATGCAGGTCTTCTGGTGTTCTTCACTATTTCCTGAACTTTGTAGGGATTAATTGCTTTTGAGTCTTTGAATATCTCCAGCTCTATTGGGCCCCTCTTCTGTCTAGGGCTCTATCCCATGGCACTCTATCAAGGGGATCCTTGAAGAAATCAAAGTCTGCCCTCCTCATGTCTGAGGTAGTGAGCTTGCTGTGCACCCTCCTGGCTTCCCTAAGGATCTTGAACTGAAGATCAAGTATATTTTATGCCTCTTTAACCATCCTGTTAAATGTCTTTTGATATTAATAATAAATAGAAAGTGGGTTCTGTTTTGTACTGCTGGTACCAGTTGCATTTTTTCAGTTTTGAAGAGCTGCATCTTCTCTTAGTTCCTCAACCTCGCATGCTAGAAATCTGGAAGCTGCTTTCTGGTGTAGATGTCCTCCTATAATTTGGGACCTGTGTGAAGATCAGGTTCCAGATCTGTCCCCTCATTTGATCTTTTACAGTTTTATGTGTCTGGTGGTTGTTCTTCTTGACTGACCTGTCATGGAATCAAACTAGAGAAACTTTTATACAAATCATACTATTAGACGAAAGTGCCCTGACAAATGTCCTGGGAGAAGTGGTGGTTTCCCCCTCTCATCCTTACATCTTTCCTGGGGTTGAAGTGGCTGTGAGGATTGATGGCTTATAGTGGTTTACTTTAGAAGCTGGAAACCATGGAAGTTGATAAACCTTGTTTTGCTGTTGTGCCAATACAAAAGAGATGCGCGTCTTTATTTAGAAATACTGCAAACACATTGCTAGCTACCGTATTTCCAGAATGGGTGATTGGTTCTTAGGTGAAGCATGCAGAGCAAGAGCACTTTATGCATTGTATGGGAATTGTTTATGCCTGGAAATTGTTCTTCTGGGGTAAATTATTCACGAAGCTGGGTCACTAGACAGCTGCAAGCTACCCAAATACATTGATTATGTACAGATAAGAGACTTTAACATATCCATTATTTGTGTGTAATGGGTACCAGAACAGTGCATGTTTCTTTGACCTTTCAAAATTTCTGTACCAACTATCACCAACTATCAAATATTGTGCTGCTATATAACACTTAGGGTGCTATAACTTAAATGATTGTGTGGATTAAACAGATGAAGAGAAAATTTATTTTTCTCCTAATCTTAGTAATACTGGGTGGGTGGAGGTTCACTCTAGGTTTGGGTTTGTTTGTTTGTTTGGGTTTTTAATTTTTTTCTTTCTCCCTATATTTTTTAAGTGATTCTGGCACCTGATACAGAAAGCTTGATCCAGAATTTTGGCTGCATTTAAAAGCTGAATAACTGTGGCACTTAGTATATATGGTCTAGCATTTGTGGAGGTGTTGTGGTAGCTCTTTAATGCAAATAATAGGGAGCAGAATAAGTTCATTACATTGGATTCTTTCTCCAGTGTGCATTTAAAGATGACCTCACTTTAATCTTTTATAAATGTGACTACTTGTGATATTTCCCTTGCTGCTGACCAGATGGTGATAGTAATGACTGAAAAATAAGCTCCCTTCCACGATGAATGGAATTTATCAGCTGCTGTTTTTTGGCAGGGGTGGGAGGGAATGTGTTGTAAAATGATGCTGACTGGTAGTTTGCTTCCTCCATCACTGTTAAAGACAGAAGTTCTGTGGGAAAGAAGTTGGTTGGATGTTTCTCTGATATGGAAAGTGAATCTTTTTATCCTTTTTGATCACGTTTTAATGCAACGGGGATTCCACTCCAAAATATGTAAAACAAAGCTGGTATTAAGTAAAGAGTAAATGCTTGAGAATCTTTTCCTCTTCCTTTAGGCTTGGTAAAGAGCTGGACTAAAGGCTTATTTTTACATTTGCTTTTAATAATTTGATTTTTTTAAAATTGGAAGATTTTGCAGATTTTGCCAAAATATTAATATTATATTCATTAATGTTATAAATATTTAAGAGAACAGAATTCGAGTGTTCTTTTTCAGAAGGTTAACAGTAGCATCTCCAAAGAAAAGATATAATGCAGCTCCTTTTCATTTTTAAGAACTGACAATATCCTCTAAATGGCTTTGTCTTGTATATTTAGGTAAAGATAAATATTTCAAAATAATGAGTCTTTTTTTCTGTGGATATTAACGTTTTTTGGATAATGGTAATTCAATTAGCTGTACCATATTTTTAAAGAGTTGGTAATACCCCTAGCAAATAACATTACAGACCTATTACATATATATTATCCTTTATTTTTTTGCAGTTGAAGATGTTATAATTTTAGTTAGCAAGAAGCAGTTTGTCAGTTTATCAGTCTTGAGATATGTAGTGTGTGACTTGACTATTTATATAGATATGCCACAGACTTCTCAATCAAGAAGGAAGAAATGGCAGAGGTTTGGGGATTTTTCATGCATGTCATCCTGTTGGAAAGAGTGAAAAGTAACAAACTTCTACTTCCAGTATGAGAATCTGGAGGAAGTAGTTAATTTTATTAATATTCTTAGGTAATTATGTGTGTGACTTTGAAGGTTTCCATGTACTTCAAAGAGTAAAAGGCTTGTGTGTAGTGCCAGAAATTTATTCAGAGGCTATTTCTGTCAGCTGGGGAGGAACATATTCAGTCTCATTCTTCATATTGCAGTAGTCCTACTTATCTTCCTGGTCTCTCTGTTCTGTGAAGAGGTACAGTGGCTGTGGTTGCTTCTCTGCAGTTTGGAGGGTCTGAAGCTGGAGAGAAGAGGTACCTTGTCCTTCTGTCTTCCATGATTCATTGTTTGTGGGGGGCAGAGTTCCTCACTGTTCATCAAAAATTAATGTTAAGTAGTTTCTTACTAAAAGAAAAGCAGCAATAGACCAAATAATGTCATCTAAAGATTGACATTTCTAAAGAGGACATTTCATTAAAAGAAAAAGAAATTATTTGGAGTTTTTATAAAAGAGAGAAAAACAGAACTAAGAGAGCATAGATCTTAAGTATTTTTTAAATGGCCATGAGGTGTCAGTGTACATCCAAAAAGAAACTTGGGTGGTCAAAACTTCTGGAAAAAATAGTTGGTTGCCTTTATTTTCTAGAGCCTGGAATAATCTCTAGGGGAGAAGGTTACAACAGCTGAGTCAAGGCTATAAAAGTTTATATCTGCATGACTTACAGGTTACATTTTTATAGTTATGTGATGTTTTTTAACCAAGATGTGTAAGTTTATTGATGTATTTCTAGACTCTATTTTAGTTTGCAAACGAGTTCATGAGTTCAGTGGTGGTCTCTCTTCATTGCCCTGCATTATGAGGGTGCTGGTTGCATGAGGTGTTTTCTGGGGAAGACACTCAATAGCTTGGTATGTAAGATATAAACAAATGGGACTATTCTCAACCATAATACTGACTTCTTGGGACTAAATATTGAAGTCTTCCTAACATATTTATATTTTATAGAAATCTGGTATTTGTTTTTCATAAGACTATTATAAAATAAAAGTTGTCTTGCCAAAAAGAGGTAGAAAACAATTGCATACAAGATGCCCTGTGGCCTAGTTTTTGCAACAAAACTTGACCAAATACTCTCCCTTTCTATACCCACTTATTTGCTGAGTGAGGTTTGGTTATTTGTAGGTTCTAAGATATCTAATCCTAAAGGAGCTTTAGAGGCAAGTGGGTATAGAACTTAATTTTCTTAATATTTTGTGTAAGTAATATGCAGCTCATGTGTTGCGTTTTGATACCATCTTTCTGATTCTCTATGGTAATATTCCTTTATACTGCAATTTGCTGGCTCTTAGGAATGCAAAAATTTACTTTGCAAGTTCTCCTCTAGGTGTCGTCTTAATTGAATAAATCACCGATTGAGGACAGTGTTAGGAAAATTTTGGAAGACATGAAGCCCAAAATAATCCTGATTGAAAAAATACAACCTCTGCCCCCCCATCCCCACCCAAACTCACAAGCTTTAAATCATGTATGGATAATTGTGTAAAAGTTGTAACTACCTTGTTGTGCTTGTATTTAATACATAAATTGCTTGTTTGTGGATTCTGGATACATAATTGGTTTTGTCTGCTTTTTTTGAAATCTGGTCCCTAAAAGTCTGTAGTATTTTTTTTATAAAGCCATGTGCTTTAAAAATACTGTTAGTATTTTAGGGACAGTTTGATTAACACAATCTGTGAAACATTGCAAAATGTTCTTGTGTTTTTTTAAAGGAAATTTACTTGGAGCAATTTACCTATTGAATCATGGGAGAAACTTAGAATTGTTTACATAAACTATGATTTTGTGTAATTGAAAAAATTTAAGGAGTGATATATTTGGTTGTAATAATGTCCAAGTCTGGAAAAGTTTTAAGTGTCATGAAAACTGTTTCGAGATATTTTAAGGAAAATACAAGGAATGGAATAGTTCTGATACATGGTTGGTTAGGGGAGCTCAGTTGATGGGTGTGGGTTTGCAAAGCCCATCACTTGCAGTGAGCAGTTTGAATGCTCCCACTGCTCTGTGGCAGCTGCAGGCCCATGGTGAGCTGGCTCACACAGCTCACCAGCAAAATAAAATGTAAATAGAGGCAGTTGGGTCATACAAGTTGCCTGTGCTGGCTCAGGAAAGGGATGTGAATGTGCAAGGATCATGTGGGGAAGGGAGGAGTGAAGAGTCTGTCTGGTGAGCAGCAGTAAAAAGCAGACCAATACACTTTTTCAAATGTATTTTAAAAAAACTCCCACCAAACCAACCTACAAATAACAAGTAAATTACTAGGGTGGTGAGAATTTAATTAGCATTCTAAAATAATACTCTGTTGCTTAAAAAGTCTATTACCAAATGAAATTTCATAAAATGCAAAGTACTTTTTAAATCTTCTAAATACAGAATTGAAAGATGGATAGGAAAAGTAACTAAGGAGTGAAGCTTGTGTACATGCTTTTATCCTGTAGTGATGTGTAAGAGCCCCCGTGAAAGCTGCTTCCCTTGTGGGCATTGTGGGGAGAACTCCTTGGAAGGTTTGAAGCAGGCAGGGAAGATTTTTGTCTGCAGCTGTGTTTCTCCTTGCTCAGTTTGGGAAAAGCCGCATCTATTTTGGCAGCTGCAGAAGTTTTAGATGAGCTCTCATCCTGTAGTAGCGCCTGTGTGTGTGTGAATATGTGGATTTTATCCAGCTGTGTTTTATAGAGTGTTTTCAGTTGCCAGAAAGGAGCTTTTTCTTGGACATGACGGAGGTGTAAGGGGTTCCTAAAAACTTCTAGGAAGTTTAGCTTTCCCCAAGCAGCAAATCCTGATGCTTGAGGCAGCTATTGACACACACTGTTTTAAAGACGACCAAAATCATTTGTGTACAGTGACACTGACTGTTTACATATTGAAGAGAGAAAAAAAATGTGGTATCCATAGCAACTGGGAATCATTTTGCTCACTTATGTACAGTATTTTGAGTTCTTGGTATGTATGGAAACCAAAATTCCACATGTGAGCAAGCCAGCTGAAGCTGTGGCTTCTGTGGTCACAATCTATTCCTATCTACCCAAAACTGAATTAAAAGTATTGCACTAGTGGGAATGCTATATGCATTTTTAGTATTATAATAGTTAATTATTTATGTAAAAGTTTGTTCCAACTCTTATAACTCTTCTGCAAGAGAGAACTGATTTTGAAAAAGTTTTCTTTAAATGAAAACTTAAATCTTCTAAAAAAAAATTAACGTATTCAGGACCTTTCCCTCCCAAACTCCATCCTGGAAAAAACACCCTCACCATTAAAGTGTGCCCCCTTTTTCGCCTCCTCTGTCCCTGCAACAACACCCATCCCTGGGTGGAACAGGGAGGGGGGCAGGCAGATTGTACCATCACATGACTAATGAGTAGGAAAATCTGAACAGAAACTTTTAAAGGCCACATTTTTTCTGTTTTCTTTCAGACCCATGAAATAATTCAGCCTCTTCCTCCCTTCAGTATTACAGACTCACTCACCTTTCTACTAGGAAAGTTTCAGTAGTGATAGAAGTATTGAATAGGTATTTTGAAGGAGCAGATTTTGTAGTCGTTTTCTTCTTGACAAAATCAGAGCTTTGTTTTGAATAGCAGAAACTGTGTGGCCCTCTTAGAAAATATATGCTGCTATCACTCTGTCATTCTAAATAGTTTCCTCTAGATAATGCATTTTAGTTATTTTATTTATCAGACTGAGTGAATAGCAGACATACATTTGAAGCTGAGTGAACTTTCCTTCCCTAAGATGGTCAGATTTGGAAGTGTTCTCTTCCTGATGCTGCCCTTCTAGTAGAGGTAAAGCAGCCTGTACTGTATAGTTGCTCCTATTTAGGTTTTATCTTTGTTCCTCAGTCCAAGCTATGTTATTTCCCCTTTTGGTCATTTAACCACTGGAAGCCAGTGAATGCTGTTCAACACTTCTTGGGATGCATTGCTCTGCTCTGGTTCTTAGTTTTTCACAGGGTGTTCATTACTTCTCACTCTTAATTGGTTATGTCTTCTTTCTTTTGTGATTGGATTTACATTGTTAGTATTTGCTGATAGAATAACACAACTGTGAGTCTAAGCAAAACATGATAAAGCCCTGCTAATATTGCTGAAATGAGGCAGGTAATAGACTGTTTGCTGTAGCAGCATATCAAAGCTGATTCTTGCAAATACTGCTAAAATCAAACTTAAATAAGCATAATTAGGAGCTGGAAGTCAGTGAGCTTTCTGACCTTGGCTGGCAGAGATAGACCCACTGAGCTTCTTGGATTTTGTGCTTTGGGAGGAGGTGGGGTGGCAAAATAAAAAAAACCACCCCAACTCCTTCCTTTTCACTAATTCTCTGATAGTTGAATGGTTCTGTTGAAAGCGGCTCTGTCACTGTTGTTTATTTTTTAGAATAGGCAACTGCTGTTTGTTACTTGAGAAAAGCAACTGGTTCTGGAAATGTTCTAAACTGATGTGAGTCATCACTGAAGGATTTAAATAGTTGAATATGATGTTTGTTTCCTCCCCTCCATGGCTCAAAATGGTATGAATCATTTTTTTTTAGTGTTTCCCAGATAATAGTCTGAGTGGAAGTGGTATGTGTTTCTGACTCAAGTTCCTAAATGTTGGTGGAGCACTCCCAACCACTGCTGATTTTGGTCATTTGGGAATTCCATAGGAACTTCTGACAAATGTATAAAAGCAAACATTTTGTAACGATGGCAACTTACCCACAAGGATTGATGTGGTTCGTGACATAAAACTTTGAACGTCCTCTTCTGGCTGGCACAACTGACTTGACTTTTCTATCTAAAGTGTGTTAAGTGGTATAGGATAAAAATTCAGTCATAAGAATTGCTTTTCAAGTGTGTAGAATGCTAGAATTTGTGTTACATTTTTATATGGCTGCCTGCTACTGTTCCTATCTTCCAAAACTGAGGTGTTTTTTATGAACCTATATCTCTGTAATTTCATGTGTGCTTAGCCAATTTCAGGTTTCCTTGTTCTTTCTACATAACTCAGACCATCAAAAAATGCATACTCCAGTGTTAACTGAAATGATGCTGAAAAAAGTTAGCTAGTGAATTTCACGGGGGAAAGAAAACAGGAAAAGGAAAAGAATGGGCACATCTGTGGTAAAGAATGGTATTAGAAGAATGACCTGGATGTGACTTGGAAAGGACTAACCGATTTGTCTGTCATCCCAAGCGCATCAAACTCGCTGCAATGAAAGGTTTTATATGTCATCAATATAGTGGAGTTTGGGATTGAATCAGAGTGGTTACTCACCATAGGCAGCAGAGCAATTCTCATTTCTAGAAATCTATCTGACTACCATTTTGTTCTTCAGAAGCTCAGCAGGATGGCAGCCCAGCAGAGTTTTAATAAGGAAATTATAAACTTTATGCCAGATGTCTGGGATCCAGTGAGAACCTCCTCATTTTCAGTGTCAACACCAGCACTGTCCAGTGCTGAATCTGGGTATTTTGCATTGTGCTGCCTTTTCTTTAAGGGGTTTCCAGCCTTCCAGCTAAAGAATCAAAATTAGAAAAAGAGCAAAGGATAAAGGTTATTGGTTTACAGCCCATCCAGCTAAATGAGCCTTTCTGGGAAAGCTAAGCCCTACAGACCAATTGTAATGTGTTCCTAATCATCAGCTGGAAAAACAGCAGTTTATTCAACCAGAAAAGCATTCAAATCCAGGGAAACTGGGACTTGTTCTATTCCCAGGTAGCAATGAAATACCACACTCAGGTTTGTTTTTTTTTTTTGAGTAAGCAGCTGCCAGGTGAAAATTGCTTCTTTTCCTAGGGATACAAACATAGAGAGTTGTTTTCAGTGCATCAGAGACAGAAGAAGCCTGTTATGCCATACATTAGAAAATCCCAAGGAATTTCTGGCATTCAAGGATGCCGTCTCTGGGAGGCTTGTGGTGCTCTTGTGTGTTCTAGTGTCTGTCCTTGAATCCCATACGCTGTTCACTAACGCCTTAATTCCTACTGAAGAGGCAAGAGCAAACCTATTGCATGGTGAAAGGCAATGTTATGTTGACCTTCTGTGATTTGGGGTAGTTTTTCTGTAATGAATAATGAGTTTGATTCCTTTTTTTCTCTGCAGGAACAGTACTGCAGGAAGAAATTTTCAAAGAGGAATTATGTAAAATCAGCACTTCCTCTGTTCATCTTGAGCGTGACTATAGATCAGTAGAAAAACAGATCAAAGGAGATGTGCTAATTCTCAGTGTATGTGTGTGCCCACAGGCCCAAAGGGAATTCTCTTAGTTGCTTTAGCAGCTGTCCTAATATAATTTAGTAGGATCATATTTTGTTAATTTATAGGAGTGTGTACAGTATTGGTATAAACACTTTCAAAGCAAGGTGATAGAAGATATAAAACTATGATTAGGAATTCTGCAATTGTTCATTTGCTCCAGCCAAGCTACCTGTTTCTTCTCCTTGGGAAAAGGTATTAGCATTGTTCCCTGAAGCATCAGGCTGTCAGTGCCAGCTGTGACAGTGGGTTGGTCTTCCAGTGTGTCAGGGCTGTTATTTTTGCTCTGCTCTTGTTGGCGTTGCTGTCCAGACTCACCTCCCAGCGACAGGCTGGGTGTGCTGGGAGAGGGTGGTTGACATGTGGAAGAGCAAACAGGGGCTGCTGAGACTGAACCTTTTGATTTTTGTTTTACTTTCGTCAACTCTACTTTTAGAGCTGGTGAGCACAGCTGAAATTGCTGCCCTCAGTAATTATTCCTGGAAGGACACCATGGTGGTTATTGCAACTGATGCTGTTTTCAGTGCCAAAACCCAAATTGGCCATGGACCTGGTCTGAGCTGGAAGCAGCTAAGGAGGCCAGAAGAATTGTTCCTATCAGTTTCTTTTCTGCCTTTGCTCTGCTAGCAGGTGGAAATACTTTTAACAAACCTGTGGGTCTTGCTTTTTGTATTATGAAAACATTATTTTTAAAAGCTGTCATGCTTGCAAAAACCTTAAGTGTACAGCTAATAATTTTGTGTTTGTGTGGGTTTAACAAATGTTGAAGTGTTTTGCCTGCTTCTCTCTTTGACTAAGCTGATATTTTAATATAATATCTTTTCCATTTTCCAGCAGAAGTCATCTTCTCTCACTTACCTACTCCCAAAAAGACAACCCATCTTCCAAAATCCACACGGCAGTAGCTATAGTAGTTTGTCAAGATCTTTGCTTGTCTTCATGGATGCAAACTTATATTAACTATTCATAACAATGTATGTGGATAGGTGCACCTTTTTGTCCCTGAAACAGGAGTTGTTTTGATTTCTAGTCAATTTTACAATTTGACAATACCACCATCAGACTTGTGTGGCTGTTATTTAGAAAAGCTGTTGGATGTAATAGCTGCCTTCTGTTTCTCAAAAGACAGAGGGGTGGCTGCTGTTGGGTGCAGCTGATAAATCTGAGAACACACATTTTCTACAAAGTACCTTAAGACCATGAATTCAGACAAACTGGAGGACTCCTTTTATGTACTGTGTGTTAATGTAAGATTGAATTGATGATTTTGATTACAGAGTTGTACACTGAAAGTGGACAGAGTACCTCCTGTTGAATTTAAATCTGGCCTAAAGGAAAAGTGTGCTGGGTGATATCCTAGCTAGAAAACATGTTAGAAGATTCAGGACCCTCATATTTTCTTTTAAGAGAAATTGGAGTTGCATTTGCTTTTCTGGGTTTTGGTCTGTGGACAGTTTGATTGCTAGACTCCATATTTTGGATGTCAGATCTAATTTTGTAAGGTATTTACTTACCTTATTCTATGATGGCTGTATGGTCCTTCAGCTAAGAGTTTGTCTGCAGGTGTATTGTACAGACATATAACAGAGAAGTCGTATACAGAAACTGGCTTATTAGACTTTTAACACTTTCAAGGTGTTTTAAACATGCTACAGGATGTTTAAGTATACAACTGAATTTTGTCTGAATCACAGACATTTCTGTTATTAATTTTTCTTATGTTGCTCCAATTGAGAAAAGTTAGAATGAATGCTGGATTATTTTTCTTCTTTGTGTTTGTGTTTCAGTTTCAGCTGAAATGGCTTTTCAGATACTGGATTTTATTAATTGCCAAATGTTCAAAGATAATATGTGACTATGTGAAATAGATCTTTAGATTAACAGAGCTTGTATAATTGCATGAGAAAAAGTAGGAATTGCCTATGGTATCATGAGGTGCAAGCAGAGCTATTTTGCTTTTCCTTAGAAGCAGGCCAGTGGAGTGCAGGGGTTAAACCATTCTGCAGATGCTCTGGAATAAACAGAACAAAACTGAGAAAAAAGGTACTAATTTCTTGCTTTAGACTGTTCTCTTTCCTGACTCCACCTCATTCCCTCAGGAGTGGGGAGGAAACAGCAGAGGAGTTCAGATGAGTGACTCATGAGAAGTATTCTAGAAGTATTGTAACTTATATTCATGGTGATGCTGAACACTCATCTCTGTCTGTACATGATAAAATCAGTTTATACTGACATAGGAGCATGCCTGTTTACTTTAGAGCTGTAGCTGTTAAAAGCAATATTTGTCTTCTGAAGAAATATACAGATTAGGTGTTTGCCTTACAGAGTTGATAAATGATTTGGTTCTAAGTTTTTTCATTTTTATTGGAACCTGAGAGAACAATTTTCTTCTTTCCTAGATCCTTTTAATCATACAAAATATTACCTGAAAACAGTAACCTCAGCAGAGAAAAAACTTAGTAAATGCTGATTGGCAAGAGAGAAATCTTTATTTGAATAGATTCTTTGATACTGAATGTACTTTGTTTTTTGGTGTCATTAGCAGTGCTTCTACAGTCTTCTGTTCATTTGTTCCTAGAGAAGAGGGCAGATCTATAGAAAAGGTTGATATTTTTAGGTGCTTCAGAGTTCATGTTTTTTATGCCTAATGTAGATGGCAGACATCTGTGTTTTAACCTGAAGATTATAAAAAAAAATATTCTCTTTATATGCACCCATTAAAGACTCTTGACATTGGATTTACTTCAAGACAAGTGTACTTTGAAAAGTATAACGCCTTTTTTTCTTACAGCTATCATGTCAACAAAAAAAGCCTTTATTTTCACAAAAATGCATATCATCATTGCACTTCTAAAAATTTGAGAGTTAAATGTGGAGGTCTTACTTTGCTGACAGATGTTGTGGTGGTCTTTAGATCACTACTCAAACCCCTGTATACATGGCATTCTTTTTAAAAGTTAGGCCATTTTTGAGCCTTCTTTCCTACATCTCATTTCATAAGCTTTCTTATTGGAAATAGATGACATTTGGAGAAGATGGATGGTGATGACCTGCTGTCTTCAGTTATTTTAAGTTTAATTAATACAAACTGAGATGCAATGTTCTTTATACCTTCACAAAGTTCTGTTATGATTTCTAAATTAGTCTCAGGAACAGAAGCTTAAATTAATCATCTTGAATTTCCTCTGCTTTCATTCTCTGTTACTATTAACTCTTCTACACAGAAAGTTAGTTGTTAGATAAGCTGCTGAAAAATGGAAATCTTAGTTTGGTTTCTCACAGTAGAATTCTGAACAGCTTTTGGTTTATAGAAGACCTCGTAGGTAACATTAGAAGCTGCATTTTGTACGCCAGAAGATGCTTTGGATGGCTTTTTTGAAGTTGAAAGAAGAGATGATTAGAGAGGCTGTTTGCATTGAGGTGAAGGCACAGCTTTTGGTTGGAGATGTAAGGGGGAAATGCTGGTTAACTGTGAGCAAAAATGAAATATCCAGAAGTGGGTTTTCCTTTGGTTATGGAAGCAATTGCGCACACACAGTCCTATAGTGAGTAGGGTGTTTTTGCTTACTTACATGGTTTAGATTCAGAAATCAATATAATATTGACTCAGTTGTGTTGGTTCTCTTTCTAATGCAAACTGTGACGTGCTGGCTTTTAACTCTCTGTAGTAAAGTCACAATTCAAAAATCACGATGTTAGGTGAGATATATGCTAACTTGCTTTTGGAAATAGTTTACATTAATTGTATTATAATTATAGCTAAGATCACTAGCATAATTATTTTTGCAATTAACTCAGTGTGAAAGTGTACTTTTTAAGGTAACTATTGAATTTCTAGCTGACTTTGAAGTATTAATTACAAAGGTAGAAAATGGACCAGGTTCAGATAATTTGAACTGAATTAGGCTTTATCTCTATCTAGCAATGTGTCTAGTTGGTAATTCCAAAGAAAGCATATGGAACCCTTGGCATTTGTGTGCTGTATAAATGTACTGACTCTTGAAAAGTGTTCATTTACACTGAACATATGGGCTTAGCTGGAAAACCATTATCTAGGAAGTGTGTGTATCATATGAAGCTTGAGCGAGCATTTTTCCAGTATTTTGTTTTTACGCATAAAATCTGATTTATTTTTTTAAATGCATGTTTTGTTATGCAAACAAGCTGCAGTGTCTGTTCCTTAGGGCATTTTTCACAAATAGAATGCAAGCTCTTTTCTGTGTTGTGGTTGCTGTGTTCCATAGCAGATAGTAGGGTGTTACAATAACTGAGCTTTGAGGATGAACACAGTATATTAGAACTAGTTCTGCTGTGGCCAAGAAGAACACGAGTTGTCATATGTACTCATGTGAATCTGTGTTGCTGCTTTTTAATAAATGGCTGAAATGCTAGAACAAAGCAGTGTGGTGTACAAATCATTGCTCTTTTGTAATTAAGACCAAATGTATGAGATTTCAAAACGAGATTCTATGTAATGAACAGAATATATTTATAAAGGTATTTCTTAGTCTTGAGAAATTTTAATCTGAAATGTCATGATGAATCAGAATCTGGTGCTATATTCTGCCGGGCCAGGACTCTTGAAGTCAGGGAACCCTTGGCCAAGGTACTCTTTTGCACTTAGAAAACTTTCACCTGCATAAAGTGTCAGGGGGAAAGGGAGGAGTTTAAGCAATTTATTATGTTGCAGTGAAGCTACTGAAGACATTTTTGCAAAGAGTTCATGTAAGCTTTTCCTGTCTGTGGCCCCCAAAGGTGGGAATTCAGTATATCTGTTTATATCCAAACCATTTACACACCATTTAAACCTGTATATCTCTCTGCCTGGATTCCTATATGAAACCTGAGTGCAAGTACTTTATTGAAGAGCTATAAACTTGCTCACCATTGACAAGTTCTGCTCTTAGCTGTCACTGAAGGACATCAGAATTGCCTTCCTGCTGCATAGCAGGAGCAAAAACCCTCCCTCTGTTCCTGTAACACTGAAGCTTATCCAGCAACTTTTGACAGAAGCCATTTACATAATACACCCACGAGCCAGCACCATTTAGGCAGATTCAAGCTGAAGTATTTATTCAGCAAGTTGTAGGGCTTCAGATTATACTTCATTATTATGGTATATTTTAATATTATATTTAAATTACAATTGATGTATTTTTTTTTTCAAGTTGAGGTTGTATTTGTCCGCAAAAAACCCCCACAGGTTTGGTCATTAATAGCTGGCTTTTTAATAGCCTATCGCTTTAAGATTTTTCTTTTCATTTAATTTTCAGAGGATTTATGTGTTGCATTTGTTGTCTTCAATGAGTTAAGTGAGGGCGGTTTTGCTGCCCTGACCAATGCCATATGAAAGCATTTAGAAGTGCTGGAATTGTTTACTGCCTGAAGTGTAGTTAGTCAGCAGAGCCAGTACACCACATTTCTTTGCGGCTTTTAGTGGAAAATATTAAACAGTCGCTCTTTCCTCAGTTATAGAATTTTTACGTTTTCAGCTGCGTTAGTCACCGAACTGGCGCAGACTGCAAAGACTGCCCCCAAAAAAAGCAAAAGGCGGGTTTTTTTTGGTGCCAGAGGAAATTGCCCTGGGAGCGGTGGCTGGTGGCTGGTGGCTGGTGAGTTGACATGTGAGCATTACGAGGCATTTCAGCCTGCCAGGCTGCATCGCTGCTGCTCGGCAGCGCTGCCGTGGCAGGGCCGGCGCGCCGCTGCTGCCGCCTCGGACAGCCCAGCTGCTCTCTGAGCTTTACGAGCCGCTCTGCTGCTTGTGTAATTTAATTCGGCAAGGAAAAAACCTGATAAGCACGAGCTCCAACTGAAGAGGAGAACCAGGTTGGCGCAGTGACAGATGTTCGGATAAAGAAGTTGGCTCAGAGAAGATGTAGAGAGTCTGATTTTTTTTCCCCTTTTTTTTTCTTCCCTCTCAATCTGAATGAAGACTATCATGGGAACTGCATTCACTTGATGATCAAAAGAAACACTTGAGTGATGAACTGCTTTTGCAGAAATCGTCTAAGGCAGTGATTTGAGCTTTTGTGTGCAGTAGCTAGCTTGTTTTGCTGAAGCATTCCTCCTCACCAGTGTTTCTGCCTTACGCATTCCTGATGGAGAAGCCCCAGCTACTGCCTGGCGAAGGAAAGATGAACGCTCCGCATTGCTCTTGTCCCTGACGGAGTAACTCCGGCTGCTCTGCTTTCGCTGGATTCAGCCGGCAACATTCTTCAAGGACTTCATTGTCCCTGTGCTCTGAGTCACCGCATGTAAATGTGCTGCAGCCGCGCTGAACGTTGCAGCTCTTTTCTTGCATGGGAAAGGATCCATTTCCTCTGAGCAGGTCCTGAATAACTACCGAACCGAGATGTGTTTTTCTGTCTGCACCGCTTTTGGCATTGAGAAAGGAAGCTGTAGCATGGCAGGATGATCGGGAGGCGCGTTTATTTTCAGTCCCCAGAAAGCCTGTGAGGGCTGATTGAGATTGACCTTGCAGGAGTGGGAATAGCTCCACCGTCTCTCCCGGGGCAATTGTTACTTGTTCCGTCCTCTGCAGGACGGATCGTCTTCTGCAACAATGACTTCACTGTGGGGGTAGAAGGACGCTGTGCAAGTTGTGACATTAACAAAGACAAATTTGCTCCTGAAAAGACAGCTGTGTGCGACACTGAGTGCTGCTTGAATGGAATTGGATCTTGGGATATTTTTATCAGCTGTTCCAGAGTTTTGTTTTTGTGGTTTCGATGCTTAGGGACTTTTTATTTTATAAGGAACAACTTCTTTTCAGCAGTGTCTTGAACATCTCGTGGTGTTTAAGTCTGGAAAATGAAGTGTGAAGGGGGATTGGAATGTCCCTTTCTAGATGCTAAGACACCAGCAGCAGCACTCACAAGTTTGTGAGGGCATGTGAAACAGGTGAAAGTATTTCCTCTATGGTCACTATTGCCATACCTGCAGTCTGCTTCCAAAAATACCATTGCTGGCATTTTCTTGTTTGCTTTTGCTTCCTCAAACGGATCGAATGAGTCGAGTCTGTATTGTTGTTTTGGAGGAGGAGGAAGATGATTCTCCCACATTTATTTCCAGTTTACCTCAGGAAAATGTATCTGTACATTCATCACCCTCTGGAAATGTGCTGGTAAGGCATGTTGTTTGTTGGCATATTTCCTGCTTCTAGTGCTGCCTCAAATACCAATAGCTGTATTCTAAGATTAGGATTAATATGTACAACATTGAAACAAGACAAGGTGATAAAATCTGCATGTAATAAAGATGGAAAAAGATGAACCTTAGAGATAGAATTTCTGCTTGCAAGGGTCCAATCTATTTTGTGTAACCTTATTTATGGTGCAGCAAGAAGAGGTCTTGATTCTTGTGTAATAGCAGTGGGGTTTTAGAAGGCTTGGGGAAATGTATTTGAAGTAAACGGGTTTTCCCTGCTCCACTTCTCACTTTTCAGTAGTACATTTATGCAGTACCACTTTAGAAGCTGATGTGATCATTGTATTATAATAATATGCTGTGTTTATTTTGAGAAATGATAGCGTATATAGTTATATCAAACAAAAGCAATTCTAAGCTAAAATAAAAATTAACATAAGTCACAATCCTGGTAATACTTTAGACTTGAGTTAGCACTTTCTGAAAATGATGAATACTGAGGACTGTGCTTTTATTCCTTTAAATTATTTTATTCTGTCAAGTGACTGACTTAAATCTTGCTAGCATACCTCAGCAGCTTTTCTTACTTACTAAGAAATCCTGCTATATTTAGTAATAGATGTGTGTGAGTGTGAATTTGTTACCATACTTATCTGATGCACTTTGCTTTCCCACTCTGTCTAAACAGGTGAAAGACTTTCAGTAACTTGAGTCACTTGCTAATGTAAAAGGGGATTGTTTGCTTATACTGTATAGAATTTGCAGCATGTAATGACAACCCTAATTTTGTTCTAAGGCATTCTCTTTTCAGCTGTTACAAGCTTGTCTTCTCAGCTTGTTTTTTTTTTTTTTTCTTTCACGTATATATTTAATTGACTTAGAGGATATCCATGTGTTTGAGGTTTTTCAAACTTGCTATTTCTTTGATTCTAAATACTGGTGCTGGTTTCTTTGTTTTACTGCCTGGGATGGGTTTTTTTGTCATCACCTTATGTTTCTGTTACATATCAAAAAAAGTGTATGCATATCACTAAAACCTAAAATGGGGGTTTATTTTAAGATGTGTTTTTTCTTCATTTTAGCCACCATTGGTTCAAGCTATATTTAATGGAGATCCTGATGAAGTTCGAGCACTAATATTTAAGAAAGAAGATGTTAATTTTCAGGTAAAATCAATTATCATGTCCTTGAATAGATTTAAATATTGTTTGTTATACCTTCCTGCTGTACTGATCTCTTTAAAACTTTGCTAAGTCTTGAGCTGTACATTTTATACTCTAGGCTAAGTAAAGCCTATACATAGACTTAATACTGGGAATGAGGTGTATTGCTTTGCAGATTTGTGTGACTAGTAAAGACCTAATTTTATATTCCTTGTAAATGCTAGTTCTGCAGTGCTTGGGTAACTGCAAAGTTTGTTTATGCAGTTGCATCAAACTAATTTACAGAAATCTAGACTGGTTGAGTGTGATGCTATGTAGACTTGAATTGATTTTTTAATTGAATATAGCACATAGTATACATTAGACAATTATAAGAGCATAGTCTGGGGTTTCAGTAGATACATTTAATAGTGGATTTTAAAAAGGGAATTCTAATGATTATATTAATATAAGAATGAGAAACTGGGTTTTTCATTTTGCAATGCTGCAAACTCAGGCACTGCAGACATAAAAATTATATTGAAATGGTACTGGGTTTGTTCCATTGGGTGAAATTCAAGATTTGAACAGCATGCAGTTACTGTATTTCTATTAAAATTCTAATATGTGTGTTAGGCACTATGAAAGATAATTGAGCATAAACTCTTTACATGGATTAGAAATTGCTTTGATTATTACATCAAACTGTCACAAACCTTTTAGGGGTTATGCTACAGGAATGTATATAGCTGTTTCTCCTCCAAATCCTTCAGAACAAGAGTGATGATAAAAGGCAAAGGCTAAGATGTAGTTGCTACCTTGGGGCCCATTTAAGACCATGATGATTGTTTACACTTTCTTCCGGAGAGATGTAAACCAAAAGCAAATATTTAGTTTGGTATGTCTCTTGTCATTTAAAAGCATTCTGCAGAATTTACAGCTGAAAAATACCATCTGAGATGTCTCAGTCTAGGGGAGCCCTCCTATTGTCTTGAAGAGCTTGAGTAGGACCCTATATAAAGAAATTTTCTATCAAATCTGAAACTTTGTTTGAGAAGGTTGGACTTTTTTTTCCTCTTTCAGGAGTTTCATATTCCTTAAGCAAGATTGTATGATGAATTACACCAAAAGACCTTATATTCTTTTTAGTTATCCTTCTCATGTCTGCATCTATATGCTCTGGTCACACTGCCATTTTTCTTTTTAGAAGATAGTTTGTGTTGTTGCTTTGTATTTACTCGTGTGTTAAAGTCAGGTTTAGCATTCATAACTATAGAGTTTGTAAACAAAATTAAGTTTACTATATTTCTGTTTTTTTCTAAAATTATGCATTACCAAAGCCTTTGCTGTATTTCAGTATGTATGTGGGAGTGGTTTAATATTGGGTTTTGTTCTTAAGTTTTGTCAAACACTTGCAAGTAAGTAGAAAGATGGGAAGTCAATTGATGTGCTTAAATAGGAAAGTCCATAAAATTCTTTAAAGAGAATTACAGTAATTTCACAACTATAAGGCGTAGCGGATTATAAGGTGCACTTCTGGGTTGCTGCCAAATTTCCGTACTTTGTCAGTATATAAGGCTCACTGGACTGTAAGGCACACTTTTTTTAAATTTTTTTTTTCCCCGCGAGGATCCACATGCAACAAAGTAATGAATTAGTAACAGAATCACCGAGTTTAGTGGCAGGTGCTCAATTTGCAAACATTTTTCAGGGATCAGCGTGGCCTTTAAATGCAGCCCCAGGCACCCTCCGTGTGCCGTGGGCCCCAGCACTCTGCCCACCCCCAGCACTGGCTGGTGCGGCTCAGCTCCGCAGCTGCCACAGCTTGCACTTCCCAGTTGGCAAATCTCCAAACTTTCTCCATATATAAGGCACACTGGATTATAAGATGCCCTTCCGGTTTCCGATCAAAATTTTAGTCAAAACAGTGCGCCTTATAGCCTTGAAATTACTGTACTTCAGATTGCCAGGTACTTTTATTGTAAATAGAATAGTCAAAATCTAGAGACTTTTACATTTATATATGATTTTTTTTTTTATTTTATTCCTTTCTGTGGATACAACTCCCTTTAATAGAACATGTGTGCACTAGGTGTTAGGCTAGTAACACCCAAGGTGTGGTTAGAGTCCATGAAGGACAAGTATGCCATTTTTTCACAACCACCTTCTTCAGTGTGTAGGGAGATGCTTATCACACGTGACAACTATTTATTATAGCAATCCTAGTCCTACTGCAGTATTTAATATTAGATTTACATTTATCCCTTAAGTACAGTTTGTTGGGACTAAATGAGCATGTAAATTCTCCCATTGTCTGGTAAAAATGAAGTAGACTGCCTAGTAGCATTTTTCTGTCTGTGTGCATTTTGTTCCTTTCCTTGTTTTTTTTTTGTTGAAGATGT
This sequence comes from Sialia sialis, assembly GCA_009812075.1. Lineage (NCBI taxonomy): Eukaryota > Metazoa > Chordata > Aves > Passeriformes > Turdidae > Sialia > Sialia sialis. The sequence goes on along the minus strand of VRYO01002734.1, from coordinate 35,568,267 downwards.
CCTTGGCTGGAGGTAATACATCTCTACGTAAGCCTAGATCCAGAGTTGCTCCCTGAGTTATGTGTTACAAATTGGTGTGGACAGAAGGGGGGAAAAAGTGAAGAAAATGAAGTAGTTATTTATATTCCTAAAAAAAGACAAGAATCAGAATAAACTGTTTTGACCATTGAGGATTGTATCAGACCAGTGTATACACTGGATTTTTTTTCCACTTTGCTATCCAAGTATTTCAATACAGTTATTTGAATTCCAGATTCATTCCCTCCAATGCCTCTGCAGTCATTTCCCCCTCTCAAGAGCAACTAATTATTTTGCGGTTTGTATTCTAATAGTTGAGATTCCTTCCATCCTCCCTTCCCCTGTGCATGGGCTGGACTCTGTAACTGGAGACACAGCAGCATTCTGTGAGTTAATTTTGCCCAAAAGTGAACTGAAGATAGGGCTGTTGAACATCTCTGTTGTGATAGTGACATTTAAATGTAGGTATTTTTTGCTTCTTTTTCATCCAGCTTCATTTACCTTCTTACTTTTACGAATTCTTTCAGATTGTGAGTTGCTGTGTGTGACTGTAAGATGATGTTCAAATAGCAAATGGGCTTTTTTCAGGAAGAATATTGTTCTCTGCTCATGCCACACCAGCCTCTTGAGTCACAGACTCAGTTTAGATTTAGAAAGTATGTATTGTATTCTATCTGCTGTTGTAATCTTTTGTGAAGAAAGAATAAATTGAGTATATCCCTAGCTGCTTAAACTGAGGTTCAAAAAGGCTTACGCTCTGTGCAAGCTGGAAATGTGCAGCTCTTTATAGACAAAACTGATTTATAGGAACGTTGTTCAAATAAATTGTTTGAAAGGTGTAGTTTCCTGAGGTTCCCATTAATGGGAAAAAAAAAACAACAGAGGGGAAGGAGTTGCTTCTCACTCCTCTTTCCCCAAGAAAGCTTGAGTAACAGTAGCTGTTTGTTTCATGAATCAGGCTTAAATCACACGCATCATGTATGTCAGACAGCATAGAGTTTCTGTTACAAGCATGGCTTTTGCTCTGCTGCGTGTGTGTTTATTAAAAAAACTATTACTATTTCTTGGTACCATCCTGAGCTTTTGAGACTTGACAGAAAGGAAAATAGTGCATGACAATGACCACATTTAATATCTATTAGTTAATAGAGATCCTTAATGTTTCCTGCTCTTGCTGATTAGGTTAGTATGACTGGTTTGAATTCTACTTTTCAATTAGTTTTAGCTAACTGAATGATTTCAGCATTGTATTTATAAATTAGTATTGGTTTGGGCTTTTTTTTTTTTTTTTTTTTTTTTTTTTTTTTTTTTTTTTTTTTTTAGATTTGGAGACCTGTTATTGTTGTAAACTCTGCCATTGCTGTTTGTAATCAAAACTCGTATGATGTATGTTTTGTTTAAAAGCTGATGAAAATGGAATATTTAATCTCAGCTATTATTTAAAATGTAATGCTCTCAGTGGAATGCCAGCTCACTGTCAAATATGATTTAATGGTTGCAAATCTGACTACTGAAGTGGTTGTTCAAAATCAGAACAATTTTTCCTCCTCCTAGACCTATTAGGGTAGTATTTCTTGCAATGAAAATTGATACTTCAGGTAACCCAATATGCATTTTTTTATAACCCCATTGCACTTGATCTTAGCCGAGGGGACAAACATCTGATCCTCTCTGGAAGTGGTGTCAGTGTGCCCCTTGCTCTTCTCATACTAAAGCCAAACAAGCTATTTTTTGGGAGGATTCCCATAGTCACACAGATCTCTCAAAAGTGCTCACTGTTGCTATAGAAAATAATAATATCGACATATGTGACAAGGGACATAAACATGAAGTACCTGGATCTTACTGTGTATTGTACTTTGTGAGATTAAAATAGATTTAAACTATTAAATGTTCTAAGGCTACTTTTCCCAACATAAAATGTAATAATGGGAAATGAAACTTTTCTGCATTAATTGATATACATAAAGTTAGTTATGCCTTTTGTTATCAGCACCTTTGTAACTTAGTCTCTGTTCATGTAAGAATTTGCTGGTTGGGACAACTGGCAGAAGTTCTCAAAGCAGGTTCACATGTGATGCTCTTTAAGCAGTGGTGGTTGATGTACAGTGCCATGTTTCTGTGCTTTTGGTGAGGGCAAGACTCAGAGAGGCTGTTTTCAAACAGGGGATAGTTTTGAGAACAGAGGAGAAGACTGACAGTTTTGCAGAGATTTGTATGGGCCAGATAAAAGCAATAGGAAGACAGGCATGTCCAAACAGTGCTCCTTTCCATTTCAAGAGCACTGACACTACTGATTGGGAAAAGTGGTTTGTGATCTAGTGCACTCAAAGTATGTTTCCAGGGAAATAATTTTCCAGGCCAGTTCAGCCCCTCATGGTTTTAGAGAAAGCTTCTGTCAATCACAGCAAAGCTATTCTCTGGATTTTGTACCTAAACTGATGAGATAAATAGTGGTTAAAAACTAGTGTAATGTAGCAAAAGCTAAGCAGGAGTTGTGATAGATTTTTAACTCTTGAAGTTGTGTTTTAGAAGAGGTGAGATTATGGGTTTGCTAATCAGTTTATTTGTCCCAGACATGCCTCACACCCAGTGTTGGTAACTATTTTGTCAGGCTCCTGCAGGCAAATCAGATGATTTACGGGAAGGACTTTTTCACTGGCAACTGGAGTTGACAACAAAAACTTGCACTGAAGTATTTGTTACTGTGGAGCAGCATCTTACTGTATTCCTTGGCAGGACAGACATAATGTCTGGTTTGCTCATTTGAATGTGAGGGAGGAATTAAAAAGACGCCTAGAAAATTGTAAAATATTCTGAAGACCATACTATATTTATTTTTTAGGTTCCTATTTTACTAGGTCAGGTTATACACTTTTTGTTTCTTAGTTGTTGCCATTGCTTAAGGGTTTCAATCTGTTGTGCATTTTTATTCTCTGAAAGTGCCAGTCACTGTTTTTTTATTGGGTCTTTTGCTAATTTCCAAATGCTGGCAAGCCTTTAATAAAGAGACACTGTAGTTATTGTAACTTGAGCCATCTAGACTGATTGTGAAAGTGTAGCTGCAGTAGTATTTCAGAGGAGTGCACAATTTAGACCTATTAAAACTTGAATTTAAGGCCTTCTTTCCAAAAATGTTGTAATATCTTGAGTCTAATCATAGCAAAGAAGTATTTAGTTAAAAATGATGACTTTTGAGGTATTAATAAAGTTCATAGAAATATTTGCATGTTTTCTGCTATATTGAGAACAATTTTTCCTCTCAGATATAGTTAGAATAAGGACAAATTTAGTTTCCTGTCTTTGTAATGTGTTTTTTATAGTGTGTATCTTAATATTTATATCTTCACATTATAGTGATCAAATCTAAAGGAAAAATTGTTTTAAAACTGCTTGCTAATTTCCCCTATTTATCTATTTAAAAATCTGTTCAACCTTGAAGCTGTTTCTTTCTCCACTAGAAAGGTTTCTGCTTGGTTGAACCTTCCTTGTAATATGTTTTTATCTTCTGTTTAGAGTGTAGCAGATTTGGGGGATAAAATTACAGGTATTTTACTATGAGGAGAACATATGATATGTTATAACTTAGAGCTTGGTGCTAGTTATTTTAATTTGTTTCATCGTTTGGACTTTCAAGCTGTAATTCTCCCTTAGTTTTCCTGCAGATAAAAACTGTATATTGAAAGAACACATCTGTATGTCTATATATAAATACATGCAAGTTATATATAAAATGTGAGCTTATTTTTTTTTATGGTCACTTATCTAGTGTTAACAACAGTAGGCATATAATGAAATGACAGTGAGAACAGTCCTCTGAAATAACTGCAGGAGGTTGGAGAGGAAACAAAACATTCCTGTACAAACAAACACTAATAAAGAGAATTCCTGCAGTAAAGTACACTGCTGAGAAACTCAGGGCAGCAGCTGCTGCCTGGCAGTCTCTGCCTGGAACCCAGCTTCAGGTGCTTGAACAGCAGCCAAGAGATCTTGTATTGGACAAGTGAGGGGCTGTGAGATTTCACAAAGCACAGGTGAACTCAGGCTGGACATAAATCACAAAACCATCTCTGTGTCTTCTGACCATTCTACTGCTAACTTATAATAGAAGAAATTTTATTACCCTTCTAAATAACAATAATTATACTTATCTCTTACTGAGAACTGATTTCTAAGAAGAACTGAGAGCTTTTGTAATTAGATAGAGGCATTTAAAATAGTTAAAGGCTTTAATTCGGTATGTTTTCATTTTGTGCAAATTATATGTAAATATATTTTTCAGATGTATGGGTGAGAAAAATATAGTGTATAACCTCATAGATTGATGGTAGTTCTTATCTTCTTTATTTGTTTGCCCACATACTTGTAATAAAATACAGCTTTCTAATGGGAGCAAGAGGTTTCTTTTTAAAACTGTGTTTGGATTCTTGTCCAGTGTACATCTCAGTGTACTGGATTGCTTTCTGCTTCTAGATAGCCTCTGTGCTAAACTTGAAGTGTTTCTTACCACAAACAGAAACCCCCATTTCCTGTGTGACCAGCCTGATGAAATGATGAGTCATATGAGACTCTGGCTTTATAATGCGCTCAGTTAATTGAAATTTTTTCACATCTGAAAATGGCAAGAAGATTCTGTGAAGAATTGAGGGTTTGTGAATCGAGGGTTTTGAGGGTAATGTTTGTGATGAACTAACAGGAGCAGGTTGTGGCTGCTCAGAACTTGTATCTATGCATCATGTTTTAATGTGAAGCTGACGTATCTTGTATGTAAAAAAGTCCAGGAATTGGTTTTTAGAAGGACATTTTGTGAATAGCACAGGCCAATGTGTGTGGGGTTGTATTAACAAGAGACAAAGCTGTCAAGCACTAAGCCTGATCAATTTTTAGTGATGAGTTTTTAAAGGAGGAAATTGAGTACAGCACTACATATGGAAATGTCCAGGAGTTACTTTGATAAAGAATTAAGTTCTTTCTTAAATACATGAATAATTATGTTTATGTCTGAAGAGATAAGAAGAAACTATGCTGCAGGAAATGTAGGGAAGCTCTTTCTGTACAGAAACTGATTCTGCTTCTAAATGACTGGATATTAGGTTGTTTGATCCATTGATCTGAAGCCTGACTGATTCCAGAAATGGAGAACTTTGGAGACTTATTCTCCCAGGTGTAGTGGAAAATTGCTGCCAGTTGTATATTGTAAACAGTATCCACCAGCTACTCAAGGATTATTTATATTCTTCATACAGAAGTTATTGACTGTAACTTAACTTTAAAGTTGAACATTTCCTGTTCATTAGTGTGGGATGTTTTTCAAGCATGTCATCTATCGTGATTAATCAGATATCTTAGTTCCTCTGTAGTGGTTTAGAGTGAATCATATTTTTCAGCCTGGGTATAAAGTCTGTCCAAATGGTGTTGAGTTCCTCTTCTGGTGTAGAAATAGATTCAAGATGTTTTAAATACAAATCTGTATAATTAGGCATTTTCCTTCAGAATTGAAATGTTTAATGAGAGAAACTTGCCAGTCCAGAGAGGATTCTTTGCTTCATGTCAATGGCATTGTTTTTAGCCTCTGCAAATAAGATTTTCAGATATATCAAGTTGTTGTTCTTATTAGAGTGGTACAAACAGACCTTGAGCAGAGCTGTAGGATAATCTGAACCAACATCAGCAAATTGGTACTCAGTACAGCAGTCTTACAGGCAGTACCTCTTGTAAAAGTTACCATTGCAAAGGGTAGAACTGAGAAGAACATTACATGGCATGCTGCTGCCTTGAACAGCAAATGAGAATTATTTTTTAGAGACTTTAGTGTGAATTAATATTAGTGTGCTACTCAGGCAAACATATCCTCCTTCTCATCAGGCCTACTAAGCCTGCCCAGTACTATGCTAATGTGGATTTACTGTTTGCTAAACTGGGCAAACAAGCCTGGATATCTGCATGGCAGTAGTTTACAGTATTGGCCAAACACTGAATTTCTTTTGCAGTAATTGGGAATTTGACAGACAGCTTTTGTTTCAGTCACTGTGATTTTCTTTAACATTGAGAATTTCTCATTGGTGTAGAGAGCCATGAATAATTACTTCAAATTTAAAAGTTTGAAGAGTTTTTGAAGTTTCAAGGGTTTTGTGTTTGAGTCTCTAGTATGATTCTTAGTGATAATGATTTTTAGATCATGTCTAATTTGCCATTTTACTTTTAGTGATTATTGCTTAAGATCGTAACCTTCAAAGCATAATTGAAGTTCTGCATTTCTTGCTGCTTTTACAAAACAAGCTAGAGGCAAGGTCTTGAATAGTTAGAGCTTACTGGAGTTATTCCTGGCAGTTGCTGTGCCTGACATGCAAAGGATTGGTATTTTAGAACAGAACATCCCCACTGAAAGAGCTTAGAGAAGAAAAAAGTTCAACAGTCTTAATGTGCATTGGCTTCCAACATAGACACAGTTTTTAAAGAGAGAGCACAGCTGGGAAAAGCAAGATGTGATTTGAGTTTGCTGATCATTTGTAGTAACTTTCTGAATGAAAACCTTTTATGCATACGCAAAATACCTTTGAACAAGATGATTTTCTCCACTGTGCAAGCTGTTGAAGCTATCTTACTGTGGGATATCCAATATGCTATCAGTAAGCATAATTTCCTTTGTCCACTGTGGCCCTTGTACACAACCCCTACATGAGGTAGATGCATCTTTTAGGGTCCTTAAATCTTCTTTAATAGAAGATGGAAGTACATTGAGAACAGTGAAACAAAAGTGTTTCTCATTTGTCTTGTAAATAACCAAGGAGGAGGACTCTTGTCTATTGTCAGTAGGACCTGAGAAGGCTCATATTGGTGTCAGGTATCAGGACAAAGGAACTGGAAGCTCATTGCAATGAGTTCTTGCTTAAGAGAATGCTCCAAAAGTTCAGATACAATGTCTTGATTGTGAAGTTTGACAGGGTGTTTTCTCAGGCCTATGATATCAGTCTGTTCTCTTTCCAATCTTTTAAAGTCCTACTTTATTATTAGCATCCTTCCTAATAATTAATTTAATTTCTGTTTGAACTTGCATTAAATACTAGTTATATACATATGTATATGTATAATTATGGTAACTAATAAATAAATTACATGATGCTGACTTGCTGTCTCAAAGGACTGCAAATATCTTGCCTTAGTTGTTGCAAGCTTTTCCTATAATGACAGTTATCTTCTAAGCTTTTCTGATGTCCACCTAGCCTAAAAAATAGTGCACATAAGATACTTTGATCCTAAGATAACCAGCAGGTTTAGATGAGCTCTTATCCTCACTATCAAAGGTGCTCTGTTGGGTTTCTTTTCTGATCAGTGTGGGGACTTTTCATTTTCCATTGCAGACTGCTGTTGGGTGGAAATTTTTTTTACTTTCATTTTATTTGTGTTTTTCAGAATAGATGTGTTGTGCAGGATTTTTCTTACCCAACAATTAGCCTTTGAATTAGCACAGATTGTGTTATATGCTGTTTTGGAGTTCAGGTCTCCTAAAAGGAGGGCTTTGCGTATTCCAACTAGATGACCTTACCTCATGAAGCTGTTCAACTTAACATACACCAGGAAAATGTTTTGGCTTGCTCCAGGAAGAAGAGCTAACATTAAACATACAACCTGAAAAGCACATGTTTTCCTGTCAGCAAGACAATGCAGCTAGTGGGACAAGTATCTGTTTTACATCCATGGTTGTCATTTGGACACTTGCCTTTGCAATGAAAAGGGCAGAAACCCCAGCTTTTCTGAACAAAAGTGTCAGTGGCCTGAACGTAATGTGCTGGATTTAAACTGTGGTGGAGATGTGCATACCTTACCTAGTGTGGTGTGTGATCTTTCACTGGAGCATAAACAGAGCCTGCATTGTACTATTTTCTCTCTTGGCATATTTTCTTATTTGTGTCCTCAAACATTACAGATGATGACACTGTAAGACAAGGCAGTGCCCCTATTCCAGCCCACTCTATGAGCACAGGCTGGATTACATAACGTGCTCCACAGTACTCTACTGTCATTATGGAAAATCCATTGTTTTCTCATACTGCTTTCTTTTTTCAGAAATAATTTCAGAATTATTTATCATTTTTCTTACCAGCAACTGTATTCTCATTAAAAGCTGGGGTTTTCTTCTACCATACATACCAGGTAAATGTCTATAAATCATATAACTTAACATTTGGGAAGGATAAAGCCAAGGGCAAGTATTTTCAATAATATATTGTTGATTTGGAGGTTTTTGCTTCTTTTTTTGGTGGTTGTTGTTGGGGTTTTGTGTGGGGTTTTTTTTGTTGTTGTTTGTTTGTTTGTTTGTTTTTTTAGTACAGCAGAGTTCTGAATGCTCTGGAGGTTAATGGGTGGGTGTTTTTTAATTTTAGTGAATTTTTTTTTTTTTTGCTCTCTCCCCCACAAGGATCTAGCATGCTAACAAACACTCTTGGCCCTAAAAGTTGTTTTTTTTATTCCCAAGTTAAAAGAAGGAAAATACATCCACAATGCCTCAGCTGCACTGTGAGATCAAGTTGCTCTTACCAAAGGGTACAGAATAGCTCTTTATTCATTCTATGTATTGGGCAAGAATTCAGTAACCTTTATTAGTGATAAATAGAACCAGTCCTTGATGTTGGAACTTTTCTGTGGAAGGGAGCAGCAGCTCACAAAACCTGCTTAGTTATTCAGGTCCTCATCCAATATCCAAATGAATGCTTGAGTTTGCTCACGAGAAATCCTGGCCTTTCTATTTCAGCCAGAAACATTTATATGTTGTGTAAAAATGTCTACAAAGCATGTAAAAATGTAGAAGCATGTAAAAACCTGGGTTTAGCTTTTCTTACAAGCTGTGCTTTTGTACAAGTTCTAAAACTTGTGCAGTAGAATTTTGATGGCAATATTACAAAAATCTGCATGGAACATCAAGGTTAAAGGGTATGAGAAGATGAGTATTTAAAAAAACCACTCTGAGTCAGTCTTTCAAAAAAGTATAACTGAATATAAAGGGTTTTGAGCTGAATTACTTGGAAGTGGAAAAATATAGAAATGTTTAGTTGTTTCAAAATGTGCTTCTTGAAATACTTGACAGCAAGTCAACAAGACTTCTTGCTGTGGACTTCTTTAGCTGAGACAAATAAAGATGCAATGTCTACCAAAACACCTCAAGCACTCCTGTTCTCATATGTGAACAAGACATGCTCAAGTAGTGAATTTTTAAACATCTTAACCACATCAAAATAACTTACTGGGTTTTTTTTACTGTACATATTTAAATGAGAAATTTTTACTCATGTTCTGAATGAGACATTAGCTGGCTGTAAGAAGATTGCTGGCAATCATAATCTTAGATGGAGTTTGAAGCTTAATAGCTGTTCCTTGCTTTAAGTGTGACTCACTTTCTTTTGTGTGGCTTTCTTTTGGGGCCACTCTTATAAGAGGAACAGGGCTTCAAACAATTGCACCTGAATGGTGTTTTGTACCTAATTTTTGTCATTTAAGACAGTATTTGAAGTTAACTCATTTAATGAAAGATGCCTGGAACACTGTTATTTAACAATATGAATTGTTCTGAACTTCGTGTTCCTTTTTTACCAGTCTTTTTTGGTAGCATAGTATTAACTTACATTTGAAATCTCACTTCACTGAGTTTCTGTGGACATTAAAGTTTGGGATTCAGAAGAAGTTAAGCCAGTAAATTTTCTTCTGTCCTCTTTCTGTCAAATTGTTTTACTCTGTGCCAAAGTTAAAGACTAGATTCTCTTTTAGACAAGAGTAGTTTGGCATCTGATGTTTTTTGTACAATTTTTATAAGAGATATTTCCTGTTGTTATTTAAAATTACTAGAAAGATACACATGAACTATCTTACTTGTTTCTGAAAAGGAATTTTTAATAAGAAGTGAATGTAAGTGAATGTTCCAATACAACATGTTACTATTATATATATATATATATATGTATAAAATTATGTTTTTTCTGTGCAAACCTTCAATGTGCTTTTTGTTTATAAGTGTTTATATTGTGTATGAATTGTATGCAGTTCAGTAGGGATAGAGTTTTATATTGATTTTAGGTTGACTTGACTAGAATTGTTAACTGAATGGAAAGTAAATTATTTTCCAGGGATTTTAGTGTGGTTCTGTGAACTTGAGTTTGAATTCAGTCACAAAAATTCCATTTTAAAAATGCCCAGAGGCATCAGGCTAAACAAGGATGCTTTTGGAGCTGCCAAGCAAAGCCATGCAATGTGAATTCTTCCCTCCTTTGAAGGGATTCTCATATGTGTGCATGCAATGTGCAATGGTGTGCAGACAGATAATGTAATTCTGCTCTTTTCTAGAGAAAGGTAAAACTCAAATGTTTCACTTTTTTTCTGTAAAACTTTAAATATTCCCCAGGTTTCATGCTGGGAAAGAAACTTGATTGCCTGGGATGTTTCAATAGTCAGAAAAGGAAAGGACACTTGTTTGGTTATGAAATGCATTATAGTTGGTAATTTTTTTAATAGACTCTAAAACTCCAATCTGGCATAAGTGATACTTTTTTTCCCCCTCTTTAGGTTTTCACCATGACAGATAACTTATTTTCCAGAAGAAGGAGGTTTCCATCCCAAAGTTCATTTTGTTGCTCTAATTCATTCATTTCTCAAGGTGGAAATGTGAATATCTTGATAGTTTTTATAGCCAGATTGCTTAGCCATGATGACTGCCATAAGTAATGAAATCAGAATAGATCAGACTTTTTCATTGCTGTAGTTTTTAATTCCACTCAGCATAGGTTCCCCCTCTTTTGCTCATCCTGTTCACCCAGACTCGAGTTAAACTTTTGTCTTGTTTCTGAAATATACCCATATGCAAAATCTGACCATTTGCAGGGATTTTGATGTTTGGAAAATCAAATTTTGGAGTAGAAAATTAGTGTCTCCTTTGCAATTATATAGCTAGTAGTCATTTTTTCTAACATCCTACAAGTATGGTGCTTCATGGTTGTTTTGTGGGTCAGTGTAGATCTACTGAAAATTATCATATTGTGGGATTTTATTTTTTATTATTGTTCCTTGCGACAATTTAGAGTTACTATCCAGTTTTTTTAAGCTCTCCACAAACTCACAGTGCCACAAATGGTAGTCATGAGTAAATGATGTTGTGGTTTATTCCATGGTCTGCCAGTTTTTATTATTGTTGCTGTTACTATAATCATTATCATTATCATTATTATCAGCTAGAAAAAAGTAAAGAGCAAGCACTATTAAGCTGGTACAGAAGACCTTAATTAGAAACAGCAGTGGGGTTTGGCAGATTATGGCTGATGTGACCCTTGTTGCTGAAACAACTTCTTTTCTCCTACAAGATAAGCTCTCTTGAGTCAATGGTCACTCTGTCTTAATGAGCAAGGGGGCAAAGATTCCTCCCTGGCTTTTTGTGATTGTTTGGAGATCTAGATTTGCTCTGACCTCCTAATAGCTGGCATGAAAAGGACATGTCCTGAAATTTAATGGGAAGTGATAAGATCTTACCAGTGAAAGTTTAATATAGGTCTTTCAAAATGTTTCTTGCAAATGCTGTAAAAGTGTTCATACAAATAGGAACATGAAATTAATGCAGTCAGTATGACAAAACAAATACAGTAATTTCACGATTATAAACCACACCTGAATATAAGCCACACATCCGGGTAGC
>VRYO01002734.1:35542365-35555575 GCA_009812075.1 Sialia sialis | reverse complement strand
GAAATTACTGTAATTTCAACTAAAATGTATCTATTGTCTGGCTTCAAAGGATACTTTGTTGTTAGCCATGTAGTATGTATTGTTTTTGTGGTTTACTGTCATGCTTTCTTCATATTTTAAGCATGCAGGAGACCATTAATGTAACATTAGCTCACTCTCTACGTTTGATATGCATATTAATTTTGGAATATGGGGAAAAAATAGAGATCTGCTTCCCAAAATAATGTCAAACAAACTTAGTTAGAAATTTGTGATTTTTGGCAAAGCAGAGTTCTGAGAATTGACTTAAAAATGCAAGAAAACATCCAAACAAATAACAGATGAATTGCAGTTAAGGTAGGATAGGGATACAGGATTAATTCCTCACATATTTACACATCTTGAAAGTCTAGTACTTAAACTTTTTCTTCTAGTTTCAATTAACTAATTTTCAAATGTGAGCTATGTGTTTTTAAGACACTGTTGTGGTTGAACATACTTCTGAGAAGTTAGTCCTCATTTCTAGAATTAAGTACCTAAAGTAAATTTATAAGAAGTTTAAACTTGGAATGTAAAGACTGAATATTTACATGTGAGGTTTTTTTCTTTGTTTGTTTCAATATAGGAACAAGAAATTTAGTTAGAGTAGATAGTTATTCCACCTGAAGAAAATTATTATTCTAAAACCTGTAGCAAAATGTGTAACAAAAATTTGTTGTTTTGATGACTCCCAAGAGAAGCATTGGGACTTCACACTGTGATACTGGACACTTATCAAAGAATTGGAAATATTTGTAATCATTTCTTAGACATTTTCTGTGAACTCAAGAGTTACACATCATCCTGGTTGAAAAATCCTATCTCTCTAAACCAAATGAAAAATACACTAAGTTATATTTAAACCCAGTTTCATTTAAGAGGAATGTTTGTTAAAGCTACCGCAGGGTATGTTGGAATTGAAACTCGTTCAAGGTTTGTATTTAAGGTTGATTTCTGCCAGGAGCAGATGGCACTAGAAGCAGACAGATGACAAGTCACACAGCACAAAACACCTATTAAATGATATTTTGTAAGCATAAAATAAAATAATGAGAGTATATTAAAGAGTTGTTGCAGAATTTGGTTTTGAAGAGCAGATTGCTAAAGAGGAGTTTTTATGAAGGGGGAAGTTGCATTCAAGCTATTTCAAAAAATGCTTTAATTCAGATTCCAGCTCAGTAGACGTTGAAACTATTTAAAGGGCAAATTGAAGTCATTCTAATGTACTCTTGGAGGAATCATAGGCTGGTTATGGCAGTCTTACTGGATATGCATGGGATAAGAAATTTGTCTTTTAGACATCAAGCTCCTTAAAACTCACTGTAGTTATATGATATTTGGTTACTCTAAATCAATTGCTGAGATAGAGCTCAAACTAGGAATAAATTGTTATGTCTCAAAGGACACTAACTCAAAGGATACTTTAAAAAGAGGTGGATTTGAAACCTGGGTCTTTTAAGTTAGCATAGATTTGTCCATTGTAGAGGTTTTGATCCATGAAATAAGCAATGAATGCAATTAAAGCTTCTGGTTTAGGTCAAAGGAAACGAAAGTGGCATTACCATTGTTCTAGGTTAGAGTTTATGAAGAAGCTCACAGTGCCACCATCTATGTCACTTTATTCCAAATTTGGATTTGACAGGATCATAAGGCCTTCTCCTACACATTTCTCATGCTGCCACCTTATGCAAACTCCTCTGTAGATGAAATGCTTGGGAAACTTGACAAATGGAAGTACTGGGAATAGCAGGATTATATATTTTTCATATAATGCATCCCAAAGACACATATAGATATTACACTGGGGCTTTTGTGATGCAGAACTATCATTCTGAAAACTGATTCCTAAAGAACTGAGCCCTTTTATTGCTTTTTAGTTAAATGACAGCACTGACTAATATCTGGAATTAAACTTGAGAGTTTCTTATTGGGAACATAAATTCCTTTGTTGTTTCCACTGGAAACAAGTTTTAAAAAGTTGAAAGTTCTCTTTCAACTATGTAAAGTCTGGTTAGTGCAATCAGTGTGATCTGTGTCTATGCTACCATTACAGCTGATTTAGAGTTGTAATAGTTCCGCTTCCTTGTAGATTTTTAAATTTGAAAATGAAGGTGCCACAGGACTTGATTTTCTGTGTTGTCAAATACTGCTGCAACACAGCAATAGTTGGAATAGTACCAACAGTGTTAGATTTTACATTCTATATAACAGTGACTGTTCTGTATAAAATCTGTTAAAAGATGTATGTCATGATTATGTACAAAATCTAGTGAAAAATACTTTGCGTCATTTAAAATTTTGAAAATAAAGGAAGAATATTAGGGCCAGTATTTTTATTAGTGTGACAGTGCTAGTGCTGCAAGATGTCAGCTTCCAGAGTTCCTTGTTAAGGCTGAAAGCTTTCTTAGTGTTATTTGAAGTATTCCTTTATATGCAGTAGTTTGTATTTGCAGATGAAATTTGCTCATCAAAATATTACTTTTAAAATAAGAAGTGGCAGATCTGTTCAGCAGTACTTTAGTAGCATTTAAAATACTGATTTCTCTTTAATTTTATTCAGATTTCATTTATTAAAATTCTTTCATTCAATGGAAGTCTTCAGATGGAGCAAAATGAGAATTTTCCTTTAGTAGAAGTAAAAACTTCTTCATGAGAGGTTACTGAATGCAGCATTGCTTTTTTTACCAGGTTCGGAAAAACAGGTTTTTAAATACTAAACAAAATACTTTTGCCTAGAGATGTTAAATTTAAAAAAAAAAAAAAAAAGAAAAAAGTTTGGAAGCATAAAAAAAAATGCCAGCTGTGAAACAAGAGGGGAAAGAAAGGCCAGGGCTTCTGTCAAAGCACCCTCAGCATGTGGAATATTTGTGGTTGGTAGATACCCTGGGGCTTGGGATTGTTGAAATTCCAATCTCTGGGAGTTGACCCAGAAAGTGACAGCCCTGAGCATCCCAGCAGTGCTACCCTGGTGCTGCAGAGAGCAGGGACATCTCCAGTCTCCTGCCCAAGTATTCTCCTGGTTTGTGCTCCCTGCTGCAGAACTGGGAGTTGGGCTTTGAGTATTTTCAGCTTGTCAGCATAAGAGCAGAAAACTGAAATATTTGCATGGCTGGAAACTCCCAGCTTGGAAACAGGAGTGGTGGAGCAGAAATGTTGCTTGTGTTTAAGCTGTTTTTATGTTTGTATCTAGGTGGTTTCAGGATGTGTTTTCTTTAACAGAGGTTGGAATTTTTAGAGAAGTATGTCTGAAATTCATCAGAACTTTGGACCATGGATGTTTCAGGAAAATGTATTTATGGCTTGGTGATTAGTGTATTTCTAGATAAACACCTCCCTTCTGTCCACCCTTTTATTGGAAGATTTCTGATTCATTCTGTCACATTGGTTACTGGTATGACTTCTGTCACTGAGATGTTAAAAAAAACCCCAAAACAAAACAGTCACCAACAACACAAGTGTGATGAACATTTTTATAATAATGAGTTTTGCCATTTGAGTGGGGAATGCAGTTATGTCTCATGTTCCTGTGTAAATGCTGTCTCTACAGAAGAATGTGCTCAGGGCCCATCTTATTTTCTCTAATTCTATGATGAAATTGCAGACAGTATACTATCATACTCATGTGTTCCCTAATCTCTAGTTTATAGGCTCTTTAGCATTATCCAGAAGGCTTGGTAGCTACCTGTAGGAGCTATATTCTCCTTACTGGAGGAATGAAAACAGATTTTCATTGATGGCAGGTCTTTACTGTCTTTCAGCTGGGGAAGTCAGTTTATTATTTGCATTGCTTTTCTTTTTCCTTTGTGCATCTAGTATTTTCCATTCCTTTCTGTTTGTTTATGGTTTTGTGTTTTTGTTTAGTTTTGTTTGTTTTTTATTTGGTTTTGTTTTTTGTTTTGGTTTTTTTGGGAGGTGCTGTTTGGTTTTACTCCTTTTTTAAAAGTTATTTTTTTCAAGATAGCAGGTCTTTTAGTGCCAGGGGCCTGTCTTTTTTTATCCTAAATGTATAAGCTGCTTTTGAGACACCCTGGCGAGAAATTGGTGAGGTACTATGTGGGGTTAGTGACAAGTGTAGCATTGATTCCTTAGGGTGCATCAGTGTCAGATTTACACTGCTCAATTTGGAATTTCTTGTGAGTAATTCAGAAATTTTGTAAGGAAATATTGCTAATATGGTGAACTGTGTAGCTTTGATGCTTTCTGAGCAGGGACTAGGCAGGGAGTAGGTGATGGGTTTTTAGAGGGAGTGGTTTGAATGCTCTGAATTCTAAAGTTGTCTTTTATATTTCAGAAGAACTTCTTGGATCGCAGCTCCAGTTTTGCTATAAGATCTTTCCTGCCATGAAATCTAATTCTATTATTACATAATGCTAGCTCTCAAGTCAGGATTCACTAAATAAGGTTATTCTAGCAAGGGAGAAGAATGCTTTACACAATAAAATGTAAAAAAAAGAAAAAATGTGTTAGTTTTATGACAGTCGTGACACAACAGTTGAATTAATAGAGATGTCTTGTCGCTTAAAATTTCTTGCTGCATATAATCTTGATCCTTCACCCCCAGTGTATTTAAAGGAGCTAGATATCCAAGCAGAGCTTAGTCCAGAAACAGGATGCTGACTGATTATCTGTCTCTTTTCTGATTTCTCACCAGCCTTCCCTCAGAGAGCAAACTGATTGGTTCATGTTCACTTTTATCACTCACTGTGATGTGGTCTTTTTCTGATTATGCTATAAACTGGTGCAGGGAAGTTGGCACTGATCCTGAAAGAGTTATGAGATATTTTGTGTTCATCTTTCAAAAGAGAATCTTCATTGGTATATATTATGCATGAATAAATAAGATCTCTTGTTGGTACCTTCATAAGGACCTTAGATCATCTTGAGTTAATGAAAAGTACAGAGTGGGATTTTGCAAAATAAATTTCACCTCTATCTTCTCTTTGCTTATTTACATTAAACGGGTTGAAATTGCATTCCACTATTTCTGACCTTACACACTCTAGGTTCTTTTCTATTTTTTATTAAAATAATAATTTCTGAAATAGCTTTAAACTTTGCAAAGAAAATGTTTGTCACTAATTGTTGCATATGACAGTAGCATATTGTTTTTAACTGTGTAGGACAGACTCAAGTTCTTGTCTCTGGAGACAAGTGAATGGTGATTTATAACTAACTGGTAGGTTAATCCAAAGATGAGATGATCATCCTCTGTGTGTTAGGAAAACAGCAGTTGACTATGTAGGTGTTAGGAGCTCCTTAGGGAGAAGCATGCTTGTTTTAGGAAATGTGACTGATGCCTTTAGAGTAATTACGGTTTATTTAAATATATAATGTACAATATTTGGAAGATGAACTTTTATGCAGTGTTTTTTCATAACATACAAAATGCTAAACCATATTTTTTTTTCTTTTAAATAAAACCTTTTTTCCCCCCTCTTACCACAGGATAATGAAAAAAGGACCCCTTTACATGCTGCTGCCTATCTGGGAGATGCAGAAATTATTGAACTACTTATTTTATCTGGTATGTTCTGTTCCTGTCAATGGAAAACAAATAACTCTATGCACATGCACATCCAAAGAAGTATTTATGTACAACTTAGTCTGTGTACCTTTTACTGAGATATTTAATGTACTAGAAATTAAAGATGCTTGTATTGAAATTTTAGTTCCCACACTTATTAGTGTTACAGTACTGTGTAGTTCTGTAGTTCTGCTCTAAAACATTTCTTTGTAGAAAGCTTTCTTGGTTTTAGCTATTATTATTTGTAGCTTGATCAGCTTTTAGTAGTTCAACACTAGTTTAAATACTGTATATGGTACAGGTAGGTGTTAGCAGCTTTGATTTCATTCTGAAATGCCCTACAGAAAAGCAATTACATTTGAACGTAAAGATTTGTACTATTTTAAGTATCTTTCCCTGTTGGCTTAAATGCACAGAATATAATTAGAAAGAGCTGAAAATGTTACAATGTCATCTTTTTTTTTTCCTATTTATTTGTGCTAAGAAAATTCCAAGTTCTGTAAAACAGTATACTTTGGGTTGGTTGTTTTGGTTTTTTTTGTAAAGGGTAGAAAACCAAGGAACTAAACCAAAAACCTGAAGAACATCATGACTGAAGGACTGAATTGACTGTCTTTGATCTTAGAGAGACCTACCTATCAAGTACCTTGAGGCTGAATTCATAATACAGGGCTTCAAGCTTACATAGATGAAAACTTGTAGCAGTTCCACAGAACTACTTTAATCTTCACTCTGCTTAATTGCACCCCTTACCTATGCAAAGCTGGCTACTTCCACCATCACCATCCCCCATCAGCCCTTTCTAACAAATTCTGCTTTAAGGAAATGCCACTTTTAGCATTATAGGAGTCGCTTCCAAACCTTCAACTGAATTTGCTAGGCATAATTTAATTTGTTATAATTTTAGTATGATGTAATATTTTCATTATATATATTACTTGTACTCTCTGTATAGAAGTATATATTCATATCATAAATATATGTGATGTGACATTAATTAATATAGCTATTGTATGGACATACTCTATAGTGACGTTTTGTCTAGAAGAGTTCACTTTTGAAAAGGTGCAAGGTTTGAAAATCTAAAAAGGGGCTGTTGTTCCCTATCAAGAACAAAGGCAAGTTCTGGTAGCTCTTGAAAATATGTAGTGACCCCTTTCATCAACTAGCAGTGTTACAAACTTTGCAAAGTTGCAGCCAGCTACTTCTGAGAGGGAATCTTTTGTCTGGTTTAGATGAACACAGTCAGTTTGCTAGAACCATGATAGAACAAAATACCCCTTTCTTGGGGCTTGTGGAAGAAAGGGAATTCTAGTTCAGATGGGAATGAAACAAGATCCTTACTGGGGGGAAGCAGTAGGAGAAGAAATATTAGTCCTGCTATTTGGGCACATAGCCTGGGGTTAATCATAAGGAAAAATGGAGAACAAAGAAGGGAGGTAAGAATTAGGATGGTAAAAATACTCCAAAGCTGAGCAGTTATATGGATATTATATGGGTGCTGCAGTGTCTGCAGATGGTTCAGGTGAGGCATTGATATGTCCCAGATAACATTTATTTAATGAAAATCAAGATTTGCTTGCAACAAAACAATGCATTAGATAGTTGCAAATCAAAAGCTTTGAAAGCTGTGGTGATGTCTGTCCAGCCTTTCTGTGCTCATGTGTTGAGCTGTGGGCTGCAGTACCATGTTGTGAGTGAAGAGAGGCATCAATTGCAGGGTGAAATTGATGTCTGAATGTTCAGGCTGTTCAGTTTGCAAGGCTGTGCTGTACTTGGGCACAAATTTGTATATTACCTGCCTGCAAGCAGTAGTTTTAGGTGAGCCACTTAAATCTTTAAAAAGTATTCACCAATTTAGTCTTCCTCATTTATGAATGCTGTATTTGATATCTTTGTGGTTGGTGAAGTGTGAGCACTCAGCTGTATCAGAAGTGCTGAGCCAGCTGCTTCTCAGAGAATTCAGGTCTAGATATCTCAAAATGCACAAGCTATGATTTATCTTTCAGCTCTCTTAATTGAAAGGTGAGGGACAGAGGTTAAGGGTATTTATCCTCTCCATTTCATAAAGATAAGGAAAATTCATCTGTTGTGTTTCAACTGGAAATCAAATCTCTCCTTTGAGACAGAGGTATAATGTTACATTTTGTCATAATAGATGAGCATTAGGGAGAAAGTAAAGAACATCTGTTACCACAGCAAGGCTTGAAAACTATTTGTTGTGTTGCAAGACCTCTTTTTTAAAATTGAAGAAAGTGGTTTGTTGAATAGCATTTCTGTGCAACTAGCTCCTCTGTGCAGTAAATTTGCATGTAGAAATTGGGTACATGACTTTAACTGACCCATTGTAACATACCTGCACAAGGGATTGAATTAAGTGTAGAATACTTTCATCCTAACATTTCTCACCTTGTGAAGGCTTGTCTTTGCAACTTGTAATGTCCTCTAACACAGCTTTGCTGGAATGTTACTAAGAACCACTTTACAGTTTTCCTGCTGTGCAAACTATTCTACAAATAGAAAAACAAATGTTTGCTTTGATGTTTTTATTCTTTCTTCAAACTGGACCTCAAAATTACTGAAGTCAGTATTAATCTTTGCACTATTCAGTGGCTCTTACTTGGTTCTTTCTCATTATTCTCTGTTCTTAAATTGTTATTATAGACTACTTACACATAGGTTTTTTAATTTGATTGGAATGTCTTTTTCATCCTGCTCCAGGGGATCCACACTGCTTTCAAATACGTATTGTGGATCACATATTGCAGTCACAGTGTCCTTTTATTACTTTGCTGAGACCTAAGTAACCCAGATTGCACATCCTGAAGATATAACTGATTCAGTCTTTCTGCAGACTTTTTTAGAGTACATAAGTTTTCAGTCTCAAGAGCATTCTTACTTAGTTGTTGAATTCTTGAGATATTTTTTGACTAAATCTTAAGGTTGCTCTTTAACCTTTCCTATTGTCTTTCACCTGGACAAGGATTCTGAAGGTGATATTTGGATACAGGCTCCAAACATCAAAGAAAATTGCTTTACAGACTCCATTTTGGGTCTGGATATTAAATTGTCTTTTGGGTTTTATTTTGAGACGCTGAACAGTAATAAACTTGTCCCATAAGGATGTGAATGTCTTACCAACAGTTTTTTCATACCACTGTGGTTTGTGGAAGTCTAAATTTTCAAATAATCTCTCACCTCTGGGTTGTAGCTTGATAAGCAATTAGCATTCCTAGATTTGTTGTATAGGGAGGTGACCAAGAGGGAACATGAAGGTTATTTATAGCATCCAGAAAGGATAGAAAAGAAATTTATATTTTAGTCACTTAAGAATCATAATTTTAGAAGCATTTCCCTTTTTGTATTACTCTGGAAAGAGTAGTAACACTCATCACAGTTGCATTTTTATGACCTTTGTACAGCTCTGCATCCTGATGCACAAATAAATCTGTCTGCTTTGCATAATTGCACTGACTTTAAGAGAGTAAATGATGGCAAACTACTGAAAAGTAAAAAAGTATAATAGATAAGTCTTAATTAACCGAATGTCCAGCATTTTGTTCTTTACAAGAAGTCCTGATTAAAAAAATGAAACCCTTATTTAAGTCTGGCATATGAACTCTTCTGGAGAGGCTTCTTTATAAAAAATCATTCTTTCCAGCTGTCCTATGATTTTTAATACCATCAGGGTCTACTGTGCCAGGAAGTGTCATGTGAAAAGCAGAACAGATTAGTGGAATCACCGAATGTATTCTTTTGATTACTAACCTTTTCCATTTATTTTCTAAAAATACCATGGAGATGATTATTGCTTTCATTGAAATCAGTGTAATTCACAAAAATCAGCATCTGAATTGTCTGTTGTTTTCTTCTGAATAGATTTAGTTACTATATTGCACTGATGCTTAAATACTAACAAACCTATTGCTGTTTGCTTAACCCAACATTTTCTCTGCATGAAGCTCAGTGTTACATCAATGTGGTCAAACTCAATCTCATTAAGGTTTGGCAGCCCACGAGTTTTTGTTTCCTCTGGGTCAGCTGGAAAATTTAAGAACCGTGCTGATGCTGGAAAACTGCCACTGTAGTAATAACAGATTTTGGAAGATAGCAAAGACCCTTCAGTGTTACACCACTCTACCTGTGTTTCTTTCATCTAATTATGAGTCTCTGTGAGTATAAGAAATCCATGCCATGACAGTCACACAGCACAGCTGCAGAAAGGCTCTTGCTGCCTCAGTCCCAGCCGAATGAAGCTCCCTTTGTTTGGATTGCAGATGTACCCAGCTCTCAGGGCGTTTCACAGGGGCCCCTTTGACACTCACTGTATCTCTTGGCTGCTTCCTCTTCCTTTGACAACAATATTGGCTGATTTTTTCTTTTCTGAGCTGGCCTAACTTCCCCCTGGCAGCAGTGAAAGTCAGTGAAGAAAGTAGCTCTGATGTTCTTTGAGAGAAAAAGTTAAGCTGACTCAGGAAAAGATGGAACTGTTCAGTAGCTTGAGTGGGAGAATCTCATGTTGCTCACTGGCTCTCAAGGGGGTGGTGGCTGAGATGCAGCAGAAACTGAAATTCTGAAAGGAAATTGGCTTATATTGACACATCAGTAAAGTCCTGGAAGGATGGCTTCAACTTGATTGTGGTTTTCCTCCCTTTTCTGGCCAGTGTGTCTCCATGAGTATTTGTCTTCTGGGGTTGGTTTGGGGTTTGGGAGTGGTTTTGTTTGTTTGTTTGTTTCATAAGAAACAAAAATCAAAACTGTTCTTGGAGTCTCATTCTGTCTGGACAAAAGATTCCAGACCTGTTCCTCTTGGATTTTTTCACTCTTCTATAGATCCTTCTGCTATACATTTAGCTTTTAAATAGCAAAAAGCTTTCTCTCCATAAGGCCGTACTCATTATTTTTGCAGCAATGATTTTCCAAGTATCCAAGTTTTCAACAGGAAATTACACTCAATTTCTATTATTGATTGTTACAATTCATATATCAAATCTTCTTTAAAAAACTGCTGTAGCTCCTCCTGACTGTTTGCATATTTTTCTATCTTAGGAAAAGTTTTCATCTCTATCTGTTTATTCCTCAGTGTAGTCTGAGAATTTCTGCTTTCCAGTTTAAGTGCTTCTGAGATCATTGTCTCTAGGTAAAAAAAGTGGATCATTCAAAAGGAAGAACTTCTGAATCTATTACTAGCTGTTAGGAAAATATTTAAGTAGAATCTAATTACAGTAGGACTAGTGGTTACTCTCAGGGATTTATACCTGAGATAGTTCTAATTTCTCCAAAGATAATATCTAAAATTATTTCAGTATACTGGTTTTTGAGACAATGTTTGTTACTTTCTTAAATGCTCTCTATAAAGATCTTATTTACATATTTTACTCCTAAATAGACATTTTAGAGCTTCAAAGACCAAACATGGGGTGTCTGTATTGCATAATTGAATGAAAACACTTTTGCTTTCTTTGCTTATGTTATGATATTCCTCAGTCACTAGCACATCTTGTACAATAACAAAGGAAAATACCATCCTTGAGAGTCTAAAAATACAGACTGCAAACAGAACAGTGGAAGGCAATTGAGTACTTAAGTCAGTACTGTGGACAAAGATGAAAATGTCTTGTCAGTTCTGTTGTATTTCTTAATCTATTTCCAACTAGTGACGCATAAGTAATTCAGCCACTGCATTCATTAGTCTTCTGAGATCATTTCCAAATAGGAAGAGTTCTGGTGCAGAGGAGCTGTGGAGGAGTGTCACAGCAAGAGTTTTTGTGAGAGAAACACAGAGGTGGTGTGAGACAGGGCAGTGTAAGAGCTGTGTGGCAGTCTATGAGTGAAGGAAAGATGTGTGGTTGTTCCTTGCACCATTTCCTGCCCAGTTGTTCCTTGTCTGTCTTTTTAAGAGATGCTTGAGATGGTAGCTCTTACTGGAACGTAAGGATGTGGACACAGGTGTATGCAGAAACATATATCCAGGAATTGGTGGCTAATAGCAGATTTAAATGTGCAAATGCCACATGTGGACTGGTAGAATTAAACACTCCAGGATCATTCTGTAAGTCAGTGCACGTATTCAATTAGAAAATGTGTCTCTTGAAACATAAATTTGCTAGAAGTAAGCATCACAGAGCTTTTCAGTAGCTTCTGTACTTTATTTATTAAATAAAACATGACTTTCTAGTTATCAGTTTTGTGAGTACAGCTTGGCAAGATGAGATGTAAGATTTAGGGACAAGGGAAGAAAATCATGTAATTCTCTCTCATTCCCACCCCTTACCCCACCTTTTGGAGAGCAAGTGTCCTGCTTTTGTATTTGCCTAGATGTGTAAACTTACTGGACTGCACTAGCAAAATTAGTGATGAAAGGGGTGATCTTGTTTAATGTTTTGGCTTAGTGCACCAACATGGAAGAGTAATTTGCTTTGTTTGGAAGGTGCTGCTTAGGGGAGGGTCATTTACATGATTGGTTCTTAAGTTCAAGTTGAGTATTTGTGTTCCAGCATTGTGATTGCTCTGACAAGTGTCCTAATCCTTTTCCTGCAAACTCTATGGCATTAAAAGAATTTAAATAGAAGAGATTTTACGGTAAAAAAATTAGAAATTTTAATAAACATGTTAAAACCAGGCCCTTGGAATCTGGAAGATCCAAGGGACAGAGGCAGGGGAGGGGAGAACAGTTATTTTTTAGGGTTGTTTTTTTGGTTTTGCCCATGGAGAATTAAGATACACTGTAGTGTGCTTTGAAAGAGCAAACTGCTCATAGCTGGCATTTGAAATGTGAGAAATGCCCTGGTTAACATGTCAGCAGGTTGAGCTTCACAGAGATAGCATTGCATTGGCAGTGCTGTGTGGTCTGTTATACACATACACGTGTTAAGACTCTCTGTGAAGCAATAACTTAAAGGAAAAATTATTCTGTAGAGGTGTAATATATTTTTGTAGCATTTATTTGCAGTGATCTGGAGTAGAGCCTTTACCTCAGATGATCAAGGCTCTAAACTCCCTCACTTTTGCATGGTAGGACTGTGAGGGGTTTGAGGGAGCCCATGAAAGGTCAGGGCAGAACAGTGATGTTTTCCCCAAATCATCAGCAGTAAAGAACAGCTTAGAGGAGGATTATGTCCTTAGATACAAGGAGAAGCTCCTTTATGAAATTTAAATGATTCTCTGCAGCATGGCTTCTTGGACAAATTTAAGGGCAAAGTATTTCTCCATTAATTTAAAAATGTTATTTTGCTTAATGTATCTAAAGCTGTAGATCTCCCAATCTCTATATTAATAATGCATGTATGTTTTTTGGTAGTACATTTATTCTGATTATTGCTTAAAAATTTTATTTCAATATAACAATTTTGCAACTTCTTTAAGAGTTTTTGTTGTGGAAGGAAAAAACAAGCTTGGTGGTTCTTTCTTAAGTAAGTCCATCAGAGATTCAGATTTGTTATCAAAAGTCAGCTTTGGCTTTTCCTGTGTAAGATAATCTACAATTCTTTGTGCATTTGAAATGTTAACTTATTTTAGTATTACACTGTTCTAATGTGCTAGACCTAGGCATCCTTGTTTCTTTGGGTGGAAGACCACTTATGGAATGGGGTGTATTTGTTATGTTGATTTTTGCTCTTTTAAGAGGACAATGTTACAGTAATTTCATGATTATAAGCCGCACCTTTT
>VRYO01002734.1:35521480-35541365 GCA_009812075.1 Sialia sialis | reverse complement strand
TGAAATTACTGTACTTTTAGATATCACTTCAAATTTCTTTAGACATTTCTCTGGCCAATGCTGATTTTCTTTCTTCCTTTCCCATATTCTTTTCTTTTAGTCTTAGCAAGTATGATTGACTTACCATGGTGGAAACCTTTTGTACAGTATCTTTTTGTATTTATTTCCTCCTTTTCTCTTTTGGTGTAGTTTTTAGGGTGTCTGTTAGAAGTACTAGAAATGTCAGTAAAATCTGAACACATAAGCACTGCTTGGGCTCTAAGCACATTTTCACTCTGAGCTAGAGCTAAGGTAATTGCTGCTTTTTTGGAATGGAAACGTGCATTTCTTCTCTTCTGTTGGGCACGTTGCTTTTCCTATCTTGGGCTTTATTATCTGGATGGATGTGACTTGACCCCAAGTCTTGCAAATGCATTTTCCTCAGGAAAATTAGGATAGTGATTAATGACTTAGTAACTCACTCAATTTTCTTCAAATGCTTTAAAGATGTTTGTATCCTAAAGTTAGAGATAGAAATCAGACTATGAAATCTCTGTTCCTTGGTTGTTGACTGGATGTGAAGTCAGGTGGAACTTGGAGTACAATTTTGGCTCTCGTTTTTGTCTCATCTGTCAAAAAGAAGATGCTGCCAACAATTGGAAAATAATCAAGGATTACAGATACTTTTGAAATATATTGATTACATTCTCACTTTCCAGTCATTACTTCATTATATTTGTGATGTTATTCATCACTTCTTGTCTCTTGGGAAGGATTGCCAAAAATCTTCAGGCATTTCTAGTGAACTTCTAGAATACTCAGATTCTTTCTTTGCTTGAGTCTGTGCCAGACTTGATATAGGACAGTCTGCTAAGGCACATGGTGTGTTGCAGTGCACCACTGGGTCCTTAGAATCTGTGACAAAACTTGTGGTATCTCCTAAACTGTGGAGGTTTTCTTCAAATAGGCTTGGACTTTCTTTCCTATTTATTAGTCTTATTTTTTGAAAACTTTTGCACTTAGGAAAATAGGACAACATTCTGTTCTGAAATTTAGATGAGGAAAGATGGAAATCCCTGAAATTGTAGCCAGCAGTTAGACCTCAGTCTTTGTCCAGTGCGTGGAGGACTTAGGATCAAACTGGAAGTTTGGATCCTGTGTCAGCTTCTGTGTTCTCTTCTTATGACTGAAAGGCATGGATTGATTAGAAACAAGGCAGTTGACTTCAGATATTTGGGTTGCTTAGTATATACAGCCATGATTTTGTGCTGTGTTTCTTGATCAGGTG
Source organism: Sialia sialis (assembly GCA_009812075.1). Classification (NCBI taxonomy): domain Eukaryota; kingdom Metazoa; phylum Chordata; class Aves; order Passeriformes; family Turdidae; genus Sialia; species Sialia sialis. The sequence goes on along the minus strand of VRYO01002734.1, from coordinate 35,540,098 downwards.
GGCTGGGAGATATTTCTTGGCTGGTGCAGATCTTGGATCAAAATACCCAATCTGTGAGTTGAATATCATGACTTGACCAGTCTCTTTTTTGGCATCTTGTGTCTTACTGGCCTTTCATGCTGTTCTGCTCTTTGCATAGAGAAAACTGCAGTTGGTTCTCACATATCAGTATTATTTTTAGCTTGAGATGTTAATCAGCTCTGGTCATGTAGCATTAATGTTACTGTGTGATTCTTTCCATCAGTATTTCCAAAATCTTATTATCAAAAATGTAAGATTTTGTCTAAACTATCTCTGTAGAATCTCAGAAGTTTTGAAATAAAATTTTTGGGTAAGTTTCCAATCAGGGTATAGATATCCCACAAGGTTCTATATATGTGTATGTAACAGTGAGAGATTAAATTATTAAATTTAATCATTAGGTTTTCTTGTTGGAGTTCACTGGAAGTTAAGTTGTAGTTCAGCTGCTTCCTTCGGGGGAAAGAAGTTCCCAAATCCTTCTTTCCTTTTATTACTAAGAAAAAAAATTAAAATCCAAACCCAGGCTTGTGTCCCTTAGAGATGTTTGTGCAGCTTTATTTCCTGGGAACAGGGACAGCTCTTCCTTGAGTGTGCTTTCAGAGTAGACAGGTGTGGCTCTTAGTCTCTCTCATGAAGGGAGGACCAGGAGGTCCTGGGTTGGGCTAGGTGACCTGCTGGCATAGTGAGGATTTGTTCCCAAAGTAAGTCCCAGTAGAAGAATCATCCTCATTCTATATACCTGTCCATCAGACATGGAACCACAAAGAAACTGTAGGCATGGAGAGTAAATGCAGCCTCTTTCTTGATTTTCATGGAGAATTTCAACTGTAATGGGAAACTGAGATTTTTGTTGCAATGTGAAGGCAAGGAGTTCATCTTTCCTACACAGAAGCCCTTTTTTGTGGCTTTGGAAGGGCAGAAGATTATAGAGGATGACCTAGCATTAAAATATGAGTATATTTTGATGTGGAAGAATCCTTTTGGTACAATGTTAAAAGAATTTCCTCCAAGGGTTGACTTCAGCTGGAGAAAATATTTCTTTTTTTACATGAAAAATGTGAAGAAGTGCCTAGAATAAGCAATTTCATTTGACTAGAATAAATAAATAGCTCTATCTCTGTTCTTGTAAATATTTCAGTCATTCTGCAAATATCTTTTAAATTTCTGTTGTTTTTATTTTTTGTTACAGGAGCTAGAGTTAATGCCAAAGACAGCAAATGGTTGACTCCTTTACACAGAGCTGTAGCATCTTGTAGTGAGGTATGTTGCTCATTTTGACTACTTTGTGTTAAAATAAGACATCTCAAATTATCTTCTGCCCATTGTTCATTTTTTAAAAAGTGAAGCTACTCAGAATGTTTAGAATTGCAGAACATTTTTGCAATGGATTTTTTTGGCCTTTTGAGGATATGTATATATATGTATCTATTGCTTAAGCAGTAAGAAAGAAGGAAAACTAAAACTTTGAGTTCTCAGCTTTGCTCTCTGTGACTTCCCTAGCAGAGGAGGCTGCATGCAGTGTTCTCAAGTCCAGTTTACTTTTCCTAAGGTAACCAGAATGGTTCAGCATGAGGCAAGTGCAGGTGAATTAAGATTTTTTTCAGCACGGTCTTTGCATAACTTCATTTTTTTTTCACATGTTTGTGTGTTCAGGCATTGAAGAAATAAATGGTTTTATTAAAGGCCTGCCAGTATCTTTTTTTAAGTGATTAATTAATAGTATTGAATATCACTTTACATTTTTTAAGTCGAATGTAGACTGTTTCTTGAAGTCTACCAGTTATACAGTTGTGAGAATGTCATAATGCAAGAAATTACTTAGTTATTGTTTCTCTGTGGCTGTTGTCCTAATAAAAAATTTAAATGCATGTAAAAGATCAAAACAAACAGAGAAATGCTGAGCTTGTTATGTGGAAGAGTTTATGCAAAACTATCTCCTTTGAGATTCTGAATCAAATTGATGCTCATTTCAGTACGTTTCAAATAAAGGTTTTTACTAGTAAATTTTTGTTTGGGAAGATAGAATTGAATATTTTAGTTTTGACAAGCATTGAACTTCAAGTGTTTGATCTATGAGCTATCTAAACAAGCCTTGTTTCAGTTTTTTCTTTTGAATTCCCTGGATAAATTGCAGTATTTTGTCACTAGCATTAATAGCAAAGTTATGTAGAGATCATGTTATTCAAAAAAACAGTGTTTGAAAATGAATCTTCAAGGGCGCCTTATTCCCAAATGCTATTTGTTCTGGAGATATTTTTAGGCTGCTCCTTTGGGAGCTGACCAAAGCACCAAATGCTGCATTCTTCAGAGCTGAGAAACAATAAAAGCTCTCCACATCAGTAATGCTTGCAGAGGCAGAGGAGTGCTGCAAGCACACTGGGTTTAAGTGATAACTTCAAGAAATGCAACCATGGCCATAGTTTGTTTTAAAAAAAATATTAGTCAAAGGCAAACAAGACAAGTGAGCTGGTCAGACACTTGTCAGAATTCTCTATTTATAAACACACAGAGTCATGGGAGCCCATGTACAGGGCTGGTACATGTAGGCACTGTGTTCTAGCTGACAGACCTGTATGGGTTGGGGCACTGGATGGAAAGCTGTCAAGAAAAACTGGATAATGATTTCAATAAAACGACTGGACTCTTGAAGTAAGGAAAGCTGCAATTAAACAAGGACATTGAAACCTAAGAAATAGCTGGAGTTAGGGATTTAGCTGTCAGCTGCAGTCAGCTTCACGTCAAGACAGTCACATTTTTATTTGTGTGGGCCTGCTGTATGTTGCAAATGAAAAAAAAGAAAGAAACCCCAAGTAGATTCAGTCATGAAATTCATTAATGTAAATGCACATAAAAATGAGATTCATTTCTAATATTGTGGTGCTGCCTTCTGCAAAAGGGGTAACAGCTGTTCTGAAATTTCTTTGTTCTGATATGGTATTTCTTAATATTTAGGTTAAAAAGGACAATTAGATAATTAGTTTTTGAAAGTACTACATCTGCTTCAGTTTCTCAGAGAAGACCTATTCAATTTTCTCATTAAATTGCAGGCCTGCGATGCAGTATTTTCACTTTTGTGTTTGTTCCTATCTTCTTTTTTAGAGTATGAATAATGTCAGCATTTTAAATACGATTTATTCTAATATAAATGGGATCAATAGTGACCTATTATTCTGCCCATACACCTTTCTATCATACCACAGTGTACTTCAGAATCTCTAGTAACAATTTGTGGTAACATATTTGAAGTTCAAAGTGCTAATCAATTATTTGTGTGCTCAGTGACTGAGTTGGCAGTCACCAAAAGCAATTAGTGAATCGTGGGAAGGTCACACAGCTGATGCCGAATGCAATATTCATCATCATGTTGATACTGCCAACACGTTTATTTTTTTATGCATTCCAATTGTGTGCCGCATATTTTAATGGGATTTGTTTATCTTGCTGTAAGAATTACAGTCTTATTTGTCAAATTTTCACAGCTCGTACTTCTAACAAATGGAAATGAATAATCATTTTGAGAGATGGAATTCAGTGCAATATTTTAAAACTGTTTTCAGGAGTTTTGCAAGAGTATATGTTGAAACTTTTTTGTGATTGTGCGCTGTTTTATTTGTGGTTCTCTAGATGGACATTTAAAAATCTCGGCTTTGTCATTTGTAGACTTGGACAATCTGCTTGGCAGATTGATGGAAATTCATAATCAATTCATAGTACTTCACTTACGTTGGCTAAGGATTCCACCAATGGAAGAAATCCTAGGATGGTTTATTAAACTTTGGAAATCAGTTGTGATGACAAAACAATTTTCCATGTGGCTTAAGGAACTGGATAAAAGTCCTGGAAATGGTTGATTTGGTTAAATTGTTCACAAATTTGAATTTATGATGAAGTACAAATCCTAAAGTGTCCCAAAGATTATGTTTGCAAATGAACAAATTGTAAAGAGTTGTTTTCCACTGTACTGTCCTTAAATCCAAGGCTGTCATATCTGATCTTTACTAAGTGGCTTAGTTTTTTTGTAAATGCTTTCAGGATGCTGTTCAGGTGTTGTTGAAGCATTCAGCAGATGTCAATGCTCGTGATAAAAACTGGCAGACACCCCTACACATAGCAGCTGCAAACAAAGCTGTGAAGTGTGCTGAAGCTTTGGTGCCTCTCCTAAGCAATGTAAATGTGTCTGATCGAGCAGGCAGAACTGCATTGCATCATGCAGCCTTCAGTGGACACGTTGAGGTAAAAGTTGACTTTTTTGTCTTCCACTCGTCATTCTCTCCCTCATATTTTTGATGTTTCATTTTTGACTTTAAAACCATTTCTCCCCCATTCTCTCAAAAATCCTCAACCCTTATTTTGTCTTTGAATTTGTTTTCCATATGCATATCTATGCAAAAAAGTTGTGGAAATTAAAGTTACATCATTTAATTGAAACATTATACACTTAAAGTGTTCACTTTTCTTATGACAGAAGCAAATTTGTCGAGTTAAGTGGAGTTAAATTAGTAACAGGTAAATTCAAAATGGAAAAGCCAGGATATTTTTCTGTTGGTAAATAGCAAACATAGTGAGTATGTTGTCAATGAAATTTAGAGGAACTATTTAATAAGGTCTGACTCATTAGTCCCTTAGTAATAACCTGAAGATTTAGAAGATTTCATGGCTTTGCAATGTTTTACTGAGAAGTGTTTTTGTTGACATCAGTTTTGTGTTCCTTAGAGTTACTTCATTATAACAGCGAGTTTTTTAAAACTTACAGAATATTCAAAACCCAACACATTTAAATCCTTTGAAAATGCATAAATGTTTGTTTTCTTCTGTGGCTTTCTCAGTTGAAGCAAAGTTTTTTCCATTATGAATAGAAGATTTCTGTTCTTTTTCTTTATCTCAGATGGTCAGCTTACTGTTGTCAAGAGGGGCCAATATTAATGCATTTGACAAGAAAGACAGACGAGCTATACATTGGGCAGCATATATGGGTATGTACATACTTCAGTTGGTTTATACTGTAGTAATAAAAAAAAAACTCATCTCATGTTTAGTGATTTGACATATTTCTAGGAAAAAATATTTTCATTGTAAGCATTGAGGTCATCTGTGTCTGCCAAAAAACATTAATAGTATAGCTCAAATTGCCTTGTAAGTGTGGTGAGGAAAGTCAAATTGTTGGAAAAAGAAAAGTAAGGTAAGTAGTTTTGTTCTTTAAAAAGGAGGAGCTATGTTCTTCAGTCAGCAAGTCTAGTCACAGATGAAAAGTTTTGCAGAAATGCTAAATAAAAAATAAGCAGTTAATAAAAGGGGCACCTGAAAAAGAGGTTCATTACATAATCCTTGGGCATTGTATTTTCAAAGAGTATTTCATCTCTGAAACTACAAATTCTTGCCTCACCATTCTTATGCCAGGATAATTATTGTTCTTATGGTCTTGATCAATGCTCTGGCAATACTGTCAGAGTAGTGTTCTTCCTTGCCTTTTATCAGACTTGAAAATAATTGAATGTGCCATTCAATTACAAAGGGATCATCACAGCAATAATGCTCTTAATTTAATATTTGAAGCTGAGTGAGATTGCACTTCAGGTGTTGATACCAGTACTTAAAACCCTGGAAGTTAAGAACAATCTTCATTATTGATCTAATGTTCTTCCAATATTTTGCATTAGTGTTTTTAATGTGCTTATATCTGCAAAGAAATGTCTGTGGCAGTCTGTCCAGCCACCTTATTGAATGTGGTTATTTGCAAATTTTTGTTGAATGAAACTTGTACATGAAATTTCAGAGAACTAACAAGTGTCACTGAGAGGCCAGAGACATCTTCTGTCTTGTGCTTGCCTGCATGAGAGAATTCTTCTGTTTTGCAGATAGGCGGCATTTATTCCAATTTAAATCAGTGCTATTTTTACAGGGAACTCTCTTAATGAACAGTTTGGGCAGGAAAATTTAACTGATTTCAATCTACCCAAACTTCCTTGTACACAATAGAGAAGAAAAAGCTTTTGAAAGTCCTCAATTAAAGTAAAAATAATTATGACATTCTCTCACAGTTTAGAGCCATTGTACATTGCTCCAATTGGTTGGAGAAAACCTTAAAAACTTTTCCACCATGTAAAACTGATCATAAAATAAAAAAGTCATGCTTTTCGTCATTCTACTATAAATAACTTTCTAGGGCTATATCCATTGTTTTGCTTCCTTCCTGCTTTTCCCCTGGCTCCATTGCTGTCCAGCTGCAAAGCTGCGACTGAAATGGATTTACTATCCTGTGTGCTAGTGTTGCCCTCACTGGTGCACCGGGATGTCTCTGCAGCGCTTCTCACGTCAAGTTCCTTGCTCTTCTGTTTGAGAGTCTTCCACTGATCGCTGCTTGCCTTTTCAGTGCAGGTCAGGGGGGTTTTTTTGGCTCTGTATCTTTTCTTTGAAGTTTTTCTGCCGCTGTTCTGTTCACTGTCTCTGCTTCTGTCACTGCTTTCTGTATCTTCTGTGCTTCTGTCTCTCCTGTAGGGCTTGTTTTAATTCTTGTCCCCATTGTATTTGGATCAAAAGATGAGTATTGTGTTTGCATTTCCCTTTCCCTTCTTTCCTACTATGCTGAGGTAATTAAGAAGTGAAATATTATTGCAGCATTTCACATTGCACTGGTAAAGACTTACGGTATAGCTAGATGAAATGGTGTTTTGTGTGCTGTTTGGTACACAGCATAAAATAAGTATCACAGTATCTAAATGTTTATTAAAATACCTTTGTCTGTACTCCTTTGGGTAGAAGTACAAACTTTTGCCAATTCTCTTAACTGCTTAAAAAGCAAAGACCCACACTCTTTGTGAAACACCTAAACTGAAAGCTGGATTTGATACTTTCAACTTAGATGTCTGACTGGATAAGTATAAACATAATTATTCAGTGTGTCCCTTACCGCTTCTTTAACTAAGGAAAGGGTGTCACTTGAAAGATAAAATAGTCTCATATGTGTCTGTATGGGTCATTTTAAAAGGTAAAGCACAGAGTGTATTGTGGTCTGTTGAAGTCTCTGCAGTCTTTGTCATGACTATCCACATGCTTTCAGTGATGAGTTGTTTGGCAGTTAAATTAACAATGGAACAAGAATAACAGATATTTGGTTACCCCATTTTCATGTCTTCTTGGCAGGCAGTGTCACAAGTGCCTACAAGCAGAGGAGCATGTGGGCACGGAAGGGAAAAGCTCATTGCCCTTAGCAGCATGGGTGGGTGTTGGTGTTGAGGTCCCTGGCCAAAAGCTGGCAGTGAGAGTACTGCCCACCACTTCAGGATGGGCTCCCTGCCCTCTCTTCTCTTTTCCACCTGGAACTTTCCCCATGTCATGCCTTCTTCATTATCCCACCTCTTATTCTTACTCTTACTCTCCTTCCATTGTCTTAGGAGAGCAGTTGATGCTTTTAAAATGCTGCGATTCCTCAAAGACCCTCTGAGTCAGTCTTGAAAATACAGCTTTACTAAATCCTGTATGATATGGCTTTACATTTTAAATGCTTTGTGGGTAAATGGAGTTGGATTCTGAGGATATATTTTTATGTAAAAGTAGAATATTTTCTTCTTTTCATGTTTGTGTCAATTTTTCAAAGTTTCTGCCTGAGATTTTAAAGTATTAATGGAATTGAGGTGGCAGTGGGAGATTGGTAGTCTCATTGTCTCTTAAGTTGGTAATGTAAATTTGCAATAAATATTTCATAATCACAAAGTTACTTGCCTCTCTGGTTCTCAAGCCTTCAAAAAAACCTATTGTTTTTAAGCAGAACACAGGATTGTGTTTTGAGTAAACAATTTTATTTTTACAGTGTAAATGCTATAATTGTTGGGTGGGGTTTGTGAAGTTGATTATTTTCTGTTGCTTTTGTAGTTCATGATAGGATTAGAAAACAAGAACAATTTTTTTTTTCCTTGTTAAGTCCAAAGGAATAATGACTTGATCATGTTATAACAATTGTAGAATTAAGTTTGCAAACCTGTATTGGTTAATAAAGTATGATGCCTCATTTTATTTGTCTTTATTCTTTTAGGTCATATCGAAGTTGTGAAATTACTCGTGACCCATACAGCTGAAGTGACATGTAAAGACAAGAAATCATATACACCCTTACATGCTGCAGCATCTAGTGGGATGATTAGTGTAGTCAAATATCTTCTGGATCTTGGAGTTGATGTAAGAAAAAATAAAATTAAATGGGAAATATTTTTTAATTGTTTGAAATGCTCTTGTTAGTACTGTAGCACACTGTTTGTTTAGGGACAGGTTAGGATACAGTGAAAGTATGTGAAGGGAGATCTCTGGAAATGCTACTTTTTGTTTTATAAACCCTCATTTCTGCATTAAAAGAAAACCTCCTGAAGAGCCTTGCAGATTTTGCACAATAATTTAAAAATAAATGTCTATTTAGTAGGCCCTTTTGTTTATTTGCTATTTCTTGCTCTTAATTCATTGGACTGGAAGTCAGGAAATAGGAATTCCAATCCTAGCTTTCCCACACAATAATTTTTGAAGGAAATTAAATGCTTTTGCCTCACTTGGTAAAATATACATGGAACTGAATTTCCTACATGATGTAAATTTTAGATAGTAAAAATTGTGAGAAACTTCAGTAGTGCTGTAAGTGAGGCCATATTAATACTGCTAAATCAATTAAAAGGTTCTACAGTACCTGCCTGTAGAAAGTGTGTTAACAGTAAACTGTGAAACTGTGTAAGATGTCTACATTGTGAATCACAGTCTTGCAAGGCTGGAGATTGCAACTCAAGCTCTATATTGAGAAGTAGATCAGAATTTGGTGTCATGTTGTGTGCAAGAAATTCTGTTTCTATATGTGCACACACACACACACACTGTTTTTAATGAAAACTTGCAATGGTGTTTTATAGAGGTCTGTGCTATGCTTTGTGTGTAGCATCTGTGCAAATTGCCACAGTTGATATTTTTGGCATGTGTGGGTTCTCTTAAGTTGCATACAGGAAACTGTGTGGAGACAATTGGAGGAGGTTGGCTCGCTTGTAAAGCAATCATACTTTTCCCAGGACGCAGATCTCAATCAAAATGCTATATACAAAACTTGTTTTTAATTTTTGGATTTGAAGAGTTCCAAAACATAATCTTATGACATGAGATTTTTATTTTGTTAGAATTAAATGCTGCATTAAGTACAGCTTTTTTCCTATAAATAATCTTCAGGTTTTTTCCTCTTATAGATGAATGAGCCAAATGCCTATGGAAATACTCCTCTCCATGTAGCTTGTTACAATGGGCAAGATGTTGTAGTGAACGAACTCATAGACTGTGGTGCTAATGTCAATCAAGTGAATGAGAAGGGGTTTACACCTTTGCACTTTGCGGCTGCATCAACACATGGAGCATTGTGTTTAGAGCTCTTGGTCTGCAATGGAGCAGATGTAAATATAAAGGTAGGTGTATCCAAAGTCATCTATTCACATTTGAAAACGCTGTGCATCTTTATCAGAGGTAATGTTTTCAAAAATTCTTGATTTGATAACATGGAGAGGTTCCCACTCATGGATGTAGCATTTGTTAGAAAGGTACTATGTTAAAAGCGAGCCAGTATGCCTCAAGAAACTTGATCCGGATTTGGAAATCTCAATGGGATATGTTATATAGACTGAAGGGATGAAGGAAAATGTCTGATCAATCTCTATTGCATTTAAATGTCAGAATTCTGTATGCTTTGTTTTCCCTAGTCTAGCTATATAAGTAAGAGCAAATAATTTGAAAAAATTACAAAAGTATTTTTTTTTTCTTATAAATAAGTAATACGAGGAAAATCAAGGATATTTCAGGGGAATGTGTATGGCTAAGTGCTGGAGCAGTTGAAGAGGTGATAATATATGATCCTAGAATCTAATCAGTTGAAGAGGTGATAATGTATGATCTTAGAATCTAATCAGTCAGGGAGATTTGGGAAGAGTGTGTTAAAAATACAAATATAAATAGATCAGGCCAATGGAGAGTCTTAAACAACTGGTGTTTTAATTACTCCTGAAAAATTGTGTGAGCAGAGTCAATATACATATTTCATCTCTGAACAGAAGTCTTTGACTTCTTTGAATATTCCTTAGAATCCAGCCTTGCTGAAAGTAGAAGTTAAACATGTATTTTCTATTTTCTTTTCCAGTGTGTAGGGTAAGGTCTTGATATGTGTGAGAAAGACGTAAGCCCTTCTGGTTTGTATTATGTTGATTTTTACTCTAGTAAGGAAAACTTAACTGAAATTCAGAACTGATATTCAGAAGTATTTAGTGGCAGTATCTGGTGTCTTGCCAGATTTTAGGCTGAGGGAAGTAGGAAATGGGTGTATGGAATGAAGAGTCTAAGTGTTCCTTATGACAAAATGTCTGGCTGCCTGAACTGTAGTATGAAGAGAATTATCTGTTGCTTAATTTCTTGAAAAAAATTAATGGAAAAGAAATCTGATTAATGGGTTTATGCTTGAATTTCAGCACAATCTGTGCAGGAGGTGAATGTTAAAGTAGCTGACATTTCTGTTTAAAGTCTTGGCGTTTGTGGTTCATGTAAGGCAGTGATTTTTGACAGTGATTCAAGCTGATTGTCAGCTAGCTAATTCCAAAATACAATTTTATATCTATGGTTTGTACAAAACTCATAGCCAACTGATTAGATTAAAAATAAGCTCTTTGATATGGAAAAATCTTCAACGTATGTTCCTGCTCAGTGTTACATATATTTAGACTTGCAGCTCATTTAATGAAAATGTACATAACTCAGTTGTGGAAAAATTCATCACCAAAGTGCCCTGCAGAAGTAAGGTGCTGTGTTACAGGGTTTATTGCCAACTTGTCCTAAAATATCCAGGTCACAGTCCATTTATTTTTGTTGCCAGCTTTCTGCTCTGCATAATGTCCCAGGGTGCGTATGACTGAGTGTTCAGTGTTGCAGGGCTGGCTGACTTTTGTCCTACATTCTTGAAACATAATTTTTCAGTAAAGTGTAATCTGCCATGAAAATCATCCCACTGTGTTAAATATACTAATGATTATATTTGTGTATTACTCACACAAATAAGAATGAAGGAAAGGTTATAACACCTTCCAGTACCTGAAGGGGGGCTACAGGAGAGCTGGAGAGGGACATTGTGCAAGGGCATGTAGTTATAGGACATGGGGAAAGGGCTTCAGACTTTGAGGGTACGATTAGATTAGATATTTGTAAGAAATTTTTACTAATTTTTGCTACTGAGGGTAGTGAGACATGGGAACAGGTTGTCCAGAGAAGCTGTGGATGCCCCATCCCTGAAAGTGTTCAGTGCCAGGTTGGATGGGGCTTTGACCACCTTAGTCATTGGAACCCTACCCATGCTCAAAGGGTTGGAACCAGATGATCTTTAGGGTCCCTTTGAACCCAAACTCTTCTGTGATGCTAGGACAAATATTAACAAGCCAAGAAACACTGCTCTTCTAAATACAGGGCTGCAAAGTTTTGTGATTTTGTGCATATTTCTGATGTGGAATAAAGAAGTGGACAGAGTTTCATTGCAGAAACAACAGTAGCTTTAGCCATGGGTTGGTTGTAATTAAAATGTGTTGATTTTGTACATATCGAAATTATTAAGGGCAAAATTAAGCGAGTAGGGCTGTGTAGGGATTTTAAGTAATTATAGCTTAAAACCAGCATTTATCCCTGGTTTCCTCATTAAGGTGTTTCTGTTGTAATTCTGTTAGTAGCATTTCTGTGGATTTATACAAGTGTGATTGAATTTGGCCTGTAAGTTTGTCCCTGAAGGCGTGAACAGCCTTACTTTGCGTATGAAAACTTAGCACTTGCACTGTGGAAAACTGCAAGAACTGAGGCAAAAGAAATTAATTTCTAAGTCAACTTCTTCCCTGGAAAGACCGATAAAGATAAATCTTGGATTTAATCAGGAGAGCAATCCCTAAAAAAAATAGAACATGTTGTGTAACTAAGAATTAATTGTGGATTTAAAATGAGATGGAATTAGAGTGTCATTACTAAATATTTATTGAAACCAAGCCTGTTCATTTTCCAAATACTGATGCTGGAGTTCAAAGTAGTTCTTAAAATGGCCATAAGATCTATTTTTCATCATAATTATATTGCTTGTGTAGGCTGATTCAATAATTTCCTCCCATGTGCAACTGTTCCTGTGATGTTAGAGGTAAGAGAGTGGATATGGATGGTGATCTAGATGCAGACTAGACAGTTCTGTTAAATCACTTCCTGCTGTGGATGACTTAGTGGGGAGAGCAAAGGGGAAATACTCTTACTGATGGCAATATAGGGGAAATTCTTGTGCATCTGTGAGTGCTGGCCTCATCTCAAGAAGGGATTATGTAGCAGAGGATAATAAAACAGTAGAAAAATGTTATATGCTTTTTATCACCTCTGGACATAATTTCCTATTTGTTTTCATAGCCTTGTCAGTATCCACTGTAGAACAGTGAATATTATTAAGTATTGCTCATTACTGCAGCACTCCCTCCTCACTATTCAGGATTTCCATGCATGGAAGAACACATTGAAATGAGTATGTAATGGGACAGTATTAATTGTTTTATGGACCCCATTGCTGCTTGAAAATTCAGTGACCTAAATAGAAAATGTTTTGTACTTCCATTGATGGTACAAAAACATAAGAATTGTTGCTAGGGGGGAGATTTCATTCAGAGGAATGCTGTGACATGATAGACCCACATTTCCTCTCCCTCAGTGAGGCTCAGTAGTCTGACTACAGTTAATAGGTGAGTAATCACTCAATAAGACCCCTTGTGCTGTGTATTATTTCTGTCTGATAGCAATTACTGTTCATAGCAAATTTGCTATGATCTAAGTATTTTGTGGATGTATTTTCTCTAGTGATAGAGGAGATTTGAGTGATTTCTTTCCTATTAAAACATTTAGCTGAGTTTCGGTGAAGACAACAAAACTTATCATTAGCTCATATCTGTCCTGTCATGTGCTGTGATCCTGCCTCATCTCATTAAATCACATAGCTGTAGTTAGCTTGATATTTAGAAAGAAGACTTTAAAGACATAAAGAAAAGGAAATAGAAGCAAAGTTTAGAAGATATCTCCCTGGTTCTGCAGTCCAATCTCCTGGCATCTCAGGAAATAGTGATTTGCTAATAGAGCCTTGATATTTCATTGCTTAAAGAAATGTTTGGCAAATGGTTCTGGTCCTATATATCATTTTCTAGTGATAGTGTGTTAGAAGGGAATTCTGAATGCAATCTACTACTTAGCAGTTCAGCTTCAAGATGGGAATTATTTTCATTTAATTTTTTTCCTGTTTTATTCTATGTTTATTTATTGTTAGACAATTGCGTGTAGTATTATTCCTGGGCTGGAAGAGAACCTGAGACTGTTAGACTTGAGAGAGGCACTCCCATAAAATCCTTTGTCTTAGAACTCTATGTTAAGTGCATTTTTAAATAAATTTGAACAAAGTAAAGCTAAAATTCTATTACTGATTATACTGTGTTTTTACAATTATAATTGGAAAACAATTCTGTAGCTTATTTTGCTGTTGTTTACAAGATCTTACTGAAGTTTTCTTGTGAGGGCTCTCGGTTAACTACAGTGCTCTTCAGTTTCTAATATTGTCACCTTAGGATATTCCTATGTTTTTGTAAAGTGCATCATTAGATCTATGTTTTCTCAGCTCCATCCTTTGAGATACAGATTTATCCTGTCTAAGACAGCAAGACTATAGGCTATTTTATCTGAGCCCTGAAATTCTTCCATCTGTTACTTCAGTAAGCCCATTTTGTATGATAATTTCTCTTTAAATTAATATATTCTATAGATTCTTCAGGTTAAAGAAGGATAAAAGTGAGGGAAAAAAGTCACTAGATGTCTTACAGTTGTTTGAAAGCAATTGGACACAGAGGCTGTTAATGATTGGATAAAGAGGTGAGAACTAAACTGTAGGGAGAAAGATGAAAGAAAATTGGAGCATAGAGGTTGCCTATGGAAGTTATCACTTATGGTGTGTTTATTTGGCTTTTTCTTAAGGCCTCCAAAGACAGAATTAAAATTGATTGTCTAATTCCTCAAGAGGATTTCAACCCAATTTTCTGTGTTTATTTGCATCTGCTGTGGATATGTGGATGTTGTCTTTTTTATTATTTACAGGTCAAAGAAATCTGGAAGATCTGGAGATAACTTGGCTTTCCTTATCAAGTATTTTATTTCTTTCAGTCTAGGTGTGAGAAGACAGTGTTTCACATAATTGCATTGTTATGCTGCTCAGGGCAGTGACACAATGAAAAATTTCACATCCATCCCTAGAAGAGCCTCCAGCAGACTTTCTGTATCACATCCATAGAACAGTGTCTATTTGGTGCCAAAGAGAGAGTAAAGATGGGGAAACACTTTTGCCATATGACCAGCAGTTTCTGATGTTTCAATACATATGTTCATATCATATATTCCCCTGCCATCTTTGTCTAATTGAACTTTGTATTTTGTGAACATTTCATACTCTTCAAAGCCATCATTGAGAACATAGATATGGTATGCATGTGCATTTATCAAATGATCCTTCGATTTTTTTTGTGTTGTTTGCAATTTTTTGAGTGCAGGTATAGGAAAGCAGTAAAGCTTTCCCATTACCTGTAATAAGTACAAGTGGAAAATTGTTCCAAAGTAATAGCAGCAGAAAAAATAGATTTGTAAGTGCATTGAGACAGGGCTGTTAAAAACTAGAGTTTCCTTATGCATTACTATTGGCTTGCTTCAAGGGTGAATGACTTACTGGGAGAATGACTAAGTGCACATTTAAGATGTTAATTTCAAATGTATAGTACCTAGTAGGATTTAATAGTTCTACCCTAGGATTACTCATGGTTTATGATAAATTGTTTACAACCATCACTTCACAAAAATTCCCAGGAACCGCATGAGCTTTGTAATGTGTTGTCTTCTGATACAATGTGTAAACCTCTCTAGTAAATTCAGCTACTTTTTTTTCAAGTAAAAAACCTTAAAACGTTGTTTTATTTTAGCCTTGGGAAGGGAAGGGGTTTTACATAGGCTTGTTTCTGAAATTGTGTGCTGTCATCATCCTCTTGAGAGTTTTTATCTTAAGGACATAAGTATGAGTGAGTGGGCATCCCTGAGTTGTCACTTGCAGCTGTAAGAGTGACTAAGGGCAGCTCTTGTGAAAAGCTTGCCATGTCGTGCTGACTTGTCATTGCCAGAATCTGTCTGGCAAAAGTGCATAGGAATAATTTAAAGGATGGAGTATGGAGAGAAAAGAAGAATTGTCCTTTTTGTTTTTTGGGTTTCTTTTATGGCAGTTCCGATTAATTGCTGTTAATGACCATAAGTAAACTCAGGACTTTTTTCTTTTTCAGAGTAAAGATGGGAAAACACCTTTGCACATGACAGCGATCCATGGTAGATTTTCAAGATCCCAAACCATCATTCAAAATGGTAAAAAGGGGGAGGGAGTATTTTTGTAATCAGGTTTCCAGTTTGGATATTTTCATCCTCTTATATTGGTAACAACATGCTAAGTCTGACATACAGGAGACATGTCTGTGTCCAGTGTCCAGCAATAGTGGTGGAGTCTGGCATATCTGCTTATAAAGTTTGATAAGTTACACTGATGAACCATTTATTTTTCAGAATGCAGGAATATATACATATATAGATTTGTTTTCCATAACCCAGGTTGTAGAGAGTTTGTTCCATAAGGTTACATAATAAAATGCTTTTCTCTACTACTGTAATCTATTAGGTTTTAAATCCAAACTAGTCAGTCACTGACAAAAACGTTGCTTGTACGATCATCATTGCTGTTTTTCTAACAAAGTATTTATGTGCCTATATACACACCCTTGCTGAGTAATTGCTCTTTATTATAGGAGCTGAAATAGACTGTGAAGATAAGAATGGAAATACCCCTTTGCACATAGCAGCTAGATATGGCCATGAGCTATTAATCAACACTCTGATTACGAGTGGTGCTGACACTGCAAAGTAGGTAACTTTACTGACATGAATGCAAGCTGACATAATTTAGAACTATATTTATTAGTTTAACAGAATTAGTACAATTTTTAATATCATCAACTTGCAATAGGAAATATTTTGTTTATTATCCTGTATTGTACTTGTAAGTAGCTAGTCAGTCTATCACAATTTGTACCAAAACAAAGAGAAATAGTTTTCTGTAATGTATTTGAAGTAAAAGCTCTGAAAGTTTTAATAGGCTGTTGCACTGATAATGCATGCTGATAGCTTGGAAGGAAGTGTTTAAGATGTGAAGTTAGCTCAGTATTCTAATTAGGTGGTTTGCGGAACCTACCATGCACATGCACTTTTGCACACAATCATGTTTGTTTTATTTTAATTGTAATGAAACTGTGATACCTGATTATGGTGTATCTTAGGCGGGGTATACATGGGATGTTTCCTCTCCATTTGGCAGCATTAAGTGGATTTTCCGACTGCTGCAGAAAGCTCCTCTCATCAGGTAGGATACTCTTTTAAATTCTTACAAGGTGCTTTGTACTTCATTTTTTATTTCACAGAATAGCTTTTAATTAAATCTTAATTTAGTGATAAGTAGAAATCCTTATAGTTTACTAGTACCTTGGGGCCAATGCTTGTTTTTTAATGGACAGTCCATAGTTAAAGTGAATCAAACTTTTGCAGACATGAGTTTAAAAAAATAATCCAAATTTTCATAATGCATTTATCACTTCATTAATACTGTGTTTATGAATTTCAAGTTGGCCATAGAGGTGGGAATGACTGGTTTAGACCATAATGAAACTTCAAGGAGAAAGATTGATAGTCTTTTTTATTACTTCATGAAGCATGCAATTTCTATTCCATGATGTCTTTAGCTTAATACAGATAAGTCTTTTCCTGTCTATTCCTGCACTGGGCACCTAATAGCTCAGAAGACTCTGTGGACTGCTATATTAAGAAACTGTTGCATTGGTATTATGTTGTTAATCAAATGTAATGCAAACTGTGCTTCTCTTTTGATGTTTGACTCCTCCCTGAAGATGTGGATGTTGGAAGGTCCTTACTTCTCTTGTTGGCCAGAATCTTATGTGAATTCTGAGCTCTTTGAACCATTGCAATTCTGAGAAAGTCAGTTTATCCAAATGAAGCTTCTGAAACAGAAGAGGAATAAGAATAAACTAAATGGTTCTGTATTAATGTTTTTTGAAAAAAAGATAGGTGGGGAGGAGAGAAGGAAAAGAGTAAGATGTTGCTTTCCCAGCTTTATACTGTTAGTTAGAGAAACCTGGGAGAAGAACTAGAGGGTTATAACTAAAGCTACCTACTGGTAAGGCTTTTTATTTACTGTCCTGCCATGGGAAAACTTGTGAGGATTCACTTCAGGAAAGAACTGTCCAATACTTGATGATATTTCAATTGGGTGCATTCAGAATGAGGGACAGTGGCTCTATTTCCTTCCTGCACATGCTGTGGAGCTGGCTGTATCCTTACTGGAGATTCAGTAGGGCAAAGGAAATCGTGTGGAGGACTTGCAAGTGGTTTCTGTGGCTTTTACACAAACTGAGAAAACCTGGATGCAAATCTAGCCTGAAGTAGATGAGGACTTGAAGAGTCAGCTTTTGGGCTAGAAAGACTAGATACTGCTTAGAGCTTTTAGGATGTGCTCTTAGTGTGGGGATTGGTAAGTGCAGAGTGTGTCCTTTTGGGGTTGGCAGTTGTCTCTTTTGTGTAAATTGAAGATCTCCGATTTTTAAATTCATTAATATGAATTAATGACAAAATGTCACCAATCTGCCTTGTTCCAGTATTGAATGACATTCAAGTAGTTAGTGATG
The DNA here is from genome assembly GCA_009812075.1 of Sialia sialis. Classification (NCBI taxonomy): domain Eukaryota; kingdom Metazoa; phylum Chordata; class Aves; order Passeriformes; family Turdidae; genus Sialia; species Sialia sialis. Next base: position 35,522,252 of record VRYO01002734.1, on the reverse strand, counting down.
GTAGACAAGCAACTTAGGGATGTGGAAAGCCATCAAAGGCTATTCTTCAAACCAAGCTAGTAAACTCTCCTAAATTATTTGCTGTAGAGCATTCGCTGTTCAAATGGGGTAAGAGCATGGTGGTGCATACAAAACCTGTTTTAGGGGATATTGAGTAGGAAAACAGTCTTGAAATAATAGTGTTCTTAAATAACAGGTCTTGTGTTGTTCATTAGCTATTGTTGTTGAACAGTTCTAAAAAGGAAAAAATAAAAGCCAGCATTCCCAGGAGCCTCAGCTGCAGATCTAGTAAATAAGTTACATTACACAAGAGTTAAACTCTCATGAGAGCATAGTCGTTTTCTCAAACCAAAAATGCAGCTTTGAAACCTGATTTAAATAGTAATCTTTCTGTCAAAATATATGGCTAGATGTGGAATTACACAGTTAAAGCTTGTGATCTTGGATTTCAAGTTCCACAGCTAAGCCTTTTCGGAAAGAGAAAACTACAGTGTTCTGTAAGGAGCTCCTCTGTAATTAACTGCTATTTGCAGCCCTCACTCCAACTCAGTATACTAAGTTCTTTCTTTGGGACTAAATCACAAAACTCAAGGATAAAATTTAAGTAACTCCTTTATTTTGTAATCATGACATCCCCAAAAATTAATAATCTCTGCACAACAATAATAAATTCTAGCATATTTTTAAATTTTCATATAACCTGCATATATCTTATATTCAATAGTAAATGGCACTGAAATATTAGCAGGTACAGTAATTTCACAATTATAAG
>VRYO01002734.1:35492721-35520480 GCA_009812075.1 Sialia sialis | reverse complement strand
GAAATTACTGTAAATAGAATGAGAAAGAACACAACCTCAGTGCAGCTACTTTTCTTTTACCTTACCCCTTTCATTCTTATTTAAATGCCTGTTTTTCAAAACATTGTAAATAGCAAGGACATGTTTCAAATGAAATAATTTTAAATGCTTGAGTGCTCTTCTGCAAATAGCTGTTAAATTTGCTTAGCAAGCATTTCTCTTAACAGCAGATGACAGCAGTTTTATGAAAGGTGATGTTACATACTGATTTTACAAAATATTTGCTTTGTAGGTTTTGACATTGACACACCAGATGACTTTGGCAGGACTTGTCTTCATGCAGCTGCAGCTGGAGGGTGTGTAAAAAAGCATTTATGCTTTCATATTCAGTGTTTCTTTTTCAATTCCTGATCATTCTTGTTCTTTTTTTTTTTTTTCTATTATCTCTTCTCCATTTTTCCTGCCCTCTTCCCTTGGAACTTATATAAACATGACAATAATTTCAAGATGGATTCTATCTGCAAACAAAAAATTAATTAACTGTTCAGCTTAATAAGTCATTGCTGGAGTACAGTGTCCAAGTATCATCAGTCTTACCTTAGCTTTATGTTTGAGGATGAACTGATTCTTTTTTTTTTTTTAATTCCCGTGGATGATGATAAAATTTTTAGCATTTACAGCATTCATGATGGCATGCCCACCTCAGATCACTGTGGGACATGAGCTAGGAAACAGCAACTTTGGGAAATTAGTTTTTTTACCAAATCCATAAATAAAAGGTCAGTCTAAATAAACTAAAAGCAATAATTAAATTCCAGAGTTTAGGTGGATGAAGTAGTCAGAACTACTTGCTCATCACTTGAGTTGTGATCCATATTGATTATTGTTATTGCATTGTAGGTTTTCTATAGCAGCTACTCAAAATTGCCTGGAAGAATTGGGTAATAAATTTCATGATACACTTTGTGGGACACAAGAACACCATGATATTGATATTTTCATTTTTCTGTTTGAATGTTGTTTAAGTAAAACTGTTAATTAATCATTTTAAGTCAAAAATACTTGCTAGATCCTTGTTGCAAGTGATAAAGGTTAAAATGCTATCTATTCATATAAAAAACAAATATTTGTGACACATTCCCTCACTCATCTCCAGTTTAGGAAAGTTACCAAAAATAGTGTTTAAACAATAAACAGTATAGAACATCTAATATGATGATCATATTTTATTGAAAATTGATTACACTAAAAAGTAAAAGAAATAAGTTTCAACTTACATTTGGCCTTAAAAAATATGCAGTAAAATCTTGCCTCTGTGCTGGAATCCTGGTAGCAAAAGCATGTGAATGCAGATGTTATTGTTTGTTTGTTTATAAGATTTGAATTTTTAATTGAATTAGGTTCATGTTTGTGTGCTTTATGCATGCCATTTGGTATCAATTAAATTTATATATGTGGTCTTGAAATAATTTACATTCTTTATTGGTTTGATCCAGAAATTATGGAATCTATTTTACATACAAAAATATATATACCAAAAATTCCACATTATAGTTTAGTTCCATTAAAACTAACATAGAGATGTACATGTGTAGCAATTCTGATATTTGTAGAGGCCAATATTAAGGAAATAAAGTTTGCAATCACAAATAATAGTGTATTAATTTAATAGGAATTTGGAGTGCCTAAATCTCTTGCTAAATACTGGTGCAGACTTCAACAAAAAGGACAGATTTGGAAGGTAAGATATTCCAGATTTTTATATTGGAAAGGGCTGTTAAAAGTATTGCAGTGGCAGCTTATTGATATGTGTCCAAGTCTGTGTTCCAGTTTAAATGTTTTTTTAATGATAGGATGTCTCTAATGAACAATGTTGCAGCATATGTTCTCAAAAGTCACAAACATATTTCATAATCCTGTTTTGTTAGGTAGGTGTTTAGTCTTGTTTTTAAAGACTGAATTTCATATTCAACTATAATTTTGTGGACCTTTTTTCCTTATAACATAGATCTAATGTGTTTAAATTATTCTCATCCAAGAACATTACTAATGTTTTCCAAATAAAGTATTAGTCAAATCTATAAAACTGTGGCTATTTCTAAGCTCTTTTATTAAAATACCCAGTTTTTTATCCTAACTGCTTCACCTTTTCCTTTCACGATATCCATCCCTTTCTGTTTCCCCGTTTGAGCTCTGAACTCTTTTGGAATGACATTAATTTCTATTTTTAGTATAGGATTATTTAAATTGAGATGGCAGGATCAGTACTCATCTAAAACCTCACATCACATAATGGAAAATATGATTTTCTGGGATGTGAAAAGCAGGAGCAGTACTTAAAAGAAAAAATTATGGGTGTCCAAAGTTGTATTTTTCTTTAAATTCCACTTCCATTATTTCCTGAGAAAGGAGCAACTCTTTGTCACAACTTTTGTCACTGAAAGTTGGGGTTCCTTTTTGGTTTGGTTTGGATTTTAGTTTAACATTCATGTTGTATAGAGCAATTTTTTCAGTAGATGAAAAATATTAGTTTGAAATGGAGAGAAATGGGAAAAAGACATTTTAAGGGAGAGGAAAGAGCCTATCTCCTCAAAATCAAGATATTTATAGCAGCAGTCTCTTTTTTAAAAATAGAAAATGGAATTCTGAGTCATATTGATATTTAAAAAATATTACCTAAATCAGCATATTTAGAGAATGTTTATTTATTTGAAGCTGGGATGAGTTTTCTCTGAGACTATGGTACTAATATTTCATGGCTTTGTTACAAGAAGTCAAGGAATATTAGTAACTCTGCTATTTTAGTATAGATAAAAAAATGTAATAATGTTTTTCTCTCTTAGACAAAATTGTGATTTGTTTAATAAAAATGTCTGTTTGTGCAATTGTTGTATTTTATTTGTGCTCTATTTAGTTGATGTGCGGTTTTTAATTTTTCCATATTTTTCCATGTGGCTTAAAATTACTTAACAGAAAACAGTATTTCTAACATAAAGTGAATTTCCCTCTCTAAGTTTACACAAGAAAATTCACTTTAAGCTTCCTTTAATATGACGTTGTGCATATTTCGTCTGGCAAATAAATCTGCTCTATATTGTTCAGCATTGTTAAGGGGTCCCTAGAAAATACCCCTATTTTTTAGTACTGTAATAATGCATTCTTCACCACAAATACTTATTTAAAAATGTAAGGAGAATTTAAGTTTCACTTTATTTTGCTTTTTCTGTCTCTATAATATTATTTTGCTGTTATTTACCATTGTACTTTTTATTTAAATGTGTACTAAAGAACTCCACTCCATTATGCTGCTGCCAATTGTAATTATCAGTGCCTGTTTGCCCTTGTGGGATCTGGAGCTAGTGTGAATGACCTTGATGAGAGGGGTTGTACACCTCTGCACTATGCAGCTGCATCAGACACAGATGGGAAGTAAGTGGCATGCTTTGTACTAAAGCCTTTCTCATTAGGAACGTTTGAGCTGTGAATTTCATGTATGTTCTGCTTTCAGATTTGCCAAATGCATTTCTTGTATTTTTAAAGATTAAACTTGACAGTGGTGTGTGCATTGTATATAAAAGATTTTATGTACAAAAAAAATCAGAGGAAAAAAATGTACGAGGGGGAAATGTATTGTAAAAATTGTATGTCCGATAATACAGATTTTCTAAATCAGGAATTAATTGGGAATAGAGTTCTTAATCCCATCTGCTATGTAGTGGTTGAATAAATATCCTTTGTGGGGGTTATTAAGCTAGTTGTGGGCAGTAGGGTCATCCTGCCTTAAAATCCAATTCTGATGAAGGATGGATAATGACTTGGTATTTCAATATAAGGTGCTTTATCTATTTGATGTTTGAGTAAACCAGAGTTGTAATGCCAAACATGACTATCTCTTGATAGTGTAAATTTTTATGATACATTTATACTTTCCTTAATGAAATGCATCCAGAATCTTTCACCAAGCCACTGATCACTTACATCTATTTATTTTCTAATCAAATTAATATTTGACATATCTGTTAATGACTTAAATGCTTATATGCAAACTGTATATAGGTAGGACCAAAGTGAAGAGTTTACTTAAGCTCCAGACACTGGATGTATTTAGGAGACAAGAAAAGCATCCCTTTTTGTGCACACACTCACCTATGCAGGTCGTGGTGTGCAGCAGCACATTCCACATGCACACAGTGACACCTTCCCTGGAGAAAGTGCTGCTTCATGCCAAATCATCTGTTTTTTAATACAGCACCTTTTAAAGGGTGAAGCAGCAATAGGAATTAGGTGGCATAGAACTTACAGATTGGGTTTTGAAGGTTCAATAAAGAATACCTTCATGGCCATTTAACTTATATATGAAGAATGTGCCTTTTTTATGTAAAGCCAAATTTCAAAATTAAATTGTCTGCTGCTTTTTAGAAGTAATTTCAATTCCTGCTGCAGCTTGCTGAGATAATTTTACTTTAATTGCCCTCTTACAAGTTGAGCTAGGATTAATTTTAGCATCACAGTTGCTCTGAAAACCTCCAAACTGTAATGGTTTTTCAGATGACATCGTTTTGCCATCTGTCTTACAAAAGGCACGAGCAGGAATGATGATGACAATACTGCAGAGCTTTGTGAGGTAACTCCAAGCATCATCTCTGGAATCCATGGGCTGTTGCCCTTCTGATTAACATTTGGGTCTCTGGAAGACAGACTGAAAAGCTGAATGGCCTGAGGGGAAGCTTTTTATATTGATGCACCAAGATGAGTAGTAACAGCTGGAAAACCAGCACTGCTCAGCTCATTCAAAACAGGAATGAAGTTAAAAATGATTACTGGAGTTGGAATATAAAGCCTGGGAAAAAACATGTCAGGAAACCATCTACATAAGTTTCCAAAGATATTTTATGTGCAGTTTTGTGGTCTTTGTTCAGACATCTTTAAAGATGGATTTTAGAGACAGGGATGTTTTTGTTGAAAATTATTTTCCAGTTTATTCCTGTTTGAAATTATTTTGTATCTTTAACAAATGCTTTTGATATGGAACAAATATCAGGAAGCCCCATTTTGCCAGGACTAGAGAGAAAAGCATGATTTCAGAATGAGGTCGAATAAGCAGCATCTTAGAGGAGAAAAAAATTGTTGTTTCCATTTATAATTTTCTAATGGACAGTATACCAATAAATATATGGGAAATAAATTTAGTTGACTTGGGCTTTCAGAAAGTTTAATCTCCTCTTTAAGAGACCTGTTGAGGACAGTTAAGTATGCAAAAGATGCAAAGGTAATTTCCCTCTTGGATGCAAAAGACCATCAAAAATAGTTACCTAGTTTGCACTGGAAAGATTAGGTACTTGAGGATTTTTAGTAGACTTGGCTCCATGCAGCGTGTTTAGTGTATTGTAGAAATTTAGGTAGCCAAAGCCAGTGACATGTAACATTTATTAATGAGCCATGAATGCTAACACAAAATTATTGATCCAAATTAAAAAGAAAGTTAGATGATTGGACGAATGAAATGTAATAACTTAAATTCTTACTTAATGAAAATAATTGACTCGTCGTTGGGTTTTCATAAATCTCATCTCATTTTAATTCAAACAAAAACATGCAGGCAACAGTTGTCATTAGTAAAATCCAGGTATTTCTTCACTGGACAAATAAAACCTGAATTGATTGGTTAAAAACATAGATATGCATTACAAGTAGCTTTTTATTAGCTACACTGAACTAGTTTTAAAGTTGCTTGCCTCTTATGTTACATACATTATTCTTTAAAACTCAAGAAATTCTACCTTTTTCACTACATACTATGCCCTTGTTTATGCTGGCCAAAAAATGATGGAAGTGAGAGTGCACCTCTGATAAAGAAGTATTTAGTGATCCCAGAGAGAAGAAGGCATGTTGACCTTGTTGTACAATTCAGAATAATTAATGGCAAGTTCAAGGTCATGATAATGACTTGGGAAAATGTTGCTGAAATGATATACAATATGAAAATATAAAACAGCTGGGTTTTAAAATACAGACTGCTTGCAATCGTTTAGTGTGCATGCAGGGAGTCTCTTAAAAACAGAAGACTAGTTGTGAAAAAACAGTGAGCTGACTGGAATTCCCATTCCCCATCCTCCTGGCTGAGTGTGGGTGAAACTGGGCTGATCATGTTCTGCCTTATAAATTTGTCTAGTGAAAGTAAGGAATGGGGAGATATAAGTATGACAACAACTGAATAAATATGGAATAAATAAATTTTTTAAATAGTGCCTGGTAGTAGAAGTGTGTGTGTGTGTTACTCTTGTATGTTACCATGAAGAACTGCTTCTCTTCTTTCCATATAACATACAGAAGGGATTAATACAGAAAAGCATACAAAATAATAATCACTGATACTAGCAAAGGTAACTGCAGCTGTGTTAGCTAGGAGGAAGGTAGCCATGAAATACTATTTTTAACCAAGTCGGATAACTCAGAAGATGCAGGACATCTGCAGAGAAGGATTATTTCAAATTTTGAAGCTTTGTGATTGACCTTTATGTTTGATGTAATGAGGTAGCTTTCTCTACTCCTAGCCAGTATTGTACATTAAATGTGTCCCTGTGTGCTGTATTCTATTTTCCAGTTGAATTGGAACAATTTATCACTTAGCATTAAGTTGAAATTCAGCATTTAGATACATGGTTGCATATGTCAATTTGAATAGGTGCCTGGAATACTTGCTAAGAAACGATGCCAACCCTGGGATCCGAGACAAACAAGGATACAATGCAGTTCATTACTCAGCTGCTTACGGCCATCGCTTGTGTCTTGAACTGGTAAGAGAACATATCCTAGATGAAAGGAGTAACAGCTGCTCTTACAGGGTGTGATGGAGAGGCCAGGGGATTCCTCCACCTTGTCTGTCAGCTGGGTCAGTGCTGCTTTTCAGCCTCTGTGTAGATACATTCAAGCATTTGATGTTTCTATAATAGAAGCTACATGAGGAACTAGGATACTAGATACTGGCTTAAAAAGATGAAAAATTCTGAGATGAAGAGAGAACTGGTTGGAGGTGTGGGATATTAGTTTTGGTTTGTTTCTTCATTTAGATTACACTACTAATTTTTTTTTTTTTTTTTGCTGTTGGCTGAAATAAAATAACCACAATTTATTTCACTGAGAACTTCTAAGAAATTTCATGAATGTCATTTGAAAGGAGCAAATGAAAATTTGGGGAAAACCTGTAAAGAAAGAGTGCCTTATAAAGTAGTCCACGTAGTTACAGTAACTACTGACCACATAATAGAATTTCAGATAATAAAGCTGTAGTTAGTTTTTTTATTGCTCCCTTTGCAAAAATATCTGTGTTATTTGATATGCTGTGTTATACAACTTCAGTATTTTTATTCAAGTTGCACTTTTATATTCAGATGTATTCAAACATGAACTTTGAATGTTTTTAATTACAGATTGCAAGTGAAACACCTCTTGATGTTGTAAGTGTATTACTTCTTATTTTTAAGTACTACTATAGAGCAAAAGGGAACATGTAGTTTTAAAAATTCTGCTACTTTTTTAGACTTATTCAACTACTTCTTCAACACATGAATGTATTATTTAATTTCAACTACAAGTTAGATTTGATTGGACTTTATAGTTTTAAAATGGGAAATTATTTTTTAAGCCATGTGTTTTTTTCATTTAAATGGTTGGATGACCATGATATAAAAGTGTGATAATGAAAATGTAATTTGAATGTATTCAGTGTTCTTCAAATATTTTGAATGTTTTAATTATGCTAATGTACTTAATTAAATACGGTCTTGAAAAAGACACGGAAGTAAAACTTTAGAACGCATCTGAAAGTCTCAAATAGAAATGTATGTACATAGATATTTGAGTCCTATAATACTGTTAGGTTTTTTTAGTCCATTTTTTCTCTCTGAGAAATGTTTTCCTGTTCTGAGAAATCCATCCTGCCTTCTGGCCTTTCATGTTGTTTTCTTGCTGACTTTTCACCTAATCAAAATGCTTACTTGGCTAATGTTCGGGGTTTTATTTCCTGCTGCTGCTGTCACCTGTCCTTGTCTTCCCTTTGTATTCATCTTTCATATTGTTACTTCAGAAAAATTATTAATTTTAATTTTGTTTCTGATTGAAATATTGCATTATTATGCAAAATTAAACTACTTGGTTTGGACCATGAATATGGGGGAGGTGTTGCAGTTGATTCAAACTCTAAAAGGTTGAAGATCAGGACATCTGTAAATCTATACTATTATTCCTACTTTTTCCTCCTTTCTTTTTCAATCTGTGTATATGGGAAGCTGTAGCAATTATTGCTGAGTGTTTTCAAAGGTGAAGGGTTTTTGCACTCACTCTGACTTTCTCTCTCTAAGCTGATGGAGACATCAGGCGCTGACATGCTGAATGACACAGACAACAGAGCGCCTATAAGTCCACTGCATTTAGCTGTAAGTTCTCAGTTCTTTAGTGATGACAGCTCATCTGGTAGCAAACAGTTGTTGCACAGGTTTATTCATTATGGATTTTTTCAAAATAGTTTAATAAACAAAATGCAAACATGTACTTATATTCCTGGATGAGTTATACAGGATGATTTTTGCATGCCACTTGAAATTTGCTTCATGAAACAGCTTTCATGTGGAATCTTCTAATTAAAATTTATTCTAATGAAACTTTTATAAGGCTTGTTCTATAAGTAATTATGACTTTTTTGATCATTGCATTGTTTTACTCTCTTAATTACTTAGTATGAGAAATGTTTGTCCCCAATACTTTAAGAAAGATTTGCACAAGGAGCAATGTAGGACAATGATGAAATTCTGTCTATCCAAAAATAATCAAAATACAGAGTAACCATCTCAATGTGTAGCTTTGATCTTTTCACTGAATTTAAAGCAGCTGAAAAACCATGCTGTACTTTGTGCAAATATACTAAGCCTCATGTAATATATGCATATATATATATATCTCCAAAGTAAAAAATAGTCTTTGGTAGTGGTAAATGAAAGCTATTTGTACTGCATTCTTATTATAGGTGCTTTTTTTTAGTAACTTATGTAAAAAGCTAAAAGGAATTACTTAAGTTTGCTTATGTTCCTCACTTGAAATAATCTGAGGGTGATGTCACTACAACATAAAGCGATGAAATGTGCAGTAGTCAAAATACTGTTATTTATGCAGATTGAAGGCAGATTATTTTCTGAGAGTAGTTGCAGTTACTGACTGAAAGGATTAAAATAGAAAAAAACCACCAACCTTTTTGCTGAAATTGTGGGATTTTTTTAAATTAGTCGTAACTGTTGTAACTACTTATGTGCTGCATCAGTTGCTCTTCTGCATGCTAAAATAAGAATTGTCCCTTTACAGTTTCATTTATGTAGCTCTAGTAAGAAAGGCAAAAATGTTAAGGATGGGAAAATTGAAGAATTTTATTATTCTTGTAGGCCTATCATGGCCACCATCAAGCTCTGGAAGTGCTGGTACAGTCACTGCTGGACCTTGATGTGAGGAATAACAATGGAAGGACACCACTGGATCTTGCTGCCTTTAAAGGACATGTGGAATGTGTAGATGTGCTCATTAATCAGGGAGCATCAATCTTGGTAAAAGATTATGTTGTAAAGAGGACTCCAATTCATGCTGCAGGTATGTGCTAGCCACTAACCTCTAAAATTTTTGCTTTTGAAGTGGATCACCTGTTTAGAAGTCTCTGTCATTAATGTTCTAAGAAATAATGTTTAGGAACAGAGGATGACTTTTATATGCTGTGCTTAGAAACATGCAGCAAAAGAGTTGCAGGGACGAACCAGTACTAATCCAATAAACCAGTTGATTCCAAGGAGTTCTGTCCTACACTTCTCTCTGGAAGGGTGCATTGTCCTTGTCCATTCAACTGGCTGTGCTGACAGGTGTCAGTGACATGTCCCTGCTTCTCTCCTCGTCTTTCACGCAGCCCGAGTTGCAGGCCCAAATTTAGATAGGCAAATTGCATTGCCTGGCTTGGCAGTAAAATGCTTCTAAAAATGACTAGAGTCTTGGAGAATTTTGGCAGTTTGAGAAGAGACATGAAAACTTGCTTTGATTTTTTTCCAAGTATTTGAATGACTCCTGAGCATTTTCAAAATACCAGCAATTCTTTGCAATATTTTCTTGCAGACTTTCTTGGAAAACATCTCTCGGCCTGCCTTTCTCAAAGTCTAGAATCCACACTATAGTCTTATTTTTTTCCTGGTGTTAAAAATAGGGTTATTAAATTTGACATTTATAGTAATGATGTTACAGAAATGTTGCAGTTAAAAAGAGCATTATGTACAAAACATCATCATTCTAACCACTTAATTTGCTGTCCATGAGCACAAGCTGCATTCTTCTGTTTGATTGAGCTTGTTTTAAGCATGTCTGTCAGCTACAGAAACATGAATTGTCACTGTGGTTGTGTGGACTGAATACTGCAGCTGTAGGTCAGAAATAATTTTCCCTTCCATGAAGCAATCATTTGTCTTTCATGAGTTGCATTTAAATGGCATTTCTCAATTTTCTGTTTGCTCTTTATCCATTTTTTTAACTGCTTGGTTTATTACATCTATGCATTACATTTCCTTCCCCTTTCTAAATGTGATTTCCATTATTATTTTATAACTATGCACATGCTACACTTGCTAACAAAATCTGACTATGATTTGCTAAGTATGTGTTTGCTGGTGCCTTAAAACAAGTAAAAATTATGCTAATTCCTATATTTTAATGTTCCTTCTGGTGTATGTTGTATAAGCACATATTCCAATTTCTTTTAATATGTGCAGCCTCATTTACAAATATATATATATTAAAAAAATCTGTTGGCAATTTATAGTTGGAATCAGTTGTTTCTAACACTGTACAGCTGAGAATATCTGATTTCTGAATTTATTTTCTAGTGTTCATATTTTAAATTATAACAATGGTAAATCTGTACAGTGGGTTTTCAAGCTAATGGGCTTTAGTCTGAGCAGGTAGGTTGCCATTGTGTTTGAGCTCTCTACTCAAAGGCAATTAATATAAACCCCATATTTTTGTCATGTTTTACAGCTACAAATGGTCATTCAGAATGTTTGCGGTTACTGATAGGAAATGCAGAACCACAGAATGCAGTGGACATTCAGGATGGAAATGGACAGTGAGTTTAAATGATGGACATTCTGTTCTACACAAGTTGTTGCATTTCACAAAAGAAAAAAACAAATATTTTGCAGTATTTAACTTCTTTTAAAAGGAAATTATTGCAGTAAGCATAAACTTGGGAGTGAAAAATGTTCTTATTCAGTTGGGAGGAAACTAAAATGTATCTTACCGTGCAGATGCTGAAAAAATGGATTCTAGTTATTAAATCAGGACTTCTGAACTGGGGCATGTTACTTTATTTTCTTGAATCTAAAAAGCAAATGAGTGGAAGGTCATTGAGGATGTAAATCTTAACAGTGTTGATTGGAAGTATAACAGTTTTTATACTTGATCTGAATGCTAGACTTTTGAATTTCCATGTGTAAATTTCCACTTTTTTCTGTCTCTGCTTAGGACTCCTCTGATGTTGTCTGTTCTCAATGGGCACACCGACTGCGTTTATTCACTCCTTAACAAAGGAGCAAATGTAGATGCCAAAGATAAGTGGGGAAGGACAGCATTACATAGAGGGGTAAGAAAATATTCCCTTACTTTCATTTCCAGTTTCCTACATGCTAATTTCAAATAAAGACTTAATATGTAGTGTTAATGAATTTCTCATTATTCTCATCTTGCCATTTTAAGTTTTAATTGTATTTAGTTGCATTAAAAAGACGATTCTGTCTGTTTACTACCTACCTTCAAAATTCCTTCCTAATCTTGCTGTAAAATGTTGACTGGAGAGGTTCTAGAGTACAGTTTTTTTCTTGGAGGTAAGGTAGTGTTAATAGGAGGAAGAAAAGCATGATGCATGCCCACATAGCAAATATTTTGTTTTAATAATGTCTGCCAAATAAGACAATTGAATGAGCCCTACAGATTAGTAGTTCATTCAGTGTTATTCCAAGAAAATATTCTAAGTATCATAATACGTTGCTGTTTTCCCAACAGAATAGCTGTTTTCAGGAATAAAAATAGCAACTTACTTTGCTGTGCCTTAAAAATGCTAGAATTGGCCTGAGGTTTGCTTGCTTTAGATCTACACCTTGGCTAATACACATGAATATTTTCAAACTGGCCCTTTCCTATCTCTCTCTCACAGGCAGTTACTGGGCATGAGGAATGTGTGGAGGCATTGCTACAACATGGTGCTAAGTCCTTACTACGAGACTGTAGGGGACGGACCCCCATCCACTTGTCAGCTGCGTGTGGTCACATAGGCGTGCTGGGAGCTCTGCTGCAGTCAGCCTCTTCTGTGGATGCAGCCCCTGCAATGGCAGACAATCATGGCTATACATCACTGCACTGGGCCTGCTATAATGGTAAAATGCATTAAAATACAGCTCTGAAGCTGTTCATTGATAAGGGGGTAGAGGTTATTTATAGCTACAAAAGCAACATATAAAGACTGTCCTCTTTCAGTTCCTTGCAGGGAAATAAGAGAAAATGACAGATCTTGAAGAGGAATGTATTAACATCTAATATATAAGAAATATTTACTTTTGTCTTACATTTTTGTCATATACTATCTTAGTTTTATGCCTCAAGGAGTCTTTAAAGAAATTCAGCTTAATACCTTTGAATAGAAATGTGCCACACAGCCCAAAAAATAACTTTCATAGGGAGGAATGGTTTCAGATTAAATCTCTTTTTAAACTTGCTTCATATCAGCTATGGTAGGCGTAAGAAACTCAAGTATATAAAAGTGATTCAGTAAGAATTTCGTCTTTTCTTCACTGATACTTTTCATGGATTTGAGAGTGAGGGAGGCCTAAAAATGCAGGAAAATCTTTCAGCTCCTTTGCTAAAGATTTTGTTCTGTACGTTCATTTAGAGCACAGTAGAGTTTGTTTTTTATTTCATCTCTAAATGACACGATAGAGAAAAATCAAGAAGAGATTAAACCTGCATTTCACCAATTAATATTAAGTGAATAACTACTGAGCTGATGCAGCTGGGTGATAATTTCAACTAAATGTGAAACAAAAATAAACCTCAAATGGTGGACTTGTTTTCATGGAGATAAAATGGTGAATGTACAGAAGAGTTTGAAATGCAGAGGTGTAAAGAATTAAATTAGGTGTTCTGGATGTTCTTCCAGATGCCTGGAAGCATGAGATACCTTATAAATCTCAAAGTTTACAATATTACATGTCAGTTTGATTTTTCAGGATTCTAATAATGTATTGGCTTTTAAATGTAGTCCTGTAGAATACAACCAGTCTTTCTTTGAAATTTTCAAGTACAATACTGCTTAATCTAATTTAGATACATGTTTTTCATTGCAAGCTATAGTTAGATCTTTTCCCTTCTTTTCAGTACCTAACTCTTACTTTTGCTTTAGGTCACGACAGTTGTGTAGAGCTGCTCCTGGAACAGGAAGTTTTTCAGAAAATGGAAGGAAATTCTTTCAGTCCCTTGCATTGTGCTGTGTAAGGAAGTGCAAAATTATTCTTCATAATTTTCATTGCTGTATTTAACAAAAGATTTATCATTCTGTAAATAACAGTCTGTTTAATTCATTTTAGGATAAATGACAATGAAGGTGCTGCAGAAATGTTAATTGATACACTAGGTGGTGGTATTGTAAATTCAACAGATTCAAAAGGAAGGTAAGAGTGTAAATGCAGAAAGAATGTTTGTAATGTCATACAGTGGCTGTGCTAAGTTCTTCAGTTGTTTGGGGGTTTTGTATTTGCTACTTAACATTAATTCCTCATTCCCCCGAATTTATACTTTGAAGGTTTTTGTTTTATTCTGTGCTAGAAATGCATTTCAGATTTTTAAAATCCTCTTCTGATTCAGTAAAGTTGAATTGGCTTTTTATTATACAGGCAACTTAGAGCATTTAAATTTTATCACTTTGTGGATAGAGCTTTATGACGCATCTTTTATTTTTCTTCATCAAATTGTGTCTCTGTTATAAACTACGTGGGTGGCGTTAATTGAAACTAGAAAGGGACTTTTTAAAGGCAGCAGTCACAACTCCAGCCATACTGATTGCAAAGGATCAGTGGGAGAGACTGCAGTCTTTTGGATTTGTAGGATCACAGCCAGGGATGCCCCTTTGAATACAGTAGAAAGCATGGCTGAACATGGCCATATTGTCTTTTGATCTGTTGTAGAACTCCTCTGCATGCAGCAGCTTTTACAGATCACGTTGAGTGTCTACAGCTTCTGCTTGGTCACAGTGCTCAAGTAAATGCTGTAGATTCTTCTGGGAAAACACCTTTAATGATGGCTGCAGAAAATGGACAGACGAATACAGTTGGTAAAGAGAAAGCTTTATATATTTCTGCTCTTAGCTTTGTTAATCTTACTGTGGGTGAAGTAGCCTTACAATTAACATTCTTGTGAATATATTTTGTCAAAATTTTATTTCCATTTTGCTGTTTAGATTTTAAGGAATATGCTTTTAGTTAATGCAAATCTTTATTTCCCCAGAGGTGCTGGTTAGCAGTGCTAAGGCTGATCTGACTTTGCAAGACAGTTCTAAGAACACAGCACTCCATTTGGCTTGCAGCAAGGTGTGTGCACAGTCTGACTTACCAGTGCCGAGCTTTGTTTTATCAGGCACTGTTTGAAAGTATTGTTACTTTGAAAAAACTTTCAAAGCAATTTGTGAAGAAAATTTGTTATGTGACAGATGTTTGTTCTGTGTTAAGGGTCATGAAACTAGTGCCTTGTTAATCCTGGAGAAGATTACGGATAGAAACCTCATCAACGCCACCAATGCAGCCTTGCAAACGTACGTATCAGCAGGGAGGGTGTTCAAAAGATGAGTTCTTGGTGTGTATCTTGCTCATAAAGAGGAATATTTTTCAGAATTTTTTTTCAAATTCATTGAATTTTAACTGTTAATAGGTACCAAGAGTTGAACCAACTTGGAATTGAAATGGTATTTTGCTCGTACTTAAAGCTATAGATTTTTTTTTTCTTGTGGGTGAACAGGATGATAAATAAAACTTACATTATTGTGTGGAGTTACTAAAATTCACTGAGATTACCTGTGAACTAACACTTTTCTATTTTAAAAATTATCCAGATTTTCAATTAAAAATCACTTCATTTAACAACTTGAGGCAAACTAAGACTTGATCTTCAAAGATAGCTACTTTACAAAAACACCTGAAAATAACTTCCTGAAGTGTGCTTTTATTCTTCAGCATGCTTTCTGTTTCATGTTTCAAGGATGAAACATTAACTTCTATTAAATATCATGGAGAACACAATAACCTTAAAACTTCCTGAAGATCATCTCTGAAGTAGAATTATACCTATTTGGTTAGCCTAAATCAGAAATGTATGGTATGTCATACCAATCAGGATGATTCTTCTACTAAAATGATTTTTTTCTGCATTTTTTCCTTTTAGAGAATTTATTTGTGTTACAAGGAATACTTCACACATGATGTGTAGCTGAGTTATGCACATGAATTATTAGACTGCTTCAGTAATGCTATCACAGTCCATTTAGTAAAAAAAAGACAAAAAAACACCTTACATTGGAACTTGTCAGCAACTCTCGTATTATTCTGCCTTACATCCCCTCTGGAATCTTGCCATATTCAAGCTCATACAGTGCTTCCAATATTCCCTAAGATCTGCTTGAATTAAGGAGTTAAAATAGTAAGAATTCTTCCTTTGCTTTTGCTGCTCACCATGGTGCACCTTAGGCAGCATTAAATAACCAGAAAGCGGGAAAGGATTGATTGCCTCATTTCTGGCTTTAAGCAAGGATGTCTTGGGAGAAGGAAAAGCAAAAAGGAGATGGGAACAGATGTGGGAAAGTATGCTACCACAGGCTCATGTAATTCCACCCACATGCCTTGGCTCAAATAGCTAGATCAAGAGATGTCAAGGGATAAAATAGGTACACATTTGCACCTCCATGGAGAGTTCATATAAACTGCAAGGTTTTAACAGTTGTTTAAAATATTACTGCTGTAGAAATGTTGAATAACTAAATTGACTTTTCTGAACAGTTTAAACAATCTCCTCCTTTGTGGCAAGATTAGCATTAAGATTGTTGGTCTCTACATTAAAATTATTTTAATTACAGTACATTTTTCAGTATATCTGTGGAGTGTGGTCATTCTTGAATTTTTAATACTTGAATATAAGCACCATAGACACGTCTGCTCCTGTTTGTATCTTTTGCATTTCTGATATCTAAGTAAGGCATTTGTTTCCAACTCAAAAGATAGCTTATAGTTAATTCAAACAACTTCAGGAATCTTAGAATGAATGAAGAGCAATATAAAGCAGAAGGGAAGTAAGCTGATTATTCTGTTTCCTGCTGAGTGATAGTAAGGTTTTATTTAATCCAGTGGGAACCAATTTTGAAAAACTGTTGCATTTGAAAAAGATATAATTAGAATATTTGAGATAAAGGTACACTTTGCTTTATAGAGCAAGTCAACACAAAATTGATGTATGGTTAGTAGTTGGAGGTTTTGAAAAATAATCTGCTTTTCTTGCTTCATGCATTATACTGTGAAATATTTTTTCATCTCTAATCATAATGGAATATATTGGTTTCTAGAAGGCAGATTGATGAAGTGCTTCTGCATCTCTTATGAGCATTTACATGTATCACAAACGACTGCCACTCTGCTGTTAGAGTTCCAGTGACTGATGGCAGTGATGTGCAGTAACTCTCAGATGTGACAGTGTCTGTTACAGCAGTTGAGTGGGGGATTTATCAACAGTAGAGTGCCAAGTGTTTCTGACTTTTTAACATGATAAAGTCTGTAAGCAGGGACTTCTTTACTAGCAGCTGCTTCCTCACTGCGTGCTGCCATGGAAGGAAGGAAGTTCACAATTGGCATTGTAAGAGTTTCTTTGCAGTAAGAAAAGAGATTTGCTGAGTTTCCCATCTTAGTAATTACATTTACAATATTTACAATATTGATATAATGTGTAAATAACATAGAAGTATTGCATTTAACTAGATGCAAGCTACCTATCTTACTTAATGATTTGTTCTAAGGTTTATATATGAGTTTGCTTGTCTTCACAGACCTCTGCATGTTGCTGCTCGAAATGGACTAACGGTTGTAGTTCAAGAGCTTTTAGGGAAGGGAGCAAGTGTACTTGCTGTAGATGAAAATGGTAAGAAAATCTAACTTTGTTTCCCTGTAAGGAACCGTGGTTCTTAACTCCCTGAAAAGCAGTGACTCTGGAAATTTCGGATGAGCCTTGCAGTAGGTTGCCCTCACAGAAAAAAATCTGTTGTTGGTGGATCATTTTAGCAAAGCAGCAGAAGTGTAGGGGAGAGTGAAAACTTTCAGAACAATGCAGGTCACAGCACAGAAATGTTTGGTTTCCATTTGTAGTTTTATGATGCACTATAAAAGTATTTTTATGATGCACCTATAAATGCACTCGCTTTGGCATACCAAAAATGGTCAGAAAAACATAATACTCAAAGTAAAATACGACTTTCAGCTGTTAAGAAGCTGGATTGAATTGCTGTTCGTTTTGTCACAGTAGGTATATTGGTGTTAGCTTTTAAAATCTAGGATGATTTACAATTCACAATTACTGTTCTCAAGCTTCTGGCTCTTCAGAGTGTTTTGGCACAAAGTAGTGAGAAGTAACTGCTTTATCACAAGAATAAATCCTTCATCTTGTAAGAACAAAAGAAAATTAGATTTACTGAATAATTCACATATTTTCATGTAAGATATTTCTGGTCCTCTGAAGCTGTGCTTTTAAATGTGTAAGGCTCTGTCTCTTATGCCATGAAAGCAATAGCTGGGATTTGGGGAGGGGTGAGACAATACATTGTTTGCTTTTTGGCTTTGTGTGATTTGTTTGTTGGTTTTTATTACAAAAGTGATGTGCCTCATTAATAGTTTTCATTATATTTCCAGTTTGGAAAGTTCTTCCTCTTTTAATGTTCACTGTGACTTTCTCTGTGTGTTTCTCAAATTGCACTGTTTAAAGTGATATGGGTGAGTTAAAGATCATTCCTTGCCTAAAATAGGTCACTAGGAGTAAGCACTAAAAGAAACTCCCTAAAATGAAAAGACTAGAAGATAAATCTTTTTTATTTTTGTTTCTCATCACATATGTGCTGACTGGAGAAATTTTCATTTTTGTGGGCTTCTTATATACAGCAGCCAGTCAGTCCCTTGTTAGGATGGATCTTTGACATAACAGAGGAGAAACATTTGTGTCAAAGTACCCTGGCAGCCTGGGGATCTAGAAATCTTCTTTTTAATTCTGCTCACACTTTAAATTTTAAAGTAAGTCTGAGTGCTGTCTAATATTTTTCGTCACTGTAGTTCTTTCTAATAGCAATTGCTATGTTTATAAAATTTTAAGCAGCCTTGAGAATATATCAAGCAGCCTTGATGAATTTTTTTTGACTGAAGAAATAGGCAGTGGAATATTTTGGATCACTACACTGACATTCTGGCACAGTCCAAATAAGTTCAGTGATCTGCTAAACAAGATTGGAATTTCATACAGAATTAGATGATATGGGAGTTTAATTTTAGTTTTAAAAAATTTTAGTGTTTTACTTGGAAGCCTGTCTTGATATATGGGACATGTAACCAGCAGAGCCTCAGCTGTTAGGGAGTGATGATCCACATTTTTGTCTTTGAATTTGTCCCTTTCTGTAAAAAATACATCGACTTTTTGCAAACAGTCTCTGTATCTGTAGTTGTATGAATTGAGTCCTCTGCTGCTATATCTGGACTATAGATCATTATTGAAAAATATGAGCTTTGAAAAAAACCAGCATCACTCCAGTTACATGCATTTCAGTTTATAAATAGGTTTCAAGATTTTTAAAACTCTAAATTTGAAGTCACACTGCTTTTGTCATAGAGCATCTCTTAAAGTGGTGAGATCATTTTTGTTTAGGAACTAATGTCAGTAGAAAAAATTTAGTCCTCTTGGTTATTAAGAGATTAAATGCAGCTGAAACAGCAATTTAACTGTCCAGTATACTTCCCTACAGCAGTTGTGTCAAGAATTCATTCTCAGCTCTGTATCAGTTCTTATTCACATTTCTTTTTTTTCCCCCATTTTTCTGCACCAGTCATGCTCAAACTACCATCACCTTTATCTACAAAAATTCTGTTGAATTAGACATTTTTCATGCAAATTTGCCTGTCTTAAAAGAAATTGTTGGCTTTTTTTTTCATTTGACAATATATGAAGTTTTATTTTGTCACTCAACCAACTTTTCAGGGCTTTTTTTCTTTGTTTCTTAGTGTTTTTTTTTCCTGACTATTTAACTTGTACTTTAGTTATATTGGAGATGTCCAGTTTTCTGGAAGGAATTTTTCTGTAAGTGCTTATAAGATGTCTTCTGCCTCAGACTGTTATCTCTTTCCCTGTGTTAATACCTCATTCAGTTGATCTTGAGAGCTCTCATTGCACTCACCACATTAACAACACTCTGATTTTCCTATAGGTGCCTTTCTAGCAACTTTCAAGCCCCAGGGGAGGGAACAGCTCTGTGTTTGGGCAGGGGGAGCCCCAGCCTTAAGGCAGTGTCCATCATTCTACTTCTATTGCCCCATCTACAAATGAAGATAGTGAATATTTTGTTGTTCTGTGAAGCCTTATGCAGGTACAAGTGCAGATTATGGGGACCATTACAGGAGAGCTGAGTAAGAGTATTTCAGTGGAGTCAGTTCATTTGCCAACATAATCTTCGAAGGGAAATATAAAGTACAGTAATTTCATGACTATAAGGCGCACCCTTTTGACTAAAATTTTGATCGAAACCCCGAAGTGCACCTTATAATCTGGTGCGCCTTATATATGGACAAGGATTGGAAGTTTGCCAACCCAGAAGTGCGAGCCGCAAGCGCTGGAAGCCACGAGCCAAGCCACGCGCCGTGAGAATCGCGCCAGCTGGCACTGGGCGCAGGCAGGAGTGCCGGGGCCCACAGCATGGGGAGGGTGCCTGGGGCTGTGTTTAAAGGCTGCACCGATCCGTGAAAAATGTTTGCAAATTGAGCACCTGCCATAAACCCCGCATTGAGCAATTCCATTACTAATTCGTTACTTTGTTGCGTGCAGATCCTCGCTGCAAAAAAGAAAAAAGTACGCCTTATAGTCTGGTGAGCCTTACATATGGACAAAGTTCAGAAATTTGCCGACAACCCGGAAGTGTGCCTTACAATCTGGTGCATCTTATAGTTGTGAAACTACTGTATTTATATCTGCTGTTTCCCTGAATTATGAAGTATCACTCTGCAGTTAAGTGACATAAAATTAGTTTGTTCTTATAAATTTGAATTTGATATAGTGGAGTTAATATAAGTTAATATGGTGGAGGACACAGATGTCAGTCTTCTGTGGTGTAAGCAGTTACTTCATCTTGCTACGTCTAAGGCAAGAATAAAACTGGGGTATTTAATTTCTGCTTATGAAAGCCAGGAGCTTGAGACCTACAATTGTATATTAATTATAAACACAGTATTTAGAGAACAGAGAACTTCTAACAGGAGCAAGTATTTTGTTTTATCCTGAGATACACCTTTTTATGATGAACTTGGATGCTCTGCTTCAGAAGGAACAGGAGTATTCAAGACCCTAGAAGTTTTAAAAGCGGGGAGGGGGAAGGGGGATGAACAAACAAAACTCTTAAAAATAGCAGGTGTCTGCTTGTTTGGTTGGTTTCTTTTTTAATTTGTTATCAAGTCACATTAGTGAAAGGAATGGTGAGGAATATGATCAACCTGAATAAACTTTGTGTGTCATCTTACCTTCATACAACCTCCAGCAACTGTAGATATTAAATGGTGTGCATCTGAGTATCAGTTCTGAGCCTTCTGTTCTGCCTTACATGCCTGAAATGCAGTCATGATCCAGGTGTGGCGAGCTCTGGCCCTTGCTTCTGAATCCTCTCAAAATGTATCTCTTCTGCAGACTGTCACTGTTAACTCTGAGCTGTTTAAGTGCTGTGGTACCTTACTAACAATGAAAACATCTGCTGCGCTGCACTTCTGTCCGGCCCTATCGCATGGTCAGCTGGTGCGTTCTGTGCTTGACTTATCTGTGTTTCCTTGGATTGTGTGCTCCTTTGGGCAGGGACACTTGTCTTGCTCTGTTCAAAGCATCAAGCACAAGGTCTGTCCTGAGCAAATAATAAATAGTTCAACTGCAAGACTGTCCTCTGCTTGCTGTTTCCTTAATTTCTAGCTATGGTTATTTTCCATAATGTGCTTACTGGTATAATACTTAGGTGCAATTGTACAATACAGTAACCGCTCCTGAGCTCTATCCTAAAACTTGAGGTAGACCTACTTCTAAAGTAAAGATGATTCCTTTGAAGTAGTTGAAACACTTGCTGTTAGAATGAGCATTGCCTTATTTTCCCTGCTTCCCTAAAGTCTGGATAGAAGTCTGTCATGCACTTTGCATTAAAGCCATCTATTATTTAAAATTACTTGTGTGCTTTTTACTTGGAAGTTGTACACCTTAAAGTTATGGACTTTGGAGTAGTGTGGGACTTCAGACTCCCAAATGTACCTGAATGAGTCTTCCTTTTGAGCTGATTGTGGGCATTTCTGTCTCACACACTGAGAGATGCTGCAGGGTGACCTGGGCGGCCAGGTGGAGCCAGGGAGGGGAACTTGTCCTGCTCTTGGCAGCAGAATTAGCTGTGATCTGTGCTTGTATTTAGGAGACTGCCCTTCTTTTAGAGCTGCCCGTGGCACCGCCAAGTGCAGTCCCTTGGTGCTGTAGGTGCACCACGACCTGTGTCAGAACTCACCCTCAGGCACCTTCTGAATGGTTAAGCCTGAGACAGGAGCAATGCACGGATCTCTGCTGAGAATTTGAAGCATTTTTCTTGACACTGAATGAGTGAACAGAGGCAAGTACACAGAGATGGGGAAGCTGCAGAAGGAACAATGGTGGAGGATTATTAGAGCCACAGAATCCCAGAAGAGATGTCACAGCTACTTGACCTGACTGCAAATCATTCCATAGCCGGAGACCTCCTGCATTTGGGGGTTGTCCCAATACCAATGCCTGGCAGAAGTTTGGTTTGGACTAGTTGGGCAACCAAGAGGTCTCCCTGCAAGTTCTAGCCTGCTAACCCAGCTGGCATTTCCTCAAACTTCTCTGGATTTCTGAATTGATACTGTGCAAATAACAATTAGGCATTGGCTTTATAATTTATATTATTGAATATTGTAATAAGGTATAGGTGAATTATACTCTGCCTCTTCAATTGACTGGCCTTGATTCTTTAGCCAGCTTATTACTGAGATAGCACAGTGTTATTAAAGTAGCTGTCTGTGATGACCAGCTTTGGTGGACATTCTGGATGAAGAAACATTTGAGCTGTAGTTTGTGCCGTAGCTCTTTAGTGAATGCTATCACCTATCCCTGTTGGCTGCTTTTAGTTGTCTCTCCTCAACTCGGTGACTTGCTCACCATTTTCAGATCTGGGCTTTCTCACTGACCTAGAGTGTTTGGCTGTGCTTAACAAAGCAATTCTATCTTTTTTGCAAAGCCCATTAATTTCAATATTGTTTTTGTAACCCGAAGTTTAAAAATACTAATTGATAATGCATTTATTTCTTTTTTTCTGTTTTGTTTTCTAAACAGTGTGGAACTAAGCAATGTAAAATATTTTTGCAGCTGACAGATTGTATGAACTTGGAGAAATGTGTCCATAGTCTTTATTTTAAATGCAGGTTTTGTTTTCTCTTGGTTTGTAGGTTACACGCCGGCTTTGGCCTGCGCGCCCAACAAGGACGTGGCCGATTGCCTAGCTCTCATCCTGGCCACCATGATGCCTGTTTCATCGAGCAGCACATTGCCCTCCCTCACCTTCAATGCCATTAATCATTACACCAACACCTCAAAAACTGTCACCTTTGACTCCTTGCCAATCATGAGGAGTGACCACAGCTCCTACTGTACTTTCAACAACATTGGCAGGGAAGGTGGCTACCCGTACACAGAAGAAGACGAGCTCAATGACTCAGATTCTGAGACCTATTAGAAGATACTTTTTGTAGGTCTGAGTGAACCCTCACGCTGGAAGGTCATGCTGTCGGAAAGCTGATGCTGTTTGAATACAGAAGGAGGACACACCTTTGAGAAGATGTTTTTTATTGTGGTTGCATATGAAAAAAAATCTGTGAGACTCTAGGAAGATTTTTAAGAGCATATTTTGCAGAAGAAGCATAAATTCTTGAATAAGTACTTGGAATCCATGGCAAAAAAAAAAAATAAAGAATGTCAAAACTGTTTTATTTAACTGTATTCTACCATTCTGTTTTTGGTGCCAGGAGTAATTCCTGCAGACTGGGCACCCAACTTGGTGTAAATGAACAACAGTATTGTACAAGACAAAGGATGATAGATTCAAATGCTCTCAATAAACCTAAAACCATTTTGAAGGCAATAAATGAGTTTGGTACAGTAGGCATTGTTTGTGCTGCAAATTGCCAAAGGACCAAATAACTTAATGATTTTTTTAATTAAATACGTTTTTGTGAAAACTGGAATAGGTTATTTGAGAAGTTGTTTCAACCAAACCTTAAATACTTCTGGAAAAGAAGCTAAAATTTGGGTTTAAATGTTGAATTTTATTTTTTTTAATCATCTGAAAGCCTTCCGACACTATTAAATGTACCATGACAGAAAGCAGATGTACTTTTAAGTTTTATTTTATTTTTCTTTTAGGTAAAATGAAAATGATCTGTCATACTTTTATAATACTAAAATTAAACCAGCTAACAAGGTGAAGTCAGGGTGAAAATTGTACAGTGTAATAAGGGAAGGAAGGGGGGGTGGGAGATTTGGGAGGGAAGAAATAATTGTTGCACAGTTACAGATTTTTTTTTTTAACTTTCGAGTTTTGGATGGAATTCTTCTTAATTTAAAAATACACAAGTAACTTGGAAACTATGAAACTGCTTAAAAAATTGAATTGATATGTCTTGATAACCCTCTTGTAACTGAGAGTTGTTTTCAGTAATTTATCTACTTCCTTACATCATAAATTTGTATGTAAGATTTAAATTGTATATCCCTATCACTTTTTTTTTTTTAAACCCCAGATTTACGGAGGGGGAGGGAGGAGGGGAGGTGAATTTAAAAGTATAATTCCCTAATAGAGAAAAAAGTACAGTGTCTGGTCTGTGGGAAGAGCTGTGTATCTTTGTTGTGCTCCATTTAGAAAATAAACAGCAGAAACAGGTCCCTGTAATGTAGTTCAGACTTGCCCAATTTTATTTTTTTTTAATTTATAACAGACTACTGTGTTTTTTTAATTGCCTGATGGATGAAAAACTGACATAAGTAAGCTGAAGTTTTGTCTGTTAAATATGAATTTATTTGGCTCTGCTTTAACTATAACTGTTACTTTTCAAGTGAACTTGTTTATGTACATGCAAGGAATCCTTGCGTGTCCTGGCAAAGTACAAATAAATTACTACAAACTGATTCCAATTTCATTTTTATCCTTTTTTTGTATTGTGAAACTGGAAATCTTTGATATTGTAAATTAACAGCTGCTTTTCTGAACATAGTGTGGAAACATGGGACAATATTTTGATCTATTTGATAATTTTGTGGGGTTTTTGAAGAATTAATGAGCATGTACATAGAAATAGTGACTGCTTGAATACTGTATTTACCTGCACTCTTTCAGTACTTCAAGATTCCTGTATATTTTACAGAGTATAATAAAACCCAAATGTGAGTTCTACTAATGAATAATTTATTTGTATGTACTAAGAATTAATGACAAAGTGTCTTTTCGAACTGTTGGAGTTTATAAAATCTTCACCATGGCTTTGCCAGCATTTTAGTTCTAAAGTGAAGGTGAGCTACTTAAAGTAATTTTAAATATTACATTACTTCATTATTTCTTTAGTCTTGCTTAACCATTTGTACATGTATTCATTGTTTATCTCTGAGCAGAGATAGAGTACTTCAGGGAGGTCATGATGCATATGCTCTCTTCCCTCTGAATTCTCTCACATGTTTGGCTCTGTGGCAGTGATGTTTCTGCCACGGGCAGCACTCACAAGATCTATATTGGCCTGTCTTGGGATTTACTGCAACCACTTAAATTGGAAGGCTGAAGCAACATAGACCTATTTATTTCCTCAAATGCTTGTGGGAAACCTGATGAGAATGCCAAGTGGTGTATCTGTTATTTAAAAGGTAACAGCTGCCTGTTTCTGTTGGTGAAACTGTTTGATGTTAATTCAAAAGCACTGTGAAAGGATGATATTAATAGGCCTTTATTATCTATGCTGACCTCTGTCTGACTTGGAGATGACCTGTGATCTCTGTGTGGTGTCTGTAGCCATAGGGCACAAACTATTGCAGGGGACACGCCTGTCCTGATGGGGAAAATTGCAGTGCAGTAGAGGCTGAGCTGCTCATGACCACTGTGTGCCTGGGTGACAGCAGAGGAAAAGCTCAGATGGCATTGGTTTGTTTAAAAGTAGATGATTTAGATATGGAATACAGGGACATGCAGAAAACATATTTGTTTCCTTATGTCAATCAGAAATTGTGCCTTTCATTTCCTTGCTACTCATCTCTTGAGGAGAAGTTTCTCACGGCATGAAATTGCATTATTTTAACTTAGGTTTTGTGAACTTTTTTGAGCTAAATATCTGTCTTTTCTAATTATGAGTTCTTTAACCTGCTTAGGAATTCATAGTTACATTATTTGTGTATCTCATCTATCTCATCATTGCAGTTTATTCAGTGAGCCTGTACCTCGTAATTTGCATGTATTTGTTAAAAAAAACCACAAACCCAAAATTCTATTACTACCTGGAAGTATGGATAGGACACCAATTGTGCTTTGTAAGTGATAATTAAGACTATTATTATAATGTAGTCAAATTCCAAAAATGGAACATGATTTGTTTAAAGACTGTGCTACTGTGCTCAGAGACCCCTTCCTTAATGAGAGGTCAAGGAAGAGCAGGTTCCTTGTTTCTGAAAAGCAAATGATGATGATGGTGTCTGGTGGGGGTTTAAAAAAAAAAGTTCATGGCTCAGCTAGAGGTCTATTCGTTTCTAGAAAATTATGTTGGAATCTCAATTTTTCTAAAAGAAATCTTCCTGATTTTCTACAGATGAATATTGCCCAGCTATTCTTACAGCCTTTATCCAAACAATCTCTTGGATTTTTACCAAGGGAGAGCACTGAGCCTTGGCTGGACTACTGAAGCAATATATTAGGATAAAAGAAACCCTTTTTTGTCCTGGGGGAAAAAAAAAAAAATCAATCAGACTTAAGGAATGAGGACAGCTGGCTCTGCTCATCTTTCTGCGTACTCAGACTTCTGGGATGTTTTATGGGTTTTCCATTCTCAGGATAAATGTTCTGCAGAAGAAAATGCCAAGTCAGTATTAATCTCATAGGTTGAGCTGTTACTTTTAGAGTGTCATGTTGCAGGATTAATGCTGGATGCTGATAAGATGATGAATCAGTCTGTCTCTCCCTAAGAGTGACCCTACTGCAACTGAAGAGATTTCTCGTGTAATTCCATATAAAATCTTGACTTCTGTGCCCTGCCGTGTATTTCCTTCTGTAAGTTTTTATTGCCTTCCCATGCTCAGAAGTCTCCAAATTAGTTGTATAACTATATCTGGAACAGTCACAGCTTTTATTCTAGGCACTTTTTATACTTAGATTGGTTTGGGGGTAATTTTTTCTGGTAATTTATTTTGTTTAAAATTCTGGATTATCTGTGTTCTGGTTTTGGCTACTAGGCTAAAGAATTAACAAATGTTTGGTTGAAAAAGAAGTTAATATGTAAAAACCAATACTTAAAAGTTTTCCTCCTTTTAACATCTACACAGTTGTTCAAAGGAGCACTAAAGATCCCAAAGCTGTTACCCAAACTGTAGGGAACATGACTAAAAAAGAGCATGAAATAATGTTTACATTATCCAATCAAATTAATTCTGGTTTAGAGAGGAATTAGCCTTCTTGTCTTGCCCAGATTGTACCCATTTAAAGAAACAACTACCATAGTAAGCCAGAATAACATGCTCTATTTAGATCTACTGTGAAAAAAAAATGAGAGACTGTTCATTAAATGCAGTTGGGTGGGGATAACAGAAGTGTTTGGGTAACTCATGTTCTGTTTTGCAAATAAAAAAAGTGTGGTGACCTTTATGTTGTTGATCCTGTGATAACTGGGTGAGAGGATCAGCATGTAGAAAGATGGGATGTGTCAGTGAATACTGCCCAAAGAACTGGTTAGCATTACTTGTGAAAAGTTTGTCACAGTCAGGGAACATTTTTGACAGTGCTAGATGTCTGCAGGACATCCTTAAAAACTGAAACCTAAATAAAAAGGGTAAATGTTTATGGAAACAGCAGTTCTGCAGAACTGAAATCATGCTCTTTGGCTCTGTCTACCACAGGCCAGGCAAGGGAACTCCGTGGGCTTCCCTGGCTACAGCTGCAGGAACAGCAGGAAGATCTTCCTCATCTCCCACAACTTTGCACTGGGCCTCTGCTGATGGTATCCACAAAAGAAATGCCATCACACTTTTGGTTTAAAAGCACTGACTCCTGCTGACAGTAATTTCTGATAATCCAGTCCTGTTGGAATCAGACTAACTAGACTTTGGAGAAAAGGGCCTTTTATAATCTCTTAATAATAAGTAGTTTAAAATTCT
>VRYO01002734.1:35436939-35491721 GCA_009812075.1 Sialia sialis | reverse complement strand
AAAAAGTGCGGCTTATATTCAGGTGCGGCTTATATATGGACAAATCCTGTGGTCAACCCGGCTACTGGGAGGTGCAGTTTATAATCAGGTGCAGCTTATAATTGTGAAATTACTGTATTTAAATTCTTAAAGCCTCAAGCCAATTCATACAAATCCTTAAATCCAAGATCAATAGTTATTGCCTCTTGCAGTAATCTCAGTGATTTGTGATGATTTCCTTATAATCCTCTTTAATTTGCTGCAGAAGCTGGCAGGACAGTTGGAGTAGAATTCTGATTAGGATTGAAAATATTTTTTTTGTATATAAATGTAGCTGTGACTCTGAATTGGACAAGATAAAAATCTTTAAAACATGGGGCTCCAAACCTTACAGACCTGAGTTGGTAAATGCTCTTGGGAATGTGGTGTGAGCCTTGGGGCGATCATGTGCAGGGCCATGAGTTGGGCTTCAATGATCTTTGTGGGTCCTTTCCAGTCATATTCTATGACGAGAAGAGACACAGCACAGGTCCTTTTGTTAGCTGATAGCATTGGCTTTTTGCATTTTTTCTAGAGTCCTTCTCTCACCGTAATATCTGTGTTTTCAAATGTTAAGTGCAAAGGTATCACTGTGTATTCATTTTAATGATGAAATAACTGGTTATTGTTAAGAATCTATCCTGTTACTGTATTTATGAGAATCTGTAAGCCTTATCACAAAAATCGCCTTCATTTTACTGCTTAACAGGAGATGGAAATTACTGGCTGGACATGGTGAATCTGATCTGTGTTCCCTCTCAGATCTACTGAGAGAAAAATGGACTGAAATGGCAGCATTGGAAAGAGCATTTTGTTCAGTTGTTCAGGCATCTAGAGCCCAGAAAGATCACAAGACTGTTTTGGTTTCCTTTCCCTGGGGAAGATTAGGTTATAAATATGACTAAAATTTTCAAATTCTACAGCTCATCTCACAACTGAACTTTCCTGGCAGGGAAAGATGACTGTCCCTGCTTACAGCACTCCAAGATTTCTTGCCACTCTTTTCAACCAGATATCCCAGTCTCTTTACCACACTAATTGTCTTCAAATATCAATGCTTCCATAGTGTGCTGTGTGTTATTTTACATTAGGATAAATTTAGCTCACTCCATTCTATGCTGTGTTTTGGCAATTTTCAAGCTGAGGTTGGGAAAGAGATTTTACCGTTTTCCCTCACGTAATTGTAAACATAGTTGAATAATAGAGAACCCAAAGAGCCTTTCAAACTGTCTTCACATTGATGGTGTCACTAAATATTTAAAGAGGAAAAAAAAAACACCTTACAATCTTTCTTTTTAAATTAAAATTGCAATAGATGCAGCCACAACTCTTGCTATTCAGGTTTACAACAGAACAAAATAAAACCTGCTTTGAAGCCTTGTCAAAGAACAGACTTGCAGGTTTTCTTCTCTGTACCTGGGATCTGACATGTCTGACATCTCAGGTGTTCTATGTTAAAAGAATACATTAGATAGCTTAAATAGTTTTAAAGCAAAATCTAGTGATTCATGTATCCTGTCAGGTATTTTCTGTCTTTTGTCTAACTTTATTACTCAAACTGTCTGCATAATTTAATAAAAATCTTAAAAATCTTCCCCATCTATTAAAGTCTTAATAAATTCAACCTTTCAGATCTCTTCTACCAAGAGATTGTTTCATGTGCTGCAGGTCCCACTATTATCTGATTTCTGACCTCTGTTGCCCACATATGCTCTCCCAGGGCAGGGAAAGAGGACAGCACAGTGACTCTCAAGTATTTTCATTGATGGAGTGATAATTCAGTTCAGAATATTTGGGGTTTTCATTTCACTGGCTAAGATCTGCCTAAAGAAGCTTGTGCCCTGTTGGGCATTGTGAAGATCTCTGGTCTGAACAGATTGTGTCACCTCAGCCTCTTCCCATGCCTCTTGATAGCTCAACTCCAAGGTTCTGTTTTCCAGCTGTTCCTTTGATGTGCTTTCTGGTGTTTCTCTCACAGTAAGGAGAGTATCCTGACATCCACCTGGAAAAACCACTGTGAATCCTGAAGCAGCAGATCCCTTATGAGGAACCTTCCAACCCCACTGACTCATGGACCTGGACAGAGAGTTTCTATGGTTGTTACCCTTTCCGGCATCCTCCTAAAGCTGCAATGTCCTTTAAAGACACCATTCCCTGCTGCCTCAGAGAGGATGTTTCTTTAGCGTCAGTACAAATTCCCAAATCCTGGTTTCACTTTGGTCCACAGACTGAGGGGTTTAAAGCTGCTCTAGATTTCAGCTCTACTTCCTCTATGTCAAAAATCCTTGTGTCCTGGTTTGGTTTGTTCCACTCTCAGACAGGAATAGCTTGGGAAGCTTTAATAAAACTGTTTATATCCATTAGATGATGGGCTGCTTTACAGTGTGTTACTAGTGAACATCTGCCTTGCTGAAGGCTTCTCACACCTCCTCAGCATGTGGTAGAAGCTTCACTTACAAGACTGCAGTGCTGGGATTGCTGCTCCAGCACACACTTCCAGAAACCACCAATGTGTGGTGGTGTTGTTGCAGGTCACTGCTGGTCACCCTGGCTCAGACATCTGCTGCTACTCAAAGATCAGGGTGGGAGGCAAGAGTAGATACTTGCTGCTAATCCATTGTGTCTAGTACTGTCTGTTCAACATTTCCCAGTGTCCCTTTGCTAGAGGCAGCTGTTTTCAGTGAAGGGAACAAGGCATGAGAACACTCTGATACATAATGCCTGCTCTTCTCGGAGAGGAGACAGGAACATGCAAACTCCATGCAAGCTTCTAGGGCTAGAAGGTCTCGTTCTAACAATTTTAACATAATCAGAGTTAGAATAGCTCTTTGGGACACACATTGCAAGTATTTCATAGCTAAATACCTCTTATTTCCTTAAGCATAGCAAATATGTGTAATGCTATTTATTTGTTTAGCCTGACTTACTAAATCCTAAAGAGTATTTTAGTGCATGAAGCTGCATGTTTTTCAGCCTTCAAAGTGGAAGGTCCTGCGAGCTGAAATCTTCAGCTGTTCATTGTTCCATTCTTTCAGACTTGGTCATGTGGTACTAGAGGCAGAAGCACCAACAAGCACTGTAAATGCTTTTCTGTTCTACCCTGTACGTGCTAGAATTGTGCAGCATTCAGCAAGAACATGGTATGGGTGCCAAAGAATTAATGATCTTTAATAACCCTGTGGTGGAATGGCCTACTTTTATAGCAGCAAGTTTATGCCTAATGAGATACAGACATTCCCCTCTCCATATTTCTGTCCAATATATGCTG
The DNA here is from genome assembly GCA_009812075.1 of Sialia sialis. Taxonomy (NCBI): domain Eukaryota; kingdom Metazoa; phylum Chordata; class Aves; order Passeriformes; family Turdidae; genus Sialia; species Sialia sialis. The sequence goes on along the minus strand of VRYO01002734.1, from coordinate 35,488,435 downwards.
CAGGATAAACAAACCTGATGTGCTGCTGTATCAGTGCTCAACGAGGGCCTGACTCACAAGGATGCAAACTGGAGAAGGAAGGTTTGATAGAGCCCAAGATCTTCCATAATTCTACACCAATTCTGTGTAAATATCTAAGAAACCCTAAGGTGGTAGAAATTCAGCTATTTTTTAGTTGCTTTGCTTTCTGAAACCAGAAAGTGAGTTCATTTGAAGCACCTCTCAGAACTCATCCTTGTAGCTGTTGTGGTTTGAGTTTGAACCAACTCAGACCACAAAACAGAGACTCCCAGCTTTCCTTTCTCCTGTGCTCTGCTCCTTTCAGCCTGACTAACAGCAGCTGGAACACAAGGACTTACCAAAGGAAGAGTTGTTTTATTATATTTTTTTATATATTTTTATTATATTTATATATTTATAAAAATAAATGTGTTTTTATTCCATTACTCAACAGCCAGAAGAAGTCATCATAGCCAATTAGACCCCATAAAATTATAATGCTTGAGAATACATTAACTTCTCTGAATTTAACCCCAAATTAATAGCCTTTGAATATTCTTTTCCCAACTTCTTCACTGCAGTAGAATAGCTATAGCACTTAATCTAATTATTGCTCTGGAAAGAATGATATGTTTTACTCAGCACACAAACCTGCCATCTGGGACATGAAGCACTGATGCAAAATCCTTGCTGTCCCACAGCTTACTATGTGCTTTTCATAACTCCTCTCAAATAAATTCATGAACAGTGTAAGATGTCTTAAAGTCAAAACAGTCTTAAAATGACTTCTCTTTTAAACAGGAAAAGGTAAAGTACTCAAACAGTGCATTGCATGGCCACTGATATTCAATGCTGATATTTTCTTTAAACACAATTTCTTGTGAATTGTGTCTTGCTGCAGTCTAGGTTTTCACAGTCATTGATATCCTATTCTGTAGCTATTCTGTAGATGTTTACAACTGTAACACTCAGTTAAATGTGTATGTAACAGGATTACAGATACCCGAGTGGCCAGTCACTGGTAATGATTTCAGCTGGGAGTTTTTGACTCTAAGAAAAAAACAATCATGGCACCCTAAACAGAAATCAGAACCTCAGCACATAAAACCTATATGTGTGTATACCTAGATAGTTTTGTGCATGTTATTTGTGTCTCCCTTCCCTTTCTTTTGTTCTGTTTGTTGTTTTTTTTTTTTCTTGCAATAGTTTTCCATTCCATTCATTTCCATACTCCCAGCCAGGACTCCCAGAAACCAAAGGATTAAATTAAAAGGAACAAATTCAGTTGAAATAAGAAGTGTTATTTTCTAGTATAAAACATCTCACCAGATCAAGCAAGCCTTTACCTTTGCAAGGCAGTTCTTTCACTCCTGGTTCAACGATGGTACAGACTGTGCTTACAGTCATTATTTCAAATGTGGGACCTAATCAGGCAGTGATTGGACAAACACATCTGAAATATGGATGTTCTACAATTTCTGTTAAGATGCATACTCTGAACTTACAGGCAGTTGTTTTCTGACTCAGTCAAATATCTGTGCTAGTCCTTTTCATACCATCGTCCATAGACAGCAGCTGTCAGGAGGCCAGAAGATGTTCTATTTTTGCTGAGGAAATAGTAGTTGTTTTTCCAGCCCATGTGATCAGCAAAGTCCAAGGTAATACCAGATGTCAGCAGCAAAGGAAAGATGTAGGGGGTACTCATATTTCCCCATAGCTGGAAATCTATCAGAGCAGTGGCATCTGTGACCTCCTGTCCACAAGAGCTAAAGCTGAGACCACCACACTTCACCAAGGCACAGGCCTGGACATAGTATGTGCCATGCACTGTATGGAGCCCATCAAAAACTCCCAAAGCATATAATTCATCAGTTAAAACAGCTCTCCGATAGTTTAGGTAACAACAAAGGGTATTGGCACAAACCTGGAGCTCTCCTTTTTCTCCCCATACAGGAACAAAAGTGAAGTTGTCATACATCATTTCTGCATAAAAGGAAGGAGGTGGCTGTTCCTTTCCTTTTTCAGATACTCTGCCAGGAATCTCTTCTTGCTCCTTAAAGCAAACTTCATCATCCAGTGAGGTGCTCGTAGAAGTCCTGCATGAGTCATGTAAGTTCTCTCTAAATCTTTCATTACTTTCTAAATTGGTTTTATAATCTGCAGTAATCACAGGAATTTCTGCCACTATGAGCTTTCCACCATAACTTTCCATGTTGTGGTAGATGAATGATTTGACTGGAGTGTATATGCCACTCCCTGTCATGCCCAAGGTAGGGTGGTGGATGTTGGCTGCTAACATATTGACATTGAAAGCTGTTGCAAAAGCTTGCTGAAACTCTACAGCAGACAAAAGTGGGAGCTGGTTCATCCAGGCAGTTGGATAAACAATTTGCTTCAGATTGTACTGTCTGATGAGGTTCACTGCAGGCTCAAAGAAGAGTATATCAAAGCAAGTGAACATGCCAAACTTGCCAGCAAAAGGGGTGTCAAAGAATGCATAGTCTGGCTCCGGAGGGGTGTCAAAGGCGTACTCAAAGTACAGATTGTGTTTGCGATACGTGGCCAGCAGCGTTCCATCTGCGGCAAACGCCACATTGGTGTTGAACTGGTACCGCCCGTCCGACGGGCACTGAGGATCTGAGCGCTCACATGGCTGCTTGCTCCCTAAGTTGGCCACAAGGAATATCTTGTTCTTCAGAGCCATGCAGCTCAGGCGCTGAACGACCTAGAAAACAGTATGGAGAAATGGGAGTGCTTCAGTTTACTTAAGCACCAATGACTTATTTAATACTTTCCAAATTGTTATTTTGGAAATTCAAAATAGAATACATTTAACCATATCCATAAAATTTTAAAGCACTGATGATTTTGTGACAAGAGCTACTGGAACCAGTAGCTTCGTAGACAGGAAGATATTTCAGATGTTTATTTTAAAACAGCTCTGAAAAAAATTGTCTTGAGTTTTATCTCCTCAGAAGGAAGTAAGTAAATCAATCTATTAAAAGTGCGTTCGTTTTTAGAAACTTGTGACTTGTAGGAGCACCAATGGCTTTAAAACACAGTTTGTCAGCTGAAAACTTTGCCAAGGCAGCACAACTGATCTGTGTGTGCCTTTAGAACAGCAGAAGTCTAATAATGATCATCTGCACCTGGATGTTTTTACTGTAAATTTTTAAAAAACAGTTAATTCCCACAACTTAGAGAAGCAGAGATGGAAAGGGATAGACCTTGCAAAGAAATAGAAATCGTTGTAGACCACAGTATTATTGGGATATTTCTTCCACAACACAGAGAGCTCTACCAAAGACTGACATTACTGCAATCTCCAAACAGTATCTGAATGGCAAACTAAGTTCTTGCTTGCTTGGCCATGACCATTGGTAACAAAGATTCAGAGACCAAAACAGATCATTGTTTACAACTGTGATTCATGTTCGCACACAAATCCTGCTCACTAGGTACAGGCATGATTTCTTTCATTATACTGAGTGCTGGAAGAATTAGCAGACTGTTTTTACTGAGCATGGTTATTTTCAGTTCAGGTCCAGAATAGTCAGTGGCACATCCAGGTCGTATCTTATGTAATCACACTTGGTCTGTGTCAAGGTGTGACTTCTATTGCGTCGTAGCAGGTAAGTCCTGTTACTTGTGCTAATCATTTGGCAATGATTGCTGAGTCAGAATGCTGTGATGTCATTAAGAATGAAACTGGCATAGCTTGAGCATCCATGAAAACAGAATCTGGTACTAAGAGTGGTTAAACTTCTTGCTTACTTCCCTAAGCAAACCAACTTGAACTATTTCCCACTTGGAGCATTCAGTTATCCCACCCCTGCAGGCATCACTCCTACGTTTACCTCTGTGTCATTGAACAAATAGGGCTCTCTGCAGGGATTCCACTTCCCAGAGTGTGAATATGGAACAAAATCCAAGTAAGGGTAAATGGAGCTTCTGGTGAAGTTGAAGCCATGAATTCCATCTTCAGGAAAAACAATGATCTGTGCCCCCTGTATGTAAAACAAAGACATGCTTTGTAGGCAAAGCAAAGGAAAAGGGGGGATCTCATGAGTAAAAAGAGCTAAAGAAAGTTAAGGGTAACCCAATTATGTTTTGCCAATAACACAGCTTGAAGATGTATTTTTTTAAATTACACAGCAGGTGTAACTATGTAGTAGGTGTGTAACAGTATGTATTTAAAAAAAACTTATTTAACCTGACACATACCTTTATCTTGAAAAATAATGCATTCAACATTATTTTAAGGGTGTGCAAATAAGAGCATACTGAATCCAATTTCTTACCAAAATTTTCATCATTCAGATTAGACTGATAATGTTAAAACTTGTCTTAATTTTTTTTTTCAGAATTATGCTATTTGCAGATACACTTTGTCAAAGTTGCAGCATCATTTAATCAATTACCTATTGGGTAACCTACAACTCCCTGAATTTTTCCAAAGTAAATACTGACTGATAGACACATGCATGAAGAAACTTCTCTAAATCCCATTATAATATAGGGTTGGTCAGGGTACTGGGAGCGCTGATTTCAGAAATAGCTTCACTATGGAAGCAGTGCACAGTCTGATAGAAATGTAGCCATGCCAGAGGCTCTGCCTGAAGTTCAGGGAGATCTGAACTGTTCTTAAAAATGAGGTGGATTCTTCTTAAATCAGATTCAGCACCAGTCACTCAAATTCCTGCTAGTTTTTAAAGTCAGCTCAAACATGTTGTCTATGTGGTGGCTTGGGATAATTTGTTTGTCTTGGGTGCAGGGCTGCATAAAAATTGCTATTATGCTTCTGCCCAATCATCTGAACTTCTCCAAAAATGCCCTCATCATGTTTTCAAATTATATAAAAATAGTAATTATTCTCTCCCAGAACAACAGATCTCTGAAAATTTCAAGTCAATTCTTCTCTGCGTAAGACCAGTAAAACTTGCTTCCTGTCACTAGAACCAGCTTGGGTTTTCTTGGGAGGGGAGGAAAGAGGGCTGCACATAAGAACAGCTGGCAATACTAGTCTCTCTCCTTTAAATATATTTAGACTGAGAACCATTCCATGGTGGGTAGGAGAAAGGAATGGAAAACTTTAGTTGCTAAAGGCAGAACATTAATTTCCAAAGCATTTGACTTCCTTAGTTTTTAGAAACATTCAGGAATTTCCATTGAGAGCACTGGAATAAAATCAAGACAGCTGCCAGCAAGACAAACTTTCAAGGAAACCCTTCCATTTAAGAAAACAGACAGGAGCTAGGTATTCAGACCAAAATAGAAAATTAATTTCCCTATACTAAGTAACGATGGGTGTGTTTTTCCAAGCCTGGAATAGCCCAAGTCAGGCGGGATGCTAATTGGCCTGATTCTTTTTCAGAGCTGCTGGCAGATCAGATCGTCTGAGAACCCCAACCATAGTTATGGATATAAATACGGCTTTAGTTGCCTGGGAACACAAATGTGAAAGATTATCTTCAAACAGCACTTCCTTTATATATACGCAGGGCACATGCAAGCGCTGCTGGGCCATACCTGCCTGGCAGCAGCCTGCACTTGCTGCTCATAGATGTCGAGGTTCCTGCCCATGAGCTCCAGCGCGGAGCATCGCTCCACCAGCGCCGCCGGGGTCGGGCTCAGGATGGACTCGTGCTCGTACACGGCCGCCACGTAGTGCCCTTCCCTCCTCACTCTGCCTGAGACCACTTGGTAGAAGAGAAAGCAGATGGGCAGCTTCCAGCACACAGCCACCATGGTGAATGCCATAAATCTAGAGAAAAGAAACCCAGACGGGTGGGGTGGGAGCTGGAGCAAAATATCATGCCAGGAATTTAAATTTACAGTTAAGTGTGGATGGTAACCGAGGCTCTCAGCAGTGTGGTGCTTTTTAGGTTCCTGAATGACCAGGTGCATGCTGTTTCTAAACAAAGCCATCTACACTGGTGCTTTACAAAGCTGTGTCCAAAAGCATTTAAGCTTCATATATAGTTCTACTGATCTCCTTGCTTGGTTTCCCTTAATCATTAGCATTAATTTAGAGATTGTTTCACTATATATGACAACATCTTTGAGAAAAGTTTAAAGCAGGTCACAAATTTGCAGTTTCTCCGCCATTCGGTAACGGGAGATGCATTTAAAAGTAGCATTTTCTAAAATTACTTGAAGACTGATATAGCAGTCAAGCAGACATAGAACATATTTTATCAATACTGAAACAGATAATTGCTAAGAGAATTACACTAGACACCACTTCTGCATCTATCTGTCATAAAAATGCCTCTCCTAGTGGATTATGAATTCACTGTATTTCAACTCTACATATGAAATGGGCAAATATTTCTTCTACAGTGCAGCTTTTTTGAACATTTATAAAAATGTTGAATGCAATTCAGATCCGCATTCCTCCCATGCAACACAGATAGGTAAGGTTAAAAATGCTTTCCTAGTAAGAAAAAAAATCTGAAATTTGTACAAAATGGATAAAATTTGCACTAGTTAGCTCTTCTTAGAAGGAAAGGAAGAATTATTGAGTCTGGAAGGCTGGGGCATTCTCTGCAATATGGGCTCCCCATGTAACCTTTTGATCTCCCAAGTTAGGAAAGTACTTGGAACAAGGACTGACACAGTCAATGGTTGTGCAACACTTAAAAAAACCTATAGAAATGCTTTTAAAATTTAGAATTCTTCTCACAACATGAGAATTCTGTATTTGTCACCACAGTGTCACTGGTATCACTAAGGAATTAAATTTTGAGTATTAGTGAAGTTGAAAGAGCATGCAGGATAGATCTACTTGTACTACGTATTGCGAGCTCTAAGTTCAGTTAATGACTTTTTAATTCTTTTTGCCCTCTGGGAACTTGTATTCAAGAAAAAAAATTATCTAAAACACTCTTAGTGCCCTTCAGTCTTTGTGATCTACAACACTCTGAATTTTTCCAGAGTGTAAATAAAGACTGAGAGGCACATGCATGAAGAGACTTCTTAAAGCCCAGCAGGAAAGAAAGACCAACTCTAAACTAATCACAGTCTTATTTTTATTCATGTTATATTAGCTGTAGTTTTGTAACTAAAAGAAGAAAGTCTATGGCAAGTTAACTGAAAATATCTCTTTGCTTGAATTCCAGGATGAAAAGCAGCTAATAACAATCCTCAAAACTGCTCTTTTTTCCCTGAACACCAACCACTTAGTACCTAACAATGAGTAAATGGGAAAAGCATTATGTAGGCAAACAAAATTATAACCTTGGTGCCCGTGGTAGGCAGAAGAATTGTTTGCTCAACCAAAAAGTCTTAACATGTAATAGTAACACTTGTAAGGGTATAGGAGCAACTTAGTTGTTCAGTGCTGCTAAGCTGAACTACATATTCCTATTTCCTTGAGATTTAATTAGACATTGTGTTCATACATACATTCCTTCAAGTGTAATTTATTTACAGTGTGATGAAAACAGAATAAAACCTTGGCCTCTTTGTCATCAGATGGATTAAAGATCCTGCATTTATATAAACAGTTTTGAAAAGTGATGTATGAAGCTATCCTTGCTATTCTGCATGTTGAGGAAAGCATTCTGTACTTTTAAGGGGTGATTTGGCAATACATATCAAGAATGGAGGGGCCTCCTTGTCCTGTGCAGCTCAGCTTTGCAATTGAAATACCAAAGCATATGTGAAGACATAAAGAAGTAGCAGGAGGACGGACTTCAGGGGTGGGAAACCTCTCACAGTTAAGGAACATACTGAAAATAAACAAGCTGTGTTCCACTTCACTGACAAAACTCTATTTTCTATTTCTTGTCACCCCTTCAAACCCAAAATGCCTGTTTAGTGCAGGAATGGGTTCTAGTCAGCTGCTCCTTAATAAAGTTGTCACCTAACATGTAATTAGAATTCATCATTCCTAGTGATGGAAAAAGTTGGAGAGTTTCAGATCACGAAGTGGAATTGCTATGCATTAGAAAAACTGCCTATTTTAAAAGCCAAACATCCTAACAGGAAAAAAAATTTACAGGTAATGAGCCTCTACACACATTGTATTTTACAAACATGCTTGGAGAAGTTTTTTTTTTTCTACCAAGTTTCATTGCCTGGTGGTCAGAAACACTCAAAAGTACTAATCTGAGTATTTTACTCATTTAGACGCATAAGAGGTTTAGCACTGAATATGCAACTACACAACCCCATCTGGCTGAACCTGGGACAACAAAATAACTGAAATACAGTAATTTCACACTCAGAAGCCGCACCTGGTTATAAGCTGCACTTCCGGGTAGCCGGGAAGACCATGGAATTTGTCCATAAATAAGCTGCACCGGCTGATAAGCTGCACCTTTTTTTTGTAAAAGCAAGGATCCATGTGCAACAAAGTAACGAGTCAGTAACAGACTCACACCTGGAGTTTGCTGTCAGGTGCTCAATTTGCAAACAGTTTTCACAGACTGGCAAAGCCTTTAAATGCAGCCCCAGATGCCCTCCCCGTGCCGCGGACCCCAGCACTCCTGCCCTGGCGCTGGCTGCCGTGGCTCCCCGCGCTGCTCAAAAGCGGCGGCTCGGTGGGCTGGGCGCGCGAAGCGAAGCTGGCAAGCAGCTGGCCGCCTGCTTGCTGGTGGCTCTGGCTCACCGCCTGCCCGGCCATGGCTCCGCAGCAGCTCCCTACCCGACCAGCTCGCACTTCCAGGTTGGCATTTCACCAGAATTTGTCCATAAATAAGCCACACCTGGTGATTAGCTGCACTTCCTGGATCGGCTCGATTCTTCAGTGAAATAGGTGCGGCTTATCAGTGCGAAATTACTGTAATTCCTCTGAGTCCAACCATGGGTTGTGATTACTGCTAGTCCTACAGATGATGGCTGAGCACTTGTGTGAGTGTTCCCTAAAGCCTTTCCCCAGTCCCACAGCTTAAACAATAGGACTCTGCTCACTCATGGATTGCTTCTAACACGCAGAGCTGTGACATGCCCCGAGGCTGGGCTTGGGTGTATTAAACTTCCCAGCCAAAATAAGGATACCAACAGGGTTTACTCAGCCCTTAGGCTGTTGAGATTCCAAATATATCTCTGCCACATTCTGGATGTTTCTGCTACTGGAAAGTGCCACACCATCTCATAAATCCTTCCCTTGAAGAGAAGTTAATTTGCTTAGGACCTATAAAGCTGTCACCTCACCTGAGCCATGACTTTAAATTTTCATTATCTGAAATACTTTATAATTTTATCTCTTTTTATGCCCCTTTCCTGTGATTTATGTGGTCTTTTGCCTGATAGACAGGCTTCAGCAGGATCATGTTGGCCAAATATAAATATTTCATAGCAGTATTACTGTCTTGCAGTCAAAATATTCCAGTTATAGTTCCACACAAAGGATAAGAAGACTGGTGTCCAAGTTTGGATGCCAAGTTTTCCCCCCAGTCACACTGCAGGCTGTTTTAATAACTTTGGAAACTTAGAAGTCTGTCACCTGTCACCACACCTGGATGTATACACAGGGAAATGCAACACATGCCCTTCTTCTTCGCCCTTCTACACTCAGAAGAATCCAACAGACCGTGAAATAACAGAGGTAGCACAGCACTAGTCTGGGTCCTCCTGAGTGGTTTATAGCAATGCATGTTAAGCTATGCATAACATATAGTATAGTATGTAACATAAATAGCAACATAAACAGTAAAAATAGTAGCATAAATGGTAATGATTACTAGGTAAATATTCACTGTGGCTATGAAAATATAATGTGGTTTTTTTAGGTTGAATGATAACCATAGATTGTGATGTTGCTGCCATTCTACTATTAGACAAGGTATTTTAAAAATATGTAAAATATAGTGAAATTCAAGGGGTTTTCCACTGATACATCCTGTCTACTGCTTTTATTCGCTGCGTTATATTACAGGATTTTACAATGTCGGTTTTGTTAAAGTTTTCTGTTAACTATGTCATCTGTGTTTTGTTATTTTTTTTATATAATTTGGCGAGCGAGGGCGAATGGAGCGCAGCCACCCGTAGTGGTTTGGCAGGACAAACCGAGGGCGGTGACAGGGACCGGGAAGGGCCGAGCCGGAGGAAGGGGCGTGCGCCATCCTTCCGCCGGGATTTTGGGAGGGCGTCTCGCACTCCTCTGACGCTCCTCCCGGTGAGCGCCGGCACCTCACACAACCCCCGGACTTTGTCCCGCCCCGCGTTCGCCACCTCTGACCAGCCCCATACTGCCGGAGCGTGCCCCGGTACCGCGCGGCCCTGCGGTTCAGGGAGACCACCGGGGCCGCGACCCGGCCTGCAGCGATCCCGCCCTGCCCGCTCCGCCCTACTCCCGGCCGGACGCGGGTCCCGCTCCCGGTCCCGCTCCCGGCCCAGTCCCCCTCCCGCCCCCGCGCGCCGCGAGCCTCACGCTGCTCGGCCGGCGCCTCGCGGCCTCTGATTGGCTGCCCCCTCTGACCAATAGGAAACTGTTCCGGTCTCCGCCCGCCAGTAGGATCAGGGGCGGGTCCCTCGGGCCCGCCCCTTCCGCTATCTGATTGGCCTAGCTGCCTGTCAGTCACTGTGCGCGCCCTTCGCCCGGCTGCCGACCCGGTCCGTCCCGTTCTAGGCGGGCAGCGGGGCCGACATGGAGGGCGAGGCGGTCAGCGGGGCGCAGCTCATCGCCCAGGCCCTCAGGGCGCAAGTAAGAGCGCGGGGGCGGGGACCGGCAGCCTGCGCACCGGGACAGCCTGATGCGAGTGAATGTGCGCGGCAGGACCGGTGCTGCCGGTCTCCCGGGACTGGATGGAAAGGGCTCTCCCCGACGCTGTGTGGCAGGGAGGAAAAGGAAGGGTTCCGCCGCACAGCCCCGGGAACGGCCCGGCCCCGGCGCCGCCGTGAGCTCCTGACCCCCTGATGCTGTCCCCAGGCCGACACTGATTCCCTTCCTCTGGAGAGCCCCGTTCCCGAGCCAGTCCCGTTCCCGAGCCAGTCCCGTTCCCGAGCCTGCCCCGTTCCCCAGCCTGCCCCGTTCCCCAGCCTGTCCCCTCCCGTGCTCAGGCGATCCCCCGTTTACCAGCGAGCAGTGCCGAGGTTCCTCTGCGGCTCTCCCCGTGACAGCTGGATGGATGTGCCTCCTGCGCCGCCTTGTACACTGAGGAAAGCTCTGTGCTGTCTCTGAACTCGAGATGCTGCAGGCCGGGCACGGGGCTTGGGAGAAGGTTTTGCCTGTGAAACGTAGAAAAGCAGTTCAGTTGTAATCTAGATAAGCGTAGTCTTCTTTAGACCTGTGCAGTGGGCACGGTACGTTCCCAACCATTTCCGGGGGATTTTTGCCATTAATTTTCTGTGAAAGTGTGAAAACACAAGGTGCCATGAGGCATTTTCAGGAGCAGAGGAAGCTAACATACTGAGAATCAGGAAAGTGACATAGCAGAGATGTCCCAGGTAAGGATTGTAGAAGACACTGAGCACACCTGACTGAGGTGTGAACCCTCGTCCCACTGCTTGTAGACTCCCAAAATCCAGAGCTTTCACAACCACAGAGGGCTGAGCTGCAAACACCAGGTGACGACAGCTCCGTTTCCACAGTGACCTGTGAGCTTCTCTGTGACTATAAATGGTATATTTTAGTTTTAGACTGCCTGTGTATTTAGCATATCTGTGTTTGGCATGTGCTTATTAAAGCTGTCTTTTGGGAAAAAACAGTCTGACTTTTCCCTACATTTTTCTTTATAGAATATTGAATACATGTTTGGCATTGTTGGTATTCCAGTCACTGAAATCGCAATTGCAGCCCAGGCGGTTGGAATAAAATACGTGGGAATGAGAAATGAACAAGCTGTAAGTATATATCTGCAGTGGGACCAGCCCTTTCCTTAACTGTTTTACAATGGAACAAAACCCAGTTCAAGTTTTCTTACTAGAAAGAATGTGGTCCCTGAATTTGCCTTTAGAGAACATATACAGGAGCAGCTCTTTATTTTTGGAATAATGGAGAACATAGGTGCATTGGGTTGAGTGTTTCTTTGTGCCCTTCTTTCTCCACTTCCATTTCAAAGTTGCCCCTCCTCTTCTGTTAAGGGAATTGCATCTTCTTTCATTTAAAAATGCCATTCTCCAATTAGGGAGCAAGGATAGGGAAAAAAAAGACAGAAGTAATTTAAATATACCTTTTTTGTGCTGTATCCAAGTATCTCGTTCAAGTGATACATTGTCAGATATTATCTGCCAGCTTTTGAGGTGCTCATCCAAGGCTCTTTGTTTTTCTGTAACTTTCTACACGCTTTCCAATATTATCATTCTCACTCCAACTGGAAGTATTTTAGTTCTATTTAGGACTTTATTACCTACCTCTTTACTTGTTTCCCCACTGTTTATGTGGTATTCTTAAGTGCCCAAAGAAGAAAGCGTTCCTGTTGATTGATAAATTTGTACTACAGTTTAAATGATTATAGGGTTTTTTCCTTAACTATGTTTTAAAAGCTCCCAGAACAGCAAACCATAGAAAGTAATAATGCTTCCAAGTCCTCAAAATCAACCATGAACATACACTTAGATTTTCTTATTTATATATATTTCAACTTTATTGTGTAGGTGTCAGAAATCAAGAACCAAGCTTCTCAGCATTTTTGTGTTGTGCTGCTGGTTCTGCCTTTGTTTGGTTTCCCACAACAGTAACTCTTTAATCTCAGTAGTTTCTGGGGTGGTCTGAGACTGAAGATAATAACCTCGTGTTTATATATCGTTTTCAAGGGTTGCTGCACAGGATGGGGGACTGGCTGCTGATCTAATGGCAGAATGACCAGCAACTTCCCATACCTGATCTACAGCAGTTGCTAGTTTTTCTTAATTCATGTAGTTAATAACCATTTGGATTGTCCTCAACAAAGTGTTGTTACAGTGGTTCTCCTAAATTGTGAGCTGTATATTTTTGCTGTCCAAGCCTTACATTGTTCTATTGGAATGTGAGAATTTAGATTAATGTACGCCTCTGTGGAAAATATGAAAGAGGCAAATATATACAAACATGTTTAAAAGGTGTGTTTGAATCTTTGAAGAACTGGGAATTCGGCACAATCTTTATATTCCTGTAGGCCATTTAGCAAATATTGTAGTTTTAACTGTGGTTACTAACATGATTAAAATTAATTTCCTCATGGGTGTCTGTAATTAACAGTGAAGATTTCTTTGCACTGCCAAATGAGATGTTCTATTTATTAATCTTTACTGAATGAAGAAGACAAAAAATATTCTGCTGATAAATGAATACAAATAGCACAAAGACTGGTTTTAATGTGAAAATGTCAGGATTTCTCTTCTTTGAGGAGTTGAAAAGGATGAATGAACTTGCATCATGTAGTGAGTTTTGGCTTGCTCTTTATCCTCAGTGAATAATAAAGTAATTTATTGCCAAAGGGTGAAAGGTTATATATAGTATAGCCAAGATATACTCAATATATACACGTCATAGTTTTAATTGTGTCAGTTGTGTGGTCTGGCTGTGGAGGATGTGTATACAGCTGCCTCCTTTATTGGTGAAGACAGCTGTATAGGACATATGGAAAATACAAGGCTTTTTTCCAGGGGTTGAGTTTCTGCCTCATTTCTAGGCCAGATGTAGCAAAAGGATTTCCCTGTAGAAGTGGTAAAATTTTAATTAGTAGTGTTCATAGGAAATAGGGCCCATAAACAAGTTAAAACACAATAAAATCTCACTGGGATGGTGGTGGAGTCACCATCCCTGGAGGTGTCTAAAAATGACTGGACGTGGCACTTAGTGCCATGGTCCAGTTGGCAAGAAGGTGATTGGTCACAGATTGGACTCAGTGATCTTGGAGCTCTTTTCCAACCTTAATGATTCTGTGAAAAGCTCATAAAAATGCAGAACAGAAATATCTGATGAAAGCATGCAGCTGAAAATAGCTCTGCCAATACCCATGAGCTGATCTCCTGTGACCTGTAACATGGCATAATTTGCCAGAAGCATTTGACCTGCATCCCTATGCCCTTTGAACAGTGAAAACTGTGTTGCAACTTCACAGGGGCGTGTATCTGTCCTTGGATAATTAAAGATTGCTGTGATTGTATAGATGGCTGATAACCCAGATAATTTCTAAACTTCAAAACGATATGGTTATTTGTTAGTAACACACATTGTTTATGTTAGTTCTTAATCTTTAATAATGACTATCACTACATATTCAAAGCAATCTCTTGATGTTTGTATCCTGAGTTAGTTGTGAGCATACAGTATGCTGGAGTTGGTGCAGCTGTCAAGGGAATTGGGCTTAAGAACCCTCTAATAATGGCAGCTGAAATCAAAATGGGCATCTCATCACCAGTGTGCTCAATTATAACTGAAATCAAATCTCCACTCTATTTAAAAATGAAAGAGGCGGTTTCTGAGGCCAGAAGCTTACTTTAAAAAAATTACAAGATATTGCAAATGAGTTATTTTTCCATTAAGTGTTAGAACTTGCTGATTTCAAGACAGGAGTGTAAAAATATGAGAGTGGACAATGTCATACGTGAATTCTTGAGTTCTGTTGTCACTCGTAAACTTCTTCATCACCTACTGTCTTTTTACCAGTAAAATTTATATCCATATGTTTAATATCACTAAAGAAATAGCTTAAAAACATACTCCACAATAACACTGCTGATCAACTATGCCAACACGTTATAGATGTTACTTTTGTGATTTTTATTCAAAATGCAATTTTTCTTTAAATATGTGGTACGAAGTGAAGTGAGAAGTATTTCAGCAGCTCAGGTTGTAAATGACAATCTCAAATCATCTAATTATTCTCTCCAATGTGAGATTTCAACCTTTTGCTTGCTTTCTAAAATACAGTTCAGAATGGCTGTGTTTTTATTTGTTGTCTTTCTCTTGCACGTCCCTCTTCCATGTTCATCTGGAAGGCAGTGGAAAGTAGAAGTTTCATGTTTTGTTCTATTTATTTTTCTTCACTGGTTTTTGTTGGGTTTTTTTAATCTGGTTGATTTTTTTCTTTTTCAAATCCCAAATAATCCTGATGTAATATCTTGTAACAACAGGAGCCTGAAATGTGGAGAGAATTGGAGAAGAGTCTTGAGATTTTTCACATTAATCTTCATGGACACATAATGGAAAGGGTGAAATGGAGCTTTTACTTACATTTAAGCTCTTACAGTCAGGGAAGAATCTGTACCTGCTTATTTTCAGTATTTTTGTTGAAAGTTATGTACAAAATATCATTAAATGTCATAATAATAATGGTATCATTAGTAACTCAAATATTTTCAACAGGCCTGTTATGCTGCATCTGCTGTTGGATATTTGACTGGCAGGTATGTAAAGAGTGTGCAAATCTATTAAGAAATGCTCACTAGTTTAGAATTACCATTTTATATCTCTTCACCTGGAATAACAAGTGTCTCTGCCTGAATTAAATTTCATTGAAATTTGTGTTGAATCAGATGCACTTCATCCAGTGTGAGCTTTCTTCATTGATAACTGCTGATAAAGTGCATTTGAGAAAACTGCAAACATAAGTTTACCAAATTGCATATAAATGTTAGATGGCAGACCAAATGTGATAGAAGAATTGAGGAGCTGTGTTAGGAGAAGCTTGTGTATATTGCCCACCTGTGTGTGGATGGCATGTAATTGTTCACTTGCTTCTCTAATTGGATTGATGCAGCTTCACAGTTTCTGATTTCCATGTCTACCTTTAGTCATTCATACAAATTTCTAGCCATTCATGAGTTTTGGTGACATGAATAAAACTTAAATATTCTATATTTCAGCACCATACTAATTTTTGTTGATTATTTATTTGATGTTTCTTGTGCTCACTTTCCTGTTCTCTCTTCCTCTATTTTTTCTTTTTGTATTTTCTGTTTAGACCGGGAGTATGTCTTGCAGTGTCCGGTCCAGGTTTCTTACACACCCTTGGTGGGATGGCAAATGCAACCATTAACTGCTGGTAATTTAACTGCATTTTCCTTTCAGAATTCCAATAACTGTGTATTGTTACTTGTTTCAGATGTTGAGCTCCATGGTATTTAGTATTTTACTTTTTTTCCCTTTTTATGTGAATAATGAGGAAGGAATTCTTCCTTTATCAACCTTAAAATTAATGTAGTTACATTTATTGTATTCTCATGGATAAAATTTTTGATTTTGTCCTACCACATTGTGAGTATATTAGAAGATCTATCATTATAGCTGGTCATATGGATGTGTTTGAAAATGAAGTCAATATTAGCCTGTAACGCTTTCGTGATCATGGAGAGCATCTTAAAGGTGTTTCCTAAATTTAAATTCATACTGCCTTTGAATTACTGTATTTCATATGTGAATAAATTGACAACTGCATTGTTAAAATTCCTATTTGCTCCTCATGCAGACATTTAGAGCTGTAATCAAGTATTGAATTAGATTAAGTACAGAGGGATAGTATTTATTCTATAAACCTTCACTGAGACATGACAACTTTGTCTGGTCTGCCACTGAAAGCTGTTCAGAAAGCTGTACTGAGGTATTTTGGGAAGAAGCTGTAGCAATACCAAGCAGATGTGTTCGCAGAACAGAATGTGATCCAGAACAATGTGGTCTGGAATGCTGAATTAGCAATGGCTGATGGACGAAGAAAGCTCAGTAATGGGAACACTAACAAATCAAGTCTGACATTTTGAAAAAAGTCCTCAAGTGTTTGAATTCTTTTTTTAAAAAAAATCAGTTATTGACTAAAGTTTTGTTGTCACTCTTTGACCTTAGACTAAAAAAGGAAGATTATATGAAAACCTTGCTTTTGAACGGTCAGGAGTTTGTTTATAAGAAAGAAGTATGCATGTTATTCACTTCTTGATTTGCAGGAGACATTTTGAGGGTAAACTGCTTTTTCAAGGGTAAAACCTCTTGATATTTCACACTGAAAATTATCTGCCATGCTGGTGCCTCTTTTCCTGTCTCATTTTGAGCAAGATATTGTACCTCAGTCTGGCTATAACAGTAAAGTCCAAAGACAAGTGCATGATAGTTGGTAAGATTTGGAGTAAACACAAGCTGAAGTACCATAGTCTTTCCCTGAAGTTGCAGTTAAATTTTTTTTCAGTTTACTGAAGTTCTTCTGCAAGTCCATAAAACTTACCATTATTAGTTTCATTATAGTCAAATGTTATTTCTGCCTTGCTAGTTTTTTTGCCTTGCTTTATAAGCTCTGCTTGTCAAAATATCTACAATATTGTGACAGTGGTACAGTGATTTCCTTGAGGGAAAAACTTCTTTCTAGTTAGAATTATTTAAAACTTCAAGGGTAAAACTCAATCTTTTCAAAGTACAGCTTTTGGAGTTGACTTTCTAAATAGTAGACCAGCTTTGTAATTGTATTTCATTATTGGAAAGTAGTAGTTGCTTTGTTCATTAAACTATTTAAATAAATTTGGAAAAGGCAAGTGAGAGGAACATAGGGTTTTTTGCTGTCAAACAGTCTTGAATAGAAATAATCATTTTGCTGAGGGGAGAGAATAAGGAGAATAAAATGTGTAGAGCAGTCACCAAATGCATTTTTCTATAACGATTTTTCATATAGAATAAGATTCAGCCTCAAGTTCTCATTTCACTGTGCCTGGGGATTTGAACTGAGATTTTTGATTTATGGCAGAGAAATGGCCTGGTTATGAAGCTTGGATCTAGATATATACATATCCCCAAGTCTTGTGGGTGATTAAGTTTAGGATTATGCATGGAACACACTGCAAATGTTTCAGCTTGATACATTGTATAGATAAATGCAGTCAAAGGAAAGGCTGTATTTGAATGGAAATTGTTAAAGAGAAAAAAGCCTTGAAAGCTCTAGACTGAACATTTCAATATAGTGTGGATGAATAAGGAGATTAATAAAACAGCCTTCTTCTGTTGACTCAGCACTTAGCATTTTAAGGAGTTTGACCTACAATTTGAATAAAAGACAGGTTTTCATTCACTGTAGGAAAATTGTATTTTGTGGAAATTGCAATAAAAATATGTTCCTGTGGAATGTATAATCCTCATTGTAAAGTAATACTGCCTTCCTTGCATAGCTGTGAACTAGTTTAAGTTCAGGGTTGCTTGCAGGCATGTTAATTTTCTGTTTCTTTGGGTTTTTGAGGTTTTTTACTAAAACAAAATGCAGGGAATTGTGCTCTCAGCCAGCTAACTTCTGTGTTCCAAATGGTTTACAAAGAAAACATAATCTTTTTGAAAAATTGTATCCTAGCTTGTTTCTTAGTTCTAGTGCTTGTGCATGTTACAATACCCTTTATAAACACACATCTTAATGCTTTTGGACCAATCAATACTTTTTAGCTTCTTATCCAGTGTTGTTATTCCCTCAAACCACTGTGTCACCCCTATTATAAAACTTGAATTAAAATTGCCTGCAATGGGATTTGGTTTTATAACTTCTATGATGCAAGTCACTTAATATGGCCAATTGTTCCAAAACTGGTGACCCAAAAGCTTCTGGGAAGGCTACTGGCTGACACTTTACTATTTAGAATCCATTTCTGTATTCTTTAGGTGTTCTTGTAGAGATCTGTGGTTGCTATTTATATATGTGCTTATGGGTTTTTAATATACTTTTCTAGGCCTTTGATTGTTATTGGAGGTTCTTCTGACAGAAATCAGGAAACCATGGGAGCTTTTCAAGAATTCCCACAGGTACACAGACATAAATTTTTACAGGAAGGTTTCAGTTAAGTAATTCTTGTTTCTTCATTATTATAGGAAAAACAATCCCAAACACTAACATTCCCTAGCAGATCTTATAATGCAGTTGATTTGCTCCATCTGCTGGTTTAAAATTGATATTGTGTAAATACAGCAGATTGCCTGGAATTCATGTTGGAATTCATACTCTGTTTTAGGTTTTCAGCCAGTATAAATTACCTTTGTTTGTTCTGAGATGAACAAAAGCAAAATGTCCAAGAAAAGAAACCAGTTTATGGGGGAGGGAAAAAAAGATAGCCAAAAAACTTAAACACTCGGAGGAATGAGTATGGTTTTGGCAGTTTTCACCAGCTGCTACTGCATTTTTCTATGGGGAAGTTTCCACCTTGTTGCTTTTCATCTGGAATTTCTTTAATTTTATTCATGTTGAGATGAGAATGAGCAAATCACTTTGATAAATCAATACAATGGTTATTTGCCTTTTTTCAGGTTGAAGCTGGTAGGCTGTACAACAAGCTGTCTGTCCGCCCAAGCAGCCTGGAAGCCATTCCTGCAGTTATTGAAAAGGTATGAAAAAATACAAAACTAACAACAGAACAACAGGTAATGGTCTCCTGTCGAAGTTTTGAGGGTTTATTTTTGTATGGTTGTTACTCTAAGTAATTTGCTCTGGCAGATAGGAGGTGATGGTTGGTTGAGTAAATTAACAACTGGGGAGGTTCTGCCTTATGAACAGTGCTACGGAATAGGCTAGAAATAGATCCTAGTCCAGTCTGATGCTTATTGATCCCTGCAGTGGTTTTTGTTAGCTTCAGATAGAGTTGGAAAATTTTTATGAAATAAATGCTTTTAGGGAGAGATGCAATAACTAGAAATGAAATGCTTCAGCTGTTTTTCCACTGTCATGTGAAGGAGATTTGGAGGGGGGCAGTGGAGATGCTTGTGTTTGGGGTTTGAGTTTGGTAATTGCTGTGTTGTTTGGGGGGTTTTTTTGAGAATGAGAGAAAATACATCCTTATCTCAGTGGTTCAGAGAAGATTAGAGAAGTCTCTTGGTACTGCTGTAGCAGCCCTTCAGCTGTGTCAGCCTAAATTCTGCATATAGTCATACTGTTTCCAGAAGTGCAAATTCAGCAGAGCAGCTACCTACAATAGAGGAACTGGGTTCAAAAGTAATAGAAAATGAAGGCATTGGTTTTCTTGGTTTTACTCTATTTGTGCTACTTTAAGTAGAAATCAGCACAAATGTCTAATTTTTGTCTCCAAACAACAGCTGATAATGCAATTGTCTCATTCCAAATGATAGAATTTAGAGTCTAATACTGTACATCTGCTGAAAAACTCCAGCTGGTATATAAGAGAAAGTACAAAGCTGCCAAAACTTTATTTTGTTGGTGTAAATCAATCCATAGAAGCTTCCAACTGTGCACCTTATCTGCCTACAGAAGAGTTTTCTCGGATTTTTTGAGTATAAATATTTTAAAATCCTGTCAAACAGTCATTAAAGCCGTGATTATATGTTTTCTAGGCTGTAAGAACCAGTATGTATGGTCGTCCAGGCTCCTGCTATATTGACATACCTGGGGATTTTGTGAATCTTCAAGTGAATAAGAGCTCTGTCAAGTGCGTAAAGATTACATTCATTATTTTTCAAGTCACTGAACAAAAGATAATTTGTTTATGGGCTAACTTCATATTTTATTTTCCTAAAACAAGAAAATCCAGCTTCTAAATGTTACATTCCATCATAACGTGATACATATTACAGTTTGTAATGAAATGTGCAAAAAGAATGAGTTAATATGGTAACGTAATGATGTTACTCTGTAAATCTCTGAAGCTGCACTACCTACAAGATTAAAGAAACAAAGAGGGAAAACTTCAAAGGCTGTTTTGAAAAAAAATATTTCCTGGTATAATAAATGCTGTAACATGGTGTGTAGCAACTGTAATTTTATGCTAAACAATAGGTTTTGTCTTTCAATATTTCTTGTTTTGAATTTTTTAAAGAACCTCTCTTGTTTTCCTTGGCTTCAGGTACGTGGAATGCTGCCCACCACCTCCCATCAGCATGGCTGAGCACTCTGCTGTATCCAAAGCAGCCTCTGTCATTGCTTTTTCCAAGCAGCCTCTGCTCATCATTGGCAAAGGTACAGTGCTTTGATGTCGCTTTGAACTGTGCACCTTCAGGACAAGAACAGTGATTGCTTTTCCCCAGAAGTGTTACCTATCTTCTTTTTAGTCAAACAAACCAACCAACCAGTAGTAAAAACAGAAAATTCTTTGGAATCTAACATTAAAATTTGCTCTGGTTTTAGAATTTTTTTTCCTGTTCTGTAATGGTTTATTTTCCATCTAGTTTAAAGAAAAATCAGTTTATTTATGTACATTGATTTATTTACAAGTTTATGTGGAAAAAAATCTGATAACTGTTACCATTAATTCTAGAGCCAATACCAGGGGATCACTTCCAAAATTCTGAACCATTTAAAATCTGTTAAAGAAATTTTATTCTGTCTGACGCTCTGGGATATATAGCAAGAATCAAGAGTAACCACAGGTCATTTTTCTCTTGGTTCTTGCTGGAAGTGCTAGCCTACTTGAGCAGGGATATGCATCAACACAGCAGGTGCTGCTGCTGTTGCTGTTTTACAGAGTTTTCCCTGTACTCTGCCAGTGTAATCAATTCCTGGATGGATGGTAATTATTCGCTGTGCTGGTTCATTTCTTTTGTGCCTCCTTGCGGAGTGTTAGCCAGTGCAGTGGTGTTTCTGTTGAAGATAGAGATCAGCTAGGAACAGAATTAAAATAACCAGCTCATTTAACCCAGGCTGTTTTCCTGCAGATGTGGGGAATGATCTCCATCTATGTTTAATTAGGGAGTGCAGTGATTGAAATGAGATGGATCTTATGATTGATTAGGTAATGAAATTGAAAACAGAAGGTAGATCAGAAGAGATTATGGTTTGCTTTTTTTTCTCTCTGGTTGGATACACGTGAAGAAAAGGGTGTTCTTTGAAAGGGAAAGGTGGAAAATTCACAACTGTTTTGTCGATGTCAGCAATTGAGAATCTACTCAGCAAATGTACCTGGACTTTGTGCTGTATATTGTTGTTAGCAGCATTTTTGAAAGATTCACAGAAGTATATTCTTTGGGATTTAAGACTCACGGATTTAAGATATTGCACATGAACCAGTCAGTTATTCCAGGCTATCTGGGCAAGCTTAATCCAGCAGCCTTGTACTGCTGCAGCATCACAGGAAATGTGTGCACAAACGCATACGTTTGCAAGGACTTGTTTGTGCTTCTCTCTTTTCACTGAAGGCTTATAGTAGAATGTTTGGGCAGGTTGTTATGGAGCATGGGGTACAGCAGCATGCAGGGGGTAAGCAAGAAATTACATGACACAACATAAAGGTCATCTTGTGTTGCTGCTGCAGAAGTCTCTCTCCAGTAATACCAAACTTCATCCACTCAAAAATTGTCATTTTAAATAAACAAGATCTCCTGTTTCTCTCTGCCCTGCTTCATAAAAATTGATAAAATAGTTCAGCTGAAGTATTACAAAACCATCAAGGAAACAAAACTTTTTGTCAAAGATATGTGAAACCGTAGATATCTGAGGTTTGGCATGTTTAGTTTTGAATTCTTCAGAATGAAAAATATCAGGCAGCTTTCATAATGGGAAACAGCACTCCTTCTGCCACAATGTACTCAGCTTAATTGAAGTTCAAGCAAATACAGTTGATTTCTGTAGTATTAAGCAGTCTCTTTCATTTCATTCAGGTGCTGCTTATTCACATGCTGAAAACAACATCAGAAAGTTGGTGGACCTTTGTGGACTGCCTTTTTTGCCTACACCAATGGCAAAAGGAGTAGTTCCTGATAACCATCCAAATTGTGTAGCTGCAGCAAGATCCACGTAAATATAAAGAAAGGCTTCTAATCCTAACAGCTGAGAAACAACTAGGAATTTTGGTGGTCTACAGATGCCAGGGAAGAGAAAATTCATACCACTAAAATTTTTTCAACCATGTTTTGCACCTCACTGTAGAGTATTGAAGATCTTGCTGAGAAAGGAACAGATTTAAGTGGATCACTTTAGAATGCTGGCCAGGAAGATACTTTGAGGTATATTACAGTAATTTTACAATTATAAGCTGCACCTGATTATAAGCCGCACATCCGGGTAGCTGGGTAGACCACGGGATTTGTCCATATATAAGCCGCACCTGAATATAAGCCGCATTAAAAAAAAAAAAAAAAAACAAACCAAAAAAACCAAACGAAGATCCATGTGCAACAAAGTAACGAGTTAGTAACAGAATCACAAGATCGCGGGGTTTCCTGTCAAGTTGCTCAATTTGCAAACAGTTTTCACAGACTGGCAAAGCCTTTAAACGCATCCCCAGGCGCCCTCCCCAGCACTCCGGCCGGCCGCAGCTCCGCAGCACTTCTCTCCCCGGCCAGCTCGCACTTCCAGTCTGGCATTTTGCCAGAAATTGTCCATAAATAAGCCACACTTAATAATTAGCTGCACTACTGGGGTAGGCTGGATTCTTCAATGAAAAAGGTGCGGCTTATAATCGTGAAATTACTGTATATTCTGTAGCTATGAAACCTATGGCAAGTAGATGTATCAATATTGCTAGTGTGTATTTTGTGAGATAAAATAGCTGGCAAACAGTTTATGTTAAACAGTCAACTTTGTGCACTGGACAAACTCCTTTTTGTTTTAACACCATAAACAGAAGCTTGACCTGCCCATATTGCAGTAGAAGTTTTGCCAGCTGTTGTCTCTGTGTGGTGTTTGCAATACCCTATCACCAAATTGCACTTTATTTATAAAGAAAAATAAAATATTTCAAACTACACTGAAAGGCTATGTTTAAAGTAATTTTTAACAGGGATTTCTTTTCCCTTTTGGCAAAATTAGTTTGAATGGACTCTAAGAACTCTACTATGCACAGAGTCAGTTTGCAGATAGAGGATTCATATACCCTGAAAGTAAAATGCTGAGCATCTCAGCTTTATCACTGTTAAGCATGCTGCTAGGAAGAATGGAGAGTAAAAGAATATACCAAATATTGTCTGCCTATCTGAAAGGTAAATTAATGGGAGACTAAACTGGGAGACCCATACAATCTTAATTTGGCACTTACTGTTGCCAGTGCCACAATAGTGAGTGTTTTGCTTTAACCTCAGCATCAGTCTAGTATTTTGTCGGTCTCCTAATGGTTCCTTTTCTATATAGAGTGTAATAGGGAAATAGTAATTAATTTTCTTAAGTTCCTTAACTCGAGAATGGCTTGATGATTGGCTGTATAAAAGGCTACAGGGTTCTGAGGCTAAGCAAGCAGCTTAGAGGAAGGATGAATTATATGTATATTGTGGGGTTTGCTGTGGTGGTTAGGATTGCTTCATATTTTGCAAAGACTGTTAAATGTAATAGTGATTCCTTATCTGGTTCTGTCATTTCCCTTTATTAGGGCATTACAGCATGCTGATGTAATCATCTTGCTTGGTGCAAGGTTGAATTGGATTTTGCATTTTGGTCTTCCACCAAGGTATCGACAGGATGTAAAGGTTATTCAGGTAAGCAGGAAAATTATTATCACTTAATGGAAATCTTCTGTGTTCTAGCGTTGCCCAGAGCAATTACTGTAAATTATTTTGGTAATGTGTTTCATGGGACAAGTACTGCCATATGGGCAGTGCAGTATGGTGCATACAGCTATGCTAATTCTCCAGAAATACTTATGATCTCTTTAATTGTTTATACTTCTTAATTTTTTCCTAAGAATGCTTGCAGTATTGTTTCTAGTATCAAGAGCTTGGTGCTGCTATGATGAGGAGGGCAGACACTTCTGTGTCTCACGATAGTATTGTTAGACTCAAAATACTGTTGTGATCTTTGGAGTGTTGAAATTTCTGTGGTTGAAAGAAAACTGTCTTTGGAATTGCGGAGTCTTTTGTACTTCTCTCTTAGCTGAATTCTTTTGAAAAAGAACTGCTTTCAGATCCTGTCATAACATAAGAGCTCAGTCACTTAGAAATGAAGTAAGAGGAAGAAAGGCTATTTAACTAATTCATGCATTTGACAACCTGCCAGCTCTTAGAAAGAGAGGTCTTTAAATTGTGTCCTTAAAATCTCCTCCCCAAGAATCCGTCATCAAATAGTAGTAGTTGATCCAACATGTTGGCTGTCCTGCTTACACCGACTTGGAATATAGTCTAAAGTTCCAAACTTTGCAATAGCATTAATTTTTAAGCTAAATTTTTTAAATCACGCGTTATTTTTGCAAATATTGTTTTACAAATAATATGTATTTTATGTTTTCTCCTCCTAAAAAAAATTAAAATATTTTTTCATCTCGCTTAATTTTTTTTACTGTCTGATGTTTGTATTAAAATACTCTGTCAGTTCATAGTCTGTGTGACTTGGTCGAAAGTAACAGTTTATGTAACCTTAGAGGGCTCATGTATCACTGACAGATTTGCTTCAGTAATTGCAACTTACTTTTCAGTTTCTTCATGCTAACTACATTCTTACTGTCAAGTAGCATACACGCAGTTTTCTCTGTGAAAAAACTGCTGCTTTGTATAGACTTTATGGGTATACCTGAGCCCAGATTTTTAGCTCTCATACTATGTTGCAATAAAGTTCTACAGCGTCTGCAGGGCTTGAAAGAAGCAAGCAGTCAACTTTAAGGATATATATGACTTTTTATTGAAATAGGTGTGTACCATAGGGTTTTACTTTGTTTAAAGAATTTCCTGATGTCAAGTCAAGGAGAGGCAAAGGATGTTACCTGTACAGCCAAAACAAGATATGAAGACAATGTTAGACATCTATGTATGTTATGCCATGTTCCTCACATGAGCTGAAAAATAAAGTTCTCCTTAATATCCTTGAGCTAATGATTGACTTTGTTTTTAAAATACAGATTGATATTTGTGCAGAAGAGCTGGGGAATAATGTAAGGCCAGCTGCAACTTTATTAGGTGACATAAACGCCGTGACTGAGCAGGTAACATAATGTTCCATGTCCTCTGGTTTTGACCTCAATTTCCTGATTCATGTGAAGTATATTGCCCGTTAAAAATAAAAGAAAAAAAAACCCCGGCTGTTCAAGGAAAACCATTTTTCAGGCAGTATATTCATGTTGTATATCCAGTCTATTATCATATTATATGTTAAAGATTCTGATTAGTGTTACTGCAATTGTGCTGGGTTCATTCTTGATAATGCTATTATTGATGCTTTTGTTGTCTTTTAAACATGTTGAAAGACCCCTCTACAACATTTCAATTTTGTCCCAGCTCTTACAAGAATTCAACAAAAGATCCTGGAAATATCCTTCTAATTCAGAGTGGTGGCAGAAGCTAAGACAGAAAATAAAGAACAATGAGGAAAGATCGAAGGTAGTATGATTGAAGAAATTAAAAGGTTTCTTTTATGTTGTAACAGGCATGGATGCATTGT
Source organism: Sialia sialis (assembly GCA_009812075.1). Classification (NCBI taxonomy): domain Eukaryota; kingdom Metazoa; phylum Chordata; class Aves; order Passeriformes; family Turdidae; genus Sialia; species Sialia sialis. The sequence goes on along the minus strand of VRYO01002734.1, from coordinate 35,462,306 downwards.
CAGTTTTGTAACTGGTCTATGTCCAATCTCCTCGATAATTTCTCATTTAAGTCACCCAGACTTTGAAAATCTGTACCATTCTGGTACAGGCTTACTCTTCTTATGTTTAGGAGCTGTAAGTATTATAGGTTAAGCATTCCAGGATTTTGTATAAATTCAAACTATATGGAAATCACTGCACTTTGGGATTGGATTCTTAAAGCCATTAGTAGAAGACCACAGCCAGAGCTGCTGTATTACAGGCACTGACTTCTAAGCAGTGGACAGATACTCCAAGTGGATGCATTCTTAGTTTTCTTCTAATTGTAATCACTGTTCGTAATTGTGCAGTTTAGCAGTGCTGATCTAGTTTAATCTATGTTAAAAGCAGCTAGCTGTTAAGACCAAGAGACCACAGATGCTTGGTATATATCTAACTTTATGCAACTCATATTCTGCAACTTCAGCTGCATGTTCCCAAGACTGGGATCTAAAATAAATTCATTCTAGCAGATTGCTCTTTTGAATTACCTCCCATCATACAGGTGACAGCTCACATAGGGTTATCAATAGTCAAACCTGGGTGCAGAAAAGTTTAATGTGCCTCTTGGGTTAAACTGAGTTTAAATAGCTTCTGCTAATGATAGGCCGTTGAAGGGTTGCTGAGCTTGTTGAGCCTCTGATAAATATGTTGCGTCACCAGGATAGATTCAGGAGTGACCTTGACGTAGTGCATGGAAAACCAAATACTCCAGCCTTACTATCAGAGTGTATTTTTATTTCTATCATTATTATTTGTTTCTCTGTTTTGCACCTTAAATCTAATAATGGGAGTTACTAATATATTTTCTTTTTAAGGGATTAGCATTACAGAAATCTCTGCCTATGAATTATTATACAGTCTTTCATCACATCAGAGAACTGATACCCAAGGACTGCATTTTAGTAAGTGAGGGAGCGAACACCATGGACATTGGACGAACTATGCTTCCAAATTTCTATCCCCGTCAAAGGTGTGATATCTTTTGTTCTGACTCAACATTCTTCATAAATGTTTTCATTCAGCTAAGAATTATAATGGTCTGGAAAACAGAAGTATAATAGGTTGAGAGAGGGATTAAGGAAGATTTGCCACTTGCATACTTATATCCTATCATGGTTTTTAACAATTCTCTGCATTCTCTGCAGTAGAATGGTGATAGTTGCTCTCTCTCTTGCGGAAGGAGAGTGATGAGCATTGTGTTAAATTCCCTGACCTAGATGTTTGTTTCTGTGTTCAGAGTCTGTGGTAAATATTGATGAAAAATCAAAACAATCATTGGGATTCTCATGTTGAAAAGAATTCGCATGAAGAGTTTTTCTGTGGACCACTTTAAAATGGGGACATGCTTTCATGCAAATTTGCATGCCTAACATGTAGGTGCTCAAAATACTTCTTTGTGAACAAAACAACCAATAGCCAAGAAAACCCCATGTACTTCCAGTAGAGTTGTGGGAAGAGTGTGCATTTTTCCCCCTTATTTAAAATAAGTTACTGGTTGTCTCTTCAGACTGCACTGCACATATCTGAAAGCAAATTTGAGTAGTTAATCCCAGAATAATCTAGTGCTTTATGTACTTTTGTATCCATTATGTGCTTCTGATTGAAGTTATCTAACTAAATTATAGCTTTCAATTTGATTTCAAATGGTTGAACAGAAGACTAAAATTTGGGCAGCAGTATTTAATCAATGGCTTTCAGACTAATAGTTGTATTTTCAGGGAATTAAATATAGAAATATTTCATGTTGTCTGTCTGTACAGTAATTGAATGTTTTTGAAATACTGTTACTATGCAAGCTAAAAGCATATGAGAATAGTTCTTTGTTGTAGCACTAGTGTAAAAGAGTTTTTCATTTTTATTTGCATTCCAGTGTGTTTATATCACTTAAAACATTTGCAGTTTTATCAAATGTTTGGCTGAATATAATAATCTCTACATGTGGTATCTCTTGATATCAATTGTTTATAAAACAGTATTTGAATACTATATGGCAAAGTATTAAAAGTAAAAGTAAGGCACCATGGATTAATGGAAGAGTAGATTGAGTAGAAATAAAGGGATAGTAATTCTGTTTTCTCCCTTTAGGCTTGATGCAGGTACTTTTGGAACCATGGGAGTGGGGCTGGGTTTTGCCATAGCAGCTGCAATGGTAGCCAAAGACCACACACCTGGAAGGCGAGTTGTCTGCATAGAAGGGGATAGTGCTTTTGGATTTTCTGGAATGGAGGTGGAGACTATCTGCAGGTAACTGGTCTTTTCAGTTCAAGAAGATGCTCTTCAGGGTCACTTTAAGTAGAAAACTTTAACTGCTGGTAGGTGGGGTATCCATAAAACACATGAAAACAAGCCAAAAACCATACATGCTCATTTTTAATATAGTTGTGATGTAGTGCTTTACCAGTGATGATTAAATTGTATTTCAGGTGGAAGTGAATATTTTTTTTTTCTTTTACTTGTAAGGAAAATTACAGTAAACATCTTACAGAAGGAGACAAATATTTCAAAATTCTTCCAAATGTGTCTTTTTATAGATACAATTTGCCAATTGTGATTATCGTAGTAAACAACAATGGGATTTACACTGGTTTGGATGCAAATTCCTGGCAGGAGATGTTAAAGTTTGGTGACCCTACTACATGGTAAGCATCTTCAAAATATGTCCTGTTAACTGTGGTAGAAGTGACTAAAATGGTCATTCTCTTAATTTTTAATGCTTTGTGATCCAGATTAAAATTACTTTAATAAAATCCTGGGCTAAGTTCATGTAAGAACCAGTTACCAAAAGTAAACAGCCAACCTAATTCCAGCCTGCTGTTTGCACAACGGTGCAGCAGAGAGATGATTCTCTATTAGTTTTCTCAGGTTCCTCCAGCAGTTCAGCCCAGAGTTCACAGTGGATTAACTTTCAAAATCCTGATACTCTCCAAAATTACCTGAGAACTTGAGTTCTGAGTTTACACAGGACTTCTGCTTCTGAGCTGTGATCTCTGTACAAAGAGAACTAGGCTAAAGGTTTGCTGAGAAATGTCTCCACAAGATAAAAATGAGTATGGTACCCTATAAACACATCTTAGGTGATGCAGGAGCCATAGTTTTTTCAGCCCAGAAGAATTCATCAGGCCAGCACAATAATCATCTTGCACTTTAAAATTGGTGCTAAAGTAATTGAATTAGTCACCCTGGCAATTTTCCTGTGCCATTAATCATGTTTTCCATTCTGTTACAGTGTGCCTCCTGTTTCTCTCCTGCCAAATGCACACTATGAGAAAATTATGTCTGCCTTTGGAGGTAAAGGATACTTTGTTGAAACACCAGAACAGTTGCAGAATGCTCTGAAAGCAAGTGTGACTGACAAGCAAACACCTTCTCTTATAAATGTAATGATTAATCCGCAATCTGAGAGAAAGAAACAGGTATATATGTGTTTTTCCTTTCTTTTTCTGCAAGCTTCATGGTGGTGAGCTTCTGAAAATCTTAGGGACAATCACGTAAACCATAGAGGAGGCAGAGATGGTTGCCAGGCAGAAAGATTGTTCTTAGATTTGGGAGATGGAGAAAGTGGATCCTTTTATACCATGCCATCTGCTTTTCTTGTTATCTGCTTGTTTGGGATTTTTCCCCACTGGCTGTTGTTAATTTGTAGTGTCCTTAATGACTGTTTCCAGAATTTAAGGTTATTCTTTTTCATTCTAGACCAAAGGAAATGAGACATTTTTGAGCAGTCTTTGTGTCCTGTGGATTCCCTCTGGTTGTTAACTGTTCCTCTTACTGTTTGCCTATTCTGATGTGGTTTTTATTCTTTGGTTTTTTTTTTTGCTTCAGGAATTTCCCTGGCTGACTCGTTCTAACCTGTAGTAGAAGAGGAAGATGATGGTGATGCAAGGCAGCGCATTAAACAAAACTGAATTGCTTTTTGGAAGTGGAACTGATACAACTGTATTTTGCATGGGTATTGGAACAAAGTGGGGTTTTACACCTGCTATTAGAGGAATCTTTAAATGCTGAAATTAGGTAATTGTAAAATGAGAAAGACATACATGGCTATACCAGGCCTTCTAGCAAGGTTCTATACAAACACTGATGATAAAATTATGTACTTTTTCTTTTACTCAGAGTAAACCCATTATTTGTGAATTAAAATCTTGAATAGTTCTGGATGAACAGAATAAGGTGAAAGTTTTATGCTATCTGAAACATAGAAGTGTTTGACAGTCTGCAATTATAATAACTGGATTCTTAACCAACCACACCACTGTTCTACTTGTTAAAAGCTTTGTCCTCTAAGGATCAAACCAAAGCATCTTGGGAATAATTCCTGATTGGCCTCATTATGCATCGAAGCCTGCTGTGTTGGTAATAGCTTCCTGATTTTACAGATTGATTTTTCAGCTCTTCTGAGTGTAGAAATAGTGTATTAAAAATGCAGACTTACTCGAGGGCTAAGCTTCTGTCTACTGAATTTGTTTTTACTAACTGGAACTTGTTTTTACTAACTTATAGTGTTTGTAGGAAAAGAAAATCTTCTATTTTTGTTTGAAGCTTAGTTCTTCACAGACACTGTAGGCTGAAAACGTGGCCATATTTATGAGATTTCCAGTATGAATAGCTTGTAAATCTTTTTAATCAGAAGCATTTTAAATAAAACATTACCACTACCATCACTGAACTATCAATAGTGGCACCAGCAAAAAGACAACAAAAAAAAACCAAAATGAAAGCAAAATTTTTAAAAATCCCTCACCAGAACAACAACAGTAAAAACAGTTCAGCTGCAGCATAACGTTCATTTTGGGTGGCATCACAAAGTAATCTGTGCTGTGGCTGGACAATTGTGCAACAAAGGTTCTTCGTGTAACTGTATAGGAACCTGGAGTCCCACCTGCACTGTGATGCAGAGGTAACATTTAAAGCAGATATTTGACCTGCCTGGCATTCTATCCACTGTTTTCATTTGTTGCTGCATCTGACAATCTGACTTAGAGTTCACACTTAAAAAAATTAAGTAGCTATTTGTCTGTGTTTCTGTCATGACCTACAGCAGCTACTATGCAGAATACTCCCAACAGATTACTTTATATTTACATCCGTTCTTAAATGCACAGATTCTTTGTTACATGCACGAAAGGGAATATTCTGTCTCTGATTTGGCTTCTGCTTACTTTATTTTCTATTATTCTGTTGTCAATAAGTGTTAGTTATCTAGTAGAAGGCACTTGGTGACCTAAGGAGAGAGAGGACTGGGCTGGCAGGGGATCATGGCCTACAGTCAGGTTTGTTGCAAAAAGCTTGGCTTACTTGGTCTGGCACTTTAGTTCGGGTCCGGCCCAAGGCCGTGTGCTAGTGTTAGGCAGAAGAATGTAGGAATGTCTCTGCACACCAGTACAGGGAGATAATATCTGAAAGAAATATTATCTGAAATAATCTGAAGTGCAAAAGGATAAAATCCTAGAATGGATACAGCTCATAAAAAAATTTAAGGCTGCTAAGTTGCTGTGTTCTCTGGGTTACTCTGCAAGGAAAGTGGAACAGTGTTGAATCTTGGAATTTGTTTCCTTCTTGTCTCACAAATTAATTTTGATATGTTTCAATGATTAAACACAATCTGTTATGATGGTGTAAAATATCTCTAAGAGTTAATGCTGGAACTGAGCACAGGGGAGATAATTTGCATTGGATAAGCAAATGTAGAAATTACTGTTTTATACTTGAAAATTAATAAAAAGTGATTTTCATGCTGTTACTCCTTTAATGAGAGTATTTGAGTTCTGTCAGCATTTGGTGCCAGCTGTTGGATATCAGCTCACACTTGATTTCTTAAAATGTTATTGAAAAACTACAATAACATGCACAATTTATTTTAATAAGTCAAGATGTGGAAAAATGGTGAGCAAAGAATTTAAAACTGTGGGGAGATGATAACATAATTGATAACATCAGTTTGGATTTCATGAGGCTTTAAAAGAGCTTCAGAAAGAATTAACACTGCGTTTCTTATTGCTTTAAAATAGACATAATACCATGATATAACAGAATTTCTTAGGTTGTAATGATTAGGGGTTTTGAGATGAGAGGGGGCACAATTTCCATGTAAAACCAAGGAGAGTGAAATCGCTGCTGCTTTGTTTGTAGAGCTTACCCGCTTGCTATTGTTTTACATCATGGAGTTAATCTAAAAGGAATGTTAGGTGAATGAAATTGCAGGAAAGAGAACAGTCTTAAAGATGAGACAGAAACAAGCTGAAATGTCCTAATTTTATTAAAAGGAGTCAAAAATTACAGATGTTGTAAGCTTGGAGAATGCTGTGACCCATGTAGCTTTACCCAACTGGAAGTTTTCCTTCAACACCAGAACCTGGAACTAAAGATACTGAGCAGATTCTAGAGGAAGAAAATACCTGGGCCCCAGCTGAGGGAAGATGCTGTGAAAGAGATACCGAATGTATTTTACTGGGACATGCCGGGAGAAGTTTGTGTTTAAATAAGATGCAGTTCTGAGTCTCTTTCTTATGGTTTTTAGGTAACCCAAGAATACTTGAAATACTTGCTGTACGTGTTATGGATGCCCTTCATTAATCATTAGTCCAGTGCCTGTGAAAAGATTTCTAACGAGGGCCCGCTCACTTCTTGGGGTTAGAAAGCCCAAAGTTCAGTCCAGCTCTTGTCCTCACTGAAAAGATGTGAAAAGGGTTGTAATCTGGGACCAACAAGTGATACAGGAAAAGTAATACAGAGGTGTCCAAAACCCAGTGGGTAATTTCATTGTGCGACCAGAGGTGAAACCAGTAGGAGTCACAAAAAATGGCCTGGTATGAGAAATAAGAACCGTGGAAGCACAGAATATCCTGAGTTGGAAAGGACACTGAAGGATCATCCAGGTGAACTCTTTAAACGGATCCCCACAGGGATCAAACCCCCAGCCTTGACATTATTAGAACCATGCTTCATGCACCTGAGGTAAGAGGTCAGACTTGCTACTGTCTCAGCACCTCACAAAATAGCATAAGGTTTTGAGTGGATGTTTCTGCAGCCCCTTGCATTTTCAGCTTGCTAACAGGTTTACTTTGCAATAATTCCAAACTGCTCAGTAATTGTGTTCCACCTTTAGTCTGCAGTGAATTCTGTAGGCTCTGCTCTGTGAGCATTTGGATGTTGCCTTCAGTTACAGCCACATAGCACATATCTATTTAAATGGGAATCAAGTGTAAGTTTGGTCTGGCCAGATTTGATTTTCAGCACTCCTTCAAAGGCCCAAGTACACATGAAACAAGCAGCAATGCATCTTCAGGTTGGCCACTCTGGACCCACAAGGAACAAGCACACGCTGGCTGGAAGCTACGGTAAAATCTCATTAAGAAATATGTCTTCTGCACTGACTACCTCTTATTTTATATGTTCTACTCAAAATCGCCCCTGCAGCTCTTTTTAGGCTGTTTATTTAAAGAGCTTAATGGCTGTGCTGAGATGAAAGAGTGCTTGGCACTCCTCTACTTGGTAATGTTCTGAGGTCAGACCTGGTGTCAGAGCTGCTCTTCTGTATGGCAAACTGGTAATGTGACTTCTGTCGATTGATTTACTTATAACTGAATATTGAAGTGAGTAAGAAACAGCTATACTGAAGGAGACATTTGCTGTTTCTTTTGATGAGGTGATTGAAACCAGATGGACAAGCTGTAAAGAGGCCCTCAGTAAAGCAGACCCTTCCAGCAAATTATGGCACACACTAATATAAATGAGTTATTTCAGTGTCTGTTTTTTCCAGGAATCTCTAAGATGCCTGAAGTAGTGATGAAACAAGTAAGAAAAGTTAATAAAATGACACTGTGCTTGCTTAAGTCAATGTCCTTAAGAAATTTTGGGTTTCATCAGTCTTTTCAAGTGGGTAATAGAAAAAGCAAGGAAGGATGCTACTGAAAATACTGCATATTTTAATCTGGAATTATTTTTCTTTTTGTCAGCTATAGTACGTCTGAGCAATCTACCTTATTTGTATAGTACCTTGGATCAAATTCTAGACTGGATGCAGAGAAGGGATGCTTTTGAAGACGCAATATGAATTGTTGTACTTGTGAGTTGGAGAAATGGATTAGCATCTTGTCTAGGATTGTGTAAATGGCCATGATCACATAAATGTAAGCGGCTTAGAACATCTTTGCACATAAGTGATGGGAGATTTCCACTAGTACTTAGTGCTGGTAGTGTTACCACATGAGGAAGACAGTGGAAAACTCACATAAGCCATTTTACATCTCCAGCCTATACAGCAATCTAAGCTTTTGTGGCTCTTGATTCCAGAAAGCAATCGCTGTTCCTGGGCATGAATTTTGTGCAGTGACTACCTGCAGCTGTTGCAGCATGAAACTTTTCATAACCTTCAAGCCTATCTGAGCACAAAACTGTTGGACAGAGAGGCTGTTCAGTTCTCCTGTGTGGGTTTGTCTACCTCTGCATCACCTTGCAGCTCTAGAGATGATGTCAACACACACTCAGTGATCCAAGCTAAAGCTCCACAAAGTCTGGATGCAAATCCCCTCCTTAATGAAATCTTCACATTTAAAAACATTTTGATGAAAAACATGCTGATACCAGAACTGGTGGATGTGCAGGCATATTTCAGTTCCAGCCAAAGCAGTGCATAATTCTTAGATCAAGGAGAGTCGGCTCTGGGATTGGGGTATGAAAGCCTCCTTAGCCAGGCCATAAACCATCTGCTTGCTCTGCAAAAACAGTATCATTCAAGTGCCCAGAAAATAAGTGAAAATTATGTTCGGTAAAAAACTAATATTTCAGCCCTGCCAGGAATTTAATTCTACCCCACCTAAGCAGCTAATGCTGGATCTCATTTTATGTAGTTGATATCAATGAGACCTTATTAATGATTTTGGTGCAGGAGCTGTTTTTTCTCTAAGTTTTCATCTCTATGTCCCAAATTGCCATTTGGTAAGAATGTCTTAAATACAAATTAGTGAAGCTTCAAAGGTGGGACTTTATAATGGAAATTCTAAGGCAGTCTTGATTACTGTTCCCTGATTCTGCAAAGGGTGCTAGAAAAATGCACTTGTCTAATTTGATTAGGTTCAGTTATCCTGTGTTTGGAAGATGACAGCCCTGGCATCCCAGAATGACAGGGCAACAGGCAGTGCCAGGCATTTTCTATGGCTGTCATGGTAGCAATGTAGCTGGGCTTTGAAATTTGAACCACTGTAAAAAGAGAAATCTTCTCCATCTTTAACCTGAATCAGCATCTTTTAAAATCAACCTGAAATTCATTATCAGCTTATAAAAACAGGGCAGTTTTCCAACATGGATGTGGCTTGCCCAACAGCTATGGTGCCAGAGGACTCTCACTGTGTCCTGCTTGCTGTAGTGTCATGGTCAGCACTTGTAACCATCCATTTGCTTAAAACACCCTAAAAATGAAAAACATTCTGCTATTTGTAGTTACTGTTCTACTGTAACCTATTTCTTTATCTTTCCCCAGCTTTAAAATGTTGGTTCTTCTGTCAAGTTTTGAGTAAACCCTTGGATGTTGGGCTCTAACCCTGCCCCTCAAGAGGGTTTAGCAGCTCTGCTCCTGGTTTTGCATTCTGTAAGTCACAGGATCCCAAAACATTTGGTGCCCAGAGCTATCCAGGACAGACAAAAATGACCCATGGGAAAAAGAGGCTTCATGTTATTTAAAAGACAAGGAATCTGCAGCTTTTTCAGGCTCTGATGTGGCAAGGTTACCTATGCATATGCTTCATTTCAGGAGCACCTTCATTGCTTTCACTTGCAGGCCTGTGGCTGCACTCATGATTAAGCGTTTTCCTGAATTGGCAGTGCTTTGACCACTCATCTGAAGGGCACTACAACCTTCTATAGAGGATCCCTGTGTCTGGGGGCGTTCTCCTAGGCACTGGTGTTCAGATTCACGTTTGTTTTCATCTCAGTGGTGTAGTGGGCAGTACTGCAGTATGAAATTCAGGAACAGGATGCTGCATTGTCCGGCATCCATGAAGCTCTCTGGAATTAAAAGCCCTGAGTCTAGTGTGAGCATTAAAATAATGACATTAATATTTTTTTAAAAAAAATTACTAGATTTTCTCTATTGACAGAGAAAAAAGAATATTGTACTTTGTGGTGTTTAATTCATTGGGCTCTTTGGCAAGCTAGGTGATAAATCACTTAAATTAGGAGTTGTGGGAGCCAATTACTATCAGATATTCCTGTGTTCTGTGCCTCCAGCAGCACAGCAGTGATACTGGTACAGGCAGGGAGTTCTTCAGACATTTACTAATAGAAGTAAATAGCAGTAGTCAATCCAAATGAAAATAAGATGAAAAAAATTACCCTGCACACTATTTCCATCTCCTCTAGTTGCAAGTACCAAGACCAGACTGGTCTTACAGCTGTGTCTTGTTTGTGATTCACCATCTGAGGATGTTGAAGACAATTTATTTACTTAGATACTGGTGACTGGAGACATCAGTTGGCTGGGACTATGACAGTCAAGGCCATCTTCTTTGTCCTGTAGGACATTTTTCTATGAACCATTCAGAGGTTTTGTATGTTTGCCCCAGATTTTCAAAACCTGGCAATCCTGGACATATATCTTTATTCTCTGCATGTGTGTGAGCATGTATGATGAGTACATCTCATCCAAGAAGCATTGCATGTTTGCAGATTGAAAGGTGAAGTTTGAAAGAAAAATGAAGTGAAAAAGAGGAAGAAGAACGCTTTTATAAAGGTCCAACAATGCAAGGCCAAAAGTGGAATGGTTTATCCCATAAACTTTAATCATGTCCTTAACTCTTTCGTTCTGTAGTCTTCAGTAGAAAAAAGAAATGTGTGCATGGGGATTACTCATAGGAGTGAAAAAAAGCGAGTGAAGGACTGAGCCTTTGAATTAAATCTAAAAGCAGAACATTAACATTTCAAGATGAACTTTCTAAACATGGGATGAGAGCTGGGCTGCTCTGTAAACAAATAGACTCAGAAGAGGGATAAATCAGCTTCCCTAGTCAGTTTTGCATTTCTGTGAACCATAGAGTACAGAGAAAAGAAGAGGCCAGACGGCTACTGCTTGTTGTGAAATGTATAACATCCATTAAGTGGCTAGTTTGCAAAAAGGAGTTGCTTTTGGAAATTGCTAGCCATGAATGTCCTGCCATCAATGCCCTCCTTTACCCTGTTCATGCAGTGGGTGGTAATCTGAAGACTGACCAGTGCTGGCTTGCCTTTAGCTAGCCATCTGCTCCTGTCCTGGTATCCAGCTGGGTGACTGGCATGGCTGGAGCTGTGGGGTAATCCAGAGCTCCATCAAGTGTGAATGTGCTTGAATTTACTTCATTGCACAGTTAGTGGGTCTGTTCCTATATGGGCTTCTGAATTAAATTTAAATACACCAGCAAGGAAATGGTGAAGCCACTCACTGGCTTTCTGCACTTATTATTATAATTTTGCTTCAGCAGCTGCCTTTGCACTTTAGGTAATACCATCTTCCAAGGTGATACTAACTATGTTGTCATAGCACTAAATCTAAGTGTTGGTCATAACTGATTCAAGTGTGCAAAACTGAACATGCATTTTTATTGTGAAAACCAATTGTTGCTAAATAACTACCTCACAAGGAAAATGTAATTATAAAGATTCTTTTTCAGCTCCTGCTCTAATTGAATGAACAGGATTCTTCTGAGCTACTTTGCAGACACAAGCTGTTATTGAATTACTGCATTAACTTGGGGTTGCTGTTTTACCTTTGCCCCACTCAGCAAAAGAGCTTTCAGACTTTCGAACTAGAAAGTCTCAATTATACATTGAGTATCTCAACAGGACAAGAGGGAATGGTTTTAAACTAAAAGAGGGTAGATCTAGGCTAGATAAAAGGAAGAATTATTTGTGGTCAGGATGGTGAGACAGTGGAACAGTTTGCCCCGTGAAATGGTGGATGCCCCTTCCTTATAAACATTCAAGTTCAGGTTGGGTGGGGTTCTGAACAACCTGGTCTAGTTGAAATGTCTCTGGACTAGACAACCTATCTGACCCAAACTATTCCATAAGTATCTTTGTCCTTCTAACTAGAATGGTGCTCATGAAAGAATTTGAGTTTGATGGTATTTTGACTATATTCATTTTACCTTGTCTCGTTGATACAGTACCTGCCAACAAAAAGTGAACAGGGCTGGTAAGAAGCCTTCTTTTTAGCATGTGTTCATTGATTCTTGCATAGAAAAAGGCTCATAAATTCTGTTCACATGGTACTGTCTATCAGCAGATTCCTCTATGTGCTTCTAAGAGCTCAAGTTTGGGCTGAAAAGGTCAAGCAACAGCTCCTTGAACTAACAAACTCTTCATGTTATTTTTCTCATTATGTGTTGGGCTTTTGGCATTTTTAGTTGCTGTGGCATCTACCAGAACTGGGAAAAAAAAAAAAAAAAAAAAAAAAAATAGCTGGAGAAATGCATTGCTTGGGTGAGCTTGGGGCTCAGAGCCTGGAAAGCACATGTTTGTCAAGTCTCTCATGCCAGACTCCCCCTTCTACGTGACACTTTCCCTCCTCAGGATTCTCTCTGCCATAGGCACTGATGCCATGGAGGTCAGAAAGAGGCTGTATGACCAGGTGTCCAGCCTTGTCATCCAGCCTGGAGCAGGGAATGTCAGTCTGCTGCACTGTCACCTGCCTAAGTCAAGACAATAGGGCCACAGCTATTGTCCATTTGATTTCCAATGGGCTTTGTTCTTCTCTCGTGAAACCATTGCAAACCTTGCCAGCTTCAGCTGGTAAGGCCAACACCTCAAAATTAGAGGAAACAGAACACTGGACTTGCACTCTGACCTAGCCCTGTAATGAGAGTTTTCCACTGAAATCTAAAGAGGAATAGAAAGAACTACATCGTGAAGAAGAGGTTTCTTCAAATAAATGTAAGTCCAAACATCTCTTTTCAAGTTTTTGTGGAAGATGGTGTGTTTTCCACAGAAGAGGATGTGCCCACAGAGCTTTCTTCTCATATTAGCTGAGAGCCATTTCAGTCAAACAGGCTCAGAGTGATGGAAATGCTATGCTGAAAGAAAGGAGCACATTGACAAAACCTCCATTTTAATCAGGGCTGTCCTCTGCAGTCAGTGGATTTAAAAGACTCCATTTAAGAACTGACTGCAAAGCTAACTTCATGTGTTTTTCACAATTCTGAACCAGCCCTGGCTTTCTGTATCACTTCTGCCTACCTCTGTTATAGAATCATAGAAGGAGGGGAAAGATCTTAGTTCTTTCTAGTATTATTGGATTAATCATTTCCTTATCAAATGGAACTTGTTTTGTACTAGACATTTCTCCCAAATTTTCAATTGCCAAAAGGCCGCAGGAGGATTTCAGCAGGATTTGAAATTATTCACTTGTTCCTTTGACTAACTATTTTGTTGGTTGCATATTTTCAAAGATTAATCTTTTAATACAATCTTGACATTTTAATTTTTGAGCAATTTTTTACCAGCCTCCATGCATACTTCTAACCTGGGGATTACTGGATATTTATATTGCATGCTTAGGGCTTGTCATGATAAACTTCCCAAGAGCCATTCCTTTCCCTCTGAGATGTAGTGTGCCAAGAGAACTATAGCATTCACTTAATCCATGGTTATCTTGGTCAAAGAAGAAAGAGACAAATACTATCTTCACTAAGAAAAGCCAAATACTGAAAAGTAACAGACAGTGTAATAAAGTAGATAAAATTAAATTAAAGCAGAATATATGCTATCCAAAATATTACAGTACTCGAGATTTTTAGGAAGCATTATGTTTACATTAAGAATGTCCTTTAGGGACAAAAATGTATAAGGTAGATGTAATTCTTCCCATCTAGCCATTACATTTAGAAAGATTTAGAATCTTTAGAAAGATTTTTCAATACATTTGCAGTGTGTTGAACGTAACAGGCAAGACTGTTTAACCAGAATTGTGGAAATATCTCACTTTGCTCTTCAGTGGAACTAATGCCCAGGGGGACATCACCATTTCTGTCAGCAATAACTCTTCTCAAATGGGCAAAAAAAACCACAATTCTATAATTAATCCAAAATATTTTCACATTTTTCTTGGGAGAAACTATAAACAATGGGCAAAGAAAACCATCTCCATCTGGGAGAGAGTAATGTTTTTCACAGCAAAGAATGTACCTCTGATTTGCATGGAAACCACTGTCAGATTCCAGGCAGAGAGGAAGGTCTCTCTGCTACTTATTCAGAGGGCACAAATTAATCTATAAAGCCCTGCATGTTGCAATAAGGCACAGAAACCCCAAACTTATGTACAGGTAGCGAGGGCACCTGCTGCTTTTCAGAGAGTGGGAGGTTTGTTTTCTTCACACAGCTCTGTGTAGTGTGTTGACCTTCTCCACCCCCAGAGCTGAAAGCATTTCATTCACCCCATCATGGCCCATGTATTGTTTCTTCCCCCTGTTGCACTCCATCAGTGAAGTCTGCAATCCTGCAATGATGGCACTGTCAGTGGTACTGCCATTTTCACTTAAATCCAAAATAACAATAATGTGTTTGTCAGTTTGTGAAGCCTTTGTGGCATCCCTCACCTTGAGCTGTGCTCTGTACGTGAATGCTCGTAGCTGCCAGGGATAAGCAGATGTTAGGTCACTGCTCGTCTCTCTCATTAAGGCAATTAGTGACCTGTAGAAGATGATCAATCAGGGATTTTATCCATCTCGATGCCAGTGTCTGGTTGCCTGCACCGAAGGATTCTGTTTACAGTTCAGTTCTTAATTTCTCCCATTCCTGCTCATCATTATTATTATCCAAAGTGCCTTTTTGCTTCTGTTAGCAAAACCAGAATCCCCCATGCCTCAGTTTTAGCAGCTAATGTCCACAATAGGGGCAACTGATCCAGCACAGGAGTTAAATATAACTGTGTCTAGTGTAAGGAGAAGATTTAATGGGAAATGGTTGGCATTCTTTCTTCCTAAAGGCACGGAGAGGGAGGGGGAAGAGAGCGAGAGAGAGAGACGTACACACACAGACACACACACGCATCCCATAGTGAGGGCAGAGGCAGAGAGCCCGCAAGGCAGAGAGGGAGAGAGGGCAGAGAGAGCCCCAAAGCAGCCCTGTGCCTCTGAGCTGGGATCTGCCAGGGCAGAGCCAGCATGTTGCTCCTCAGCCTGCTTGTCCAGGGATCTTACCTGCTGCTTTTCTCCTGCTTTGCTTTGTCTCAGACTGCGTACGCTGACAATGTCTTCTCACTTTCAGCAGGTAAATTGCTTTAAGTCATTACTTTTCCTTGCTTGGAGCACTCTGCACTCTGATTCTTGCACTTTCAGGTGATTGGGAACACAGGAGGAAATAAAAAAAAATTCAAATTGCAGATCTGCATTGCAGACCTGCTCTGCCACATGCCAGGACATTTTGTTGCTTGGTCAGTTTTGCTTTTTGCTTTATAATTTCTGGTTTTAAACTCCTCCTTTCTCTTCCCCATGAGAAATAATGGGCAAGATCCTCAGCTGTTCAAAAATGCTTTTTTTCCATTGGCCTCTGTGGTGCTGTGCTAATGCGTGGATCTGGCCCAATTAGTTTATTACTTGCATGTCTGCATGTTTCTTTCTACTTTGGATGAGTTTAGGTAGACTGCAGCAAAGGGGAAGAAAATGAATCTCAATGTATATCTGCTTCTATAAATAAAGCCCTGACCTCAATGAGCGCTGCCGGAGCCCGACTGGATGTTAGCAGAATAAACATCATCTGGCTCTGACTATGACACTAACAAATACTCGGATGACTTACATAGCAAACAAGAGTCCACTGCATGGAAAATCCCTGCTAGGCAAAGACAAAACAAATCAGTTGCCAGCTGAGCCAGGGCACTGGAAATCCCTCTTGATAGATTTTACAGTTTCAGCAGCGAGATTTTGCTTCAGTCACACTCAATGCAAAGGAAGGGGAAAGTTGGTGAGAGCTTTGACTCCATCTTCTTTGAGGAACTTTCACCAATTTATGGCAAATTGCTGTCTCCCACCTTGTGTCTTCTAGTCTGTATCAATACAGATGCTTCTACTAATGCCCTGTGTTCCTTCAGTGTCAGATTTGAGATAGTCCGACTGAGGTTGGCAGGTCAGGGCCTGCTATACCTATAGATCCTCTCCATGGCTTTCACTGTGATCAGAGGGGTGCATATTTCAAATCTGCACATGAAATCAACCCTAGACCTGGACTTAAAGGCACATGGCCTTTCTTGCTCTCAAATCCCTCTGCTGTACCCATGGAGCCAGGTGATTTGCAATCAAGCTCTCTAAGATGGCTAAAAAGCCTTAAAATTTGTTGCCATTTCATTTCAATTGGAATGTGCTTTTTCCATTATGTTGAGGTTAGTTAACGGTGAGGTACAGGAATCATCAGGATTTATTTTCCCTGACACACTCCAAATTGCTTTGCAATAACATCAGATCTCAAAATGTGTTTTGAAGAACTTTATGTTTCTTTGATGCTTGTAGATGCCACACAGGCAAACCAGAATGTGATGTTTACAGTGCCTTCTCCTGTGGCACACGCTTGTGTGTCCACAGAAGACGTTTGAGCAGTCCTGTTGCGAAATAACAGTTCAACAAATAACCTGCCCCTAAGAAGAGGGAAGAATTGTCATCTCTGCTGAAACCACAGTAGAAGAGATAAACATGAAGGAAAATGCCACAGCTTGCTCTTTGTAGCGGATCATTTTCCACAGGGCAGTCCTGGGGTCTTGTCTGCAGATCCCCACCCCATATCCTGCTCCATGGCAAAGTCCCACTCTCTGTTCTTCTGGCCAAGACAGTGAAAATCACCTTTATCCCCAGCAAGGTCTTAGGGAGGCTTCTGCCATGTATGTATTGTCAATGTTTGCTTGATAATATGTGGAAAAAAATAGCTCTGGGCCAAAGGTTCTGTCATAATCCCACAGCCACAGGGCTGGATTGAGATATACCTGTGTGTGTCATTGTTACTTGCTAATCAGGGCTATTTATAATAAGGGACTCCTTTTCTGCTTTGGCTGCATTTGCATTTTAAGAAACTTCTAAAAAAAAAAAGCAGTAAGCTCTGATTTTTCCAGTGGAAATCTGAGAGTGGCCACAGAAGATGAATTAATTCCACTTACACTGAAGGTGAATTAATTCCACTTACATTCTCAGTTATTTTAGTAATTTCTCAAATGTTCTCTGACTGTCAGCTGAGTCAATTATTTGTATTTGGCAACAGGATGCAATTCCACATTTAAAGAATGAATTTTAGCAGTGCACTTTCAAATTCTGAAACTAATCCCATTTAGCAGACAGGATGTTCTTAACTGATCACTTATCTTTCCTGTAGTTGGGAAATAAACATTCGGGTATCTTCCAGGTGTGTCTGAAAACTTCTGGCCTACAAGTACTTTTCTTTTTGTCTTCACACATCTTTGCATAACAACAGGTCACAATTAAAAAGGCTTCCAGGTCACAAAGCAGTAACTAGAAAGCAAAGGGGAAACAGCCTGAAGGGTGAAAAATTGTTTGTACACTAAGTGGGGAAAGAAGAATAATCGGGATCTTTGTTTTCTGCCAACTCCACCTTAGAGTCCCATCAGCCTCAAGCAACAGTGCATCCTTGTTTCAAGAAGTATTTTGAGTGTCATGTCAGCTCCAAAGTGTTGAGTCTCATGGTGCTGCAGCATAATTTCTGGAGAAAATGTTCCGGGAATAATATTATAACATCTCATAACAGCTTGTGGCTGTGGTTCCACGTGGCAGTGAAGATCCCCAAGATGGGCAGCTCAGCCCCTGGAGACAGCAAGTTATTTTCAGGGTAACGTGCCACATCCCAGCACTTGTATTTGTGGTGTCATTCACATCTATTTTTCAGAGCTCTGCCCTACTGAGGTTCCTGAACTGCTGCACTCACATGATGAAGGCATGAGTTCTGTGGTCATTTTTAGTGGGGCTACATGAACCAGTCTGCACCTTTTAAGACCTACCTGAAGGAAGCCACCTTCCAAATTCAGGTAGTGGAAAGACTCTCTTCATCTCCTCCTCATTCCTTCTCCTCCCATTTACTACTCATCCAGGCCCAAGGTTTTTGCAGAGAGATGGGACAGTATTTAAATTACCAGAAGCAGCTGAAGAGAAAGAACTGCATCTCAGTTCTTCTTCTGTCCTTTTATGCACGCCACAAGTGCATCCCTTGATTCAGCTGGCTCCTACAGTCAATACTGATTCATAGTACTTTAGAAATATTATGGTGCATCCATTTAAAATTACTCAGTGGGATATCAGAGCACTATTGGCAGTATTCCTCACACTTTCTTTGCCTTTGTCCTGAAGAAAAGGAACATCATATCTCACTGGACATTAGGTTCATCCTCTTTGAGTCAGGAAGGTGTAATTCTTGCAACCAGACTTCATGTGGCAGAGGTGCAGAAAGGATTTCAGTTTTCTTGTGGACTGACATTGCTGGAGCTGTGGTGATGGACAAGATGGGCTGGGAAGAGGAGCTGTGTAAGGTGACAGCCATGGCTGGGCAGCACAGAGAAGGGACCTTGGGAGCCTCTGTGGTGCTGTGCTGTGGAGAGAGAGCATTGTGCATTTGTGAGAGAAACTGCAGGAGAGAAAGGACAAAGCAACAAGGAATAATTCCTGACGTTGAGGGAGTTGGGATCAGGGCTGTCTTTTTATAAAAGGAATATCTGACCTCATCATCAGGGTTTTGTTTTCTTTTCCCTGCAGGAACTCCTAACTATTGTCATAATGGACAGCAAAGATGTCAGGTGGATGTATTTTGTTTCTAAAGGGAGTAATTGTAAATATTTATTTATGTAAAATCACAAGAGAATGACTTATCAGAGTGTTTGCAGGACAAAGAAAGTTGCAGAAGGAATTTAAAACAAGATGAAAAGTAAAAACTTGAAGATTCTCAAAAGGCAGCAGCCAAAGCCTGCTGGGAAAGTAGCCCAAAGGATGACTAGTAAGTAAAAATATCAGAGCAGGGAAGGAAGCCTGGCTGTGCTCTGTAAAGTCAGCAGGGGCCCAGGAGGTGCTGACCATCCTGATACCATTGTTTGGTGGGTTTCTCATGGAACAAATATAAAAAGCAAGGAAAGCTGTGGTTAGGTTAAAATTCCTGATGGAAATGAGCTGTTGGCAAAAGCTACAGCTTCTTTAGAAGAAGGAAAGCAAAGTATCTTTGGCCATGAGAGAGCAATCATGAGAGAGCAGCAGTGGAGCTGAGTAGCTGAAAATCTTGGGGCAGGATGTTTGAGAGCTTTCTGTCTTGTTTGTGACTCATATGAGTCCGAAAGGGACCCGAAATATTATTTCAGTAGATTCTCTGCTTAACTTCAGAGAAGAAAATAACCTTGGGACTGGCTGTTTTAACTTGATAGCCCAAATGGGTAGATGGAAAGATAAGCCAAAAGAAGGAAGGCATAGTGGCTCTCCTCCTTAGTTGATAGAGAAGACAGCTCCTGGCAGCTTGCAGGGAAAGGCTTGGACTGGTAGCAAATTAACAGCCTAGCATGGTGTAGTTACTGTTGCTTCAAGTGAATGGGTCTTTAAATAAGCAGAGTTTAAAAACCATCTGATTTGACTTTATCTTTATATTCTCCTCATGTAGATATGACCTGTGAAAATCCAAAACTGGATGTCCTGCTCAGGTCAATGTAGATGGTACTCAGGAAAGAAATCACCTTAGGATTCACAGACCTCTCTGGTGGTGTATGCTGCAACACCTGTGCTGAGCAAGGTGGGAGCAGAGCAGCCACACTGGTGCACAGCCTGCTGGTGCCTGCATCCACATTCTCGACAGCAAGGGCAAAGGGAGCACTGGTGTCATCCACAGCAGCCAAGGTCCCCCAGAGGTGCTCTGAAATTCACAGTGGACCAGTGAGTAGGAGACCACTTGATCCTGTGGGTAAGGGACAAAGAAAGGACCTCAGAGGCAGTTCAGGAGGTTGGGCATTTTCCTTGCAGCAGTAAATAAAAATCAGAAGAGGGCATAGCCTCTAGTGAGGAAGCTGGGACTTGTTTGCAGCAAAGCTCCTTGAGTACAGCCCTGGTCTTGCAGGCAGGGGAAGAAAGAAGCTTCTGATGTATTTATGGCATTACTGGTTAACAAGGTGCTTGTCTTGTCAAAAGAGGTTCAGTAATAATGCAGATGAAGGGAAAGGGTTCAGTGAAACGCTGTTGAAGTTGAATATCATGACATTCACTTGTTGGGTTGTGAAGAAGTCCTCCAGCTGCCAGGGACAGAGGTCGGTGGGGGAGCTGAGGCTGTGCTTGCTCAGCTTTCCAGCAAAGGAAGCAGGAACTGATCTGGAGGTTTTCCTATAACCTATGAATGCTTCTGGCAGCATTTCCCAAACTGGAGCCTCAGCTGAAAGTGACCTGCAGCTGACATGGAGATCCAGCTGGTCCAAGCTTGTCCATGCTGTACCATTGCCATGCATGAGGATAGCACTGCCTGTATCCATAGGTATTGGACATGCTGGTGAATACTGGATTTTTGTTATCAGCAGACTGAAAGGTGGAGGCTTAAATTCCAGCAAAGCAAAGCAAGTTGTTTCAAAATCAGGTGTTTTCAGTGAAAAGATAGAAGCTCCACCAACAAGCAATCCAAAGTATTTTTTGTCACAATAGACCCTGCAGTCTCTAACTCCTGGTGCTAGGATGGTGTGTGGCTGCTGAATCAGCTGTGGTGCAGCACAGCACTCAGCCAGGACACAGCTGGGAGATCTGTCTCGTGCTGCAGCTTAGAAGGTAGAAAAGAGCAGGGCAAGACCTTCAAATCTAGGGGGAATTGTTTGAGGAAGATCACAAATAAACAAGAGAAGAGAAACTCTACAGGAATTAACAGACTCCAACCTGGGTGTTCTCTTTCTTCCCTTCTCCAAGGAATCACTCCTTTAATGGAAGGGAAATTGTCTGGACTCTCTCTGTGAAAGAGCATTTGGGAAGACAAGATGGATGTAGGAAAACCACAGAGGAGAACTGAGACACTGTCGGGAAAAGAGGTTAACCATTTTTCCAGGAGCTAGCAAGAGAGTATGGATAGATGTAAGCTTCTGGGGAACGCACAAAAGTAAAGGCAGTGCTACAATTTCAGTTTTCTTCTACCCAGGGAAGTGATTAGGGAGTATTTTTATCAGCTTCTTGAAACTACAAAGTTAACAATTTTTTACAGTACAAAGTCATTATTAAGTTGGGTTTTTTGGTCAAAGGCAGAAGAATAAAGTTGGCAGGCCTGGGAATGTGTTGCAACAAGGGAGACCCAGGAATTAATCTAGCTGATGGCAACAAACTTTCAAAGAAGAATTAGGAGGCTTTTCTCTGAAGTCATTTTGAGCACACAGCAACACCCACAGCCTCATAGGGATTGTCTGGGGCTGTCTGAGCATATGGTGGAGCAACATCAAAGTCAAGTACATGTTTGATCTATGCCAGCTCTGACAGATTATGATCTTGCAGTTGCAGAAGGGTGGAACTGGTGTCTCTCAGCTTTGTTGCTACTGATCTTACACAAAGTGGGAGAGGATTGTGTGGCAGTGAATGACATGCAGAACTCTTTGAGGGCTGATGCAGCAGCCACCCTGCTTTAATCTTAAGGGCTTCAGGATCTTCTACAGATGATGGTAAAATTTTGGGCTTTAATACTCAGAGTATTTATACCATTGCTCTGGTGTGATGAGCAGTTGAGTTTTATGATCTGGGTCATAACACGATTGAGATGAGATACTGTAGTTCACCAGATTGTTGGAACTCTGTTTCTGGTACTGTAATTGAGTTATCCCTGGACTTGGGGGACGTGCTTCCCCTCTGTGCCTCAGTTTCTCATCCACTAATGGAGAGTGCATAAAATTGTCAACATTATTTAGCAGTGTCTGGAGCTCTGGAGCTCTGCCGGTGAAAGGCAATAGAAGGAAAATTGCACAGAATAGCCCTGGCATGGTTACTGGGATTTATAAGACACAGGTTCATTTTACAAACCCATTTTATAACCCACTGAAGTGTCACACCCATTAGATTTTACATGGATTTTTCATTGTTTTGTGAAACAGAATGCAGAGCCAACACAAGCAAATCCTCCTCTCCCTGCACTGATCTCAGAATTTTCCTTCTGCAATCAGTCTGAGAGAACAGTGTATAATCTTCTGGCATATGTGTTGTCCTCATACATGCACATACACACAGATAAAATGTCCAAAATGTTCACATGCAGTAAAGTATGTAGTAAAAGGCCTTTCCTTTGCTTTAAAATCCCTCAGGCCCCTTTGCTTTCCCACATCTTGCCGTGTCTGCAGTGTTTTCCAGGGCTGACCTCAGAGATGCAGCCAGGCTGCCAGAGCTGCTGAGGGACATGGGCTAAATGTTAGCTGGGGATGGAGGACAGAGTGTCCTTGCTCCTGTGGCCAGGTGAATATCCAGACCCATCATCCAGGCAGCGTGCCAGGGATCATGCTGTTGTCAAGCTTTGGGAACACTGACTGGTTTTTAAATTTATTTTTTATTTATTTGTTGCAGTTTCTGGGTGTGCATCAGCTGGTAAAGTACTGCTGCCACAGCCTGTGGTTCTTCAGAGATTAAAAATGGAGCACTTTCAAATTTTTATGAGATTTTCTTGACTGTGCTAGGTTAACCTTTAGAACTTAGTGGTGTTTTTCAGCCTAAAGAATGCTATAATTCTATTAAAAGAAACTTGCAAGGTTTCATCTGGATTTCTTTATTTTCTAAAATTAATTGAAATTATTTCTGATCTGCTTTGTTCTGTTTCTTAAAGAGTCTGAAGCCCATCTTAAGCAAAAGGAAGCTAGTAGCAGGGGAGAGCTGCAGCTCTGTGTCTCATCTTGTAACTCCCATGGGAATTTCATGGGTCACCACCTCCTCCACCCAGACACCATTACCTAAGCTTGATATATTTCTTTGGCATATTTAATCTGGTTTACAGGAAGGAATATATTTAGACCATCGACTATAAGGTCCAAGTTCAAAACTGTACTGAGAAATGTAGACAATTAGCTAACTTGACTGTTCAACCCAGCTCCAAACACAAGCTGTATTCTCATCTCTGTTTGTATGCCCTTAAAGCACACTTTGAGTCAAAAAGTTTCATAAAACACACTTTAAGAAGCACTTATCATTGGCATTTTGAAGGAGAGCTTAACACCTGCATCTACTCTATAAATAAAGGCACCTTTAACAAGGTCTTGAATTTTCCTAATTTAAGAGTAAAATGTGCACTAATTGCAGTGGATGTACAGACTGGGTGTCTGTGGCCTGTGGCACTCACTGTCCTTGCAAGGAGGCTGAGAGGAGCCTGAATGAATGACAACAAAACAGATGAAAGGCTCAGTTTCAGCTGGACAAGCCCACATTCATTAACTGGTGTGTCCAGCTCATTTGTTATTCATTCTGAGTGCCATCTGAGTGGGAGAAGCATCTGTGATGGGTGTCAGCAGTCAGAGGCTCCATCCAGCATGGCCCTGCCTGTCACAAGCTGGGCAAGCCACCAGCCCTGCTGTCAGGGTGAGAAGACTTTGGATAACAGCTCAGCTTCCCATCAGGGCTTGCTGGATCCATGTGGTCATAAATAGGAAGGGAAACACATGCTAAGTATCCTTTTCCTTTCTTGTCCTTTCCTCCTGGCGTTCAGCCTGCAGCTTTGTGATTTTAGGATCAAAGTCACTTTCATGGTTTACTTACAATTTTTTTTCAGTGAAATCCTATAAATCTGACTTGAATCCAGGGCAGAATATCTGGCATTTCTGTTGCAGCTGTAGGGTTGAATATTCCTCTAGGATTTGCCCTAGGATGTTTCATAGACCTCATATGAGCCCTACTCCAAGGGACTCAGCCTGGTGAAGGCTTCTCTCTGGCTCTGCATGGCACCATCTTGAATAAGAGTTCCAAATTCCAGCTATGGTCACAAGAAACCTGCAGGAACAAAAGGAAACATCACACTTTAAAGTATTCTGTTTTCTGAAGCTGCCATTGGCAGTATACCCATAGGTTTATAAAGTCAATTTATTGAACTGGATTAACTTATATCCTTGACCATAAAAATAACCTGAGAATGTAAATACATTCTATTTCAACAGTGAGCATTTTAATTTTTCTGTTCTTTGAAAATAACTGCCTTTTGGATGAGTCCTAATAGGATTTTTTCTTTTTGTATTTTTTTTTTTTACTGAATATGTCCTTTGGCATTGGAGTTGTTGAAAGAGCAGCTTCTCTATGAGATATGTAAACGCATGCTCTGTGTAGGCAGGGTCTTCATATTTCACAGAAAACTATGACAGCCTATTCTGGGGCTGAGATTTTTTCCACTGATGGGGACAGGGGTATTCTGAAGCTGTGTTTAGCAAACAAAGCTAACCTGGAGCCTAAAAATATACATTGCATTTGCAGAGAGCCTGTTAGCCTGCCAAGGTAACCTTTTTGTGATATAAATCAAGGCAATACTGTAATGGCTGTACATCTTGGACCTATGGCAGTTACTGACAAAATCCATACCAAAGAAATGTGGTGCTTTCTGGAAGATCAGATTATAGCAGTCCTACCTGCTGTCCCTTTGTGAATCATTCATTTTTTGCTCCTTCTGCTGTCATATCACCTGTCATACATGAGTGGGGAAGGTTCTTGGGTCTACAATCAGTCTTATCTTAAATATCTGCTTGACAAATGCACCTTCTAGAGCATAGCCAGGGTTCCTGATGGAGCTCCTGAAATATTAACTACCCAAGTCATTACATAATTGATACCTTTCCTATAGAGCAATACCTTTACTATTAATGGTATGTAATTACATGGTATATAATGATAGTGTCTACCAGAATTTAGTATCTATCTATAGTGATAGCATCTATTAGTAATAGTGTCTAATAATATCTGTAGTAATGGTATCTATTACTGTTACTGCTTGTTAAATTTTGGCTGTCCCCACTTTGAGATCAGTACATGCTGTCACTGTTCATACCAGCAAACCCAGAATGGGCTTCAACCTAACTTGTGTTACAGTAGCATAAGATGATAAAGACTGAAATCAGGGGCTATTTTTTACACTCTTGGTTAGGTATATTGTTTTTCACAATAAAGCTGTTCCACAGATTTTCAGGCTTCTGAAAAAGAGAATCCAAATTTTTTTTACATTCCAGGACTGGAATTTACTCATGAGGATATGATAAAAATCATATTAGAACTATAGCTGTACATCTATATTTAATCTTGTATTTGCAAAATATTTAAAGAACAACACTTTTTTTTTTTTAAAGTAGTAGTACAACTGCAGTAATATAAACCTTTTTCTGCAGAAAAAGAGATGCTGGTAGTGATCTCTTAGCAACTAAGCCACATCAGGCTACAGTAGTTTCACG
>VRYO01002734.1:35409208-35435939 GCA_009812075.1 Sialia sialis | reverse complement strand
TTTATAATCGTGAAACTACTGTACTTTGATATTCTTATTCTTGTTGGATGATAATAATCCTATTGAAATTTTATCTAGACCGTGAAATTAGGTGATACTAGGAAAGATTATACTGGAATGTGGCCTAAAATAAAGCAATGATCATACTTTATACCCTGTTAAATTACAAGCTGTCCATTACCTTAATACTGCACTACTTGTTCCAATGCAATACCTTCAAATACAATCCTGAAACACAGACAACCACAGAAGTTGTGTGTCATAAATTGAAAAACTTGTTTACAGCTGCATAAGAGTGATTGAATTCAGGCTAAGCCAATACAAAACTTAAATCTTCACATCTTTGTGTTTTATTACTTGTGAGTGCTGGAGACAAGAGACTCATACCTCTGCTACTTTTTAAAGGACATTGGCATTCTCAGTATGTATTTAAGGCTATATATATATATTTATGTATATATATATATATATATATACACACCTATTTTTAAACAAATCTTCTGCCTTTCTCTTAAATTGAAGTTTTTGACTGAGTTTCAAACTTTGAGAAAAAGCTGAGAATGAGCCTTAGTTATGGACCCTTCCAGAATTCAATTGACTCAGGTCTCAAAGGTATCATCACAAATAGTGTTTTAAGAGAGAAAAAAAATCTGGATGACATGAACTACCCCTAAATTTTGCTGAGTCCCACTCCTCTGGGCAGCTCTTTTCTGTGCATCAGGACTGAGAAAATGCCATAGCCATTAATGTGGGATGGTAGAACTGAAGTAATACATTCTCTGAGACATTTGAAAAATGTAACTCTGTTCTTCCCTTACCTTGAGATGTGACTAATATCCAGCCTGCAATTGATTTGCACACAAATCTAGCAATTTCATCAGGTTTGTCTTCCCAGAAACTTAATTTAGAGATTTTCTATTAATACCAGATACTTCACCATAGGCTTTTCTTCTTGGCTCCCTGCCACCCTTCAGTTCACAGACACCCATTCCAGCTGCCACTAGCCAGAGAAAGAAACCAACAGGCATAAATAAATATTTGCTATCCTTGGCAAAGCCTTTGAAGAAGGCTCTCACTCTGATCAGAGTTGTGTTTCCCAAGAAATAAGTAAGATTCAGGGAAAAAAATACAGTGTATAAGTGCACCATCTTAATATCTTCCTTTGTGAATTTTGGTCACAGCTTCTCATATTTTGATGGAGGTTTACCTCTTAGAAAATGCTAAAAACACAGCTGAGGTCCTGTCTTACCAGTCAGTCAGTGACAAAGCTGTCAGCTACATTTGGGCTGTGGGATATTTATTCTTAGATATGATGCAAAAATCAGAAATATGGCAGCCTGGTTGAAGTTCCAGAGGAAACACAAGTAAATATGCTGTGGAACAGCTTTGCACTTCCCACTTGTCACAGAAGTGCCTGAAGTGATTCAGTTCACAGGGAAGGTGGTGGCCAACAGCATTGAGTGCATGCCTGGTGGCAAGTGGGCTGTAACAGGGACCAGAAGATGCTTTTTGCAACAGGCTTTTGGAACAGAGGGTAGAGAAAACAATAATTGTTTGATTCATTCTCTAATGTCACCCATCCGGAATTTTCAAGATTCTGCCTGTGTCAGAGCCACATTTAGAGCTTAAAACTCTGCATAGCCTTTGGTAAAAGAAGGAACTTAGAGATTAAAGGGTCCACGGCGTTTCTTAAATCCCTGCTTGGATTACAGCATTGTGATCAATGCACACAGGATGTAGGACAATACTGTGAAAAGGCAACTTCTCTGGGTCTGTAAGAAATGATTGTGCTGTTCAAGACAACAGATGGGTGTTTGTATTGAACAGATCTCCCTTGCCTGGAACAGAAGAAGCAGCTCAACTGCAGAGCATGCTGCCTCCTTGGCCCTCCTCCACCGCCCCTGTTCCCACCACCGCACTTCAGGCACAGCTGGAGCACCGTAAGTGTGGCTCTTTCTTCTTCTACATGAGCTTTAATGACAAAGAATGAAGCATCATCTCAGGCACTGCTTCGTAGTGTCACTCGGCAAACCTGCCTGGCCATGCTGATATGGCTCTGTGAGGACAATCACTCAGCATCCCAGACTGGGGCTTGAAGTAAATATCAAATAGATCAAGGAATGGAATGAGGCTGGATTTGTTCCTGCAGTTAATTCAATTAACTGAAAGTATTTTCCTTACTCTGTTTTGAAACTTTCTTAGAGTAAGGCAATCCTGAACCAGAGGAAATGGCAATGCAGGAAACCAGAAAAGCAATTTTCCATCCTGCACAATGATTTCAGAGTTTATGTTTATATCCTGCTCTGCATCACATTTGCCTTATCTAGCGGGTGAAATGAAGGTCCTGAAATCCTCCTGCAGCATCTATTCCTCATCATTTCATTTTGCAGAAACATGTATGTGTCTGAGATGCTGGCATGCAGTTTTCACTCACCCACCTCTGCACAAGCCATGTCCATACACATATGCTGACATACGTGTGAGCAGGATACAATGGGAATATGACACAGCAACTTGCCTAAGTGCTCTTACTGCAGGTTCTGCTAATATATTCTCCATCCCAGCATAAAGAATTTTTCTACCTACTCAATAATTCCTATTTCTTAATTTTAATATTCATTTACCATATACAAACACTGCAATTATTGCTAATGTTCTGTAAATAATGATCAGTAAGATGTCAGGCAAGAGGTAACCCAAGAAAAAGCACAGTGTAAAATCCTCCATTTCCTTCTGATTGATCAGGATTGAACTCAGGGGGCTGTTCTCTCCAGACCAAAATATACTTGCCTTTGCCTTCCTCATGATCTCCCTGCCTGTGCCTTGATTTCCACAAAAAGGAGATCCAAAGACAAGATCTCTTTAGGAACATTGTGTACTCCTTCAGTGAGAATGAGACTGGGACCAGGGTCCCTGAGATTCCTGAAAGCAGCTTAGAGAGTAATCTGAGCCTAAAATCACCCTTCACACCATCTCCCCATAAAAACATGATATGAAAATAAGCAGTTATGACCAGGGTGGAGCCACGTGAACTAAACTATGACCAGTTTGTTCTTTGGAGCCTGTAGTCAGAGTTTTACTGGAAAATGACCTTCCTCTTGGAAGCTGAAGATTAGTTGTTTTAATCTAGTGTTTCTGGCTCAGTTTGTCTGTGTTTCCAGGGGACATAACTTTTGTCACAGAACATAAATAAGGCATTTCATTCATGCAAGCTGAATGTTGAAGCCAAAAGATCAGCCATTCATTGATCACTTAAGGCACTGTCTCTGCTCTGCAGTGAATGAATACCTCTGGGTTAGTGTCTTCTGGAGGGAAGTTCATGCTGCCTGTGTCCTCCCTGAGTGAAGTGTGTATTATTAGAGCAAAGATGTTATTCCTGGAGAGGAGCTGCTGCTGGCAAAGTGGGACAGAGAGGGCAGGGTCATGTCTAAGAATAGGCCAGGGTCCCACGCTGGCTCAGAGGGGCAGCCTGGCTGTGATGTGCCTCTGTGAGAGGAGGAGGAGGAAGAGGAGGGGAAGGAAGCATGGGGCTGGAGGCTATGCTGAAGTGATGATGTTCAAGCATCCATGAAGATAACCTTGTGACAAGCCCCAGATTTCTCCTAAAGGGAACAAATAAACTCTTTTGAGGCTATAGTGTACGGTGGCTGGATTTTTATGCATTTCTCCAACAGGCTACGTGTGGCTGCATGTTCACTCATGTGTTTGATGTTTCATAGAAGCTGGATATGGAAGAGCTGTGTCATGAGCTCCAGATAATACAGGCTTCCTCTCTGCCTGAATCACACTGTTCTGCAGGGCCTCCTGGCCCCCAGGTGAGTGATGCATGTGTGATGAAACCACATCGTTCTCTCACTTGCTCCAAAGTCCTTACAAAGCTGTGAAACATGTGAAAACACTTTTTACCACTCAATAAGCATGCCAGACTTACTTTCATTTTGATATGACTTTACAGAAATCATGTAGGCTGCTATGTTCTCATCCCTGCCTTACACATTTCATTCTGTTTTGAGTTCACCATTCATTTTTGTGGAGTTTTACAGTGGGTAGCACCCATCAAAAATCACAGATGTGTCATCCCTTCCTTCTGAGGTTCCTTGTCAGTTTTTTCTTTGCTTTAGACTCTATTCTCCCTTTTTTGAGGACAGGAGCCCATGGTGCGGATGCACAAGGGATGAAATGGACTGGGATGTTAGTGGAGTACATCCCTGAGAAGGCAAACATCTACAGTAAAATCAGGGACAAGGAGGGGCTTAGCAGGGGCACTAGGGTGGGATTCAGGAGGTGCAGGGTCCCCTAGCTTGACCTGCAACATCTCTGCCTCTGACTTGATGGATAGCCTCAGACCAGTATTTTTCTCACGTCTAATTTTCTACAATTATATTATTTCATAAATCTTCAGAGGAAGGTCAGAAATCTTAGAATCACATAACAGTTTAAGTTGGAAGGGACCTTTAAAGGTCAACAAGTACAATGAGCAGAGACAATACAACTAGACCAGGTTGCTCCACCCAACCTGGCCTTCCTCTTCTGAAGAAATGAACCACCTGCAGAGGGAAGTTTTTTATGAACACGTCTGTGTTGTCAAGAGGATCATCCATTTGCCTTTCCATTCTATTTCTCTCAAAGAAAATGGAGAGTTTTTGTGGAGAGGAACTGCTGGGGCACAGGCAGTCCCAATCTGTGTGCTGTGCCTGGGGACAATGACCTTCCTCAAGCCCCTGGGTGCCAGTTTATTGCCATACAGCCAATGTCAGACATGGCTCAGGACCTGTGTTCAGCAAAGTTGTGGCTGAGGCTTTGGCAGCCCAAGGAGGTAACAAGCACCCAAATACTATTTTAAAAGTATGGACAATACATCGAAGTGAAGGCTCAGTTACGTGCCAAAAAGCTTAGCTTTAATTATTTATAAGGCAGTACTTCAGAAGATGATTGGTGAGTCTAGAAATTTCAAGGTGAAAGCCATGAAGTCTTTTATGGAATCATAGGATGGTTTGGGTTTGAAGAGGCCTTAGAAATCATCTAGTTACATTTTGTCTTTGCTGAGATGCAGGATGAGGAAGATCCATTTAGCTCATGAGAGTGGAAAAGCGTGGTCAGAAGTGAAGACTGGTGTTTGCCTAGTTCTGTCTTGAGGAAAGCCTTTTCTGCATTATGAAACAGCTTTGCAGTGTTATTGGCCATGATCCAGAGTTGCTGTTCATATGAAAAAAACACTTGTTATTTCAGTCTTTGCTAGACTGTCTTTAAAAAATAATCCTCTTGATAGTCTCTCTGACTTTAATTGCAAGAAAGTAATTTTAATTCTATTGTCCTATAAAGTCCATTGCTATAAATAATATTAAACTTCCAACCAAATGACCTATGATGACTCCAAGAACATTTTTAAATAGAGCAGGCTGGCAGGTTTTATCATAATAGCAGACAGTAGGATGGGTATAACATGGCTTTGGAATTTTTAATTACAAATTACAGGACTGTGCTTTGTACAGGGACAATGTCAGAACCAGTAGTCTTTTGGGAAATACTTTTGTGACAATGGCCACCTGCAAGAAAATACTACCATTGCAAAGAGACATCTAGTAAATTACTTCTGAATTCTTCTGTAGCTTTCATGGCTTTCAGAAGAGTTGCAAAAGCTCATACTGTTGACTCATAGCTGAATTTGAATAAATTTTCGTAACAAGGAGAATTAGATTTGTAATGGTATAATTCCAAGTGTAATTCCTCCCATGTGTATCCTAAGGTAAAAAGAAATAAATAAGGTAAAATTTGGTTCTGAATCTAATAGGATGCATTGATTTTCACTACTGAAAATCTAAAATAACTCTGCTGATTGAAATAGTTGGAGTAATTTGTGTCTGAGGGTAGGTTTTGTTCCTACTCATGTACAATTTGATCACATTTTGGGCAGTATAAGATGGGCAGGATCCCAACCTGGAACAAGTGTTTTTTACAGTGAATCCAGTGTTTCTCTGATGCAGGCTCATGGGATTCTTTTCCTTAGTCTTTTAAAAATAAAGGGGATCTGTGACCCAAATCCCTCTAGAAACAAAACTGGGTTTTGGCGGGTTTTTTTTGGGAAATGTGTTCAAGGTCTCCCTGGATTAAGAAGTCTCCTGAAAGGAGACCCAGCCTAGTTTGACAGAGAGAAATGTTTTCAGAATTCAGAAATGGTGGCAATATCCTACGTCCACCCCATCCTACAGAGCCCATCCCACATGTTCTATGCTACTTCCCTTACCACCCCTTGGGCTGACCTCTTTTTACAGCTGATGTGGTGTCTCCATATCCTGGTTGCCAATTCTTCAGGACTCTGGTAGCTTCTCATCTTTTATTTGCCCCAGGTTTGTTTTTTTCATAGGTTCTCCTCATTTTTGGGATCCCCCTGCCCTTCCATGTCAGTCCAGCTCTCCATCCTGCTGTTCAGCAGTGGCCCAGACCTGGTGTTTGGAGGCCACACTCAGACATACCCACCACCTCAGGTCCCAGGAAACACACACAGGGTCAAGGGCTGATGGAACACAAGCACCTCACTAATGCACTTTGATAATCAAGTTCATGTTCCTCCCTAGGGTCCACAAGGAATTCCTGGTATAATGGGACCAAAAGGGGAGAAAGTAAGTGTCTATTTTTATGGAGCTTGTTGTGGATTTGAGGAGCAAAGAAGCAGGGGCGTGTGCTCATTTTTTTCTTTGTCTATTTAGTGAATGGCAAGCTTTATGAATGGAGGGTTTAGCTTTAATTTGAATGTAAAGCTAGGAATTGGCTTGAAGCTATCATTTAAAACTTAGTCTTTCTGTGTTCATTTTCAGTCTTGAAATGTATTTTATGTCTTCTTGTGCCTGTGACCTCTGTTTAGGGTATGCTTTGAGAAAGCATCTCAAGTGCAAAAGGCAGCAGTCTTACAGACCCAGAGGCCTTTGAGCTCCCTGTCCCTCTGGGATGATGTGAGCAGCAGAGCTCTCCCAAGCAGTGTGAATTATATGGGACAGCTCAGGCACTGGAGCTGGCATATATGTTATGTTTTCAGATGTGCAAGGATTTGTTCTACAATGATGCCTAAAGAGCCTTACAGCTGAAGCTGAGCACCTAATTGTGTGCTTTGTTATACAAGGGGTTGACTGTAGTTTTAGGACTGAGAAACCAGGAAAGACAGGAAAGTAATTCTTCTCATTTTACCTCTGTAAGCACTGTCTTGAGCATTAAGATATTCACAGTGTTTTGTTTGGTGGTATTTGTTTATTTGTTTGGGGAGGGGGTTTGCATGTTTGTTTTTTAATGGAAATGCATTGATGTATTGCCTTAAGTGCCACTGTGCTTCATGTGGTGCCTACAGGACTGATGTATTCCTTTCTCTGGCAGGGGGAGATTGGCAGGCCTGGAAGAAAGGTATGAACAAAGGTGCTGTCTCAGAAATTCATCTAATATTTAATAGCAGCTGCCAGACAGTGATCCAGACAAGAGTTCAAGAAAAATTGATAATGTGGAAGTTTAGGCTCTTTGTGCCTCTGTCACTGGCATCCAGAGTGGATGGTAGGGATTTCCAGGTGCAGGGCAGGAGAGCTGCCCCAACTGGCTTGAATTTGACAAATTCCCTGAGTAAAAGCACAGTGAGAAGCCAAAGAGGGGGACATCACCTGAAGGGTCTGTGTGGACAGGGGAAGCAGACTATGGGAACTATTATAAAAGGCTTACCAAAAAATCCACAAAGCAAAACCAAAGTCTAAACAAGGCTCAGCCAGCTGCCCCTGAAGGAGGAAGAGCCATTAATGATTACCCTTCCAGAGCTCTGGCACCAATGCAATATGCTGACTACAATCCTATGCTTAGTGACATATGAGCCGTGATATATTGTCAAAAATATGTGCCCCTACATGTGATGAAACAGAATATGTTATCTCAGCCACTAAGTACATCCATTTAATGTAATTAACTTTAAAGAAGACAGAAATGCAGGATGAAATCAGAGCTATGCAGGAGGTGTTCACTAACTAGGAAAAGAAGTACCCTTCTAATAATATACCAAGGATTTTGACACCTTTCTAATAATATACCAAGGACTTTGACACCAGCTACCAATCAGTAATTCAAATAAATATAAAACAGATAAACAGAAGAGGGAATTTTCTTTAATGTATTTTCAAATGCCCTACAGTAAACAAAAATATTATTAATATAAATTCAGGGGTTCAAACCAGCAATGTCTTTGAGAAAGAAACATACCAACCTACAAAAAAGTGCTAAACTTTAAACACAGTACATCAACACTTACTCTTCTGACAGAAACAAGTAGGTTCTGAAAGAGAAGTCACTCAGGTTGGAAATAAAACTGTACGACTCTTGTTAAGAGCTGTCTGGTGCCTGAGAGTTCACTTTTGGCCTTGAATGTCATGATGACATTTCTGACATCATATTGTCAAGCAGTGTAATTGTAGTTTGCATTGGAATAGCATTTATCTGCAGCATTTTAGGAGATTTTCAAAGAGTGATTTATAGGCAGCAATTAAAACAGATTAATAACTGTATGTACCTATGTAGTTATTACCAGTCATATAGTACTTATTAAGGAGCAATTATAGCTAGCAATGTAGGACTCTTCAGAGTGAGGACCATAGATACAGGTAAGGGTTTGGTTCTGCTCTCAACATATACTGGATTTGTATGGCTATAAGCATGTAAAGGTGTTTTTAATCTTTTTCACCCTGTCTGTAGTAGTGACCTGTGCAGGAATGGTGTTTTATGAATCTTTGTAATCAATGTTTTCCCTTCAAGGGCAGACCAGGTCCCCCAGGTGTCCCTGGGATGCCAGGACCAATAGGATGGCCTGGACCTGTGGGACCAAAGGTAAGACTGAAATTCGCATGGAACAAACTGCTCAACATCACAGTCTGAACACAAGAGTTGTCTGGGAAATCTCTAAACACCTACTTGCAGGAGGCTGGGAAGCTGTAGCAGTGCCGGGACACTCTATGCTTGTCTCCTTTCTACACTGCTCTGCAAAGTCTAGGGTTAGGTTACTCCACCTTCAGTCCAGACCCTGGATTAAACATGTCAAAGGGAAATTGAAAATTAATACAGAGGAGACTTGCTGATGTCTCACTGGTCCTCACAAACACACAAACCAGTGTTTCTAAACTGATTGCTGTGGGAACCCAGGACATTGCCCTGGCTTCCTTGGATGCCTCGAGACCCGGGCAGCGGGCTCGGAGACCTTGGCACAATGCTCAAGACCCCTGTGGGTTCGATCTCAGTCTCTGGGAAAAGTTACCATCATTGTATGAAAAATCGAAACTTATAGAAAATAAGTAGAGTGTAAATTGGACCATTAGAAAGTAGAAAAGGGGATTTTAAAAATTGTTTATAATAAGGGGTCTGAGGACAAGATGGAGGATTTTGGGTGTGGTATGTCTTTCTTTCTGCTTCTTCAAGGTGTCCATCTTTTGGGTTAGGATGGCACTTTTGGATTGGCTTGGGAGAAAGCTGGACAGTGCAATGTAAGTGGCATGTATTGGAAAGTAATTGTAAATTATAGTTACGTAGTTTGTAGTATAAAAGATAAGACCTGCCCTGTGGGCAGAGAGAGTGCCTTCGGCTGACCTGCTGAACTGACCTCGGCTAGCCAGCACAGAAATTCCTGAGATAAGGAAGAATAAACAATCTTAGAAACCTCAGAAAATGACTCCAGCGTCTTTCTTTGGTGCCCGAGCTTGAAAGCAAAGATCTTCGAACCATTACCTAGTGTGCAGTCAGTGATCTCTGGCCATAGAGACACCACCGTTCACAGATTACCATTGTTATGACTCCTCCTTATGAGGATCCCTTTGCCTGAAGATGTACTGTGAGCTCATGCGATCAGAGGGAAAATACCAGGCCAGTAGCAAGGGAAAGAGATGACAAACCATGAGAATGGCTGATCACATCTTTGGAGTTCATACCCGTACAAACAAACATTAATTCCTGTCATTTTTATTAACCAACAGCAGAAGAAAGGACAGGACATACTTTGCTGCTGCAAACTGGCTGCCTCAACTGCATTTGTAATAAAAAAAGCTTCGGGATAGTCCTTTACTAAGTACTGTCTTATGCAAAAGGTGTAACAGATCTTCATAGGAACTCTGGTTTATGGAGCTTCTACTGGGACTTTTGAGACAAATTGCTTTTCTTCAATCCAGGATGCATGAGGCTAAAGGACTGGGCACCACACCTAGTTTGAAACTGCTTTTTCTGCTAAATCTTTGACTCTTCATTTGCACTGTGAAGGTTGATGCCCCCATGTTTGAAAGCAAAACCAGTGAGACTCCAAGTCAGAAATACAATTTAATAGAAAAAAAAGTAAAACACACGCAGTAGAGTACCAAAAAGAAAGCACTGACAGAGTCAGAATACAACCTGACACCCTGCTAGTTGGGGTGGTGGCAGCAGTACAGAAGAAGTGGTCTTGCTGAAGTGGCAATCCTTTAGAAAGATCCAGTAGCTCTTGTCTTCTGGAAACCAGTGGGTAAGAGCTGCCTGCTGTCTCCCAGGCCCCACATTATATCCAGGTGGGAATGCTTGGCTCCTGTCCGTGGGCAGAGCATCTCACAATAGGATGATGTCATTTTATCAGTCATTTGGTGGGTCCTTGATGGCCCATTAAACAGGAATGGCTCACTGAGGGAGTTATCTATGACTCATGGGGCAGGGCATTGTTGGCCCATTAACAGGAGATAGTCTGGGGGAGGAGGCAAGGAAAAAACTGCCCCTCCTGTTTTTAACAGTTCATGGAGATGGTAATTGAATACATACCTTTGGGCACATCTTTACATTGAAACCTAGGATGCCCCACCTCAGAGGATGTGATGCATTAGCTCTTGATACTGCAAGAATACTAGGAGGTGACTTGTGAATTCAAGCCACACTTGCGAAGCAGACTTTTGAGATCTTCACAGACATGTTAGATGAAGAATGTTGTATTAGTGTATGTGGGAATGTAGGCAAGAAGCAAAAGAGTATGTAGTTAAAAGAAATCAACGTTCACTTTGAACTGTGAGATGGGAAAAGGTTCCCCCCACAAACACATTGTGTGCTATGATTTCCCACAGCAGGAGCAGTGAGGGCAGAGGAAAGTTCAATCAACCCCTTCCTTCATAGTCTTAGTGAAGTAACAGAGCAAAGCAGACAGAAAAATCATACACTCAGTCTTCTCCTTGTATAAGTGTTAGTTTTATTTATGTAGTCTTTCTAATTTTGATTAATCTCCTTTATCTCATTAGTCTAGATTGGTCTATTACTATGCTTTTTCATCCCACTCCTAGAAGCATCCCTCATATTCAATAGTAATACTTCCTATACTTTAACTGCAAGTCCTACTTGCTGTTTGATTATGATTCTTCTGCTTTTATTGTCTCTTCTGATACTGGTCTCCTCTGTTCTTTAGGTAGGTCCACAGTTTCATTTCTTCTGGTCTTTATAAATTTCATTTTCCTGCCTGTCAGTGAAGGCTCCAGTTGAACACAGTGCAGATCTCTGTGGTCACTTCAGTTGGTTGTGTCTCTCTTTCCTTTCTCCCCATCTCTGATCTTCACAAACTTCCAACACTCTTCTTCACCATAGATATTTTCTGCATCCTCATCTTGCTGTAAATCTCAGCAAGCTGCTGCTTCAGGTTTTTTAACTTGTATTTACCTCCATAGATATTAGCCATTTCTTCAGCTGGGTCTTCTTGTCTTCTCTCACTTTGACACAGTCTTACTTCAGTCCCTATTTCTCCTACTTCATTCCCTCAAGTCTTGTCTGAACTTCTACAGGGCAGCAGTCAATGGGTAAATCCTCTCCATTTCTCAGACGGTGAAAGCCAAGAATAGTAAGAGCCAAATGTATTCTGCTGGTAGCACTGCTGCATGTCTGGGGGTCTACTCTGTATTTCACACTGATATAATTAGCTGATGGCAGCCAGAGAAGCGGTTGTAAAACTTTTTCATAGTTTACTGGCTCCAACTGACTTTTCAGCACATGGTGCCTCAGAAACACTATAAAAGCAGTCACTGTCTTGCTTGCATGTCCTTTAATAACACCTGAGAAAGCTGAAACAAAAGTTACCCACACAAAAAAATGCAAACAGAAGAGTAAGATAACATGTGAGGGCTCAGGCAGAATACAATTGCAATATAGATTCCTGTCCACAACACTACACCAAGGTCAGGCTTAACTATTTGACATAAAACCTGAACCACTGAACTGTCAGACATTCAAGTATGACCTCATCAGAGAGCCACATTCAATAACTCTCTTTATTGACCCCTTTAGGGTGAAAAGGGAGAGTTGGGTGTGATGGGATTGCCAGGTACAAGAGGACCAATGGGCTCCAAGGTTTGTTAACCAAACACTGCATTTTCAGACATTGGTTTCTAACGCTCTGCTGACAGCTGCTTCCCTCACAAATTCTCTGGAAAGCATTTGTCAAGATATATGTTCCTAATAGAGATAAAAAATTATGTTCTACATCAAGCAAGGTTATGTTGTCTGTTTGGGCTTGGCTGTGTTTTTGGCTAAATGCTTGGGTACAAATTTTTGTAATTTATTTTAAAAGCAAGCTCAGATATAACTGCATCCCACAAGAGAAATGATGTTCTTAAGCATATCTGCAGCATTAAATCATGTCTGCAACGCTTTCCTTGTAAGACTGTAGAGATCATTTTGGTCCCCTACTGGAACTAGGCATATGCACTGACAGTTGAAATAAATTATGAAATCAGTTTATTTCAAATAAAGGATTGGAAAGAAGAACTGAACACCTTCATTTATTCTATGTTTCTTTAAGAGAAACTCAGTTCTATATTAATGATCACACTAGATTACTTAAGTATAACTGAAGTATGTTTCCTGGAGGAAAAAACAACAACCAAACAAAACTGAAGAGGAAGATTATTGTTAAAATAATCTTTAGATTAACAATTGTGGCATCTAATGCTTTATTTACTATCAGTTACATTTTATTTCACTTGTTTCAATTTCAAAGCATAATCAAAGCTGCTGGCTTTACCTGGCTTTTTCATAATGGCTTTTGGGCTGAGTTGTCTTGCCTTTAATTCATATTTCAAAGTTCTGTTTCAGTGCAATTTTAGGAGCTATAAATATTCATTTGCCTTTACATGTTGATGCAATTAATTGTTTGTGCTTCGTTCTTTTTCTTCACTTCAAAGTTTGAAAGTCCGGCTTCTTGGGTGATCTTGAAAGCGAGAGGCATTAAAATATCTATCATTCCCTTTAGGGTTTTCCTGGAACTAGAGGAGAAAAGGTCAGTGTGACATCAGAATAATGTATAATTTAACATTAAGAAATGTGTTAAAAAAAAGAAAAGTAACTGTAGAAACGAGGTTGAATTTTGATGAAGTCTGAAGTCCCCCTGAGAAATGAAAACATAAATGAAAATGAATTGAGAAGGAGCACAGTCTTGTGGCTTGGGCTGGGGTGCTGAAGAAATGAGTTTTACACCCTGTATGCTCATGGCCAAGTTGCTACAGAGAAACTCACTACAGGTTCCCCATCATGGGTAAAATAATTCTTAGTTGTTGGTCTGGTTCAGTTAGGTGAGACACTCTTTGGCACTGAGGCACTTTGTCCTCTAAGATCTTATAGTGAGACCTGAACTGTGGAAAGAGGAAAAACAATCAAATTTGAACGTATTATGTCAAGGAAAGCACATATTTAATGTAATTGTCTGGGTAGAATGAGTCCCTACAGTCCTTAGCATCAATTCTGTTATGATGTCAGTAATGAAGCATATCACTCACTCTGAAAGTATTACTGTATTCTGTTGACTTCAATAACTCATGGTATAGGAAAAATAATTTTCCTTCTCCATGAAATGGTAGTAATTAGAGTGTTGTTCCTCTGTTATCTCTCTTCAGGGATCCAGAGGTGACAGAGGCGACAAAGGAGTCAAAGGAGACCCGGTAATTTTCTTTTCCAGAGGTCTGCAAATGTGCATCGGAGGACCAATGTGCTTCAGACTGGGAAACACAGGAGAGGCATGGAGGAAAGGAGTCTGAAAGCATCTTCCAGGGAGGGCAGGAGTGGTGAGGGAAAGCAGTGGTCCCATCTGCTGTGGAGGGTGCAACGCCATGTCCATGTGCCCCCAGCCCAGTGCGCAGGGGGATTGATCTGTCACAGGAGGATTTCCCTGGAGAGCACCCCAGCCCCTCCCGGGCTGTGCAGCCCAGAACCGCGGCAGCTTCCCAAAATGCTTTCAGCTGATGATATGATAATACCAGAGGGGGAAGAAATTCGTGGTCTGGGGGTTCTTTTGACTAAAAAAGGGAGAGTAAACTGCTTTTGGTGCAAATGGAGAAATGCCATTCCCAGAGGCAGGCTTTGGGAGTTGTCCAGGTAGCAGAGCTGCCTGCAGACAAGAGAGCAATTGAGATGATTTTGCCAGAGAAACAGAAACTGGCAGCAGAGGATCAGACAGAGGAGAAATGGCACCATACAAGGAGCCTCGTAGTAAAAATTTTCTTATAAATCTCTACCTACTGCGTTACCTGCAGTGCTGAGTCACTGCAGGGGTTTTTAACCAATAGCCAAACATGGCACTTGTTTTTCTCTTCCAAGGAAGTTACTGCTTTGTCAAAGATAACTACACATTTTCTGATTTTTTTTCCTTTGACTTTGTAGGGAGAAATAGGCTTCCCTGGAATGCTGGGACAAAAAGTAAGTGGATGTGGCATGTTGGGGATTGTGTTTAATGCTGAGAGAGGGTCGATGAGTGGATTCAGGGACCTCCCAGACAGTGCAAGACATTGAAGGTCTTGCTTGACTCATTGGCCAGCACTGCCCGGACTTGATCAAATTCTGTAGGCTTTTAGCTGAAGAGAAAATTCAGATTTAGCTTTTTGGTGTTGTTCCTCTTTTTTTCCCCAGATTGTTTGTTTAGTCATAATCTCCTGTTTAACTGTTCTAATTGCTAGGGTTTTATTCACTTGAAACTAATAAACATTTCCTTCTTTATACTCTGAAACAAATGGCACAACTGTATATAGCAGTGATAACCCTGGCCAGTTTTTGTGTCATCATTATTCTGTACTTGAAAGACAATCAAAATTCAGGTGCTGGCTTATGGAAAACCTGAAGGTGAACAATTTTATGACATAATCAAATCAAGTCTCTGAAATTTGAAAATGAACTAATAGTTGCTTCTAGAGAGATTAGAAGATGAGTGAATTCACCTTCCTTTTACTAAGTATTTTCATCACGTGCATCTTAAAGGCAAAAGCAAGATATTGCTAAAGAGGTCAGAGAGGTTTCCCAGCCTTGACCTCTCCAAAAGTCTAAGTGTGTTTCTGATCTCATTTGGCCTCTTCCTTAGGGAAGGATTTTTCAGGGGTATGTGGGTAAATTGTATGAGCTTTTTTAACTTTATGGGGTTTTTAAAAAATATGTTATTACAATTTTGGATTTCTATGAAAGAAACAGTGCCAGCATTATCTGGAGGAATCATGTGAATGGAAGCAATGTACATCTGCTGTCTTGTACGAGGCAGGTATAACCATGTACTCACCTCCTGCTTCCTTCCCTCTGCAACCACCAAGGGAGAGATGGGCCCCAAGGGACAGTCTGGAGTACCAGGACACAGAGGACCCATAGGAAGACCTGGAAAACGAGGCAAACAAGTAGGACCACGGTGTTTCCTCTTCTTGTGACTCATGGCATCTGTGTGATTGTGTGGACTAAGCTCTTGCACCATGCACTGTGTTGCACAGGGAGTGGACAGAAGCCCTGGAACACCTCACAGGCATGCATAGGCTACACAAGAGCTAAACTCAGCTTTGGGGCTGGGGTCTTGTCTGCAGCATTCAGCTCCCTGCCCATGCAGCATAGGAAAAGTTGTTTTTATCCTGGATTGGTAATGACCTCTTTTAATGCAATTCAAGCAGGTCTTGAAAGCTTCCTTTGAATCCTAAGCAACACAGAGCTACGGTCCCAGCCCCATCTGACAGCTAGAGAGCTCAAAACTATGCTCGCAGAGCTATATTTTCAGAGTTTCAGGTGAATTATAAAGACTTGGAATTGTGTGCAAATTGGATACTGACTCCACCACTGCAGCATTTCAGTGGTAGGGGCTTAGCTGGAAGTAGTTCATTTGCAATCTTGTTATGCCAGCACAGCAAGGAGAGGCACATCCCTGCTCTACTCTTGTTCTGATGAGAGCAGGTGATATCTGAGGTGATAAAATAGCCAGTGTGGGGTAAAAAGAAGAGTTGGGTGTTAGGGAGGAAATAATAGGTGCCCAAGTAAGGAAAGTATGTGCAATATAAATCTGCTAGATGACCCACAAGAAATATTTTTCTGTCCTTCATTTGTCAGGTTCGAAAAGTTGGTGCTCTTTGCTGGTTTTGAGCAGTTTGCTTTATTTATTTTTTGCAAACTCAGTTCATCAGTCCTGCCTGTGTTCTGTGGAGTATGTTTTCACAGCACATGGCAAGAGAAGATGCAGTGCCTGCAGATCAACTTGATCGTTGTCCTTATTTGACCTTAGACATTTTGTCACCTTACACAATGGCTTAATAAAAATGTGGTGACATAAGCATGTCATAATTTAAAGCAACAATCAGTGTGACTAAAAGAACTGTTGTCTGGCCCTAGACTAGTGTTTCCAGTCCCAAGGCTCAGTACACAAACCCCTTTCTGGTGCCCTGAAGGCAATATTAGCATTAATTCAGCATGAAAAAAGAGGTTTCCTTCTCTGTAACTTGTGAACTTGCTATCTCCTTTCTTCTTTTCTAATCCTTTGAAAAAGTTTGGAGTGGCGTTTGAAGGATCTGTGGGTCTGGCTGCCACCTTGAAGTGCTGTAGTTGTCTGGCTGTTTGCTCAGCTGAGAGGATAATTTCCACCAGCATGGGGCCATTTCCTGTCTCTTGATCCAGCTGACATGCCTAGATAAAAGCAGCTAAATTAAGCAGGTGTCACTTCCACTTCCATTTCAAGATATGTCTTGATTAGCTCACTGACATCTTCAGCTCTCCCTGCCTCTGGGACAGGCTCTTCCTGAAAGGTGGCCAGGAGCTGGGAGTCACAAGTCACAGCCTGAGGCTGCTGACCAAGATATAACACCCAAAGCTTTGTAACTTGGGAACTGACCCCAAGCAAACCCAAGTCTAGAATTTCAGTCTTGAGAAGGAGGAATGACTTAGGGCTTTAGGTAATGCTACTTTGAAAGAAAGGACACGAATACAAATATTGTCAATGGGAAAAGCTTCTCTGAATCCATGGGCGCATGTGAAAGATAAACAAGGCAAAAACACTGAACATCAAGCCTTGCCATTATTATTATTTAATCCATCAGTGCTGAGCAGGAGAGAATTAAGCAATCATCCCTCCAAAGCAGGGAACATAGAAAACAACTTGTTTCCAGCCAGTAGACATCTGACTGGCACCACCTTGCCTCTGTCAAATTACTGTTGTGGTGGGGGAAAGAGATTTCCCACAGTCTTCTTTGGGGCTCCAAAACCCTGGTCTGCTAGTTCTGTGTTGCATAATGTAAGAAGCAATTAGAGATCAGCATCACTGACATTCACATAAATCTTGAAATATTTTTATGGCTCAGAGCTTACCTAATAGGATTAAACAAAGCAAATATTCAATTAGTTCTTTGTAGGCCATGGCAAAATCAGCCTTCCTCTGCTGCAATGGTGCAAATGACATTCAAACATATCCATGGGATGTAACATATTATATAACAACAATTATTTCAGCATATATTACTATATATGCTTTGTTACTCCTAAATTAGACATGCAGTCATTCATTGTATGATTCTGAATGCACATTAACCTGAAATTACACCATCTTCTTAGTCATTAAAAGAAAGCTTACATCATATACATAATTTTTATTATGCTAAGTAACATTTGCTGTTACATAAAAATCAAGTCACATATTTAAACTTTAAACTATGTAATACACTTCTGAAATATAAAGCTGAGAAATCCCAGCCTTGGAGAGTATATGAGCAGGAAGGTAAATATAGTTATTTTTAATAAGTCACCATATTAAATTCAGGAGCAAAAAATGAGAAGGTGCCAAAGAGTTCGAGGTTGAAAATTCCAAATGCCTAAGGGTATGGTTGCACAAACAAGCTCCCATGAGGCAAATTAGGCCTGGTTTCAGAGAATATTAGCAATTGTGTGT
Organism: Sialia sialis; assembly: GCA_009812075.1. NCBI lineage: Eukaryota > Metazoa > Chordata > Aves > Passeriformes > Turdidae > Sialia > Sialia sialis. The sequence continues at coordinate 35,417,770 of VRYO01002734.1, read as the reverse complement.
TAACTGTGTGTAAGCCCCTCTCCCACAGGTAATTTTGCAGCATTTACTATTTGTTTGGCTGCCAGAGGGACACCATTTCTCAGCATGGTGTTGCTAAACATTAACCTGCATTTGTAAGGCTGAGCCCTTGCCTGGTTTGTGATGATTTGTTATTGTAATAAATCCACCAATATATCCATGGTGAAAGTCAGGGAGATACAGGAATCCAGGCACCTCAAACATTCTGAAAATTGTGTGAGTGTCAAAGTCATTAGTGAGCTTCTGAAAGGCTGCACCCTAAGATGGGAAATGTCACTGTGGTATCCCCTGACAACTCCTCGGTGATTTTCCCCTTTCTTTCTCAGCAGGACTCACTCCCAGAGAGTTACAAGGGTTAAAAAGGCATCCTGAAAGAAAGGCTATGAAATGATTGAAGTCAGAGCAGGGTGATTCCTGACTCCTGACAGGGCAGATGCCTGCGGCCATTCCCATTTGGGATCAGCAGTCCTGCCTGGGCATGCCTTTCTGTCTCCATACAGGAGAGGAGAGCCCTTGCTCCCTGGGGTGGTGTCCATGAAGCTCATGCTTCTTCTGGCAAATGTCTTGGCTTTCTTAAATGGGAAGCCAGTGCTGGCTGCAAGAGGTTGTTTGTTACTGAGAGCTTAGCCAAGGAATGGATTCTTCTCTTCCAGGGACTCAAGGGAGACATTGGACCGGCGGGTGCCATGGGCCCCCCTGGCAGGCCTGGTCCTGTTGGCCAGCCTGGCCCCCCTGGACCCTCAGGATTAGGTAAGCCAAAAATGTGGCAACCTCCCCAAAAGTGTCCCTGCTCCCCAACCCCTCCTGGCTCATCAGGCCCCTCTGCACAAAGTTCTGCAGGGCTTTGTTTGCTTCTCCATCAATGGCAAGCAGAGGATTCTTACTGCAGGCAGGTCATGCTGTCCTCATCCATTATAAGGACTTTATATCTTACTTTAAAGCCTTCTTTATGGCTTCTGATGTTCCAGATAAAACCAAAACTAAAGCCTATGTGGTCCCTGAAGGATTTTTGTAGATGGGGACAATGAAAAGCCATCTGGCAGCCTTGGAGAGACTAGGTAATCTCCATCATCAAAGGTCTGCTTCTCCAGATATCCTGTCTCACAGTGAAAAACTGTGATTTCTAATCAGCCAGGACACGTTCACCCTTTGGAGCTCTGCAAGACAAAAACAGATGAGATTCAAGTTACAGTGTCATTAAGGAAAGAAGGGAAGAGAATGGAAAAGGATAGGAGTCAGGGAAAAAAAAAAACAGTGGAGAAAAACTCTCTGTGTAATTAAGTGCTTGAAATCTAAGCTCGCTGTAATGGTGTGTGCTGTAAAATAATGAGAAAAACCTTGTAATAACATAATTGCTCATCCTCAGAGCTGTACATGCACACAAACCCTGGTCAGCTTGTGGGTCCAAGCATGGACATGAAGGACAATCCATGACAATGTCCTCTTCCATTTTGATTTCCCTTTTCCTTCCTGTGCTTGCATCAGTGGACAGGAGGTCTCTTCTTGTGGTGGTGTGGAAATGGAATATATCTGAAGCTGAGCACAGCTTCAGAATCTTCATATATCTCATGTCTCCCATTAAGAAGCCCCTTTGTTTGAGTAAATTATATAGAAGCTTTCAGAAGCAGAATTGTCACCATGCTGATGGGAAGGCAGCCAAGACATTGAGATTTTTCAAAGCTTTATTCCATGCACCAAAAGTTTATGTGTCAGAGTTATTGATCTTTTTCCTCTAGAATATAAATTCTGATCCTAAATGACATTTCTGTAATGATGCCACTGCTTGCAGTATGACCACAGTGGCTCATAATCTAAATCTGCAGAGCGGTGCATCCTTGCCAAAGTTTGAAAGTCAAAACACAGGTTTTGGGGTTTTTTACTGTTTAGTTAAAGCATTAAAAAGCTCCTGTGTTTTTAGTTGGATTTTTTTCTGCATAGAAACCTGTGAAACAGTATTGCTCAAAGGTTGTGCAGAGGCACAAGTCCAATGTGTTGTGGATGTACACAGAGACTGACTCTACAAAACTTGGTGCATAGGCACTGTAGAGTGATCTGTGTGTTCATCCTGTCCTGAATTTCTGTAGCTTCAAACTGGCTAACAACTATTCTAAGCAAATGATCTCTCTCTTCCTCTGTAAAACTGGTATAAAAATTCAAAAGGCAATCTGAAATAATACAACTGTGGTAAAACAGTGGCACCTTTCTCCTGAAGTGCTGGAAGCCTCCTTTCAGTTCCCAGTAGATTGGGTGGGAGAGGTGACTATCTAAAATCCTGGGAAAATGCACATATCCACCTGACCTGTGCTTTTCCCTCTGAGGCTGTGTTTGTGTATTGTGTGGTAACTTCATAACAAGGCAAGCTGATACTCTGCTTCCTAGGGCAATTTGCAATAGGACCAAAGGGAGAAAGAGGACTTCCAGGGCCTCCAGGGAGATGTCTCTGCACAACCCCACAGCACATGAGTAACCCATCATATGAGGAATCTGTGTTTGGACACAGCTACCCAAAAGTTCCCGCGGTAAGCAGTTTTTCTGGAAGGCCATGTGAGCAGTTCTTAAATGCTTTTATTAGGAAAAGAGTTGTACTCACTAATAGTTTTTATTTAGTAGGAAGATATATGGGCAATGTATGATTTCTAGTATCCAAACCCTCTGAGATCCAGCTAGTGCAAAAGAGTTCAGTCTCATAACTTGTTGTGTGACTGATGTGCTGAAATGCAGCTGTTCCAAAACATTAGTAAGGTAGCACATGTTTGGAAATGTTTTTCGAGCCCAAGGATGCTCTCTTTCATCTACTACTGTACATACATAATAGTTTTATTTAATGAAATCAAAATGTATTTCAGATTGGTCAGTAAAGTAAGTATCTCTTGTTTGTTTGGTGCTTTTTTAAGACAGTGATTTCAGAATTATATATCAGGATCAAGCATTTCACGTATGCAATAGAGTTTTCTCCCAAAGTACAGACCCTCAACAGCAGGAGTTCCCACAAACCATGAGAATCACATGTCTGGGCTCCAGTCTGCAGACATGCACCTTGTATAGCTAATTTCCATCTCCAGCCTTGAAAACATTTTTATGAGCAAATTGGACAAAATACTTTAAAGGACAAGGCATTGGTGAAATGCGACCAGGCAATTTTTAATTGCTGATTTCTTAAGTCTTTATAACTACTGTTTATGTACTTCTCCTTTTGCTGGGCCCTGCCTTATTATTCTGTGCAGTTTAGCACTGAGTGATGAAGATGCTCCCTTGCTGCTGTGTGGCACCATAGCTCAGCCACTCCAGCTGTGCAAGTGGAAATGGTCTGGTGCCTGGTTGTCTCTGAATGCCAGTGAGCAGCACTTCACTTTGCGAAAGCCAGCCCTGTCACAAGGTCAGAAAGCTGTCACAGTGTGTGGAAGGAACACACTCACAGCACCATCAAACTGGGCTACTGAGCTCAGCCTTTTGCAAGAGTGTGTTTCAGGTCTTGCCAGCTGTGTCAGCTGCTTGCTCATCCCTGGCTGTGTTGCATTAGAAAAAACCCTCCTGCTGTTTTGAAAACATCATGGTGGGAGATGAATGTGCTGAAATAAAGGTGCATATGACACTACACTGTGTGCAAAAAAAATAGTGTGTACTTTGCAGCCTGGAGAACTCACAGGAGAAGCATTAAGACTCTCTATATAATGTACAGGTCTTACTGCCTTCCTTCTCCATCAGGCACAGTTTCATATCAGATCTTAAAATATAGTAATGAGAGTGTAAATAAAATAGCATACACCATCACTATGAGCCCCCAAGTGCCATTTTGTTGCCAGGAATGTGGGATGGCAAAAAGGCAAGGCTTAGCTCTGGAAATGAGGCACTTCCAGAGCAGCAGTCCCTGTATTCCTGCCTGTCCCATTTGTTTATTCCCTTGAGTGTAGAGAGCAGGAGCTTAAACATCACTATTGTTAATTCTGTTCAGATCCCCAAGCAGCAGCTTTGAAGCCTGTCTTGGGCCACTTGAAAGCTCTTGTCAGAGTTCTATAGCTGCACATGGAAAAGATGCAGAGGTGGTTCTCTGTGCCCTGGCCAAAGCAGCACATCCTCAGTGCCCAGCAGATCCTCCAGAGGAGGGCAGAGGCTGGGAAACAAAGGGCTGGTTTTCTGTCATTGGCTTAGATTCATTCCATTTTTTAAATCTTGTGCAATTTTAAGGGCTCATATCTGTAATGGTTTGAGATAGCACAGTTCTGTTATTGATTTCAAGAGAAACTGGAGCTCTTGGGCTAGGCCCTGAGCTCCTGAACACAATTACAGAATGAGTTCTGTGCTGGCTTCCCATTTCTTTGCTTTCTTTCATTCAATCTGCAGGCATTTTTATTCAATGCTTCTTTAATGAAATTGGCCTTTCTCCACGGTTACGGGAATATTCTGCTATGTAAAAATTTATGGGTAACTTGTTTTTAAAAGAGACAATTCTGCTCATGCTGCTGAGAATGAGACTCAGCCCTAAATCCATTTTGCTCAGAAGCACTCCATTTGCTTTTTCTTAATTTAAAAATTAGTAGAATCTTGCAAAAATTAAATTGATTAAGCTGCTGAAGGAAGAGATTATTTCCTAATGCCTCTCACATCCAATTTCAATGACCAAAGCATTAAAAAATGGGTAAGAGAGCAGCTAGTTCTAATTTTTCCATTTTGAACTAATTTTTTTTTCAGTATAATTGAAGACTTGGCTTTAAACCATAGTATATGCATAAAAAGAGACATGCATTCTAGTGCCAGTTAAAGAAAGCACAAAGTGGTAAAAGTTAAGTGAAGGTTGTATTGAGACATGCATTATTTATTTTGTAGCCACAAACATTCCTAAAAAGTTATAGCAAATCCACAAAAAAGCACTTACGCCCGTTTAGATTTTGCAGTTGTTTCAGCACCAAACCATTTGAACATCAGAAAGTTCTTCTCAGCAGTGATTGTGAACCAGTATTTGTATGATTTTTACCTGAGGATGCGGATTTCAAAATAGGGGCCCAGAAAACACCATTCTTTCTGGGAGTGTAGGTTCTCACCTCCTCCCTTCCTGAAAATAACTGAAATATTTTTTCTGTATATTATTTACATATTTGAACATACATATGCCAAACTAGATTTTGTGACAATCCAAAAAATTTCCTGAGAAGGTTACCAATCACCTCTTTTTCTGTGCCCCAGATTTTTGTGGTGAATAATCAAGAAGAATTGGACCGGTTAAACACTGAAAATGCTTTAGCTTTCAGAAGAGATCAGAGATCTTTGTATTTCAAGGATACCTTTGGATGGCTCCCAGTCCAGGTGAAAATATGACTGTGGTCTCAGAAAATTTGTGAGTGTATGTTTGTTTCATTTTGGAATACAGAACACACTTAAAGTGTCATACAGAATCAATTAAGTAAATGGGGGAAATGTTCATTTTTGAGCACTGCCACAACTGTACATAACTCTGTGAATTTTAATTACTGAGGAATTAACTCAGCAGTGTTGCAGGTTTTGCTAATCTCCCTGTGAACCCGGTTCCACTAGAACAAACTGGAGCAGAGTTCAGGGAATTACAATAATAAAGAGATTTTTCATTTAATACAAAATAAGGCAAAACTCACCAGGGTACAAAGTTGCAGAACTAAAACCCTGCAAACCAAACTCATATATTTCCTTATTGCTTCAATAAGCTGAGTCCTGCTGAAGTTAACAGCAAGATCCTTATTGTGTTTGCTGGACTTTGGATCAGACATTGTATAAAACCTTTGACCAACAAAGATATATAAACCTGGTTGTGGGGTCTGCCCCCCAGAACCCTTCACCTCTGCTTGCTATGCAGGCTGCTGCTGGCCTGGTTCAGTAACCAGTGTGTGTTTGCCTGATCAGCTCACCCCTCTGTATCCCGTGAATTACCGCCTGGAGGATGGGGGCACCTGCGGAGATGGGATCGTGCAGGATGGGGAGGAGTGCGACGACGGCAATGCACTAGTCAATGATGACTGTATAAGTAAGTGACAGCACAGCAGGAGTGGCTTCTTCTCATTGCATTGGCTGTACCACTGGGTGCGCTGCTCTCTGAATCACACAGGACCGCTTGTGTGGTTTGTGGGACAAGTGCACAGGGAAAGGGAGGCACAGTGAACACGGTGAAAACTGAGGCTTTCACACCTGTGAAAAGGTGGCACACACCAGCACAGGACAGAGGTGACAGCAGCACTGCTCTTGCTGAGTCAGAGCCCCTGCATTTAGGGGGCCATATCCAGCAGCTGGTTTACATACCCACCTTTCCTGGGGGCTGCCAGCTCTCTAAAAGCTGCAGCACACCTTTGCAGAGCAGCACAGCCCTTGGGATAGACACTGAAGCTTGCTATTTCTTAGGGTAAAATAGATCCTGAGTCCAGAAGCACCCCTTCGGATTTTGTTATTCGCTTGCTAGGGAAGGTGTCTACCCACTACATTCACTATTAGGTTTAGATAACATTTAATTCATGTCTGCTTCATCTTCCTTCCATTTTGCTGATTGTGGATAGCAACGAGCATATAAGCATTCGAACAGCTGTGGCAACCTTCACTTCTCCCTCTCAGTTACTTTTACAGCTTGAATCCTTCTCCAGAGCACAGCCATCTCTGCATAGTAGGTTTGGTGCTCTGTTGTTCTCAGCAAAGGGATGCTTCTTCACATTTCAGAACAGTATCTCCCAACACTGAAAGATGCAATTTTTCATTCATATATCCCTCCATTTTTCAGCCTGACTTTGAAAAATGGGGTGTATGCAGCCATGCCCTATGCAAGTTTCTCCATCCACCACCATCTCCATCACCACCATTCCCCTTATAACTTAGGAATCCCAGCCAGCTTCTCGATGACAACAGGAAAGAGATTTCAAAGGCAATCAGTCTCAACAGGTCTAGGGAGACATATAAATAAAAGCCCCTCTAAGCCTGCCTGACTGCAGAGTACTCCAGAGAGACAGCAGGATCTCCCTGTTTCCAGACATGAGAAAACTACTAAATTAGTATTTGCAATCAACCATGGGGAAAACCATGTGGGAAGATAGTGTTCATTAGTTCTAGTGCCTGCAAAATTGTGCATTCTGTGTCTGAGGGCACATTGTGTTCTCTGTGCTGTGCATTGGGCAAAGCCTCAATGGAGGCATTGCAATGATTTCTGACTCTGATGTGACCCATCATTGAGAAATTTGGAAATGAGCACATTGTCATCATTCTTCTCCTGGAAAAGGCTAACAAAATGTTACAAGGATTGTATTGTAAAAAAAGCTTGTTGGTCTTAGAAGCATCAAGTTCTGACAAACACAGTGCAATTAGTGCAATTAATTAATCATTTCTATTTGTAAATAAGCCATTTTAGCCTCTTATAAACTCTCTGTTCCAGAGTATCTGTTTAATCCTTTGCTTAACACCAAAGCATTCTCCCAGAAGATGTCAAAGGGATTTTAAGTTAATGAATTTGTTCACTTTAGAAAGTCCTTCTCAATATGCTGAAGACATCAAAATCAAAGTCCAGCTGTGAACATGACAAACAATCCCACAAATTACTGCAGCCTACATGTCAGTCAGCATGGAAAAAAGTGTGACAAGTCCCACTCACGCTCAAATCAGTAGGAGTCAGCAGTGGGAAAAACATGGTTTTGGCAAACTTTTATACCTTATTTTTTAATAGACAGGCTGCATAATTCCGTTCATATGTGGAAACTGACAGCAGGCAAACACAGATATTGAGCAGAATTGAGTAAATGTCTAGGTTGGGAATTTCAAACCAGTCAGTGAGCTAAGATAATTTTTTTTGAGATTGTGACTTCCCCAAATCAATTATGTTAACTGTATTTTATATTAACTATGGCAATAGTAAGTTTCGAATAAGTGCTGTTGTAATTAGTGATTCTGTAGTAATTATTTTTAGTATTAACCCATTGATCACTGAAATTAGGCTTAAAAAAGCACATTCTTTGTAGTGAAGAGTGTTGCTCTCCTAAGGCAGTCCTTACAGAATGCTTTTCCCCAAAATATCTTGCTTTGTAAATAACCCTTAAAAATCTAGTTCCATTTACTTTACTGTTTCTTTTACCTATGAGGTACCTGGAAGGATTTTCTTTCTTTATTTCTCACTAGGGTGCCGCCGTGCTTACTGTGGGGATGGCTACAAGCACGAGGGGGTTGAAGACTGTGATGGGATGGATTTTGGATACTTGACATGTAGAACATACCTTCCTGGGTATGTAAGAGGAGGTCTTCACTTTGGTTTGGCGGGCTTTTGGTTGGTTTGTTTATGTTTTGTGTGTGTTTTTCCACTGGGACCACTGCAAGAAAGAGTCTATCAAATTTTTTCTGTATATCACTGACTGTAGGGCTAAATCTCATTTCACAGTAAGAAGTACAGTAATTTCACTATTATAAGCTGCACCTGAATATAAGCCGCACTTCTGGGTAGCCGGGAAGACCACGGGATTTGTCCATATATAAGCTGCACCAGAATATAAGCCGTGCTTTTTTTTTGCTTTTTTTTTCTTTAACTCCGCATGGCAGAGGGGGCGGGGCGCT
>VRYO01002734.1:35391530-35408867 GCA_009812075.1 Sialia sialis | reverse complement strand
TGTTTGCCCATTTCTTGTCAAGATTTCCTCATCTGGTCACTTTAATGTCCAGCCATAACATAAGAAGAGTAGGAAAGACCATGAGAAGATGCTCACACTGCAGGGAAAAAATCACAACATCTAAAGCTTGACCTCCTGCTGCCCTTCCCATTAATGAGTACTCTAGGGATGTATTTGCTTCTGAATCAAGCAGTCATCTGTCAGCTTTTCCAAGGCCCAGGGAATCCATTCACCAGCAGATGCAAAGCCATGCATCTGCATAGAAAAGTCCTTAATTTAAAACATCTGCTTACTGTTGAGTTGCCTTCTCTGCCTTGGTTCAGGCAGCTTCCTCTGGTCAGCTCCAACAGCAGCACCTCTATTTAGCTGTCAGGTATTGTTACTGGCTAACAGGAAACATTTAATTTGCAAATTAAATTATGTGCAGGGCCCTCATCATTCAGGGAACAATAATGTGCTAATTGACAGGAATAAGAAATCACAGGATGTCTTAGTAAACCCAGTGCTGGGCTAATCCTTCCACTGTAATTGTTAGAGCACTTCTGGTATAAGAGATTACTAAAATACAGACAAAACTGAAACATTTTACAGAGGCCTCATCTTCAGACAGTATGGAGTTGTTTTTTACTGTGACAACTATTCCCTTCCAAGAGTCTGAGATTTGATGCCCAAGATAGCAACACAAAAGCTGAGGAAAATCTTATAAATTTCACTTTGCATGTATATTCAAGTTGTGAAGAGCAACTGAGATCTTTTATTTTTGTGTATAGTCTGCAAATTATCTGCCAAACTAAAGAAAAAGCTGTGAATCATGAGAAAGTGGGCTGAGTATGTGAGTATGACACTCCCATGGGAGTTTTACCCTGAAGTAACCTTTCTGCCAAGAACTCTGCTGTAACTGATTTTCCCGTTTTTTTTTCTCTTTCCAGCCCACAGATCCCTCCTCCTGTTTCACACACCTTCTCTTCAGATTTTATGTTAGTCTGAGAATGTGGGTTATTCTAAGATGTAGTTTTAAAGCTGCTTAGTCCACAACTTGATGTTGTGGATGGGTTATTCACTTAGGTATTCATAGCAATAAAAACTCGTTTAAATTCTTATTATCAGCTCTAGTCAGGTCTTCAGTAGGTAGAGTCACTGCTCAGTTTAAGTCAGTAGAAAGACAAAATCTCTGCTTTTCCTTGTTTTGCAAGGATTCTTCAATTTACCTTTTTTAAAAAAAAAAACTATTTCAAATGTGGGAATGTGTCACTTTCATTATTTCAAGTACAGGAAAAATAAGTTAAAGGACAGGCACAGTCATACTGAAGCTGTTGGGAGTTACTGGAAAAACACTTAGAGCCTCGGATATTTCATTCCACAGCTCCCGTGGGTGAGCGCCAGGACCTTTTCCATCCACCCCCATGAAATGCTCTAGTCCTGATGCCAACAGGGATTTTATATTTTTTAATTGACATTACTGGGAGCTAAGTCTTCACTCACAGTTTCTCCTGGGCTCCTGTTTTGCTGACAGAGGAGAACACAGTCCAGCACTTATGAAAATTGCCCTCCTGTTTTGTTTCCCATATGTTGCTGCATATGCCTGTTCTGAGGTTCTTCACTCCTACGAAGAGTAACACCCAGGAATCGTGTAAGTGAACTATCCCATGCTTTGAAACTGAGATATTCTCCTTTATTCTAGGTCTTATGGAAAATTGCGATGCACTTCTTACTGCTACATTGACTCCACACAGTGTCGATACTTCACATGAGGGGAGTGGAGGTGGGTAGCATCCCACGTGTAGCGGGTGCTAGGTGCTACACCATCACCTATCCCAGAAGGACTGGGACAGAAAAACACCCCACCCACCTCTGGGAAAACAAACAGAGATACATCATGCTGCTGATGGCCATTTTGAGATTTTTTTTAATATATAAATTTGTCACATAGGGACAAATAGGACCACTGCATCCTGTCTTAATAGAGAAATAAATGTCAAACAGTGTGTGCCAGTGAGAATTCCATGCTGTGGATGTGGATGGTAACTCGCTCTCCATCACAAAAGCAACGTTAAACTACTGGAAGCTGAGTTTCATTAACCAGGAATGTCGTGTAACCATTACCTCGACTTAGCACTGTTCACCCCAAATATAATCTCTTCAGGGGTTTTGTCTTTAACCCTTCTCTGCATAAACACAAAGTGTATCTTGGATGCAGTGTTTAGAGGGGCTTACTCTTTTACTACAATGTGAATTTAGCAAGTGTTGTATCTACAAGAGATGACTTCAGCAACTGTAAGGTTACCAATGCTCCCTCATTGGTCAAAGGAGTTAAAATTCTTTCAGAATCAGCAAATCAGCCAACTAAGCTGGTTTACCTTCAGGCGAAGACGCTGTCTGTGTGTGTCTGCACTACAAGCAGCCACAGGATGCCTGCAAAACACACCACAAAGGATAAACTGGACAAACAAACTGTGAAATATCCAAGAAGTTCTCTCCCAGGAGAAAATCAGAAAAGGAGGGAAGATAAAGAAGGAACACATTTCTGTATTTTCACCTCCGTGCTGAGCTGGCTGGGCTCTGCCTGACCCCAAGGGGCTGGGACAGCATAGTTTTCCTGACCGAAACCATGGCCACGTACACACTGTCTTCTCTCTGGTGTCCACACTGGAAGGACTTTGCTTTTGCAACCCCTTGTCCACCCAACCATCACCACTCCTCTGTGTTCCCTCCCCCTGTGCCACTGGCTGTCCCCACCACGGTGTACCCAAGTGTGTCTGCTCACTTTTTTATCGCCCTAAATCAGACCATGGAGTCGTGCGTTCGTGGATGCTCTGTCATGCTGTGCAATGTATATATGGGTTTTGTTTTTTGGGAAGGTCTGTCAACTATATCAGCTCTGATTTGAGTCAGGGGAATTAAACACTTATTTATTAGCAAGTAGTAAAGAGCAAATTTCACATGGAAAGTATATTAAATGTTACATGACAAAGAGTCTACAACAGAAAATGAAACCAAGAATGTGCAGATTTCAGGACTAAAAGCCTTAAAACTAGGCATTATTTTCATACAAGCCACTCTTTCCTGCTTTGTGGTAAATGCTGTACAGGACTGTGTGAAATGTGTGAGTTATCTGTGCCAGTGACAGCACTGCAAGAGCATCACTGATATTGGCACTTCTGTAGAGGTTAAAAAAAGGTGGATGTTGTGTTATAATGATAATGCATTAAAGCAATCAAGAAACACATGCAATTTTTACCACCAGTCTAGAAGACTTTAACTATGCATGTATAAAGGGACACTGGAAATCACCAACTAGCAACAAAAAAAGAAAGAAAATTCATGTGCTCTTCATGACTATCGCTTACCTGGGCTATTTATGTTGCTATGAAGTCACAAGCATTTTTAGCCCAGTTCAACAGTTTATTTATTTTTTTTTTTTCTTAACTGAGGTCTTAATAAAAGGTCCAGGAACCACTGGGACAAGAAAATTGCCACAAACACTGGAAATCTGGGCACTAGCACAGCTGCCTTTTAAATTTCCTGTGCTTGTGTGAGCAGCAGGTTTCAGCAGCATCACACCACAAGGAGCAGGTTTTGGGTTGCTGGGAGGCTCCTGACGACAGATATGCTCCCAGCAGCACATCCTGCTGGACATCCCTCTGGCTGAACCTCTGGCAGCATCTGCTGGTGTTACCATCCTGGGCTTGGAGACACTTCATCTGAACTACTCACCTTCTCCAAAGAGCTCATCTCAACCCCCCAAAAGGCTGGAGTCTCTGAGAAGCTTGGTAATTCCAGTGGCCTTTCACCTTCAGTTTTCAGTTGGATCGTTTTTCATTAAAAGCTCCTACCTCTAAAGGACATTGGAATAACAAAGCTACGTGCACGGATCATAGAGTACATAAACTGGAGATGTGATCATCCAGGTAAAGCTACTGCGCTGCACGTGTTCAGAAAGGGGCCTGCCAGTGTGGGAGCACTTGCAAAGCATGGATTTTAAATGGACAAATTCATGTAAAATATAAGGAAACATAAAAAAAGAGTTTCGTACTACCATTACCGTCTTGTACTCCTCAGATGATAAAGCATGAGAAAGACACCTGGGAATGTGTAAAGTATATGTGATTTAAAATGCTGCAGAGGAAATCCTTTGCCCTCATTTCTGACATACCTGATTTATCACTATTTGGGTCACTTTCCGCTGGGTGATGCCTGGTCTGCTGCAAACTGTCTTCCCTCCTTCTCTGAGCTTGGGAAGTCAACACATTGGGCCAAGACTGGTTCAAAAGTTAATTGGAATATTTCAGTTCATTGGACTTTCATAGCAGCATACACTTGTTGGGAGAGTTTTCTAATGATTAGTATGCAACTCTAGGCAAGTACAAAACATTATTCCATGCACTGTATTAATGTACACAAGAAATCCAGCTTGCACTTAATATATGATGAAATATATGTAATTACCTACTGCGTATATTAGCAGCTCATGTCAATAAATCATGCTACCTTAGTTCCCCTACGTCCTTACTTCCACTTATTTAATTTTGGGTTTAACAGCATGGTTTTTAAATATAACTACCTAGTTTAAGATGCTGGGGAGGGTAAAAACACCTTTTTCCTATGCCTGCTGCCTCTCCCTGCCTAGTGTGATCTGATTCTGTGTGGGCACAGTGATGTGCGCACAGCCTGGGTGTGTGACTGTGCATGTCTGCTCCTGGGCTTGCTGCTGCCTCATCCCCAAACTGACTCCTGCAACACACTTCCACTGATTTCTGATTGGAATCTGTAATGTACTTGTTTCTAATAAGCCTGTGGCAGAGGGGATTATCTCCTCCTGCTACCTGATAATGTATTTACTGGCTGCTTTGTGACTCTGTATCAGAGGCTGAGCTGAGGGCTTCAAAACAGAAAGCACAGCCTCGGGTGCTGATGGACAATGGGAATGGTGATATTGGCACCAGGGATTTGGACACTCCTGGAAACCGGCACCCAGGCTTTGAGAAGAGGATTCCTTGCAGTATGAATCTGTGAGTCTGTTGTGAGTAACAGGGAGTTCTAGAGAGGGGCAGTCCTGCCTGTCCCCAGGGAAAAAGGAAGTGTATCGACAGACAGAGAGTCTATTTTCTGCCTCTCCTTTCTAAAAACTCAGCTTCTGTGACACTCACCTCTCTAGCACCCAAATGCCTATACCATTTCTCCCTTCCCTTCAAGTTGTTTAGAATCATAGCTGTCAAGGCTGTCCTTGCCTGTAAATCTGGCCATGCACCTCATTTCCTTCTTTCTTTCTTTTTCCTTCTTCTAAAGACACCAAAGTTCATATCCTTTGTAGCCCCCTGAAAATTCTGCAATGCCCTTGCTGCTCTGCTGGGTTTCATCAGCTTCTCTTTCAGTCTCTCACACCATTCCTTTTCTAACACCTTCTGTTTGTGACAGCCCTGCCATATGTCACAGCAAAACCCCTTGATCATGGTCCTTGCCCTCTAAAAATTGTAGGATGCCTTTCTCACTTCAGCCCCATTCATTTGTACAAGGAGAAAGGAGATTTGTGGTTATCCTTACACTGCAAGTCCCCAAGAACTGTCCTTGAGCACCAGCTGTTTATGAGGAACAACACTAATAAGTCCCCAATTAGCTGCATTTGGGGACAATTCAATACACTTGGCTGCCACATACAATCAGGAGATATATTTTTAACAGGTGACCAAAAAAACCCAAGAGAAGGAAATCAGTGTTTTGCTGTGGTTCTTTGATGATATTAAGTCTATCATGCACAATGCTGCAAGGAGATGTTTAAAGAGCTGTTGGAAAAATGACATTTTAATTCACAAAGGGTGAGGCAATGAGAGCACTTTCTAAAACACTTTCAAGTTCCTTCTCTGATAACTTTTGCCTAAGGAGATGAATATGGCAAAGCAAGGGTCACTTCCCTGGAAACCATTCCCTTGCAAGGAAAGCACAGAATAATGGGCTACTGAACTCTGCCACAGGCAGCACAAGGAACTGGCAAAAGGACAGACAAATGGTGAATGCAAAATTAGGATCAGGAATTCAGATCAGTGTAACTGCTGCTTATTAATCTGGTAAGAGACCATACACCTTGTAGACCATTAGGGCACTGCCAGGCCTTAGCCAAAGAGGAGCAAAGGAGCAAAGCCTGAGCAAATGAGCCATTTGTGTCTTTAATGAACATAGTGAAAAACCCCCACGATATTAATATGTCCAGCTACATGCACATATGCACGGCAGTGTGCTCTATGCAGAAAGATGGTATCACTCCTGGAAAGGCCAGAGCAAAGCCTGGACACATGCTTTCATTGCATCAGTAATTACTGGGGCATTTAGGAGGATGGCCCTGAACCAGCCCAGCCAGGGAAGGCTGCATTTGAAAGGATGGCCAGGCCAAATTGTATTAGAGGAGTGTACTCCTGATGGAAATTATATTAGTGGCTACTCCCTCCCACCGTCCCAGACAAAATCTTGGCACTCAAAAGGCACTGAGTTATAGCCCTGGCCTTTTACAGCTTTTAATTCACTTTGACAGTTTCCCTGGGCATCTGGGAGGGTCCAGTTTGGATGCATAATGTTCTCCAGTGACAGAGAAGAGGGTTTAAACAGACATTTCGCTGCAGCCTTCCCACACGCTACTGAGAAGTAGCCCTCCTGCATGGAGCACTGCTCAGGATTTTCTTTGGAAAGGAGTGGGCAGGAGAATGATGGAGCTGAACACCTCAAAGCCACTGATAGCAAAGCCAAGGGATTCAGCAGGGCATTGCATGGAGCAGGAGCCACTCTGGCCAGTGTGGCTGGGGTGGGAAGGGGCCTCATGCTGTGCACCAGAGCATCTCATGTTCATCAAGAAAAGCTGTCTGTGGTGCTGTCCCCAGGGGCTATTGCTGCCGGTGGCATCTCCTGCAGGACACAGGGAAGGACAAAGCACTCCCTGAGCTGTTCTGCAGGTGCAGGTGGGACCTGGCCTGGCTGGTCTGTGTAAACACAAACACAGAGGTTCAACAGAGCAGGAATCTGAGTTAATGGCACAATAAATCAGGCAGGAGGAAGAGGAGGTAACAGTAGCCTGCTCACACAGCAGCATGTTTAGTAAATTTAGAAACTTGGCAACTGATGTCCCTCTCTTAGCTGGTCTAAGGTGTCACCATTCAATGAGTGAATAAACTGACATCAGCATTAAATTTAAGCTGGTGGAAAGGTGTCTTTGACCCTTGTGCCAGGTGTGGAGGAAGCTTTCAGAATTCATCTTGAAGAGCAGTCAGAGCCCTGTCAGGATCCATAGCATCCTTTGTAGGGTAAACAGGGGAGGGGGTGTTGATGATTATTCACAGTCACTCACCCAGGGCAATTCCCCACTGAACCACTGCGGAGTGCTGACTTACACCATGGAAATGCAGGCATGTAACACTTACTTTCCTTTGCCCTCCTAACCAGGACATCCTCAATTTGGTGGGGCAAGGAGAGAACTGTTCAAGGACCCCATCTGTTCCCCAAACCCTTTGCGGGATCCCAGAAATTCTTTAGTGACTAATTTTGTTTGGAAGAGAAGAGCTAGCATTGCTCCCTGCCTTGCTTATTTCAATTAACCACGTACCCCCTTAAAACTCATCATGCATGAGCTGGGAGAGGCTGTGCTGAGCCAGTCAGACATTTGGGGCAGGGTGTTTGGTACTTCCCACAGCATCCCCTTGGAGGTTATTTGATGGACAAATGGGGATATAGAGGAGCCTGGAAACCCTGATGCTTCACAGCAGTGTAAATTATTTTACAAGTTTCTGCTGGGTTTGACATTCTACCTGCCTGGCACTACTGCTCTGAGGACAGGAAGTGCCAAGAAAGAGAACATCGAGGACTGCTCAGGTTTTGAGCTGTTAGCAGATTTAAAGGTGAGGATGACTGGTGAGAGATGAGAGGTGAGAAACAACAGCTCAGGCAACTGAACAGTATGGAGCTGGCTGGTTGAAATGTGTAATTGTGGGCCAAGATCCACAGGGGGACTGGTTGTGAAATACTATGAAATGCTTAAAAAGTTTAAACTTTGATGCCCCAGCACATTCAGATAAACCATGATAAACCACATGGCGGGTGTAGTGACAAGTTACTGTTTTGCTGTCATTTGAGCAGAGGTTGGTGGCCAAACCCAAAGCAGAAGCAGGGGACCAGTGGGGAAAAGCTGGCAATCTCACTGGTCTTGGGGTGTGTAGTGAAGGACAGAGAGGCTTGCTCTGTGCCAGGACTTTTTGAGCAAGACAATATCTGGTGTGAAAGGCTGCAGGATTATAGCTTCTAAATAAAGCTCTCAGAGCTGTACCTGTTGCTGCCTGGGGTCAGCAAGCTCTGCCTTATGCTGCCTGAGACTGAGTGGTTATGCTGACTTAAAGACGCCAAACATTTGTCCTCTGCTCCACACTATCACATTATTTGATGAGCAATTATGTCCTGTAGGTTTGTCAGGGAGTAAACACGTGGCAGGGATGATTAAACTGTCGATTGGCCTATGGAAAAATATCTTTTCATCAGGGAGTTTGTACTGGGTATTGGCAAGGAAGAAGCGAGGCCTAAGGGCATGTAAATAATGTTTTTATTCCTCCTGTATTCAGCAGTCTGCCAGGCCTTTTGCAAGGGGAATGCCCTGCTCTCTCTAGCAGAACTGTCCCTGCATTTTGCAGCCCTGAGGATGGAGGGGCTCCAGCTGCAGGGTGAAGAGAGCTAAAGCTTCCTGCCAAACCCCCTAAAAATTGGTGGTGAGGGGGTTTCTGCAGCCCTGTGAGGGTGAGGCTGGGTGGCTCTGGTTTCTCTCTCTGCTGGCGACACTCACATCCACATTTCCCAGCAGGGTGATTTGCTTGGTGAGCACATCTGTACGTGAAGGCTGATTATTTCTTCATTTCTGCTGTAATAATAAACGGTGGATGAATTGCATAGGGATTTGGGAGTGGAAGGAGTTGCCCCCGCACCCTCAGCACCTGTGGCTCAACACACACCCATCAGCTGTAATTTACCAATGTGGTTATATACGTCTTATATTTATTTAGGGATTTAAATGGGGTTTTCCAGACCCTCCCTTGGTTCCACCAAACATGGAAGCCTGTAAGAAACTTCTTTAAGACAAGACTCCCTCAGCAGATATTTTAATTTTTTCTTTTTAACGAAAAGGTGATAACAAATAGCTGTTTTTGAAAAGTTCAGTTGGTGCAGGAATATCCTGGTTTTATGTGTTCTCAGGCATCTCCATCAATAGAGCAGAAAGCAGAGCTCAAATTGAGATGGTCAGTAGACAAAAAAGATACGAATTGGACAGATAGATCCTCTCCTGGAATAGATAACAGCTACATACTCACAGGCTGGGAACATTGCCTGATGATACAGGGTTAAGAAAATGTAAATTAGTATTTAATTACTTTATCCAAAGCGGAAGAACTTGGACAGGAGGGAGTCATATTTCAGAAAGAGCATAGTCTGGATATATGAACTCTCCACACAAGACTCACGTAAGTAAACAAAGAGCTATATGAAGAAACTTCTGGGCTGGCTGACAAGAAGCATGTCCAAGTGCCTTGAAATAGTCCAGGGTTTTCCCCAGATTCTGCCCGGGGGTTGGTTTGAGCCCCAGGGCAGAGCAGCCTGCTCAAGGTGGCTGGTGAAGTGTGAGTGACTGGGGATAAGTAACTGCGACTATTTATACACTAGGAGTGCACTGCAGATGGAAGGTGAGAGAAAAGACTTGTGGGGAAGGAGAGGGAATTTAGTAAGCTGGACTGAAGAAAATAAATAGTGAAATGTCCTGACATGGTGCACTGAGTGACTGGGATGTTCAGTACATCCTGACAAGAAGAGAAGCATGTACAAGAAGGTTCATGTGCCCAGCCGAGGCAGAACTGTCAGTGCCTCACACCACAGCCAGGGGCACAGAAGTAAGCTGTGTGGGAGAGCAGGGCTCTTGCTCTTGATGAGGGGATTTTTGGTATGAAAGCCTCTCCCAGCCACCCCCGGGATCGAAAGGCTGCAGGTTTCAGACACCCAGAGCAGCCAGCCATGTCCTGCTTGTGAGGCAGAGCTGCTCCATTGGTTTGGGAAAGCTGGCTGCTGCTCCCTTGTGTGCTACATGGAGCTCTGGGCTCAGCCAGTGTCAAATCTGAAGCCACAGACCCCATGTCACATTTGGGAGAGCAAGGTGGGTAAAGGGTGGCAGCAGAGCAAAGGCTGCTCTGCCCAGTTCCTCCCACTTGCAGGAAGAGGTTGGGTACCAGCTGCTAAGCAAGAAAGCAAGTGGAAAACTATGACCTATAGGAAACTATGTGAGGCACGTCTGGTCTCTGAAGAGTACAGATGAGCTGGCAATACCAACACTGGAAACAGATGCTAAACTGATTGGAAATTATTTTGGCAGAAAGCCATAGCAGGAGCAGGAGCCCTGGTACAAACAAATTGATGCAAAATGCATTTCAAAGTTTCAGATCGGTTTGATTTTGGGAGAACAGTGAACTGTTCTCTCTTTGGCACTGCTGTAGGGCTTTGCACAGGCCATACACCAATGCATCTAGCTGAAAGCAGTGAGGTACAGGCAGAGTAAGCAGCCAAATTCTGTTGTTCTTACCAGCACCCACAAGCAGTATCTTAGTGAAGCTCTGGAACTACACGAGTATCACCAACTTCAGCTCCTCCTGCTGCAGGCAGAACTCATGGTGACACATTCCTAGAGTCATGGGTAAACAATGAAAGATCCTGGAGAAATTCTACCAGACCTTGCAAGCCGGCACACCAGTGAAGAAACACAGGCTGGTAAAAGGTGAAGGCTAGTGGAATGCCAGAACACAACAAAAGCTGGAAAAGCCTTTTTCTCTAATCCCTAGAGTTGGGGGTTGAGCCTGTAGTGCCATCAGTGCAGCTTCTCTGAGAACTATCCCCTCACAGAGGCAGGGCAGGGAAGCCAGAAGCTTTCTAAGGCTGATGTTGAGTTTTTTTTGGCAATACACAAGAAATAAATCTAAAACCTGTGTTAGACACAGGAGGAGTGGAATAAGTATCTGCTCACTAAGAAATAGATTTTGGTCAATGCATGGAAATATTAGGAAAAAAGACATGGGGATAGACACTTAGCTTGGTTGCACCAATGTCTGGAAATGTCTGGTGTACTGCATCTCCTGCAATTCCTCTTCTCAGTCATACTTGTGTTTGATTCTTACTCTACCAGTTCTCAAATGATAAAACTTTTTTCCTCGTGGCTAAAATTCAGGGAGCAATTTTGCATAAACATATTAAACTGATGTTTAAAACCTGTACTCAAGGTTTTCCTGTACTCTGAAGTATGGTCCCATATTGTGCATTTCAATAGCTTTGTACTTCCTAGAGGTCAGCAAAATTGCATGCCAGCCCCCTGCTGCCTGCAGAGTAGGCAGGGTTTCCAGCTGGCTAAAAGGCAACCAGCCCACTGAAGGTTGCACTCTGCCTCACTGCACTGGTCATGGCTTTGGTACTGTGAGCTTGCACTGTCTTTCCCTCTTAAAATTAAACAGTTTTTATCCATACAGATAAACCCTACAGAAAAAGAATATTTAAGGATATTTTGGTTATTACAGAATCTAATGTGGCCTCTTTGACCTTCCCATTTTAACAGCAGCACCCATGTGTTCCTACAAACCCTACATGTTCAGCACACCAATTTCTTATTTTGAACCATGGATCTAGATTCCTCCAGGGACAGGAATTTAGCAGAGAGTATCACATCCCCTGACCTTTACTAACAAAGATGGCAAATTGTCAAAGCTGGGGCTCTTTCTGCAGTTCATCTGGGATCCTGTAATGGCAACAGATTCACTTTTCTAATCAGCTGAAATTGCAGTGAGGTGACACTTGCCTGGGAGGTATCTTTTTGTGCATGGACTTTCTACCAGAACTTGTCTGTGCAGTGCTGCTGGTCTGTGTTTGGCTGTTCAGGAGAACAAGGTAGTTTGCAGAGGGGACTGAGGACTCATGCTCAGTCCCTGCTGAAGCAAATACAACTCCTGGCCTTTGCAAGGATGATGCTCTTGGGCCAACTGCAATTAGAAGGGTTTAGCATCTCCTGTAGGCCACGGGAGACAGCAGCTCTGGCTGAGCAGTGGGACACATGCACCCCATCCCCCCCATCACAGGGCTAGTTAGGCACAGGCAAAGGCTCTTCTGCAGCTGAGAAAATGCTTCTGCCACAGCCCAGCTGTCTGCCTGGCTGCTGCCACTTAACAGAAGGACTTGCCCTTGCTGGAGAGACACGACTGGGTATCACAGCTCTGCTGTCTTCAGATGGAGGAGGAAAAGGGAGAGGAAACGGATATGTTCCACCCACATGAA
Organism: Sialia sialis; assembly: GCA_009812075.1. NCBI lineage: Eukaryota > Metazoa > Chordata > Aves > Passeriformes > Turdidae > Sialia > Sialia sialis. Next base: position 35,396,546 of record VRYO01002734.1, on the reverse strand, counting down.
GGAGCACTGGTCTTTATCCACATCTTGAGATGACCACACACGAGTTTCTGAAGTCTTTGAAATCTCTGTGGAAGAGATTCAAGTCCAAGGACAAATAATACATATCATTTGAAAATACTAATTCCTCTCACATTGCCCACATGGGTTTTGTAACTACAGTCTTCACATATTTACACTGGCCAAGGACCACAACCATGTGCCAGACACAGCTTTTATTCTCACAGTCTAAACAGGCTTCATGTGTGTTAACATTCTTCATACAAAGATACATACAGGCAGTTTCTGTCAACCAGAAACATACTGGTTTCGACTGTTCACACAGTACCCATAACAAATGGAGTCCTGAAGAGCACTTTAGGCCCTATATTGTAATAAAAGAAACAAAATCCATGCAAGGAGAAAAGGAGATTTAAAAACATGCTTATCTAAAATAAGTTTATTATAATGAAATAATATAAAAGTCTGTCCAAGTCTTAACAATGCTCCAAAAGAAGAGACGCTGTATGATTTGAGAAACGACGCAAACTGGAAACTTTGGAGTATTTCAGACTGAACTGACAGCATAATTTATGCAAAGCTTGCACTGAGAAAGGTGATTTGGGGGGCACAAACAAGCCCTTACAATTCAGTAAATTTAAAGTGTTAGACAACATACCTTCTCTTTGTCTTTAGGTGTATTTCAGTATGTATAAATTTTAGTATGCAGAGTAAGGCTTACATTAAGCTTAGCTTGACATTGATAAAAATGTATGCTCAAAACTGGCTTGAAAAAAAGAAAATAAGACAGGAAACCATAAAAGCAAGCTGCCTTGGTTTTCAGTTTAATTACTGTATTCTGGAATGCAATTTACTCACTTAGTTTCAAGTAGACATAAATCTCAAACTTTCAACATGGCTTTAAATAAAGGAATCAGTAACTTTTGGACCCCTTGAATGCTGAAATGCAAATAAAGTTGACACACTTAGTGTTAAATAGAAATAAGGAAATGAAAACAAGGAAGTTTTATATGTAAAAAAATCCAGCCTTAGCATATCTGAAGTATAAGGGAGAGAAATCTTAGACCAAGAAAGGGATATTAAAAGTGACGATCTAAGACTGCATTTTGAAGAACTGCATGACAGTGGGATGGTGCACGTGTGTGTAAGTGAAGCATACGCCTATGTCAAAACTTCAAAACAAGTGCTTAAAGCCTTGCGTCAACTGTGAGCAGGATCAGCTATGGCCTGGGTGTGCTCAGAGCCAATGAGTGCACTATGACACCCCTCCTGCATGAAGGAAGTTTTATATTGCTTTGGAGCAAGCAAAAGCTTGCTTGGGGTTTGTTCACCGGGGGGCTGCAGAAGGTAGCAATGAGGCATGAATTCAGTTATTTCCACGCTGCTTTTTTTTGGTTTTGTTTTGTTATCTGTGCTATGCAGGCAATAGAAGAGAAATAAGTAAACTAACACAACAAAATAAAACAACAAAATAAAACAACAAAACAAAAAAATACTTGTGCTTTCATTCCTATGAGGCAGAATACCCAAGTCTGAAATGTCCCAATTTACATTGCCTGCCAAAGAATTCATTTCTGAATATCCGAGTTCATATTTGCATGCCTTACAAAACCTCCTGCTTTGCTGTGACAGCAACAGCTTTGATAGCAAAGCAGATGGCAATGGATAAAAAGGAAAAATAGGTGGGGGAAAAGCTCAAGACAGCCAGGTAGGAACATGCTGATGGATCTTCTCTGGTGTCTGAAAGGCAGTTTAAGATTCCCTAAAAGTTTTCACAAAAGCTGAAGTGACAATGAAAAGAAAGGGTTGCAAGGTCCAGCATATGGACATACATAAAACTTTCTTCTATCATGGCCCACACCCCTTTGCCAAAGCAGGCTGCAAACACCTGGGGCAGATTTTGGGCATACTTCTTACATGTCCAACCAACTGAGAAATACTTTTCAAACTAGGAAAGATTTTAAAAGCAAACAACTGTAACTTAAATCCTGATGATGCTTTACAAAAAGCTTGTCAGTGAAGGTACATGGCCCTTAACTTTAAATGCGTCTGTTAAAGGAAGATCCACAGCACAACAGGGTCAAGTAAATTTCAATGTTTTACACTAAAGCACTTGAGTATGCAGTTCATATTCTACAATTGTAATGTCACAGAACTTCAACATGGAACTGAGTATGGTAAATAGCAGAGAGGGATCCAGAATATAGCTTGTTTAAAAAACCCTAAAAAACCACAAAATAAATTAAATAAATAGAAGTGTCTGATTGCTAAGCAGAACTTGACTGAAACTGAGAGCTCTGCTCTAATGCCAATGACATATAACAAAGATGTGTTCATGATCTCTATTCAAATATGCTGACTGCAATTGTTTAGTACTAGATAGCACTTCCATCAGACTGCTTTGGGATTTACCATCTCTCAGCAAGGATGCACACTGTATGGACACTGTCTGTGTCATATGCTGTATCTGAGTTCTACACCCAGCTGTACTACACAAAAAGCAGCCTTACTCCCCCCTAGGGTAAGGCTGTGATTACTCTTATTTCACCTTGGGTAAGTAAAATCCCTGAGAATATGCAACTGCCAGACATTGAAGGAAACAGCCAAAAGCATTTCTAAAGGTAATGGATGCAAAACTTCAGACTAGCACAACTTAGGAAAATAAAGGTATTCTTGTAAATATACAGAGCCAAGGTGCTGTTATCTGAGAGTCATGTGGATCTCTATCAGCCTGCAGGTCAGCTGTTCACAAATGTCAGCCATTAAAAAAAAAAACCCACAACAAAGAAAACAACCCTAACTAATCAACAAACCAGAAAAATAAAACAGAAAACACTGACCTTCTCTCCAATTCTTAATCTGAAGGCCAAAAATTAGTTGCTTGTTCTCTACAATTATTCTAACAAAATGCCATTCTCTCTGCTTGCCAAACTGACACCACAGAAAAAGGCAGTCAGTTGTCTATCAGTGCATTTGCTTCCACTTGGTCATCTGCTCTAATACATCCTGAGATGTGTAACTTGGAGTTCAGCTCTGCAACATGCTGCATGAGTTTCTTTCTCAGTGGTGGTTTGACTGCAAAGACAGCATTCAGAAGTCTTAGAAGTGCTCAATGCCCTGCAAGAGCAGTGCATGGTGAAGTGCAAGTTTTGAAGGCAAGGAGACCTTGCTCAATTCTTTCTCTGAAAGACCCCTGTGTTTAACAATAAGCACAGAGGGGCCTCCTGAGGCTACAGTCTCCTAAAAATATTCTCAAGCACCAATTCCAGAGTTCAGAAAAAAACAACTTTAGACAGAAGAGCAAGAAGACAAGAAAGCCTGCTCTGAGGCAGGATGCCATGCTGATTAGAGAATATGTAATGTGGAACACTCTCCCTGCTTGTTGGATGACAGAAAAATGGTAGAATTTAGTAACTGGAGCTAGTGGCCCAATGAAGCTGTTCTCTGCCTGCAAAAAAAAAGCCTCTTGACTTTTTGAAACAAATTTTGCATCTAATGCACACCTAACAAACTAGTGGTTCTCCTGCTAGTTAAAAAACTAATCAAAACAAAACAGAAACTCCAATAATACCTATAAATACTCCAAGCTGAATATGCCTTCCTGCTACTGGAAAAACTTAGAGCAAAAAGGAATTCAATTTTTTTCACAATCTGATAGTTAATTTCTAAAGAAGAGGGATCTCTTTCCTGGCCTTCCCATAACATAGCTGGTATTTTGTGGAAATGTCCCCATTATCTTTCCAGATCATTCAGCTACAGTGAAGCTGTACAGTGCTACAACTGTTACAGTAACATTTCCAACAGAACAGCTGAAAACTCTGAGGAAACCAGAGTGGAAACAGGGTGGAAAGTTGGTTGTTCTCCTACAGGGGTAGTTTCTTTGGATTCATGCTTAGAAGCAGCAGACAACTGAATCCCAAAGGCTCTCAGCTTCATTTTTAGCACTGTGAGTAAATAATTGAACAGAGCTTTGGTCAAAAGTTTTGACTTTGTACTCACATATATACTACTTAATTTAAGAAAACCCATAGAACTAAAACCTGATTCTTTCTGACTCCTCCTGAGTACTTAGGAGCTACAGACAGGTAAAACTCAGAAGATGCCAGAGCAAGAAGCCACACTATTTAAACCCGAAGTCTCCTGGGAATCTGGAGAGGTCCCAGGTGACTGGAAGCTGGCAAGCATTGTCCTGATTTTTCAAGAAGGGGAGGAAGAAGGACCCTGGAAATTACAGGCCTGTCAGTCTCACTTCAGTGCCAGGTAAAATCATGGAAAGGATCATTCTGGGAGATACTGAAAAACACCCAAAAGATAACGCAGTCATTGGTTACAGCCAGCACAGCTTCATGAGAGGCAAGTCCTACTTGTCAAAACTGATTTCCTTCTACAACAGGGTAACCCACTTAATTGATCTAGGAAAGCCAGCTGAGGTAATCTTTTTGGACTCCAGCAAAGCTTTCAACACTGTCTCTCACAGTATCCTTCTGGACAAGAAGTCCAGCACACAGCTTAATAACCATGTTCCATGATCAGATGAGCAACTGGCTCATAGGCTGGGCACAAAGGGTTGTAGTGACTCATCAGGCTGGTGTCCTGCCACTAGTGGAGTTACACATGGCTCCATCCTTGGCCCTGTGCTTTTCAACATGTTCATAAATGACTTGGACACAGGACTGGAAGAGATGCTAAGTAAGTTCGCCAACAACACCAAATTGGGAGGAGCTAAACTATCGGGAGGAACTAAAGCTCATTCCCTTGAGGGCAGGGTGGCCGTGCAGAGAGACCCCGACAAATTAGAGATGGGCAATCATCAAATGCACAAAGTTTAGCAAGTGCAATGCCAGATTCTGCACCTGGGACAGGACAGTCCTGGTTGTGTGCATAGACAGGAATGAGATGCTGGAGAGCAGTACTGTGGAGAGCTCAGGGGGTCCTGGCTGATGGCAAGTTGAGTCTGAGCCAGCAGTGCCCTGGCAGCCAGGAGAGCCAACCCTGTCCTGGGGAGCATCAGGCACAGCA
>VRYO01002734.1:35344147-35390530 GCA_009812075.1 Sialia sialis | reverse complement strand
GGCTTCCCAAGGAAATGGTCACAGCACCAAGCCCATCTGAGTTCAAGTAGCTTTCACACAATGCTTTCAGGCACATGATAGGATTTTTGGGGTGTCCTGTGCAGGGCCAGGAGTTAGGCTTGATGATCCTGATCCCTTGGGTCTCTTCCATTCTATGACTCTATGCATGTCTAATTAGAGTCCTGGTATCCATACAGTAAGTTTGCTGTTGGCCTTTTCTTCAAGTATCACATGCTTTTCTTAAAGCTTACAATGCTAGGCTCCTTAGAAAGGATCAAGTATTCAGTGTGCAGAGGCTCCTGTCACAGAGCAATGCAGGGCAGCAGGTTTGCAGTACATTCATTTTACTAACAACACTGGTTTTAGCCTAGCAAAAGCCAGCACTACTTCTGTGAGTATGGCAACACTGCCTTCTGTATTTATGAAAACTTACTAATTCTAAGTCCCTCACCAGCATAGTCTTTGTACAAAGCCATCTGAAGCCCTACGTCAACACAGTGAGACCTGCTCATGCCTTGAATTGGAGACAGCAGTTCACAGCCAGCCTTCTGGCTGGTCATCAACACAACTACAAATTTTGTCCCTAACCATATCACTAGCTAAAAGGACTACTTCATTATTTTTAATAGCAGCAATGCTAAGGAACACACATTTATCTGTATCAGCAAAGATAAACGGGAAATCTTTCTTAATTTTTAGTCACTTCTAAATAATTTCAAAATTCAAGTTTTGTAATTGGTCCTGTGTTTAATAGCTCCATTACAAATTTTAGCTTCCCCTATATGTTATTCATTTAATGTCCACTTTCATGAAGTTCTGCCCGTAATGACAGTCTAGGAAGGATTTTAATGATATCTGCTTTTCAAACTGATAGCTATATTCAACTTAAGAGCAAGTATTACAGCTTTACATGCATCTGATTCAAGAAACCCCTAAAACCTAAAACAGAAAAACCGTCTTAATAAGCCAGGATGATGGATGTGATCTTCAAATGCTTATGTAAAGTACTGCGGAAATCAGCTGGGCTGAGTCTGTGCCAGCAAATCTGTGGTCCACTAGCAGGAGCTGGCAGGGAAGCCATAATACATACTGCGAGCTGGTCAGGGAACACAACATCCTATTTCAAAGGTTAGACACCTTGAGGCCACTCAGACCACCAGCCACATACACCTGTGGCGAAGGTCTCCGTAATATTTGGATTAAAACGTTCATTTAACTTAATAAATATTTATGTCATGCAAATACATTATTTGCATTAAAGAGCTTCAACCCAAACTGAGGGATAAACTCAGCGCATTGTAAGCTGGTGTTAAGCCGTCCTTTAGCTGCTACCAGAGTAACAGTAACTCTCACTAACCTCATACACCACGGCAGGGAGTGGGCACTGGGGAATGGGAGAGTCAGAGGCAGCAGCATCTGCCTGGGTGCCATGCTGGTAACCCAACAGCACTGCGGCATGAGCAGGTCTCTCCTCAGGTACAGCAGCAAAGGCCAAATTCTGCTCTGTTACTTTTATGAGGTGAAGAGAAGAGGAGGTGCACAGGCAGAAGAGAAACAGTCAAAAACATTCATCACGGACATAGTTGTGACCCAAAGAGAGACAGTACCTCTGCATTTAAATGCAACACAAGCAATGAAAAGATAAAAATCACAAATACCCTTCCCCCAAAACACTCAACACCCTTCCCACCTGAAAGATACAATGAACAGAAAATGATGTCCCAAAACCAAAAAGAAAGAAATCTTTGTTAACAGACACAGTCCCTGAATTTTTAAGATGTGGTCTCGCTGTAGTCATACCACCTCATCTGACTCCAAACCATGGACTTCATAGAGAGTGTCCAAGATATTTAGCTGCTTTTCCATGGCTGGCAAGTAAATGTTGAGGTCCCTCTGCATTCCTTTGTAAAATGTTTCTTCCTGAGGATCGCATTCATCCACAGACAGAGCTGCCACAAAATCTTCATATGTTGGAGCTGCCCTTAAAGCTAACTGGGAGAGGAAACAAAGCTTTTAGATTTGCAAGACAGAATGGGAAAAGAAATAGAACTAAAGCAATGAAAAACTTCTAAGACTTCCCTCTTTGCACTTAGCATAGCTTCAATTTAATCACATGTACATGCATATATTGAGAATTTAAACTAGAAGGGAGGCTAACTTTTAAAATTTTTTTTATTATATTTGTGTAGATCTCCAGTTCAAGATATCTTCAGAGAGGCCTGATTTTTAGAAAGTATCTATTTTGTACAAATATATTGAGCACATCCGACTTTAATCAAATACAAACCCCAAAGAAAGTACAGTTTGTTATGGGAGCTCCCAACCCAGTGCTGCACACCATCACCAAATTCTCAACACGCTCTTTAGAAAGCTCTCTCCAACAATTCTGCTTCTCTCAGTCAAAGTCTGATTGCCTGGATGAAGTTTTCTACTTTCCTTTTGTAATTTCGGTGATAATTTTCCAGTGACAGACACAAGGGGGAGCTGCCAGACTGGACAAAAAATTTCCTCTAGCCAATGTATTCTATTTCAGCTCCCCACACACACTGTGCTAACCCTGTCTGAATGTCCTCATATTCAAAGACAGATCAATCTTCAAAAAAGCAACCTCAAATCCTCTTTTCTTCATTTAATAGCCCTGCAAGACTGTGCTCAAAAGCACATAATTAAAAAATAGTGCATGCAAGTGCAATCTGTCTGTTTCATCTCCAGAAAGCGGGCTCCATCCTGAAAGACCAGTACTAAACATCGTGAAAACCACAATTCTCACTTTGAAAGTAAGGTCTGGCAAAGGAATTTATACATTTTAATACTTAGAATTTTAACACAGTTCAATAATTACACACAACATAAGACCACATGAACAAGATCCCCAGCTCTATCAGCAACCAAGATAAATACTCACCGCAAAGACCCCGCGGACAACCCAACCATGGTGCTGCCGTAATGTCTTTCCATAAGCATTGTCTTAAAGGGAAAAAAAATTAATCAAGAAATAGATGTATGGCAGTTTTTAAGTTTGCATCACAAAGAGAACTCAAGAGCTTAGAAATGACTATTCAAGGCTATATTCTTGCCTCTCAAAGTAAATAATGGCTGTTTCTGAGTACTGAAGCTACAACTAAAAGGAGATGACAGATTTGGGATTTCTGCACTGGGGTCTCAGCTCTGCTGTCAAATCTCCTTCAACTCATAGACAGCAAGTAAGTGTTCTAACAGACAGGAAGGCTAATGTAAAGTCCAAGAAAATACTGTATGGAGTGAACCTCCAAAAACCAAAGCTGCAAAGGTGGTTCAGATACAGAAGAGTTTTTCAGGGAAGGAAAGGGAATGAAAAAGTAGAAAAAAACAGCAGCACGACTCTGCTGCAGACGCAGAACAATTCAGGGAGTAGCTCAGTGCTGAAGCCTTCAGACTCAGAAGGTGAAATAAGCACTTAAACACTTTCCATGGTGTTTAACACCTATAATTCCTAGCAACGTATTTACAGCCTCACTTCCAAGAGCTGCTACATACTTCAGTAATTCTTTCTACTAATACTATAAGGCAACTACTTCACTGTGTAAAAGAAGACAAAATAAAAAGCTATGAAAAAAGCTGTTTAAATGTTGGTTTAAAGGATTATTACAACATTATACAGCATGTATATAGAGAGGGTCTTGCCCAGGAGTAACCAAGTCAAGTCTAAGGGGGGTTTGTATTTTGTTTTGTACTTGCTGTGGCCAGTAGCCTGACAAAGAAAGTGTCAGAAATTGTGTACTTGGAAAAAATCCTTCTTTGTTACAACCTCCCTTCTAATTAATGCAGGCAATTCACAGCCACGGGTGCAAAGATGTGATTTCAAAGAATGATGGCAAATCACACAAGGAATTAGAAAACTAACAAGACAGCAATTATACATTTGGGAGTGCTCCCACTGCAAACCAGTAAAGAAATTTGAATGAGTCAAAGCACTTGTTTCCCTAAGATATGACTGTCTCCTCTGCCAAAAGTATGCCAATTAAAGGAATCTTTATTTGCTAATGAATCAACATTTACCAGTTATCTAGCAACCCATCTCAAGGCAGCCATTTAAAAAAACCTGCAGTTTTCAAAAATGTTATGTCTTAGAGATCACTTGCCTCATCAGTCACTGAAGAAGACAGGTTCTAAACAAGGAGGAAAGTAGCCAAGTATGTAGATTTAGAAGCACATGAAGAATGAAGCAATTGGCACTTACTCAGAGCTGTTTGGATATTCTTTTCCCCATTCTTCACTTCCGTTAAAAACCCTTTCAAGAACTTTAAACCTCTGCCAGGATGAACGCATGAAATAAAAAAAAAATCATGCTTATAAGTAACCCAAGCATAACAAAGCCCACAAAGTTGCACTACAACTCAGAAGTGCAATAAAACTCAGAATTAAGGAGCCAATTTCAATCTGAACAAAATTGCAGTCACCTCCTCCAGCCTCTCTCCAAGTCCAAGGGAAGAACACTTTGCTAAACATTTCTGCTGCAGCTTGAAATCATCTGCTTCACGCCCTAGCCAAGTAGGATCAGTCAGTCATTCACTGTAACTTCACTTTGACAGGAAAGAAGTTTGCCTGCAATGGTCTTTTCGGGCCTTTTGGTGAAGTTGCAGTGATACAAACATAGATAAGCAGATTCATCTTGAAGCTGGCCAGTTTGGATTGATGGACCCTATGGGAAGTAACCAGCCTGCTCCATGTACATAAGCCTGCACTGGTGAAAGGCCTCTCACTGCACTAGCAGTTCTGAGTGAAGGCAGATACAAGGCCATTACCTTTTCAGCCATAGGAGAGCCTCCGTAGCAGAATTTCTAACTTGTGCTACACCTTCATTCACTTCATGGAGCACAATCTTCTGAAGGGTATCAAACTCTTCTTTGTTGGTTATAAATTTCTGGTTTATTTTCTGGAAAGAATATAATAGGCGAAGCTTTAAGACCCAACAGGGGCTTATAAATACCACTTGTTTACCAGGCCTCTTCCCTGCTAAGAGATACTACAGATTCCCAAGGATGTCACATACTCCCCATGGATGGCATGACTGCTCTGACATGCTGGGCATGCCATCCCAGGGCACACATCTGGCTAACACAAACAAATAAAACATCTCAGTCAAAAATTTACTTGGGACCTACCAGTTCTGTCGAACAGAATGCTTGAGGTTCCCATGACATCCTCCCTACTGGAGGAAAGGAGTTAATTTAAACTGCTCTTCAAGCAAAGTCCCATTTGCCCAGAGCTTCAACAAAAAGCAAAATTTACCTTCTGACCACTGCAAACTCTCAAAATTACACTTAGCAGTGCTCAGCATGCCTACGGTTTCAATTTCTTCGGAAGTTTCTATACACAACTCCTCACACAAACAAAAGAGACAATATGTAAGGGGCAGACAAACAGATTTTCCTTCTACATTAAAGGAGTAGCTGTCTATCACTTGACAATAAGTATGTTATGGTTTAGGTTTTTAAATAGCATTTTTTTCTCTTGCTATTTTCAGTCTTCCAGTGGCTACCTTCTATAAGATAAGCAACAAAACAAATCTGATTTTATACAACATTCTTTAGCATACACTCAGAAGATATGTTTTGCTATTTTTATTTTTTTCTTGACAGAAAATGCTACGGAAAGTCTCACTGTGAACACATTTTGTCTCCTAACCAGTATTTCAAAGGTCCTTACAGGTTCTTCAAAAGGTACCTGAAGCTAGAAGAACTTTCAGAACAAGAATCAAGTCTGCAAGTTCTGCCCCAGTCTGCTAAGAAACTCCTTCTTAAAAAATTAACTTCCTCCTACTTGATTGAGCAAAGGGCTTTTTCCTCCATTTGTTTTACAGGTTAAAGCCAACATTGCTAACATCACATCACAACTTATAACCTATACAGCTCAGAATCAAAGTCATATTCATTAGGTGTAACAGATGTTTTACTGGGCAGTCAATCAAATATTTTATAAGTTTGCACACAACTGGATTTATTAAACACAGCATGTACTGTCAGAGCAGAATTAGGGGCATTTCAGTGCTTTAATCTGACAGATGGTAATGTTATCAAATATTAAATAACCTTCCAATATTGACTCCTATCACAAAGATTCTTGAGCACTAGTGTCTAAAGTAGATATTTTGTTTAAAAAGCGAAAATCAGTGCTAGAAATAAGTTGTTACCTTGATGTTGCCTACAAAATCCATCTTAACTGGAGCAAAAACAGTTGGTCCCAGCTTGTCTAGCAAAAAAAAAAAAAAGCTGCATTTTAAAATTGTGTCTTTCTCCAGCTCTCACATGTTAAAAAAAAAAATCCATTTACTCAATCCTTCATTTAACAATCCCTCTAAAATGGCAGGAAAATACTAAATAAAGGACAAACTGATATTTTTCTCTAGTATAGAACCAACCCATCCCAGTTGCTACAAGTGTTAAAATACGCTGACCTACAATTCAGAAGTTTTCAAAAGACTGCATGCTCGCAGGGCTACCACATCCACTAGATGCAGGAGTCAAGCTGGTGGGGGACTGTGCTGGGTGAAGATCAAAGTCTTAGGAAAAATCAAACAGAGAGTACAGCAGATGGTCTGCTATCAGCTGTACTAGATGTTAAGGCATCTATACTGCTTTTTTGAGGGGGAGAAATTGTTGTTCCATACAGAGACACGGACTGCCAAGCAGCTTCTGTGTGGGACCCCTCTAAATGAGAGTGGATCCTCTTTAAAGGAAAGGGGTAAGAAACATGTTCTGCTACCAAACTGATTTGGCTGATACTGGTTCTACTACATCACTTTAGTGAAGAAACAAACTTTCCAACCCAACTGCTCCACCTTTGTTTGCTGCTAGCAGCAGTCAGATGGAGTCAGAAGAAAAGAAGCTGCTTACCCAGAACTGGCACAATTGCATAACATGACTCAAGGAACTCCTCTGTTGGTATGCCCTCCTCCTCCCGAAGCTCAATATCACTGAACCTGGTGTCCAGGACAAGTAGAAAATATTGTTATAGTAACAGTTCTTTTTATGTAACATCCAAAAGCAAAACGAGATTTCCTGCCCAAGTTATTTGCATAGAATTAAAATTTATAGGTATGAAACCACCAATGTGGCTTTTGTTTTACTATGTCAAAGTAACTGACTGCAGAGAATACACATTGGGTGGTGTGCAAGCAAGGTCTGCAATTACAAACAAGGAAAAACCTCCCACTTCATTCTGTATAGCTAATTTTACAAAAGATATCTTCTTCCAATTACTGTGCTGTAGGCAGTCTTGTTAAATAATCTCAGTAAATACAGTTTTACAGACAGAAAAGTCTTAAAAATAAGTCAATTAAAGGCTTAACATTAAGTTGCAATAATCCTTTTAACTGAAATCTGTACTACCTATTGCTCATGACACTGAAGAAGGTAGGAGAATCATTTTCATTTCTTTCTTCCTCACACAGAGTCAATCCACCTAAAGAATTTGTTTCTGACTGCAGCAACTTGTGGGCACCACAGCTTTCTACAGCTTGTAGCTTCTCCTCTCCATTGGCTTTAATGCCTAACATTTATAGGAAACAAAAGAAAAAACAACAGAAAAAATGAGAACAGTTACATACACATATCATTACTTTTCATAAATATGCCTTTCTATTTGAAGGAAGGCACTTGGATATCTGGATAATGCAAGTTTAAAAGCATCCCTGCCAGCACCACTACTCTCACTCAATCAGCCACCCCTCATTTCTTTTAATCAGACCAACCAGGCTGCAGTATAGGTGAACAGCCTCAGCAAGGACAGTGCTGTGAGAAAGAAGAGCACTGAAGAAGCAATTTGGTGCAACAGGGAGCTGATTCATCTCCTTGAAAGGAAGATTACTTCTCACATGGTTGTAACTTTCACAGTATTCTTCAAGTGCCACTGTGCATTTCCAAAAGCAAAAGAGTAACAGCAACATGTTCACTCCTTCTGATTGGTAAACAGACTGGCTGCCTAGATGGACTCTTGTATGGGCTGCTATGTTCTCCATGATTTTTATATCTTTAGAGTTTCCCAGAAAAAGATCCAGGCATATCTTCCCCACTGTGGTCTATTTTATTTCTTCTTTGAGGCCAAATACATCTGCTTCACATATAGCACAAAGAAGACACAGGAAAGACAGAACTTTTCATATATATCCTATACATGGTAAGACCTTCTGACCTCATGGAGAACTTCAGAGAGCAAGTAAAGAAGGAAAAATTATTCACAGCATCTGCATCATACAAGCCATAGCTACAACACATCTTGCTGCCAGACTGTCAAACTAGCATCCAGGATTTCCCAGGGAACCTGTCTTTCCAGGAAAGGAATACTTTCAAGTGTCACTAAGGATTACAGAGAGACCTGAAGCAGAACTGAGCTTCTGGCTGAAGGGATCAAGCTGCAAGGAACTCTCTTCCTCCAACTCACAACTGAAAGCAGGCTTACAGGAGTCCCTATTAGCTGCAGAACCACTGAACAAACCTGGTGCTGGGTGAAAAGCAAACCCCTCATACCCAGACCAGCCATTCTCCAGCCTCAGACATCACTGACATTCAGAAGCAAAGAGTCTCTGCCTAGGAATGCCAGAGGTTTGAGTGATGCCACTGATCTGTCCTTCACCAAGTCACGCAGGCTGGGGAGTAGAGAAACAGCCCAAGTCTGCAGTGACTCTGTGGAAGTGCCGTGCAAAAACCTTGCGTCTTCTGAAATTTCTAATTCAAACACTGTAAGCCGTAAACGACAGACAAATTTGCTATGGGGCTTAAGTGTTCAAGCACCTTTAAAAACTGACTGCTCTTAAAAAAGGGGAAAGGGAAGGAAAAGTATCTGAGACAGGGCAGAGCTCTTGGGGTCAGAGGGAACACCCAGCTATAGCCATAAGCAAGACAAAGCCCATGGGCTGGCTGGGTCAGCCCACTCTCTATGAATGGCCTGCACATCCTAACTACATCCCATACTGACAGCAAAACTCTGCAGCCAAAATGTGTGTACCCAACAGGGAATGGCCTTTTCTCTTTTGTGCACAGGAACCACAGTAGCTAAATGACACCATGAGCTCAAATTAGTTTGATGTCCTTATTTTAGGGCTGTTTTATTGATATTATGCTAAATGGTGTCATGTGTGTATTATTCTGCAGGGACTTGCCACATCACATAGTACCAACCCAAAAATGGGAGAAACTCCAAAAAGAACCCATAAGGGCAAATTCACTATCATCATTAACTTGTACTTTAAAACTTCTGCAGACTCGCTCACTGCATATTGATATTTTGGGTTAACAGCCAGGCAGAGAAAGCCACTGTTCAAGAAGAGTAAAGTCCATTCAGTAAGATGTGCAAAAATCACATTATGTGAACAGTTATCCAAATTAATTTCAGCAGCCCTTAACAATATAATCATATAGGAGGGAGTTTTATACTGAACTAGTTAACAGTATTTCACTGAGGTCACACACAAATCTAAGTTTCACACTATTGCTAAGATAAGAAACAAGATGCTTTCTAGGATACTCTCAGTTGCAGAAAAAGGGTTAATTTTCTGTAAACATTTATCAGAGCAGCCAAGAGTGACTAAAAGTTCAAGCCCTCAGGCACACAGAGCTCCTACAGCTCTTCTGACACTGCAGTCCTACATACTAACAGGGAATAATGTATCTGCCCACAGTGCATGGAGAACCCAAACTCTGTCAGGCAGTTTTATTACACACACATCAATCTGCACCTGGAGGTCCTCAACTTGTACAAAACCAAATTTTTAATTTTCTTCTCTGCTCAGTCCCAAGTTAGCCATCAACAAAGGCAGTGGGAGGTATGTTGAGAAAACTTTCAAGGAGCAGTATCATACTAAACAACTGATATTCCCTCTCCTGTGAGTCAGGGATCAGCAGTCTCACAAGGAATCTACATCTTCCTTAATTTACACCTATAGAATAATCATCCTGGACAAAAGACTGTGCATATACTTACCTGCCAAATCCTTTGCTACATGATCTTCAACACAGACATCACCAGTGCCCTCATTTGTTTCCAAGTTTAAACATTCCATACTTTTAATAACTGCTTGTTCTTGATGGTTAATTTCTGCTTTTACACAACCATTTTCACAGGGGTTCAATTCCACCTGCCTGAAGAAAGGGAAAGAATAATATTTAGTGCATAAAGCACTCCTTTAGTGCATAAAGCATTCTTCCTTTGAACACACAAATAAAAAGAGAAAAATAGTTGACAGAGTTATAGGCTGTCACAGGCTGCTCTGAGCAAA
The DNA here is from genome assembly GCA_009812075.1 of Sialia sialis. Taxonomy (NCBI): domain Eukaryota; kingdom Metazoa; phylum Chordata; class Aves; order Passeriformes; family Turdidae; genus Sialia; species Sialia sialis. The sequence goes on along the minus strand of VRYO01002734.1, from coordinate 35,380,275 downwards.
GAACTTGTCTAAAATAATAACAAGAATGAGGCAGCTTTTGCAGAAAAGAGGATTAAAGACTCAACCTCAGCTTTCAGAGTTCAAGCATATTTACAATGATCTTTATTAAAAAGGCACATAATAAAAAAAATATGATTACAGAAAAAAATTGGAGGCAGGTATTGTAACTTCTAGAACAGCTCCTCATTAGTACTTGAAAAGACACATCCTTCCCACCTACTCCCGGAATCAGTCTGCTCACCATCAATGATTTTTTATGAGCTTATGGAGTGGAACCTAAAATGCAGGAAGGAGCACTGAAGTGGGAGAGAGTTGGCTGGTGATTGAGCAGTAGGACACCAAGCGGACTGCAGAGAAAAATGAAAAGGAAAGAACTGATAGAGAAGAGACATGAAATGGGATGAGCCAGATCTCTTTTGTTTCGCCTGTTCCAAGTAGGCAGCTCAGAGTGATACAATTCTGCCTGCATCCAGTAAGAGTAGAGTAGCAATAAGGAAAGAACTGGCATTACCAAACACAGATTAGAAAGAGACTGACAGTAAAGACTTCTGTTATACCTTTCTGTTGAGGTGTGACTGGACAAGACAGAGTGCTTTACCTGAAAGATATGAAGGGGAGTAGAATATTGTTTTAAAGCAAGAAGACTGTACCATGTTTCTCAAACTTCACATTTTATTAAACACAAGTAGGAGTCAGCAAAAAAACCCTCCCTAATTCTGACCTGGAGGCAGTACACAGACAAATGTGAAAATGGTGCTACATTATTATACTATTACAATATTGCAAAGAAAAAAAAGAAAAAGGAAAAGAAAGACAATCTGAAGATTTCTTTCAAAAGCTAGTTAGCAAGTGTCAAGTGAGACACCACACAGCATGTGGAAAAGAACCAAAGCAGTGAGTTTCCTTTGCAATGTTTTCTTAATAAAAAAGCTTTGAAAAAACCAGAAGAAACATGAGGCTAGATATCAGGTATGGTGAAGCAATCTCACTTCTCAGATTCAGTCATGCATCTACCTTTCTACACAAAGCTTAACTTCCTGTTTGCCAGAGATGTTCCAGTTTTCCATATATAGTTATGGATTCAAGAAAGTGCCCATCTCATTAGAAAGCTAAACTTATCAGCTCCTACTGTTATATGAGCACATATCCAACACTGCTGTAGCTGAACAGAGTAATAATTGCTGTGAGCTCCCACATGGACAAACTTGCTGTAGAACCAAGGTATTTTGAAACATCACTGAATGACTTTCTGTGAAACACCATGGCATGACTTTCAGGCCCTGAAAGATGATGTTTAATAACTTTCAGCTGTCATTAAAGGTTAAGAGATTGGTCACTGCTTATTAAAAAAGCAGGCCTACCTCACTTGCAAGCCACAAGAAATAGCAGAGTATGTCAAGTATAGGACCAGTAGCTATGATATGGGAAAAAAGGCATTCCCTACTTCTACAAATGCTACTTTTGACAAAAGGAGGCTGAGAGAAGATGATACTGGCCATTACCTTGCTCGTTCTGAGAACTGCTAAATTTGGGGATCCAGGTGGGGTCTGATGCAGTAACTCAGAAGTGAAGGCAGTATTTGCAATCTGCATACATTCTTCAAGAGTCTTCAGGAAAGTGTCACAGGTTGATTTCAATAGAGCTCCCACATCAATCTCACTCTGTGGGAAGAAATCAATTGGAAGAAATGAACTCACCACATAAGATCAATTTGGAGCTACATGCCTGCAAAGCCCACAGCTTCTACAGTTGTGATTTCTGGTTAACATGAATTAAAATTCAATGTGTCGGCTGCTCAGAGAACTGGCATCACATATTATTGTCCCCTTGCAGTATTACAACTCTTGTCAGCCTCTCAGTACAAGAAGCTTAGTACTCTTGTGTTTTGAAATCAATGCCTCTTCAGTTACTTATTAGTGTTAGAAGTGCATGAAATACTAAGCCTGAATGTATTCAACAATGGCATTCCAGGAAACACCACTGACAGGACATACGAAAAGTAAACAAATTAAAGAGATGCAGAATGACCCGCAGATACTCATTTCAAAAACCCTACGAACAAAAAATTATTGCAAATGACAAGAATGAGGTATCACATTGCCTCTTCATCTCTGCAAATTGAGTTATTGTTGCTGAAATGCTTTAAGCAATAAATCTTTGCAGTTAAATGCCAGTAAGATCAGAAAAAGAGAGCCTTCCCCCAGATGCATGAAATATGAGTAGGATAAACACCACATTACGGGTCAACCCCTGTGAATTGCAAGTTCTAACAGTGCCTTTAAGTCATTTGTACACTACATCAGGCTTCTGCACTGTCTTTTAATTCACCTTAAACAGTCTATCAGTTATCTTTACTGAGATGGTTTGGACATAAAAATGATCAACCTTCAGGTGTTTTGATTGCTTGTTCTGCATCTGAGGACCCATCTCTCCAGTGGGAGCCATCCTGGAACTCCACACCAGCTTCTCTAGCAAGGGAAGTGCATCCTTCTTCACATTTCTCTCCCCAAGCAAGGGGCAGATCACTGTCTTTAGGAGATCCCTCTTAAATGAGGCTTCTTTGGTAGAAAAATTTGCAAGGTTTGAAACTTTAACTTCAGTGAGGCTAACCAAGCAGTTCTTTATATCATTTTTGCTCTGTTTCTGTGGTCTGCAACATCTCTTGACCTTTTAAGGGTTTTGGATGTGTTTTGCTGACAGGATATTAATGACTCAGGCAGAAAAATGTTTGCTTTGTGCAAATTATCTTTTTGTAAAAGATCTTTTGCTTTTCTTGATCTACTGTAAACACATGATCACCTACAGAGGTGTTACTGTCTAGATCATGGATATCAGATCTCATCTCATTACTTGCTAGCCCAACAAAGGACAAGTAATCTGCAACAATATAGTAATACTCCATTTAAACAAGAACTGTTGTGTGAGCACTTTATTCCCCTCAGGTTCTCTGCAGAAAGAGGTGGCAACATTAAATAACTGAGTGAACACTACAGTGGCTACCCAGAAAAGCTCATGTGCCCAAGAATTTACAGATGTGGTCTATAGCAAAAATAAAGCTATACCTCTGGTTCTGACACACCAGAAATGCTGGCTTCCTTTGTTTTATGCACTTGCTGAACAAGGAGGTTACAGTACAGTCTAAGTTCAGACATTTTAGTCTTCAAGGCTTCTGTGTTTTCAGTGAACTCTAAAAGTTAAACAAAAAAAAGTTAAATTTACTGTATACAATGCAAGGCAAGTACACAACATTTGGTCTTAGCAGGCCCTTTAAACAGGACAAAAGCCCTACATACATTCTTTGTTTTCACAAAGTAGTTTAAGGTGCAAGCAATAGCATTGTTTAGATAGGGTTGTAGGTAGAAAACACTGGACCTAAAAGATGCATTCTGTCCAATAGAAAGGAATTAATTTAATATAGACATTCTTGAATCATGGGATGGATGAAGTTGGAAGACACCTTTGGAGAACAACTAGTCCTACTCCCCTGTTCAAGCAGAGTCAGAACAAATTACTCAGGCTTTGAACAATGCCAAGGATGGGGACTACACAACCTCTTCTGTGCAGTCTTTCAGTGTTCCCTTATCTTCACAACTTAAGCATTTTTGCTTATGTTTCAATTGAGTGGTTTGTATCAAAAATCATGCATATTTTCTCTTGTTCATTAAAACTTTGGCTTTGTCTTTTTATGCTCTCTCACTAGATATTTCCTTTAATTATCTTAGCAGCCCTCTGCTGGACTCACTCCAGTGTGTCCATATGTTTCTTGTACTGAGAAACAGAGTGCAGAACTGAGAAGATTAATTCAGATAAGATTAACAGCCATTCTGAGATTTTTTTCAGAAGTAATGTTTTTGATATTAGAGTTCCTGAATTATAAAATAAATTGTCTGTTAGTAAGACTAACTGCAAATCCATCACTAGCTTTTCACCCTGTGCTACTGTATGTCACTTTACAGCTATAATTTTGTTCTGTTCTCTAGGCACTGCACATCGGATCCCCACCTGGTGAAGGACTCTACAGTAGCATCTTCGGCGCAGTTCTGACTCAATTTGAACCAGAACATGCAAAGCCTGGTGATAACACACATAAGGCTAAGAGGAGAAGCTAATCCTCGCCTCGGGGAAAGGAAGTGCTTGCCACCTCTTGCATTTGCTCAGAACATTAATATTTTGCTGTTTTCCCATCTTCTGTATAGTCACTGAGGTTACACAAGGTTAAGGCATGAGGCCTCACAATGTTCTGTGACTAATGCCACGCTTGTAAGCAAGAGGAGTTTTCACTGGGGGAAGTGATATTGCTGATGAAAGCAAAGTGGTAAGCGAATTAATTTTCATACCCTGACCATGGTCAGATTTAAGTTTCTGAATACTAACAGATTTGGAACCCAGTGCAAACCTTTTCTTAATTGCTGAGGCCATTTCTCAGAGGGCAGAAGACAGCTCAATTAGAAGATGGAAGGAAAGGGTGTGAGGAGCTCCAAAGCTGAAGAGACACTGGTGTGAGAGGCTGGGTCATCATATTTAGACAGCTGTACTAGGCGGGGGTCTTACATTCTTGTACAGTCTGCATCACAGTGACCCCTAGCCAGGGTCTATTTACTCACTGTACTTACGGAAACCATGAGCACATGGTTGTGAAATTATTTTTATATACTGTATTTTAAGAAAAAAACAGTTTTCAAATTCCGGCCTGAGAATTAATACCTGAGATTTCTAGTTAACATTTCCACATCTTAGCTTTTAGCAGCACCAAAGACCTGAGGCACAGACTGGACAGTGAAGTTGTACATACATGCACTAGGGAACGCATGAGGAAATATAAAGCAAACATTATGCACCAACAAAAGGGTGTTCTTGCCTTTTTCTTTCTGTGTCCTGCTGTCAGTCAGACAGGCTTTGGCAGTTCCTAGTGCAACCAGCCACTTTTGCCTTTCAACTGCATTTCTTGCCTTCAGATAGAAGTACTGCTCCCCTGGGATAATCAGGTCCATTCGTGTGTTATCTGCAGGATGAACTGAAAGCAATACAGATTTCAGACCAGCCCCTGGGCCCTTCCCAGCCCAACCAAACATGCCAACAGATGTGTCAGGTGGCAAGTCAAACAGTGATGAAAGAGGAGGAATCTATGGTCCCAACTTCCCCCACTCTCATTTTATGACTTGTCTTCTGAGTCAGGGAATGGACAGGACACGCATGTGTACAGCTATGAAAGAGAATTTTGTGATTGCTATAATCTGAGAGTCATTATGGAAAGGGCATCCTTTTCTGGCAAGCTTTTCTTTCAAGCTTCCAGCTGAAACCTCAAAAATGTGGCAATATTACTGAGCAGACCTAGGACTGAAGTTTATTTTTCATGTTTCGAGCTTCAGCTCTGTGCTTATGGGGAGTCATTTGAAGCTGTGTGATGTTCCACAATAGCTCATGAAAAAGTGACCCACCTACAAGTAGAATACCCACGATATTAGAGGCTTGCAGCTCTCTAAACATTTTCAAAATACTATGGTATAAAAATCCGCATATACATCAAATTACTGCAAATACATACCAGAGAAATCAAGCTGCCAAATAGCTCTTGTCACCTGAAATCTCATCTTGAATGCAACATTATTGGACAAACTCCAGGCAGCTGAGAGTTACTGTATCTTAGTTACCTTGAATTTCACAAACAGCCATTTGGATGCTTCCCTTGCAACCCTTCCAGGCATCTTCCTGAGAGTCATAGTAGGACAGGATGCCACCACAGAGAAGGAACCACCGAGGCTGCCAGCCTGAAAAACAAAACTGCATTTTTCAGTTACGCCTCTCCCTTCAATTCCACCATCTCTCTCACTTGAGACTTGCTGCAAATACGGCCCCAAAGATACTCAATCCCCCTGGAAAACAAAACCCTTTGAAGCATTAAGATTTGTGGACAGACATATGGTGTGTACACCATAACCCCTGCTTGCTGGCACCCACATGTCCGTTTTGCACACAGCTGGACGTCAGCAGAGTGTTTTGAGATGCCATATGTCATTTTCAGTAGTTTTGCTAACACAGCATCACTGATGCAGTCTCTTCCAAAACCACCTTCTCAGTTCACCACCCCTCAAATCCTTCTACCACTCCTCAACCCACCTCTTCACTCTTCCCCAAAACCACCCCTGCTGCCTTGCCTTACAAGTCTTCCTCCCTTGAAGGAAGGGCTAGCCAGGTTATCTTGAAAAGTAACACATAAGAATCTCTTAAAAAATCAACAGAGGAACAGAGGCGGATCTGTTGATTTCTGAACATTCAGAACACCATCTTTCAGTGAAGTAGTTTTCAACAGCTCTTGAAACTCCTTGTGCCCGCCCACATAAAACTGTCTTGAATTACTGACCTGTACTTCTGGATACCTTCCCAGAGAAGAATCCAAACACAAGACTAGATCCACACTAGTGGGTACACTTCTGGGTACACTTTTGCCCTGCTGCCCAACTTTAGAAGTAAATTATCCCTTTTTTCCTACTCTTGGAAGCACTACAGCAGCATGAAAAGATAAAACCAAACATGACCTGACAGCCACCATTTATGTCTAATTAAAAACTACAAGCTCATTAACTTAAGAAGAAACGAGGCAGCAACGTCACTGGAGGAAAGCAGCTTTCATTACTGAGCTGAGGCCAGGTCGAATGGATTGAGATTCTGACACTCCTAAATTGTGCCAACAAACCATCTCAGGAAGGAACCCTCGGACAAGACTGCGTGGGCCACATGGCTCTTCGATATTTTGGCAGAGGGTCCTCATTTCTGCTGTCCCCTGCACTGGGGGGCTCTGCCAACCAGCCCTGTGCTGCAGGAGCCCAGGCTGGGCTTGGACTGCAATCACCTTGGAGGAATGACAGCTCCTTTCCAGGCAGAAATTGGTTCCTTAGACTACTGCTGAAACCAAGCACAACACACTTTAAGATTAGAAAGGCCTGAAGTCTCAGGCTAACAGCAGCAGTATGGTCTGGCTTTCCCCCTCTTTTTTTAATTAAATCAATACCACTGCATTCAGTTCAACCCAGTTTATAGATTGCTGAACCCCGTGTGGTGGCTGGAAAACAAATTAAACATAAATATTATTTCATTCCTTTCCAGATATCTTCCATTATTTCCTAGAAGAATATAAAAATATAAAAAATCCTAAGTACTTGCAACACTTCTTACTTTACATGAAGGGGGAAAAAATATCACATGAATGAGAATATTTAAAAAAAGAAATAGTAAGAAATCAGCAAGGCTCTTTTCTATTTGTCTTGCCTCCAAAACAAAGAAACTATCTTAAAAGTCACTATTGATATGCGGGAACTCACAAAAAAAAGGAAGTGATTGTTCAGCAGAGAGAAGCAGTTAATTGCTTCAGACACTCAATGGCACAGAACCAATTCTTTAAATAATGCACAGCGCCACAGTCAATACAAGCCTCTAATTCAGTCTGGAGCTCCTGCTGCTGCGCATGAATCATTTCAGCCATGGTCCTACAGCTTACAATTGCAGCTGATGCTCAACCAAATTGCATCCCATCAATCAAAGGCTGTGCAATCAATTAGACAACATACAAATCACTCTGCCTCCATCATTTTGGAGGCTGGTTAAAAATATGTTATGAATCAATATATTTTTTGAGACTTTTATTTGGTTGGTGGTTTTGGTTCTGGGTCTTGGGTTTTTTTGTGGGAAACAAAGCAACTATCTGCATTCCTTTGCAGAAGCCAATTCTTCTTAAATTTTTGTATTAATAATGTATTTAAAAGACTGTGATAGACAATTTTTACCTAAGACAGTATGTATTTTCCCAACAGAATTGTTACACTAATGAAAACACATTTTTGTAAAAGGAAAACAATTAAAAAAAAAGACTCGCACAAGGTTCTGTCAGAAGATGCACTAACCACCTGGTACTCACTGACACTGAGTCAGCAGCCATGGGAAGGTTATCCTAAACAACCAGCTAAAAATAGCATGTGGCTGACAAATCATGGGCACTGCACAGGGATACAGTCTTTAACTACAGGAGTTTCACTTCTGCAGACAAGTGAAGAATAGAGGAAAGAAAACACAAAAACCAAAGCAACAAAAAGATACTTATGCACTTCCAAGAACACAAGTCTTATTTTCCACCCATAAACTGTCATTGGAACATTGCAATTTTTGGAACTGATCATTCAGATTTTACCTCATAGGAAAGATAAAGCTGAACCTTTTAAGGTCTTACCTGTACATTAACACAACTTTGAAGAAGAATTTATTCATTATACTGGTGCTGCACAGGCAGGAAAAAATACAGCTTGTACTTCCAACATTTCATTTTAGAGGCACAGTACCATTAACAGTAAAATTTGACCTTGGTGGGAAAGGTATGTACAAAAAATCCCCAGTGAAGCACAAAGCACAATAAAAAGTGATTAGCGCTTCAGGTGTCAGCCGTAGAAGAGAGTGAAAATATTCCAGATGACTTCACAAGCACTGGTTAAAGTACATATCACACTCCTGTGTGAAATCTACACTTAGTGCCTGCAGTACGTGGAAGATTTGACATTGTCCACTACAAAAAGAGATCTTTACTTTGTTAGGCACAAACTGTGCCTGCTAAGGATTTATTACTTCTCGAGAAGTTTCCACAGAAAGAAAGATCTGCCTGCTTCCACCACTACACTTCAGGAAATCTGGATGTAGCTATCACTGAGCAAACTCGACATTTCTTGATAACACAGTTGAAATTTGGACATAATTCAAACTTTAATGTTATACAACTCAGACTCCAGACAGCATTCCTTTCAAAGTGCCAAGCCTAAAGAAAAAAACCCCCAAACATTTGAAGATATGTAGATCATGTCAGACATCTACAAAGCCAAGCCATCTGGGAGAATTACATACTCAAGAAGTCAAACTGATGACCTGGAAAACACGCTGCAATTAAGAGACGCCAGTTCCTCCTGCATCTAAAATGCATAAAGGCCAAACATCCAGGTTTTTATTATTGCTTGCTTTCCATCAGAATTGTGTAACACTTAAGGCTTATTAATTTCTTGAGCTTCAGAATATGTTTTTGTAAAACTTTTGCAATAGACAGCCCTTGGACTTCTTTGACCCTAATCCAGACTTTAATTGCAGATATGAGATAATTATGAACTTTCCATGTTACAACACCTGTCTAATAGGAGGAGTTAAAGCTGCCATCATCTCCCTACTGCTTATAACAAGGGCAAGATCCAAGACTTCGTTGCAGGCAGCACAGCAGGACAAATTTGTTTTTCTGAGCAGGCTCACAAAGACGTCACAGAGTGAGTGCCCTGAGAGTCAGAGCCATCTCACACTGAGAATGAGCAATATCCATCGTTTCCTCCCACCCTGGGCAAATGTAAACCGTGCCACATGCTCACTGTCCCACCATCTCCAGCTTTATCTCCCAAGGGCAAAAGCACCACATTGTCTGCCCAGTGCTGTGTCAGTGACTGATAACTGGACAAGAGCTACTGAAAACTCAGCTCTAGCAGGGCAAAGACACTGTCAGTCAACAAGGTTTCCAGTCAGAAAAAGCAATTAGCAAGACAGTATCTTACTCAGATCAAACTTGAAACTTTTCCACTTTTTCAAGAAACAGAAGCAAAAGATTATCTTGACAAAAGCATTTTGCACTCAAAACTGGTACCTACTTTTTCTATACAGCCTCCTAAGGCTACTCATTATTGTGGGAAGGGATCCAGGTGGTGGAACACATTTTGCAGCCTTAATTCTACAGCAAAACAATTTGACAGAATAAAAAAACAGCGTGTACCTATGAAGGACAGCAGAAAGGCAGACAATCTATGTCTCTTCTCTGAACTACTATCCTGTCGCCTAAAGAGCAACTTCTGGAAATGCCCATATTGCAATTTTATTCTGATTATGTGCATATTAACAGCAGGAATCAATACCAAAAGGACCTAAAGTTAATGAAGTTCAAAGATTTAGCACTTTAACAATGGTATCACTTTATAAAGCACTCATTTGAGGTTCAAGTGCAGGAAGCAACAGCTGGAACAGGCTTTAACACAATGACCCAAACAATTTTTCTCACAGGAGCACCATAAAGTTCACTTTAGTTTAAATCACAATGGCAACGTTAGCAGCACTGAAAAAGCATCTTGTCATCACAGGACAACTGGGTTTATTTGTAAATGATTTTACGGCAGTGATCAGCCAAAGGCACAGAGAGCACAGTGTACCAGCCATCAGGCATTTTTGAAGGGGACACAGTGGAAGGATGAAGGGCAGAGAGGGCATTGTGGTAGAGGCAGAAGTTCAATTATACAGGTCCACTGCCCAGACACACTAATTAAAGCCATAAAAAGCTCCTAGGAGCTTTCCTCCTCTGTTTATACTTCCCAGCCCCAGCAATCAAGCTGCTCCTCTCTCCGACCTCTGGGGTGGTTGGTTATCAGGTCAGACTGTCAACACACTGAATTTATGAAAGCCCATACAGATACCCCATGATGGTATCTCTTCACCATCAGTCTACCACACCTTTGGTTTCTGCCCTACCCAGCCATTCCCAGTGAGCACTTACTCACTTCAGTGCAGAGGGACTGAATGCAGAGGCACGGGTGCTGCAGCATACCTGGCAGGGAATGCTGCGCCATGGAGGCTCTGCAGCACTGCTCTAACACTTACAGAGGAGAGAGGGGACACCGATTTCCATTCCTGCAGCCTCATCAAACTTTTCTCTGTGAGCACATTACACAATTCCAAAAAAGGCTGGACAAAAGCAGGATTGCTGCATGACAAAATACAGAGGGGAAAGGGAAGAAAATCATGAGAAAGAAGGTCAAATCACACAAAGACAATTAAGCAAAATCCTAAGAGAATTAACTAATCAGTCTCTGAAGTATCCTGCATGAAAAATCTCATCCAGCCAGAACTGGTCGAGAGTCAGGCATTCATCTAAACCAACACCTGGATCCTGAGAGCAGCTACAGCCAGTAATAGAAGGCAGACCATTGCCCTGAAGGCAACAGAAACCTCAGCTGTCTAGGTCCACCTCCACAAAAGCCAGACTTCTAATTTTATACAATCAGAACTTGGACTACACCCAGAGGCTAAAATGAAGGGGGAAATTATAAAAGGCTTTTTAGAACCAAATCTTTATATAAGTGTGAAGTTTTTGATTAATTCCTCCATGTCTGGAAACAGATGAGCTTATTTCCAGAGTTTGATACGAGCTGGAAGGAAACATGTGTCTCATCCCAAAAAAGGTCAGATTTCTTAAACTCCCAAAACAAAGACTTGCTCTAAGCAATATCATGTGCATTCAAATGCAAGATCCAAGAACTGATGCTTTTTCAAATTCTCATGAGCTCTACCCCAAGTTTATTAAGGAATTCTGAATCACTAGGACAAGAGTAATTAAAAGTTCTATGTGAAAGCTGAAATTTATTGCTTGGTGCTAGCTCTTTGTATCTTGGGATAAACTGAAAAGAATCCAAAGTATAACAATAAACAGAGGGGATGATTACAAACAGGTAGATGGGGAGAGCTAATTGAAGTATGCAGCATGACATAGCGTCACTGGTGATGGCATGAAGGTGAGTCTATCATGCCTTAAGAAAGATTAATTAGAGTTAGAATTACTCAGCACAAATAAGGAAATGAATATTTAAATATCAGGAAAAGCTTAGCTTTGTAAAGGAGAGTGATCAAAGCCATTTCATGGAGCATGTAACAAATACCAGGCAAGCCAGTGGAAGCAGTCATCATTTTTCATCTAATGATGAAGCTGACTTTGAACCCCACAGCCAAGAGCTGATACATACCATATCTTCCAGCAATCCCAGGTAGGGTGTGTGCCTACACCAAAGATCTGAATTGAACTGAATTTCAGGAGAAAGAAAAAAATCAACTTGAAAGTCCAAGCTCTCTCACACGCCACTGAAGGGAGGTATTCCCCAACTCCATGCTGTTTCCCAGCAATAGCTTACTCATTCTATAAACCTAATGAGAAAAAAAATCATGATGCCTTTTATAAGGCAAACTCCAAAGACTGAATCAATTTATTTCATTAATCAGAAGTTATGCTCAACAAAGAGCATGCCCTGCAGGTTAGTTTCAGTCGGAGAGTCCCATGGGAGGCAGTTTCCAAGCAGCAAAGAGCAGCCCTCACACGCAGCTCAGCTCTGCTCTCTCCTTCCTCTGTCCTGCAAGCAGCACTTGCCAGCTGGAGATCAGTCACACTATGACACTGCAGCCAGGATCTGCCTTTGATGCTGCCCACACCAGAATGGTTTGTGCTCAGCCAGGACTGCAGGCAGTGGCAGCCCAACAGACCGAGGAGCTACAGGGAAGGCACACGGTGACACTTTGATCATTCCAACTGCTTACCACAGTAAGCAGCACTGAAGCAATAGTTACACACCCATCCCCAGCCCCCACCAAACAAAGCTGACATCAGACAGAGACTTTTGGCAAAGGATGAAATCTAGGAATTTTTTAAGATCATGTTACATGCTTTGGCTATAAGCTCATCTGAGGCCAACTTACATGCCTGCATGATTTAAGCCACCCTGCTCTGAATTTTGAGGATTAATAATTCAAAGTTTGAAGATGCATTCTATATTTGCCCAAGAGATAAAGTGCTGTCTCACTTTATATGATAATTCTGCTTGCAAAGTTCCCTGCTCTCTTCAGGTTTTAACAAATTTAGTGGGGGAAGCACAGACAAAAGCAATCAAAGGACACACACTGCAAACACAAGATCCCACCAGATTTTCATAGGCTGCAACTTTGTGAATGTATATCTGATTTAAAGTTGGCACACCTCGCTTGAACTTAAACAAAAGTAACACACTAGGAAATCACTACCTAGTGGCCATTGCATTAGGGGACAGAAAAACTTTAAAAATCTCAGTTTTCTAAACTCAACAGACTTCCAAAGCAGCACTGGAAATCCTGCATAAAGAAACCACAATGTGAGTGTAGGATCAACACCACAGGAAAAACCTCACCTCCAAGCAGAAACCAGGTAATACTGATTTGATTTATTCTAATCTATATAAAGCAAACAAGTGCATTTATAACAAACAAGATAACCAGTTTAAGCAGTAAGGCAAACTGATCTGTCCTTCAATTGGTGGCAATCATGGTGTGCTTTCTTTGCCCTTTGCCCACAGAAAACCAAACTTGTTTCCTATTTCTGAAACGTTCGTGCTGCCAATAACTATGTAATTTGCAACACATATCTAGCTCCTGGTCCAAGAGCTGGGAGGAAATGGGTTGACGTGGACTTGACCTCTCACGATGGCAATGACATAAGACATTATGAAATCAAAATTCCCAGAAAAAGACTCAATTATCAGCAAACTCCCACCAGGTCGTCTCTCATAGCAGGAAGGAAAAGCAGTTCTTGTTCTTTTTTGAATGTCTTATCTTCTTTGGCTGAGAGGGGTCCTCCTCATTCTGAGATGCATCAGCACTGTGTTATTAGCATGGGTACACACCAACACAGAGAGATGACACACAATTTCCCTACTTGTTGTGTGCATCATTTACACTATACAACACCTGTTTCATCAACCCTGAGCAATAGGAAAAGCATACTGGGGGCAGAATACTGGCAGAAATGCTGTTCTGGATGACCTGTTGAACTTTCTTACTTCCCTTAATCCCTGAAAGGAGGCTTTCCTGTCTGTCACTCTCCAGCTTTTTGTTATTGCTACAATGAACACCGCATTCCAGAATGAGTTAATTTTTCTTTTGTATTTCTGCATACATTTATAACATAATGGCTTCAGGGCAGGAAGTCTTCATTTTACAGCAAAAGAAAGCACTAGTATATACAGACAGCTTGCTGAAGAGAGAATTTACTGTTCTCAAACACACTATGGGCCTTCTACAACCTAAGGAAGAGGCACAGAGTGCCCTTGACCACCACACTTAGTAGAAGAGTCAACTTCAAACCAAGAAATCAGAAGGATGCTTCAGTCTTCCATTACAGATGTTCTCTCAGTTGACAGCAAAACCTCTTCTAGTTTTCAGCCAGTACAAATCTTATATATGGCAAGGAGAAGTTTCCTTCAGTCTGCACTCAGACTGAGATTTGCAAAGCCTCATCCTTCTGCATGAAGGGTCATTTGATTGGAAGTGCTTACCAATGTGGCTAGAAAAAGAAAACTTAATTTTGATAAAGACAGAATACTTCTTAGTCTTCATCTTCCCATCAAAACAGAAGCCCAGCTGATCCTACCAACAGGCACACTCAGGCACTAAAATGTCAAACACCAGACAGTTACCTACAACATGCATTGTTTCCCAGACACACATACCCAGGTCTCATGGCACAAAACCAAGCACAAGGGTTCCAGACACACCCCAGCATCTCAGCAATGCAAAGAAAAACATGCACAACTTTTGATCAACTGTGTTTTTAGTATGGGGAAAGGACTAATATCACTACCACAGTTCTGCAATTCCAATGAAAAAGGCAAGCATGGCTTTTCCTACTGCCACTTCATAATTCAAGAGCATTCACAAATAATTAACAACAAAAAGAAATCCCTGTCTGTTCACTGAGACCTGACAAATTTTGATTCTCATGTCAGAATACCTATTGCCTAAAGGGGAAAAGTCACAGCAATCTTCTAGCATAGCAATAAATCCAGCCTCATGCAATACTCTTGCCCCCCCACCATGCCTACCACACGAATTCAACACTCGCTTGTGTTTCAGTTTTTTCTTTGTTTAATTTTGATTTCCCACAGTTTCCCAGCTAACCAGAGAGATGCAGCTGTTCCAGCCTCTCGGGAAAAAATTCAAGCAAGGCAGCAGCCCTTGCACATACCCCACTGAGCAACACTCGCACCTGGCAATGTCAAGGTGGTCGTGGTTACTCTTCTCTGACCTTCAAGTTTCCGAACTGTTCCCACAAACCACCGAGGGGTTTGCAGCTGGCAAGACCCCATCCACATCCCCAAATCCCACGCCTCTGCCTCACCTGACTCGAAGGGCAGTGGGAATTCCATGGGAACACAGGAGGCTTCTGACCTCACCACCCTTAACCTCTGCTGAGCAAACTGGCCACACACGGCTGCTTCCAACCTGCCGCGAAAAATCAAGCTTTCCGTGGCACGGGAACACCAGAAAAAATAAAATTTGGGCCTAGAGCTAGCAGGACAACACCCCTCCACCGTTTTTCTTGTCTTCTTTTTTTGTTGTTTTTGTTTTCTGCATGCCATCTTAAGTGAATTCCCCAAGTGGGACTGAATGGCAGCACCTTTTCCTCCTTGCTCTGGGAATGCCTCGACTCCCCGACTCGCCCCAACAAAAGTTCCACCGGAGTATGAAGAGAAAGGGGAAGTTCGCTGTTCCAGCTGTGACCCAGAGCATCCAAACTACCCCAAATTCCAACGCAAGACCCCGGGGAGGGCGAGGGGCGCCCCGGACCGGCACTAGCACCGGGATAAACGCCGGGCAGTGACAGTAAGACAGCGCCGGGGCTGGTCCCCGGCATAGCGGGGTCAAGTCGCAGCGCTGACCCGCACCCAGCAAACACAGTGAATACAGACATGTATGTACTTGTATAAATATACGTAAGAGAAGATGACGGCGCCCGTCCCGCAAAGGCTAAGCACTGACAGGAACTCACCACTCAGATAGTTGGTCCACTTGTACAGGACCCCCTCCATGCCGGCGGGCCCCCGGCCCCATGCAGCGCGGCCGCCCCCCGGCGGGGTCACGCCGCCCGCCGCCGCCGCCGCCCGCACTCCGCCGCGCCGCCGCCACACAGCGCCATCGCGGGGGGGCGCGCGCCCCGCCCGGCCCGCGCCGCGCCCGCCCCCCGACGCTGCTGCCGCCACGCTCCCAGCGCAGGGAGCGCCGCAACCGCGCAGCCACGGCACAGCCCCGCGGCGCTACGTCACCGCAACCCGCGCTGTGAATCCCGGCTCGCGTGACCGGCGGGAGCGAGAGGCGGGGAGCAGGCGCGGAATGCCCAGAGCAGGTGGCCTCTCGCCGCCAATCGGAACGCGCCCTCGCTGCCTCCGCCGCCCAATCAACGGCCGGCAGCGGCCGGCTCTATTGTACGCCCGCTCCGCGGGCCTGCCCCGCTGGCTCGCCGGCGCTGTGACTTCCCGGAGCGCCTGGCCCGCCCACCCCACTCGGCTGTTCGGGCCTGCCGATTGGATGGGCTGAGGGACGGACAGGGGCACGCCCCAATAGGCGACAGCTCCTCCTGAGCTCGTCCTGCAGGGAACCAATCAGCGCGCGCGCCGCCGGTGCCGGGCCGCGGAGAGCCAGGGGCTGGCGGCGGTGCGCGCCGCTGCCACGTCGGACGGACCGGCCGGGCTCGGGATGGCGGCACGGTGAGGGGAGCGATGGCGGCGGCGCTGCTGCTGTGCTCCGCCCTGCTGTGCGCGGCGCTGGGCTGCGCGGGCGCGGCGCTGATCCCCCCCGCGCCCGACGTGAAGGTGGAGGTGCTGCACAAGCCGTTCCTCTGCCACAGGAAGACCAAGTGGGGGGACATGCTGCTGGTTCACTACGAGGGCTTCTTGGAGAGGGACGGCTCCATGTTTCACTCGACGTAAGTGAGCGGCGCGTCCTCTCCGAGCGAGCTGCTGGCTGAGCTTGCGTGGGGAAATACACATATGTGTATACGTGCATATACATATATATAGATGTAATAGAATCATAGAATGGCTTGAGTTGGAAGTGACCTTAAAGACTCCTTGACCCTTCTGCTAGATGGAGTTGCTCAGAGCATCCGACGTGCCTTTGAACTATGCCCAGGTTGCTCAAAGCCCCATCCAGCCTGGCCTTGGACATCACCAAAAATGGGTTATCAGCAGCTTCTCTGGGCAACCTGTTCCAGTAGTTTACCACCCTCACAGTAAAGAAATCTAATATCTCATCTGAGCCTACTCTCAGCTTAAAGCCATCGCCTCTTGTTCTGTCACTACATACCCTTTTAAATTGTCTCTCTCCATCTTTCTTGTAGGCTCCCTTGAGGTACTGGAGCGGTGCAGTTAAGTCATCCTAGAACTTTCTCTTTACCAGGCTGATCAATCCCAGTTCTCCCAGCCTTTCCTCATAGGAGAAGTGGTGCTCCATCCCTGTAACAATCTTGGTGCACTTTCTCAGACTTGCTCTTTTATGTTTATTTATTTATTTGTTTGTGTATTTTAATATAGATGTTCTCGTCTGGTCATGCTTTCCTGAATCCAGACCTCTCACAGCAGTCCTCAATCCATCTGCAAATGCTCTGTCAGGAGCAGTTTGTCAGGGGCAAATGGTTTTTTGTTTGGTTTTTTTTACTCCTCCCTCCCCAAACGCCCAAAACTTCCTTTCCTTTTCCTTTCCTTTTCCTTTCCTCAAGGAAACAAAAGCAATCCGTGAATCCCTTATTTGTTTTGGGATAAAAGAGCTTAAGTAACATGCCATAAACTTGTCATTGGGGCCCCTCCCACTGCCCCCTGTTTTCAGAAAGTTTGGTGTGAAGCAGTGTCTCACAATGCTGTACAAGATGAGCACCAACAGTAAGGCTAATCTCCTTACCCAAGGTTATAAAATAAATCTTACTTAGCAATTGTTTTCTGGTCTGGAAGTAGAGCCATGTGGTGTTTTGTAAAAATGGGGATGTTGTACATGGTGCACCTATGTGGAAAGGCTGAGAGAACTGGCATTGTTCAGCCTGGAAAAGAGAAGGCTTTGAGGTGACCTAATTGTGGCCTTCCACTGCCTGAAGAAAGATGGAGAGAGACTTTCTGCAAGGGCATGTAGTGACAGAAGAAGGGGGAATGGCTTCAAGCTTAGAGCAGGTTTAGATTAGGTTAGCAGAAAGAAATTTTTTACTCTGAAGATGTTGAGACGCTGGAAGAGGTTGCCCAGGGAAGTTGTTAAAAACCCATTTGTGGAGGTGTTCAAGACCAGCTTGGATGGGGCTCTGAGAACCTGGTCTAGTTTAAGGTGTCCTGGCCCATGGCACACAGGAGTTGGAGCTGAATGATCTTTAAGGTCCCTTCCAACCCAAACATTTCTATTATTCTGTGATTTAGTTGCAGGTTTGGGTATATGATCTCATCAGTTTAATAGGTCTTGTACTACACATGTATTTCTGTTTGGTTTCTAAAGCAGACTATTAAAAAAAAAAAAAAAAAAGTTGTACGTGTCCTTCCACTAGCAGCAGCTTACAATCCACAATCACAGCTTTTCTTTATTCTTTACCTGCCCCTGACCAGACAAGTCAACATACCAGAACCACAGAAATGCAAATAGGAGGAAGAGCCAGAAATTCGAGGGAGTCTGCTGAAAGCCTGCAACGACTTGCTAATGCTGAATGTCCTGTAAAACATCAACGGAAGTGTTAATAGTGGGAGACAGTAAAATACTGAAGTCTCTGCAGGCTGCCTGAAAGCTGCTTGTGTATATTAGAAGAAAAAAAAGACAGTTTTGCATGTTTATGCTCTCGCAGACAATTCAACTAAAATCTCACTAATTTTCTCTTGTAGTTAACCTGCCTCTTTAAAAGGACTTCTAGTGACACATTAAAGTTTTTGCTGCTGACTAACTTCTGTAAGTGTTCTGTTTTCTTCTTAAACACCTTTCCTGCATGACTAGTAAACAGATCTTTCAAATTCCTTGTCTATTAGTAGAGTAAAAGTAGTCTGGGTTGTATCACCTGGTTAAATCAGAAAAAGGTCTTGTCTCCCAATCTAAAGTTGAATGTTTTGCATGCATTTGCTGTTCTTTTTTTAATACACTGTTATGTAGCTGTTTTGTTGTTTAGATTTTTTTTCCCCAATGGCTTCTTTTGAAAGAGATGAGGCTGATTCTTCTAAGCATGTTAAAATGTATATTGCTATCATGACCATGGTGGGCTGGTATTAACAATTTATGATGGCCTTGACCATGGATTTTAAGAAAAATGCCCTTTAAGTCTCATCAGTTTCCAAGTGGAAGTAGGTGATCAGGGAAGTGAAGATGGAGATCTGGGTTGTTTAGTGTTGTCATAAACACACCAGGTAAATGTTGTTTTATTTCTTTCCACTTCCCAAGGAACCTTATAATGCAAAGTATAAGTTTTAAAGACTCTGGAAGTGCAGGTCTTTCATTTAAGAGATGTCAAGGTGCTGACTAGTGCTGTGTTTTTAACTGTGTATCTACATGATCATATTCCATCTGCCTTTTGTGGAACTTGATGTTTAAATACGAAGTGTTTTATTCCTTTTCCAGTCACAAGCATAACAATGGTCAACCCATGTGGTTTACACTTGGCATAAGGGAAGCTCTCAAAGGCTGGGACAGAGGGTTGAAGGACATGTGTGTGGGAGAGAAACGGAAGCTAACTATTCCACCAGCCCTTGCTTATGGAAAAGAAGGGAAAGGTAAAACATGTGAAACACTCCCCTTGCTCTAATTGTTTCTAATCTGTATTTAGTTGTTCTTGGCCTAAGAGGTTAGCAAGATTTCGAGCTTTCCAGGTTGATTCCATTAAATATGAAAAAGAGAGGGAGTCAGGTGCTCTTTCTCATAAATTTGTATCCTGGAATAACATCCATTAGGTGGCTATGTGGTGAATGCAAGAAAAAAAACAAAAAAAACCCAAAAAAAACCCAGAAACTGATGATAGCTGCCATGCTGTATGTTTTAAGTGACATTTCTGTTAGTGCTGTGCTCAACAGTGCCCTGATTTTTCTTTTTTTTTTTTAGTTTGTTTTTTTTCTTCTCTCTTCTTCTATAGTCAAGTGGAGGTGGTTGCTTAGGTAACAGTTGGCTTTTTGGCTGTTGGGTCTGTTTTTGTGGTAATACTTCATGAATGTGCATGTGCAAGCCTCATTCTTGCTTTCAGGTTTCTTTCAGAACCCTAAGAAATCTCTGTACTGCTTCCCAACCAGTTCTTAGATGATACAGTAAAAAACCGCTGTTTATTTCTCCATATAGGGACATTTGTTCTTTTCCTCTTACTGCTATTTTCAGTCTGGGCAGTGGTCCCTGTTATCCACAGTAAGACGGGCACAGGCAGTCACCTTGTCACCTACTGAAAACGCGCTGTGCAGACAGATATAAGCACTGTTTGCAGGATTTTCTCAACCAGTCTACTACTGAGGGTGTTTGGGGCTTTTCCTTTAAAATATTTCCAGATTCCTTTAACAGGAGGGCCTGACTGGAATATGCAGTTAAGCAAGTGACAACTTGAATGGTTCTATTTCTGTTTTATGGGATTAGTTTTTGTTAACTTTTTTATGAGCAATTATTACGAATATTTATATCATGACAGGAGTTGCAACAAATGACCTATGGTAGTGCAAGGTTCCAAAGCAGAAAGGATAAATGTCTAGGATCATACAGTTCATCCTACTGATGTTCTCTCCCATCATTATGAAACTATTTTGGGAATGAGGACTGTTTGCATGTTTGTATTTTCTGGCAAGTAGAGCTGCACACAGGCTTAGGACTCCATATTACCTCATGCCAGGTAGTATTCATACCTACAGCATACTTCATGCTATCCTTTATTAAATGTACCCGTTTAACACATATTTTTCTAGAAGCTCTGGTTTAGGGTTCAAGATACATTATTAGAAGTACAGTAATCTCACAACTATAAGGCGCACCGGATTATAAGGCGCACTTCCAGGTTGTCTGCAATTTTCTGAACTTTGTCTATATGTAAGACGCACTGGACTATAAGGTGCACTTTTTTTTTTTTTTTAGCAAGAATCTGCGTGCTACAAAGTAACGAATTAGTAATGGAATCACAGGATGTGGGGTTTATGGCAGGTGCTCAATTTGCAAACATTTTTCACGGATCGGTGCAGCCTTTAAACGCAGCCCCAGGTGCTGTCCCTGTGCCGCGGGCCCGGCACTCCCACTCGGCGCCAGCTGCCGCAGCTCTCCCTGCTGCCGTGGCTCTCACGGCACGTGGCTCTCGTGGCGCACTGCTGGCACAGCTCTTGTAGCTCGCGGCTCGGCTCACAGCTCACACTTCTGGGTTGGCAAATTTCCGAATTTTGTCCATATATAAGACGCACCAGATTATAAGGTGCACTTCGGGGTTTCGATCAAAATTTTAGTCAAAAGGGTGCGCCTTATAGTCGTGAAATTACTGTAATCATGTTTCTAGTAGAGAATGGGAACTTTGTGGTTATCATTTAGTTGTCTTTGTGCAGGGCTCAGCTGTAAATTTTTCCACAAAATGATATGAGATGTTGCTGTGCTTATGTAGTTATCACAGGCCTAATTGTTTTATTAATATGTAAAGCACTACAGTTGCTCTTCAAAGACTTGCAAGCCTCACCTCTGTGTTTAGTGCAAGAAGGTTAAACAGCTAAACACTGCTAACTGCTACAAGAAAGTATTAGCTTTAGGAAGACTTTGAAGTATTTGAGCATAATTATGTTGCTGTGTTCAAGTGATGCCCTTGAAGACAGAATTATTTCATTTTCTTCATGCTTTCCTCCAAATGCACGTAATTTTACTAGCCTCCCACCTTGGTTGCTGTCTGACTCATCGTTTGAGTCAGATGCCTTTTTCTGTAACACTCAAAAAAATTACCTGTGTTCCAAACCCTAAACAGGGCACTGTGCCCTGTATTTCCAGAAGATTCTGCACATTTATTCATCCCAGAAATCTACAAGCTTGTTTCTCACTGCAGCTCAGGGTGTATTTACCACCATAGCTCCAAAGTGGTAGATGTGGATTGTTTTTCTCTGTCTTCTCAAGGCATGGAAATATTTTTGGGGTGCTGCCATCTAATATAGAGGTTTATTTGGTCCTATTCAACTTCTCTCTATATGAAGAAGTGATGTGCAAAAAGGTCTATGACAGTAGCTTCAGCCATCAGCTTGAGGGCATATCGCATCTCTATAAAAGCCAGTGCCTGATAAACTGAAATCCTTGAGGTGTGGTGGCATGAGGGAGTGCTCTGTGGCACTATTAGGAAGTTACTGGTCTGTTCACTGCATCAAAAATGATCTTGTGGTAACACATGTCTTGGGATCAGGTTTGGGTCCTTAATTTCTGCCCAGTGTTTTGAAATAGCTCGGTGCTTTGTGCCCTGAGTCCTGAGACTGGTATGGGGATGCCAACAGAGTCCCTGCCCTTAGAAAGACAGGCGGGATGTTCTGTTTCTCTACAAAACATCCCAGTGGAAGAACAGCAGATACAAGGTATCACCTGGCAGTAGAGAGGAATTTGGTGACTGATGGAGTATCCGGAGGACTAAATTCTCCCTTCCTGCTCCCCTGTACATTAGTCTTGGCTGATTATACAGTCTCCTTTACGATTTCCTGGCTGTGGCTATTAAAAAAAAAAAGATTCAAGAGCATTGATGGATAAACTTGTGATGGTATTTGCTGAATAAGAGCTTGCATCAAAACCTCCTAGTCTCCAACAGAACTAGTTGCATCTAAAGTTGCATTTATGCTGTACAGGCTGCTCAGAGTCCAGGCTACAGGCTGAAATGGTTGTGGTCATCACTGTTACTGATACTTATCCTTACTAGTTCACACTGCAGGATGCTTTGAAATGACTAGGCTTGCTGGAACATTGCTCTGATGCATATGGATTTTGTATGGCATTTTATATATAGTTGGTTTTAACTTTTCTCCATTTTGTGCAGGAAAAATTCCACCTGAAAGCACATTGATTTTCAACATTGACCTTCTAGAAATTAGAAATGGACCAAGATCTCATGAGTCATTCCAAGAGATGGATCTTAATGATGACTGGAAGCTATCCAAGCAAGAGGTGAGCGGGTTATCCTTCTCTTGTGAGCAAATGTAACAGGATGGGAGGGTGGAAAAGAATGCACATCTGTGCTGCACTGCTCTAAGCCTTGCATCCTAGTGAAAATTCTGGACTGGAGATTCCAAAGGAGCCTTGGTAAGCTAAGGATAGGCATGTGACTTGTGTGCTGCATAGTTATGGAAGACTTGGATAAAGTAAAGCATCTTAGAAATAAAACTAGACTTCAGGGCTTTTTTGGATTTAATTGCTGATTTATTAATAAACTGGGATTTCTTCTGCTGTAGGGCAATCCTATTTCATAGCATTCACTCTGTGAAGGACATGTATTCAGCATCATTCACCATCTGTTTGCCTCTCATTTTCAAACTTCTGCTTTTTCAGCAAAAATGATCCATGAGAAGCTAGTATAAACCACTGAGTTATTTATGTCTGCATATTAGGAATGTAAGCAATAACCCTAACAAATCCCAGAGACTAAAGTGACTAAAACAGACCCGAAACATGGTCCATGGGTCTTATACAAGTGGTATCTATTTAATAGATGAGTATGTTGGTATTGTGATTTTTGTAGAAGGCTCTGCAATTCAGAACACTTGGATCTCCATAGTTAAACCCTAAAACTTATTAAAACCTATCTGATGTTTTTGAAAACACTGCTTACCATTAGTATCTAGCTTAATGTAAGTGTTCCATTGGTCTGTTTAAAACCTGCCTTGGGTCTTTGTCCTTAAAAATTTTAAGATTTCTAGAAATCTTTTATGGTATTTCTGATTGGAGCAGCAAACACTGAGATTGTGGACAGATTTCTGTATATATCTGGAGTGGCTGTTTACATGTACTGGGTTGTCAAGGTGTAGAATGTGGAAAGGCTGTCTCTGGCCAACTGATAGCTAATAACTTCTGCCCAGCTATTTGTACTTTACTGTATAGACATCAGAAGACAGACTGTCCTGACTTATTTTTTTTGAGTCAGATACCAGAAAGATATGGCAACAGCTTTGCTAGTTTTACTGTCACTTCTGTCCCTAAAGACTGTTCTCTCAAAGGGACTCCAGAATCAGTTAGACAAGTATTATTCTGGCAGTGGCATAGGAGGAGAGGTATCTGTTATCTAACACCACCATCCTGAGCATAGCGTCCCTCTGTTTTGCTGGAGTAATAAATTCTTTCATGAGTCTGAAAATGTTCGCTCTCACCTTTTGTCTAACAGGTGAAAATTTACCTGAAGAAAGAATTTGAAAAGCATGGAGCAGTGGTAAATGACACCCAGCATGATGCTTTGGTTGAAGACATATTTGATAAAGAGGATGAAGACAGTGATGGGTTTATATCTGCAAGGGAATTCACGTACAAGCATGATGAGCTGTAGAAAGAAAAGGGTGGCATAATTTTTTTTGACACAAATAGCAGTGACTTAGACTGTCTGGTTCTCATGTCATCTTAATTCTGTGTTTTGGAATTGACAATTGCTGTTGGCAAAGAAACACTTCGTTTATATAAAAGAGAATTTCTATTCATTATGTACAAGTGTTTGAAACTGTTTTTAAGTGTGAAAATGTACCTCCTCTTATACAGCAAAGACTTGCACATCAGTGTTTTTAAAATTTTGTATTAAATTATTTTTCAGAAATGTAGCAGACTTTTCCAGTTATCATTTATTACGAAAAATCAAAATCCAGTTCAGTGACTTTCTGTGATTTGTTTGGGTGCCAAGATCACTTTCAGCAGCTGCCTTTTGTATTACTTGTAGTCTGTGGCTTAATTACTTGACCTTCTTTCTTGAGTGTCACTGCTTAAAAAGCAGTGTGCTGACCTTGTTTTTTTTTGCCTGCAGATTTTTAAAAGGTGTAGTAGAAGGATCAGATCTCTGTACGGCTGAGAAACTGATACAAAGCTGAATGAGAAGAATGATTATTGTGTGCTGATTTTGCCCTTCTAAAGGGAGAGTGTTACCACCCCTGCCAATAATTGTCTGCATTTTTCATTAAATTTTGTGAATGAAGCAGGAGTTAAATGTCAGCCTTTCACTTCTACTGCCAGCAACATTATAGGAAACATCTGTAATTTTGGAAAGCAGCAAGTTATGCTGCAGTGCAGTGGTGGTGTCCTTTTAATGTACACACACATTTGTTTTGAAACTTGGCATTCATCAGAAAAGCTCATACCTTTCTCTCACAGTTTGAGGGGGAGATCTTGAGCAGAATGTTACAAGTCTGAAGTTTTTCCTCTTTGCAGAGGGAAGAGAGTGTACTGACAGGAGGATCAGTATGGTCTGAAGGACAATTTCCATGGGCTTGTCTGCTTTTGCAGCTGCGTTGAGTTGCAGAACTTGTTTCATTGCCCCTTTGCAGCGTTTTTTGACAAGTAGCATGCAAGTGATATGAATTCTAAAATTTTTAGAAAAATAAAGGTGTAAGGTAAGTGTTACAGTGCTGTGTCTTTACAGAGGTGGAGATCACTAGGATTTCAAACACAAAATTGGAATTCAAAGAACTCAAGGAAGAAACGTTTTGCAATTGTCCATGGTTTCTTAAATGAAAGGGTAAGGTATCTCAGGGACAGAATTTCTTCTGACATCACTAACCTGTGAGTCTATAACACAGCATTGTATTTGAAAACTGATGCCCAAAGCCATGTAAGGATGCAAAGCAAATCCAGTCATTTGAGATTGCTGCATTGCACTAAGCCTTTATGGTGAACTGAGACTCTGCATTCAAGGTTCTCAGTGCTGTAGGTGTGTTAGATGTTTCCCTGCCACCTAGTGTTGTAACTGAGGATTAGGGGACTGCCTCATTGAGCTGAGTTCAGCTGCAGAGGGCGTTTAGAGAGAGATGCCTGTCATTAGTGATGACTGGGGAGAAAAGGAAAGTTGTAAATGAGGGTATGCAAGGCTGTTGTGTTTTGATTTTCTTCCAGCATGACATTTTGTGGGTGATGTTCTAAGTGACAGGGAGTTGCAACCATGTATTTTGTTTTCAGTAACCTGAGGTCTTTTTCCTCAGTGATGCCATCTGCGTTTCTTGAACCCAATAAAACTTTTGCTTCTATGCCTGAGAGTTTCAGTAAAACTGTAAAAAAATGTTTCCCTTCTGTTTTAGGCTCATTGCCTGCCCTTATTCTTTGGTTGTGAAGAAATAATGAATGCTCATTACCTATTTAGCTATTCTTACTGGTCATGGATATTGATTTCTTTTTTTCTCATCACTTACGAAAAATCAAGCTTGCCTGACTTCAGCTTGCCCAAGGCTGGTTGCATGTTCTGTGCTGGCTGTCTTGACTTCCCCTACAGTCACCAGAGCACTGGGCAGGGGACAGCTCATTGCATGTGTGTTGTTTATCTTGTATTGAGATAGCTGCCTTACCAATTAGAGTCTTTCTCTGTTGACTATGTGGGGAGCCTAGACAATTACTATAACGTAGGCCAAGGGAGGATAGTAGGATATGAAGTTGATCTTTAAGGCAGTCTTGCCTAGGTGAGGGAACTGGCAGTTACCCAACCAGCCAAAGGGGAAATACTCCGTGTGTGTGTCTCTGCATGTATTGCTGGGAAGAGCAGAACTGAGACTTTCTTTGGGTCTGAGAGAATTTTAGGTCATTCTAGTGTTAAGTGTGTTCTCAAAACATCTGGCTGGGGAATGAAAGAATAAAAGCATGGAATAAAAGTTGCCTGTATTAAGATTTAATAATGGGGTGCCAATATGTGATGCCAGTAAGGGCCAATTGTTTCTTTTGTATTAAATACAAGTTTATAGTCAGCCACTGCTGTGAAATGTAAATAGGCATAATCTTCTGCTTCGATTTTTAAAGCATTTCGTAAATAACTTTCAGTGAACTTACAGTTACCTGTTAATGCCAGCAGAATGTTGAAGCTACATGACCAAGATGCCTTGTTTGGTCTTGTGTGTAGATTTATGCCAAATGAGAATATGTTTTTTTTCTTAGTAATTTTCTTGTGAGCTGTGTTAAATTCTGAAATTGAACTGATTTTTTTTTTTAAGTGCAGAATCGACAGCAGATTTGAGAAGTCCCTTCAACTTGATTATCATTTGGTACTGTTAAAAGTCCTCCTGTGAAGATGAAAGGCTTTCTTGGGTAGAAATACCATGGCCTGTTTTAACCTCAATTGCATTTGCTTGTTAATCCACAGGGCAAACTGCTGCAGTGCCAGCAGGAGCCAGCCAGCAACCTGCAGGACACCAGAAGCAGCAGCTGCCTGTCCTCTGGAGTGGGGAGGAATGTTAGAACTTCAGTGGCACTCAGGAACATTTTGGCTGGCTTATGTGTGAAGTATGAGGTGTATTTCCCCTGAAGAAACCCTCGCTGCATATCTGTAAAACATGGCACTTGAAAAAGTGGAGAGGGTTCAAAACAGAGCACTTTCCTTCTGCATCTTACAGCCTTCTTCAAACATTTCTTGGTTTGTGGTTTGTTATAGATAGTGATGTTTTTTAGAACTGCACACTGTCATTCACAATTACAGTGGGAGTTGCTGTCTTCTGTAGGTACAGAAGCAGCCTTCAGAGCACATTTTATTTGAAAATTCTTGATATGCAGTGCAATGACACAAGAAAGCTTTTGGCAAAGCTTCAGAAATGGTGCTTTAGTCTGAAATGCTTTTTAAAGTTTTCTTTTTTGAGATAAACTGACAAGGCAAACAGTACGAATTACTTTATTTGGTCTTAAATCTTTCCAGTAACTTATGTCATAAAATTATATAACCATTTATGTTGGAAAAGACCCTAAAGATCATCCAATCCAAGTGTTAACTCAGGACTGCCAAGTTCACCACTCAATCATGTCCAAGTGCCACATCTACATGTCTTTTAAATACCTGCAGGTGTTTCAGTGCCTCCTCCACCACATTCCTGGGCAACCTTTCCCAATGCTTGACAACCCTTTACAGAAAATAAATTTTTCCTAACATCCAACTAAACCTCTGCTGATACAACTTGTTTCCTTTTGTTCTGTGCCTTGTAACTTGAGTACAACCTCTTGTCGGGCAGCTGTAGGGAGTGAAAGCCTCCCTCAGCCTCCTTTTCTCTGGGCTAAGCACTCCCCTCAGCCAGTCCTCATTAGACTTGTGCTCCAGACCCTTGAGCAGCTTCACTCCTTTTCTGCATGCACTCCAGCACTTCAGTGTCTTCCAGTGAGAGGCCCAAAACTGAACACAAGATTTGAGCTGCACCTTCACTGGTGCTGAGTGCAGGGGGACATCGCTGCCCTGGTCCCCTGATCCTGCTGGTGACACTACTGCTGATACAGGCCAGGATGCCAATGGCCTATTTGTCCACCTGGGCTCACTTCTGGCTCGTGTTCAGCTGCTGTTGACCAGCCCCTCCAGGTCCTTTTCTGCTGGGCAGCTTTCCACTCTGCCCCAGCCTGTAGCACTGCCTGGAGTAGATGTGACCCAGCACTTGGAGGTTGAACCTCTCTCAGCTGGACTCAGCCCATTGATCCAGCCTGTCCAGACCCCTCTGTAGACCATGTCCTTGTGATGCTGGGAACATCCCAAGTATATAGAGTGTGTTATGGTATTTTAGTGAGTCAGAAAATTGCAGTATTAAGTACATATTGAACAAATTGCTGCCACAACTTCTTCTTCATTGTATCTTGAATGAAGTTGGTTTCCTGAGCACTTTGGTATAAAAAACAGGCTGTACAGGTCAGCCCTTAAATTATCTTTGTTGTATGTGTTCCCCACATCCCATCATTTGTGCTGTTAGATACAAGATGTTCTATCCCTTGATCCAGAAATCCTAGTTTCAGATGCAGGTGAATACCAGCAGGATTGGGAAACCTCAGTGCTTTGGGGCATTCTGGAAAAAACGTCAGAGTAGAATTATGCAATGATGTCAGAAATGCAAAATATTTCCTAGATCCTTTGGCATCTGCTTATTTGGAAGAAAGAGCATTGGCAGCCACTGATGCAGGGACTGCAAGTAATAAGGCTAGCTCCTGATTTGACTTTGATTAGAAACCACTGCTTTAGACATTTCTTATATGGAGTTTAAAGCAAAATTTAAATTCACATTTCCAAGGTTTGATAAAGAGTTTTTAGAATAGGTATATTGAGTTTACTTCCTGAAAATACATTAGCCTCATCATAGAGTTTTTGCAAAAACCCCCAAAACACAGCCCAAAACACACTACCCCACACCCCTTAATTTGTCTTCAATGTTGAATTGTTTTTGGTCAAAGGAAATAAATCAAAACTGCTTATATTTGTATAATCCTGGATAATTTTAGCTTCTCTTGAAAGTTAATCGTAATGCTTACATTCTGTGTCCTAGTTTTCTCCTGGTTCATAGCAAAAACAATTCTGACAAAATAAGGATCTTTCTTTAGCTATACTTCTTCTGTTTTCATGCCTGTGCTTGATTATGTCAACAGTTTCACACAAGAAATATAATTGACAATCTCAGTGGGAGGCTGTATAGGGACAAAAACTTGGTTATCATCTCTTCCAGCCTGGAGGGGATTCAGATGGAGGCTCCTACTGCATCACATTTCTTCCTCCAGGGAGTTTTTGTTCCAAAAATGGTCGGTTTAGCTAGGGGTTGTATGTGGTCAGAGACTATGTGGTGTTTCTGTTGAATGATGTAAAAAAAGTAGGAGCTTGGCTTATCTGAAAAAGTTGCAGTGACAGAGGATAGTTTCAACCATGGCAGGTAAGTAACTTTTTGCAAATTTTCCAAAGGTCATGTTCCTTGTAGGCTGGAGTTTGTCCAAAGGGGTATTTCTTTGTTCTTTTTACTTTTTTTCCCCTTTTTTTTTTAAATTTTCTACTCTTATAACTGCTTGTATTTCCATTGGGTAAACAAGGACGAACCCACTTTTAAAATACTAGGATCTGACTGCAGAAATCCAGTGGAGCCAACTATTCAGAGCTCCCCAAATCCTAGCTATATCTTCCTCTAAAAATTTGAGGCTGATGCTAACTACCATCAAGAGCTGCTCTTCGTTTTAGACATGATGCTTCTAATTTCTAGTTTGTGTCATGACCTGCATAAGGAGATTAAATGATGCAGGATAATTGATTCCTCATCTGGGAGTCAGACTGGAAGCATTAAATCAATCCTGTCCTCTTTCATGTTATTGCCAAAGCAGCTATGTTTCCTCTTCTGCCACTTTCCTTGAGTAGTGAACTAGATAATACCTATTTCTTTTGTGAGCTTGGCCTTCTCTCTCTCTCTCTCTGGGAGTAAATAGCAGAGTTTAGCTCTTGTGTCTCTAATCTGCTGGGATATACCTTTAAAGTATAGGTTTTCGTTCCACAAATGCAATTCAAAATGGTTTTGGTGAACCTGTGTCCATCTCTGGGTATGGACTAATTGTAGTTGAAAGAAAATCACGACCTGCTGGATTTTCCTCCTAGAACACTGACCGCAATACTTAAGAGAAACAAGACTGGTGGTGTTCCTTCATTTTTAAAGAAGGTGAGAATTTAACTTTGCATCCAGTATCTCATGTGCCATCATGTCTGTACTGCTGTTGTCACTCCCAGCAGCTGGGTTTAAAGCTGCTGTTCACCTGGACCTCATGATGTGCAGTGCACCCTGATGTAATCCAATGCTCCACCTCTGCCAAACAGTCTGGAGCGAAGCTCCCTGACACGTGGTGCTCATCTTGTAGCTGACAAACAAGCACAAACTGCAGTGGGAACACATGTGGAGCAGAAGCAGCCAATGCTCTCGTGCGTTTGGTAACAAATTCTGTTCCTGCCAACCTTAGCCAAGCCCAGCTCACCACAGCACCTTCTGAAACAGCCACAGCCTGCACCCATGCAGTGCTGGGGCTGTGTGGGGTGAGCTCTAGGGCACCAGTTCTGCTCTGCCAGACCGCTGCTGGCTCTTCACACCTTGTTTCCGGAGCAGGGAGCTGTCAGTGGGATGTGTCAGAGCCTCAGCATAGACTGGAGTGGCACCAGGCTTGTAGTGTCACACCGCTGCTTCACACCAGGCAGGCAGGGAGAAAACACCAGGGCCCTTGGGCTGACCTGGAATAGCAGAGAAGATAAGCAGGAGAATATCTCTCCATACTATCCAGTTTCTCTTGGCTGATATCCACAGCAAATATGAGGAAGTTTAAAAACTTCTGGGTAATTTGTTATTTATATTTCTGTTAAAATGTGTACATGAGGAATAACATGCAATCAGCATGGAACTTACAATACAGTGTGAGCTTTATAGTTTTGCCCATGTATAACTCATGTCTCCAGTAGTATCTTGTGGATAAGGCCATTTATGTAAACATGGACTCTTTATGATAGAGATACTCAGTTGAGAACATTTTAAAAAACACGTTTCCTATCCTTTTGGAAGTACAGCACCCAAAAGCACTTCTTTTATTTTAGTTAGAAATATTTCTGTTATCAGTGATCTCTTCCCACCTTGCAGCTATCTACCCTTTCCACGAATAAGGAAAATGGCTTAACCATGGAGAGAGTTTTTTTGGAGTCAGAACTCCTTGAAGGGGTATTACAAAAAAAAACAAAACAAAACTCTCCAAGTTTTAAGTCTCCTGAAAAATGGAATACTGGAAAATGCTGCAGCAAAAGCATCTGTAGCCCAGGAAGGACATGCCACTGCTCACAGGCCCCAGTGAATGATGTGTATGGGAGGAGAGAAAAGGCTGCTGACATAAGCATAACTTTTAGGAGTACTCAGCAGACCTGTTGCTGTGGTTACTAACCAGAACCCCCCGAATAAGTACTGTTTGCACTGCACCAGATGGCTGATAAATCACATAGGGGAATTAGCTGTCCCCTGTGTTACTGTCCGGTCTTTTCTCCAAGTGCTGTGATTTAATTTGCAGTAATTCACACATAGATTATTTAGTCATGACACACTGATATGACATTAAACTGCTGCAGATGTGCAGTCACTTTAATGAACTCCTGTATCACCCAAATGATCGTATCAAAAATGTATTTTGTCTTATGTATTAATGTTCACATTGTTGCAATTTGATGAACAATGTTAAGCTAAAAAAAAAGTCATGCCTGAATTTTAATATAATTTTAATAACATTGTTATTGTAGCACATTTATTGCCGAGGGAAGTGAGATGCCTTTTGCAGTTCATCGGTCTGCCACAAGCGTTTCTGTACAGGCAGCATAAAAAACCATGAAGCATAGATTATCACATTTTTCTCAGTTTCCAGGGTTCCAACACTAGATGAAGATAAAACAGGCTCATTGCATAAGAAAGTAATGCTGTTGCCTCTGTATTTTCTGCTGCTTTTTTGCCATTCCTGTCTTACCCTCTCAGGATGACAGTCCACCTGCCTGGACTATTTATTATTATGAGTCTTCAGCTACTGTCAAGTGCTTTAGCCTTTTGTTTTTTGTTTTTTTTTTTTTTAACAAGGGGCATTCTAACACATTAAAAAAGCCAATTATAATAAATGTGTCTCGTGATACATTTTAAAGTTACAAACAGAAATATCCTGTCCCGGATTTAAAATAAGGAAAATGACAAAGTTTATGAAAAGGAAGCAAGAGACTGATGACTTTTGATACAACATTACTCCAGAAATAGGCAACATTTTTGACTGGGCAATGGAACAGCTTGGTTGTGTGGTTCAGTGCTGCTGTGCCTAGCAGGTTTCTGGACACTGAGAGTGACTGCAGCATGCCTGGAGTCCTTGCAGCACTCTGTCCCTGTCACACTGAGGAGTCGTGTCCTGTTATGTCACTTGTGTAATGGGGAGATGAATCACCTTCGGTGGTGCGTGAGTAAGAGCTCAGTATCTAAGCCTGCAGTTGTGCCTACAGTCACATTTTATGTACAGCTGCAGCCATTTCCATAGATTAATCTTCAATGGTATAATTGGATAAAGAGGCTGCAGCCAGGATTTCTCCTATCTTTTTCATTTTGAACATTCACAGAGCTCAGCAAGCTATGTCTTTATTTTACATCATAATCCAGCACCTGCTGTCCTTTTTCTTTGTTATGGATGGAAGCCACGTTTAGTGTGAGAGAATTACTCTCAATTCTCTGGTCCAGTCTTCTGGCTATACAAAACACCCAAGTGCCATTGATACTTCTTGCCCTTTAGGTTCATTCTATGACATCAGCTGAATTTACTGGCCTGTGATGTAACTATCACCTGGGGTCTCATAGGCATTTTCAACATTACTCTTCTGTTTATAGGAGCTCTTTTCTTCATGTAACTCACTGTAAGAGGAATCATTTAAGTTTAGTGGGATGCCTTCATGGGTATAAGCTTAGATTGCCTTAGCAATCAAGTACATTTATTCTGAACAACCTGAGTTCGTCTGATTTTTAGGTTCTCCAAATCAGTGTTCCACCAGAAAGAGCATGACTAAGATGGTGTCCTGAAATGATGAAAATGAATACCAACAAAAAATTTTCTTGGCTGTACTACCCTTCAACCAAAATCTAAAATTTTAAGCCTCTTAATATAATTTCAGAACTTAGATGGCATTTTCTACCATCTACACTAAGTCAACTTCTCTCCTAAACACAGTTTATTGAGAAAACTAGTCCCATCCGCTGTATGCCTGCACAGATGCTGTCTTGAAATTGCAGAGAAAAGTATTTTGGAAATGATGAAACAAAGACTAGTGCTGCAGTGTCTTGATGATTTGAGGGTACTAGTTCTGCTGAATCAGCTTTGATCTCCAGCTAAGGAGGTGGTTAAAGAAAACCAAAAACCCACTGTAACTTAAGCTGTATATTGCAGTGTCTGCCTTTTGTTCTCGTCCTTTCACATATAAAACATGGAACAAAGATTCTTTGAAATTCTCTTTTCTAAAGAGTTATCCTTCCTGCTCCTTTGATTGTGCATCTCATTGGAAACCAATCTTTTACAAGAGAAAAAAAAATTATAAAATCCATACATTCTGCTGTTATGTTTTTAAAGAGGAAATAATCAATAGATAAGCATTGTGGCAATCTCCAGTCAAATATTTTAAAGATGCAGCTCTGAGTAAATGCTCTCCCCATTTCTTGTATGAGGTAATTTAATTACCATGAGGCTACAAGATTTATCCAAAGCCAAGCAGCAAGCTTATGGCAGAACAACATACACCCCAGACTCTCTCGATTCCCAGTACTGTGCTCTAACCACTCATCCTTGCTGCTTTACACAGTCCATGACAGCTTACACAGAAAGGAAGCATGAAGGATTTCTGTGTTGACAGTATGTCATCATTCTGTAGACAGTCTAATAATTCTTAGGTAGATTATACTCTGCCATAATCACCTCCAGTGCAATTAGAGAAGAGACTTAGTCATCTAAGTGAGCATAATATAGGTAATGTAAGTGGTGTGTTATAGGATATAATCTAAACCCATTTCTAAATTGCACCTGCTCCTTTCATCAGCTGTCTTTCTGATTCTAAGAAGCAAGCTGCCTGTGACGCAGTTCATCCTTGATGTAACTCCAGAGCAAGAATTTGGGTCGTTATGTTCAACTAAACTTGTTACAATTAAATTGGTATGAAGTCTCAGCTTCTCAGTGTTTCGGATCAGCTTTCAATTATATATCTTAAGCAGTTTTTTCCTGTTATAAAACACATTGAAATGTAATTCTGATGACAGCAAAACTGATAGCAGAGGAAAACAAAGGTCTTGCTTAAAGTATACAAAGGAAAATCTTAGAGTATGAGGGGCTTTGTGTTGCTAATGCTCAGCCCTGCTTTTTAAACAAAACCATTGATCCTAAGTAGTCCCTATTCAGGCTACTGACATACCCTGGAAAGGTGCAATGCCACAGTGTTTCACACTCACTGAGACTAGGAACAGCTAACTATTTCTTGTAGTTATATAATGAAGCTGCAACTTTTGGTCTGCATTTAAGTTTGACAGCAACAGTGTCCAAAGCTTATCCACAATTTCTGAACAGACCCATGGTGCTGTTTGTGGTGATGAAAGGAAATTCTTTTGGCATGTACAGTTTCAGGATTCTTCCTTCTATATTTTCTTTAAATCTCCCATATGCAGATTCTGTCTGGCTTTTTGTTTTCTCTTAGCCAGGTTACTAAACCAGATATACTGATCGAACAGAATTTAGATATTTATCCATATTTAAGTGGTACTGCTGTACCAACCTAATATACTTGCTTCTTTGTGCTCTCATGGTGAAGTACCCTAGTTTGTAATGCTCTTAAATATCTCTACTGGCTCGTCTTTCCTCTATGACCTTTTCCCCTGCTTCATTTTAACCTTCCTATCTTCCCATCAAATATACTTGGCAGTCTCTTCTGCACATTAAATGTCTGGTTTATGGCAGGAATTGGTAGAATGTGCAGCAAGGTTCTTCTTGAAGACAGAGATAGAAACATGAAGGTGCTGTCTTATACCAGCACCACATATCCATATGTGTTAGATTATACTTAGCAGTTTAACCATTTATGCAGGGACTTGCATGATTATACTCAACAGTTAAACTATTTTCACCTCTGTATGGAGGCATGGGTTGTGTGCTGAGGAAGGAGCACGGAGGACAAACCCACTTGGGTGGATTTGGCTGCTCCACATGCCATGGCTGAGGGATGCTGTGCTGTGAACAGGCCCTCAGAGGGACAGTGGGTGCTGCTTTGCTTTGGGCCTGGTGGCGCTGGTGCTGCTGCATCCAAAGAGCTGAGAGGTGCCTGGAGGTTCAGCTGCTGGAGGGGCAGGAGCCCACTGTGACACTTCTCATGCAGCAGCAGGGAATTCCTCAGTCATGAACCACAGAATCGCAGAATTAATTAGGTTGGGAAAGATCTCCAAGATCATTGAGCCCAACATTTGACTGATCACCTCCTCATCAACCAGAGCATGTCACTAAATGCCAGCCCAGTTGTTTCTTGAACACTTCCAGAGATGGTGGCTTCATCACCTCCCTGGGCAGCCGTTCCAATCCTTAACAACACTTTCCTTGAGGATACTTCTCCTGATGAGCTTCGCAAAGTTTGGAGAACTCCTTGTGCAGCAGTTTGATGGTTAATGAGGTAGCAGCCATATATTAAAACACCCACTTCACTTCTAGACTTACCCTCTGTGTGAGGAACTCAGCCATAAGACTGAAACTGAATAAAAGAGCCCCCAACCCGCTCTTGGTGCTCAAGGCGGGCCGGGGATAGCACGCCGAGCGCTGATGGCTCTCCGCAGCATCACTGAACGGGTCGGGTGGGACGGGACCACAGTGGGGTCACCCCAAAGCACGGGCGGGGTCTTGTGCGGTGCGGACGGTTCTGGAGCGGCTCCGGTGCGGGAGTGGCCGCAGCGCGGCGGGGCTCGGTGCGGGGCGCGCGGCGGCTGCGCGCGCAGGGGGCGGGGCCGGGCCGCGGGGCCGAGCGGAGCGGGAGGAGCGGGAGCGGCGCTCAGGTACGGGAGCGGTGCCGGCAGCGCCGCGGGGCAGGGCGGCAGCTTCCCATCGCCTCCCCGTCACTTCCCCAT
>VRYO01002734.1:35333065-35343147 GCA_009812075.1 Sialia sialis | reverse complement strand
GATGTTTCCCCTCCGCGCTGGCGGAAAGCCCCGAGCCGGGCGGGCTCTGCGGGCCTCCCCCGGGCCGGCGGTGCGGGAGCGCTCGGCGCTGGGAGCTGGCAGCAGCAGATGCTGTCCCCGGCTGTCCTTTGCCTTCACGTTTGAAGCACGGCTCTCTGCCGCTCGTCTTCGCTGGCTGCACTCTCCAGTCGCTGCTGTTTTCCCTTCGGCTCTTTAAAGAGCCGGCGAGGGTTGTCCCCCACCCCCCATCTTTTTCTTGAAGGTGCCTTTTCATATGGTCACCTTGAAACCTAGATGCTTTCATGTGCCTTTCTAAGCATTTTGTTACGCTCAGGTAGGCATGTGCTGGTTTCTGTCACCGACAAGCAGATATACCCTCCTGCTGGAGCCTACAAAACTGACATCTCCATTTATGCTCCTATAATAATTCTACAGGCTATGATTAATCTGCCTTAAAAAGAAAATTCTCCAGTACTGATAGTTAAAGGGGAAATAAATCATATTAAACCAGATTCTCAAACAGAAGACAGCTTAGGGCCTTGATCCTATGAAAGCACATGCTTGTAAATATATCCCTATGAAAAAATGACACAGAATTAAGAAAAGCCATCCATACCCATAAGATATGAAACTTTAATAAACCCAGAGAAATGATTGTGCTGCAGTAAACTTGATAAAGATTGTGATGCAAACTATGTTAACTAGATTAAAAGATAATAAGTTGTGGGAAGTGGAGTGACTGGCTTATTTGGTTATAGAGTACTACAGTTTCAACTATTCTCTAAAAACTATTTTAGAATTAGTGATTTAAGGCACCTCCAAACACACTGTTTTGTTCATAATATGCACTCTAAGTCTTTCAGCCAGGCAAAACAAAATCTTTAAAACACTCCAATCATATTCTACTTAGGAAGCAGATCTTTGTGAACACAGGACTTTCAGCTTTTTGAGGTGAACCAACACTGGAATAAACTTAAATCATTTAGAATGCTGTGGACATTTGCTAGAGGCTTATGTCCCAGAGCTTACATAAACAGGTTAAAAAGGCAGGTCTTATATTGAGGAAAACATGGTGGATGAAAATTCTTTATTGATATCAGTCCATTTTGTCCTCTCCAAAAAAGTAATTTCAATGCTTATAGCTTGAGATTTTTAAAAGTCTCTTCCAGTTTTGAAAGAAATTTGTAACTTTTTGTTGGTTTTATTCTGGGAAAGTGTGGCATAATTTAAGATCTATTTATTTACTTTATTTACTGTGCCAAGGTTGGTATCTTTGGAAAAGGGCGCTGAATTTGGCTCTCCATCCTCTCCTTCAGAAATCAGCTGTGGATCCTTTACGCAGCTTGCATGTTGGAAAGTTTGCTAGATGTTCAAAGCTTTTAGTCAGAATTTCTTCATCATGAAAATTGAAGAGTTCTGCAGATGGACATTGTCCCCATAGTGCATTTTTCTCTTTGCTGTAAATTCAGCAGGTTGAGAAACTGAATTGCTACCCAGACCTGCCTCTCTGCCAAGTCCCCAAACTCCAGGTTTCTGACAGACAGCTGCATTAGATCCTAACATTTGCATGGACACTTTCTGTTTCTTAGGGTCTACTTAAAACTAGAGGCAGACTTCCAGCGAGCTACTTTGGTGCACTTTATTTAGCGCCTTGTTAACATAAGAATGTTGCTGATGTGAAAGGACGAGCAGTCAGCGTGCATTAGGCACTGCTGATGAGAGGAGCTGCGAAGGGACGCGGACCCGGCTGAACCCAAAATGCGATTGTGCCGCCTCCTTACAAAAAGCAAAAGCCAAGAGTTGTGCAGCAGTTTGCAACTTCTCGTTATACGAACTTGGGTGTTGTACAAAGATTCTTTAGGTGCCGGCAGCCCCTAACAAGGGTCGCTGCCCCAGTGCCAGAAGCAAGAAAACAGGTGCTTCTGCACAAAATGGGCAGTGTTACAAATGTGACCTTAAACTGCGGGCTGGGATAAGAGCCACAAAAGGGATGGAGTTCTGTGACTGCTTGGAGACTCAATTAAGAGCACTGACACCCACTCAGCGAAAAGTCTGTGTAAATAATGAGTTTTCCCTGTGTGTCTAGCCTGTGATGGAAATGAGTCTGAAATCTGCTGTCTTCTGGATGACTGACCCTGATTTGTTTTTAAATAGCACTGTGTTTTCATTAGCATAATTCAGATTACATGGGGCAAAAAATAAGATCCTGTCTTATTTTGAGAGATGTCTGCTTTGAAAGCAAGGACATACTTTGAACAAGGGTGTATTACAGAATTAAAATAGAACTGGTTGGTCAAGGGATTGTAAACTTTTATAACAGCTGAAGTCTCACCATTTGTTAGGATTTAAAGTGCTGGAGAGTTTTAGAATGCTTATTTCATGGCCACTATCTGATATTTTTAAGACAGTCTAAATAAATCTGTCAGCTGTTGCCAGGAATATTCCAAATTTTCCCACATACAGCATGAGAAATATTTTCAAATCCTTCCAGGCATATTATGCCTTTGTTCAGTTAAATGACTGAAGGGAGCATACATCTTAGCAAAGCTTTGAAGTGCAACTTGATTTTATGCCTGTCTATGGAATTGCTATTTCTCATAATTCAAAAATAAAAGAGAAAAAGGAGAAAAAGTTCATTCCAAAACCCTGACTTAAAGTTTGAGGTGTTGCCCATTTTGAGTAAATTCTTGAGAAATGTTCAGCATGTAGTTAATACAAAAAAATAAAAGAGTGTTGAGCATGGCTTGCTAAATTTCAGCAGCTGATTAAACTCCTCTTGGATATCTTGTCATCTTGGAGAGACAGAAACAATCACAATGGGATGTCACACCTTCAAGCAGTAATCATCCATTGGGAGTTAGGAAAGAGTCAAACAATTTGACTTAATTCTGATAACGAAATGTCCAAACCATAGGGACACAGGGATCTGGCATAGTTTTGTGCTTTATATTCAGGAACAGTCTCTGCTTTCTAATTTCTTTATACATGCAACCTTCCTCTCTCTTGATAAGTCATGCATTAAAACTGTCCAAATTGTCAATAAAAAAAATAATAACCTTTCAGTGTTTCCTTAGATGGGAACAGTATTATTATTGTGCCTTTCAGTTTGCTGTCTTTGTTCTGTGCCTGCAGCTGAATGAATTTTGCTTTTCATTTCTGTTTTTGGGAGCACTGCTTTTCTGCAGGGTGCAGAGATCACATGTCTCTATGTGCATAAGATGCTGGGCTGGATTTCTAAATGGAAATATAAGCTTGTCTCAGGCATAAGAAACATCTTAATTTGAGAGTTAAAATAGAGGTTAAAAACCAACAACTCAGTCCTGAACAAAGTTTTCACAATTGTAACTGACCTTTCTTTTGCCATCCCACTTGAAATATAGAAGAGCTGAGAACAAATTTTAATCCAAATCTGAGGACCCTTGTTCATATGCTCCTCTCTGTTTTTTATTGTAAATGCTTCTTGCAGGTTAGATCACTTACTCTTTCAGGTTGCAATGCAAACAGGTTTGTTGAAATCTTTAAATGCTACTGAAATAGTTCAGCAGTATTAGCACAGCTGGGTTTCTGTTTTATAAAAGCACAAAATGTAATGAGGAATAGTCATCCTTAAATACACAAAGCCACATTATATGTCTACATAAAAGGTTTAATGTGCTTTCTGGACCTTAAAAGCAGCTCAAATCACTTTTGAAAATAAATATTAAAGAAAACGCTGTCATCACCAGAATGTAGTCCAAACTTAGCAGCAAGGCATTTAGCACCCTCTGTATTTCTGCTACCCAAAGCACCTGTTAAAGACCAGCTTTAAATGGAAGAATCCAAAGAAGTGAGGGTGGAAAGATCAGACTATATGATCAATAAAACTGATATTCTGACCAAACTACTGTGGAGGTCTGAGATGAAACCCTAGTGTTAACACTACCACACTTGTTTTTGTGGACATCTGTGCTGCCTTGAAAGCATTATGTTGATTATTACCAGCATTAATAATGGGTTATTTAGGACAATCACAGGTGTGCTTGAAAAACTGGGGATTAGGAGAAGTTTGGTCTTCATCCTGTACAATACTTTGATCATGTCTGAGCTTCAGAGAGCTTGACAGCTAAACCAACAAAGCTCTTGAAGACAAGCAGAGAAAAATGTTTGAAAGATGAGTCTGTGTGATGTATCTATGCAGCCTCACCAGGGTGAATAAAAGCAAGATGTGTTGTTCTGTGCTCCATCCGTGATTGCTAGCATAGCTATGCTGAGTAATGAGCACAGCAGTTATGCTCCTGGGTGAAGGTTTGGCTTGATCAAGCTGAAGTTTTGCCAGCTTCTGAGTCAATCAATACAAGGCAAATTTTACAGCTGAATGCCACTCATCCCAGCACGAGGTGAATGCTTTTCTGGTCTCACTGAAGCTTAATGTCCTTAATACCTGCTTGAGTGTTGCTTCAATTTCTTGTGAAGAGGATCTGTATTGGTGGCAGCTGACTTCTCATGTAGCACCTTTTACTATATACATGATAATGACTAGATATTATTCTTAATTTTTTGAGCAAGAGACTGTATTGTGTAGAAAATAACTTTGCATGGTGTGTTAAGGGCAGAACTGTTTGTGGACCTACATCACTTACAATGTCTCAAATGGTGTGTTGCTGGGAAAGGACTTGCTCTACAAAGGAATAACTGCTTCAGAGCTTGGTCATCTGGTCTAAATCTTACTTGAGATTAACAATATATACTAATTAACATTTCAGAAACTTATATTAAACCCAAAGGGGTTTTATATGTGATGTTAGTGATGTCTCTAGCTTTTCCTGAGAAAAAGTTGCAGGGCATTAAGTGAGCAGCGATTAAAAGAAGTGTGAAGAGCAAATATTGGTTTAGTTCAATAAACATGAGTTAAATTTCAAGGCAGACCCTTACTTTCCTCACACCTTTTTATCACTTCCTAGTGAGTGCTGCACTTTCATTATAAACCTATTGTTTTGTTTTTCAGTTGACAGAAAAGACAGAGAAAAGAGCAAATCCATTTGTAGTGTTATAAATTTTGAAATTACTTGAACAATAGCTTGTTGTAAAAGCTTTAAGATCATAATAGTTCATAAAACTGGATGTTTATTTTTGGTAATATTTTTCTTAATATGACAGCAACTGAAAGCTGCTGGTGGTGAGCCAATTTTCACATAATTTGTAGCTTTGTAAATTACTTTGGGCAAAATGTCTTCAGGTTATTTTGGCAAACAAAGAAAAGTAGTTGACTTTAAAAGTCAGCATCTATTTGATGTGGGATGATAGCTATTTTTCTGAGAGGTAATTTTATTGTAGCAGTCAGATTCTTGAGCTTTATAAAATATTATTGCTGTACCAAATTACAGTTTTCAGAGAAGTACATAGTGTTATTCTGGAAAAATAACAGAATAAAACCCCAAGGAATCTAGAGTGAGTTACTGTGAAAATCTTCCTTTCTTTAGTTTGGACTCTGTCAAGCTGAGCTGACAGTGCTTTATTGTGGATGCATAGCTATTTCAGTTTTCTTGGGCTGGGGGGAAGGAAGGCTCCAAAACACACT
This sequence comes from Sialia sialis, assembly GCA_009812075.1. Classification (NCBI taxonomy): domain Eukaryota; kingdom Metazoa; phylum Chordata; class Aves; order Passeriformes; family Turdidae; genus Sialia; species Sialia sialis. The sequence continues at coordinate 35,337,590 of VRYO01002734.1, read as the reverse complement.
GAATTATTTATGGCTGTCTCTATTTTCTTAAGAGTGTTCAGCCTCTGACACTGGTGTTCATGAGGTGGAGGATGGGATACTGTAATCTCTATTCCATATGTTAATCTCTCTTCCAGCATTATTTATCTGTTCATTTTTTTGTAAGTGAAAAATGACATCTAAACAATGTAAAATGTTTCAGGTTTTGATATTTTCAGCCTGAAAGTTGTTCTATATTTATCAAGATGTATGGGTTAGTTTTCTTGAGGTGGTGCTAAGCAGTAACACACCCATGTTCACCCTATTTCAGGAGCATAGCAATGTTCAGACATGTTTATAAAGCCCTGGTAATTGTTGTACCTGTTGTTTCCCATTGGGATATTTGGAGCCAGACATTTGTCCAGAGAAAAGCAATGAAGCTGTGGAGACTGAGTCCTATGAGGAGCAGCTCAGGGAGCTGTGGTTGTTCAGCCTGGAGAAGAGGAAGCTCAGGAGAGCCTTTATTGCTCTCTACAGCAGCCTGAAAGGAGGCTGTAGCCAGGTGGGGGTCAGCCTGTTCTCCAGGAAACCATGACAGGAGATGAGGAAATGGTCTGGAGCTGCACCAGGACAGGTCAGGTTGGACATCAGGAGGAGTTTCTTCACTGAAAGTCTTGTTAAGCATTGGAACAGGCTGCCCAGGGAGATGATGGAGTCACCATCCCTGGAGGTGCTTAAGAAACCCCTGGATATGGCTGTGATTCTAAGGTTGCCCAATGATTGTTACTTTTTTCTTTCTTCCTTTAAAATACTTATGAACTCATTACTGTCTATTTTGCCACTGACAGTAGTGGTTTTATATTCATACAATTAATTTGGCTTGTCAGGTGTTAAATGGGACTTATCACAATGAGAAAATATCTTAATAAAGAAACTTGTTAAGTAAGTATTCTTTATAGTGTTAGAACACAGGAGACTGGAAAAAAATATGACCAGGTGGCATATTGCATCCCTGCTATAGCATGTTTTTGTCAAATAAAAAATAGCAAGGAGCATATTAGCTTGTGGCTGCTGCTCAGAATTCTTTTTTCAACCTTTGTGCCTGCAGTGATTCGAGGTTGACCAAGCATGATACCTGATAACTCCCTGCAAGTGCAGCAGTTTTGATGTAGTGGCACAGCTAATGTACAGCTCTGTTTCCAGGGCTTCCATATGCAGAGTGATACTGGATATAGACTGGAATGGTGTGTACAGTCCCTGCTTCTCTGAGCTTGCAGTGGCCCAGCTATGAGTGTAATGGTTTGCCATCGAGACATAAGTCTGTTTACACCAGATTGTAGGTCTGAGCTATGGGCTGCTGAGAAAGTCAGTGTACTTAACATGCTCTGTGGTAAAGAGCTGTATGAACAGGCAGAAAGCTGTTCTTTGAGATCTATTTGCAGTCATTCCCTGTGTTTTCTAAGGTTTTTAGGAATACCTTTCACTGGAAGAACAAGCTCTCTGAAAAAAAGTATAGGAATTATAACACTAGGTGGTTTTATAAGTCAGGGTGATTTATCAGAGGTGCTATAAGGAGTCTTCTTTTCCTTCTGTGGGTGAAAGATGTTTGTTCAATATTGAGCCATGTAAGCATTCAAAGAGGTGGAAAATACATGAAAATGAGCATGAGGACACCCTGAAGCTGAATAAAGAAAAGAACATGAAGCAGGCAAGTAGAAATGTCCTCTTAGATGGGTGGCTGCTAACAGACTGTTTCAGCTACATGATGGAGGAAGATAAAATACAGTAAAGTTGTGAATAAATAGAGGTTGTGGGTATATCTGAGAAGTGGCCACCCTTGCCATATTCAAAATGAACCGCATGAGGTTCAGGGAAAAAGCGCTACCTAGCAAACTGAGTAGATTTAAATTGCAGCAGATTGCTAGATGAGTTCCTTCACTAAAATGTAATCTGAGATCCTAGTGCAAACTCCTCCACTCCTCCAGTCATGTTTTCAGGATAAGGCTGAAACATTTGACATAGTGTTTCATGGTTACATACTCCCCTGTGAGAAATACACTGTGTTGAAATGACCTCTAGTTACTGGGCAGCTTGCTCATGCTTATGAAATATACTGTGTGTTGAAGGGAACTCTAGTTATAGAGGAGCTTACTCACACTTTCATGCTTAAAAAGCATTATCAAAATGGCAAGTTTGGTTTTGGTTCAGTGACTGTTGGTATATTTAAGGAAAAAAAAATCCCACAAATACACTTACTCATACTTTCATACTTAAAAAGCATTACCAAAATGGCAATTTGTTTTAGGTTTAGTAACTGTTGGTATATTTAAGAGGAAAAGAAAATCTCACATATGCAGTTGAGACTGTATTTTAGGGGGATTTCAGAATTCTGAAGGGGATATTATACCTACAAGCTTTTAATTATTTTCTTTATCTACTCAGGCTGTAGGTAAGTAAATGTCTGCCTTGCATACCTTCATATTTGTTCAGTAACGGAATGCTGAAACTTTCCCCATCTTTTTAAGCCTAACTGCCAATATGTTTAGGTATTAATTTAATAAAAATTAGTGTTGTATATAATTTTAAGCTTTCTTGCTAGGCTCTTGGATACTTGATGTTTTTTGGCTATGTCAAGTATTTCAAGTAAATCTGCTTTGTTAATGTTTAGAATAAAGGAAATACTTCTTTTGAATAGTGAGGTCCTCACTAAATCTGCAAGCTGTTGAAGATTTTGGTTCATCTGGCAATGTATCACAAGACAAATTTAGCATGCTAAAAGATGAGTTACCTGAAGGCAGATGGAAACTCTCAGAGAGCTGGAAAGCAGTTTCATTGACATCACCAACACAGCAATACTCCTACTTGGAGTAATTCATAGCAAAGTACTGGATGGTTTCATTACTGATGAAGGGTGGGCAGCACTCTACACACACACCATATTCCAGTTAAACCACAGAGGCAACTGAAGTGGGGATTTTAATCGTGTCCATGTGCAGGACACTCCTGTAGAACCAGTGATGTCCCAGATTTAGAGGCACAATAGGCAGGTCTGCAGCCCCAGTGTCCTCTGACATCTGTGTTTTGTCAGCTGAAGTAATTCCAGCTCGGAGTAGCTTGTCCTTTCCCATTGGTCAAAACTCTGCTTATGAAAAGGGATTTGTTTGTTTCCTAATGCATTTTTAGCTCAAGTGGGTGAATATAATTTTACCTAAATGGAAGGATTGTGTGAGCTCCCTGGACAATTCATTTACTCACATTGTGTTGGTAGAGGGCACTTCTAACATGGATCTACTTGACCTTCTTTTGCAAGGTTGAACATCTGTGTGACCTGTTCATAGTCCACAGGCAAACAATTACCATTTCATGGATTACAGTCTTTGTACAAAAGAAATTCTTCTTCTGTTTCATTTTCTGCTTTTCAGTGAGAAGTATGTATTCAAGTGGCACTGTTTTTAAAACAAAAAAAAAAAAAAAGAAAAAAGAAAAAAAGAAAAAGCGAAATTTGAATGTTTTGAAGCATGTGCAAGCTAATCATAAAAAAGCACCTTTGCTCACTCTCCCATGTCCATCATTGTCTTGTCGATGAATCTGGGGGGAAAACTCATGTGCTGGTTGTTTCTAAGGAGTTCAAATATACACAAGTATTTTTACTTCTTCAGGATATTGTGGAAGATAAAAGCAACTTGTTTGTTTATTTGGGAGCTGAATTTCTATTGCTGTGATAAGAACTATGAAGAAGTCTCAGATGTCTGTGTTAAGTGCTTTTTTAACAAGTGATAAACACCCTACATTTTTTTCTGTAGGCATATGTGCCAGAAGTTTTCTTGAATAGTGGAAAAAAATATCAGATGTAGCAATGTACACAAGACCAGCTACAGTAGTGTAATAGTACTGAAACAGTTTGTAATTTTTCTTAATATATTGTCATTATAAACCCTTAAAATTATCCTATAAACATTTCACATTACCCTACATAAACAAATAAACAGCAATCAATTAACTTCAGATAAGAGCAGCAATGCAGACAAACCACAGAGAAAATAAAGTGCAATTAGTACTTCAGTCTCTTTCCCATCTGAGTAGATAAATTGACTGACGTAATTTTTCATGTAATTGTGCTGGACCTTTGTTCTGTTTCCAGTTAGGCTATTGTCCTCTCTCAGGAATCCCTCAAACGTGTTTTGTCTTTCCTTTTTAAAAATACTAAAGTGCATGTGAGCAGAGGGAATAAATTATTTAAAGTTATTCCATGTCCCTGCACTTGTCTGAGTCAGCAGAATACATCTAGGTCATTCATTCCCAAGCAGCTCCAGTGCAGAGGATCTTTCTGTAGGGACTAAGCAGACTCATTAAGGCACAGCTCTCTTGCCTTTTTTCCTATTTATGACTTCACAAAGCTTGGGAGAAAAATGATGAAAATTGTATTTTTAAAATTAAATTCAGATAAGCTTCCCTTGAGCTGACTTGTTCTTCCCTTATCACTGGACAATGAGCTGACTTAGGGAATGCATTCTCTCTTAGCTACAGTTAGTACCAGCAGGCCGAATGATGCAATTATAAATAAAAA
>VRYO01002734.1:35317599-35332065 GCA_009812075.1 Sialia sialis | reverse complement strand
TTAGTCCAAAGGATGCAACTTATAGTCGTAAAATTACTGTACTGCCTTCTTTCTTCATCAGCTTATGGAGTCCTTGCTTCCTTCACTCAAATCTCTTGAGTAAAACAAACCAAGATTTTTTTAAAAGTCTGAAAAATGAAACTCACAATGTAACTTTTTTAATTGGGGAAAAAAATCCTTGCCCTCTGGTTTTTTCAGCAGACGAGCACAACTGTTCCCATCTCAGATTCCTGCACCATGTAGTTGACTGATACCCTTTTAAGGGAACAATATCCTGTCTAACTGGAACCAGAAGCATATTTTTGGAGTTTATCAAGTGCCAGATGAGTTATTCTCATTCATGTTTGTTGTTTGGCAGTAATGGGGCCTGACTATGCTACACAGGTTGAAAAACAGGTGGCCAGAAATCTGGGACTTGAGGAACTTGTGCTCTAATAAGGGAATGTGAGAGGAGGAGAATGAGAGTGAGTAAGCTTTGTAAGGTGTTCTGCACCAGGCTGATGTCTCTCATCCAAACAGATTCTTTATGGATCTAGTTGTCACTTACCCAGAAGATATCCAAAGGCCAGTGCCAAATTTAATTCTGTTTTTCTAGAGGGATGACTTCCAGATTTCAGCGGGTTTGGTGCTCTTCTTTCTAACAGTTATTGTTCTCTTAATTCTTTTTTGCTGCCAACATCTAGTACAACTTATGCATTATTAAATGGTTTAATTTTGGATACAAAGAAATCCCCTCCCCCCGGAGCACTATGTGCAGTTAAGTGCTGCAGCACCTTTTACACATGTGCTGGCATATGTAACACAAGTGTGACAATAAGACAAGAAGAAAACATCAGAGCAGTTTGTTTTAAAACTCCTCTTCATAGAACTGGAAATAAAAAAAAAGTTCTATTACTGGGGAAGAAGAACTTTGGAAAGCTTCTTTGTTTTGTATCCTTAAAGGAGAATAATTTGTAAGAACTTACTGTAAGAATTCTTGATTCTTTTGGTTTCTTTGCCCCATATCTAACTATTTATTGAAATTGTCACCATTTGCTGAAGCAAATAATTAAGCCATATATAATCTACTGTTATTCCTCTTTCACACCACGATTAACCAGTTTAATGCCATTTTTTAGAATTCATTCATAAGCTCAGCTCTTTGGCCAAACCTTTTTGAAGCAGGAAGCATAATTCCTTTTCATAGCACAACACAGTTTGTAGGTTTATTCTGCCAACAAGGATCTGCAAGCATTCTCTTTAAATGTTGAAATTTTTGTTTTAAATCAAGATAAAGTTTGTTGCAATGTGGTGAAGATGCACTTTTAGATGACAGACTGGAGTTTTTCAAGTAAAGTTGTGTACAGCAACATACAGCCTCCAGATGTTTCCCAAAATTCTTCCTGTTTCGTCCTAGCACAGGATAAAAACATCGTTTTCTCTGAGAGCAGTGCAGGTAATTGTATATCACTGCATCTTCATCACTCTCAGCACTAAGTATTGTTAATATATTTTCCTTTTCTTTTACTCATACATAGTTTGAAGACTGGTTAAAACACAGGACTGATTTTAATTGTTTTGTTAGGTCTAAGGAGTGTCTGGTAGCTTTGTGTTTTGGTTGTGAATTGAACCTCAAAGTCAAAAAAAGCTTTAAGGAAAGGCTTGAATTCAGCTGCTTTGCCTTGTTAAGTACCAGGCATACAACACTATCTACCTTTTAGGAAAACTTGTCAGAGGTAATTAACTGGTGGGGGAGTGGAGAGGAGCATCGAAATTTCTATAGGTAGCTTTGGCATACTCAGGGTTAATACATTGTGCTTTAAAACACGTGAAAGCTGCCAACACTTCAGTTATTGTTGGTGTAGGTTTTCTTTTTTACTACAGCTTTCTTTCCCTTGCACTTGGCAAAACTAACTAAACGGCTCTGAGAAACTAAATGTACAATATTTACAAATGGAAAAATGTGGCTGATCAATTTCCCACTACAGTTTTGCTAAGTCAGCAATCCTTTGTGCCTCTGACAAGATTTTTCTTCTCATACATCCTCATGTTTTGGGTTTCTTTGTTCCAAATGAGCAGCTTTTCTCTCCATTCCATATTGTATATTTACTTTGGTTTCTTTACCGGCACTGGACAATGATAGTGGACTCGGTTTTCATTACATTCTATTTTTTGCACATAATGTGGTTCATTGTGTATCAAATTGTGATTACCTGTTTGTGGCTGTCACTCATGTTCTGAATTTCTGCTAAAAGGTGATAATGACATGAGTTTTTCTACAGAACTCTGTCAGGGAGTTTGTGTCCTGTTTATTTCCTATTTCTGTTCTGTGCTGCTCCTGTTTGTAGCTGTGATAATGCACAGTGTAACCAAAAGTGGCACAGCAATTCAGGGAGATCCTTGCCATAAAGGAATTGGGCAGGCTGTGCTGTACAGCTCTCAGTTGGTTTGTGGCACGGTCTCAGGGGAACTCAGTGAATACTGCAAGTCATTTTCAGCCTGGTCTTTGTGGCTCAATCTACCAGCCAAGTAACCCTGCAGCTAGCTCATCAACATAATTCCTTCCCTCCATGTCAGCAGGTTCCCAAGACCCTGAACAATGGGGCTTTTCATTAAAGGTCCCTTCTGTGTATGTGTGTGACAACTTTCTCAGAAGTTTGTTCTTCCCTTGCATTGCAATTTTGCAGTGGCAGATGCTGGTCAGCCCTCTTCCTTCTTGAAATGATCAGCCTAGTGAATTTGTTTGTGCAGGTGAAGTATTGCTCCCCTAAGCATAAATAAGGTCCTTTTTAAAATTCCTCTGCTAAAAGTAACTGTGTTCTTTTTTTCTCAGATGTGGATTTTAAGAATTTATCACATGTTAATGAGAATTCTTGTCATATACTCTTTAAAATCAAGCCCCCTGTCTAATTTTTAAGATTTTACTTGCTAGGTTTCTTTTATTCTCTATTAACCTATTGCTTGCTGTGGTTTTCCTTCTCCTGAAGAAGTCTTGGCTGAATGAATTTTTTGAGGATGGATTTCCCATGTGGATTTTTTTCCCTTTTTGGTCTACCTTCTTCTCTTCTAACTTAACACATTCATGACTTCAAAATAGTCATGGTTTCCTGCTTCACTATAGAGCTGTAAAAGCTCTTTTATCCTAACTGCATGCAGCTTATGGAGGAATGGGAAGGGAAAAGTAGAAAAGGTAGACTAGCAAAGAAGTCTATAAAACTGTGGAATATGCAAAACTTTTCTAGTATGTTGGTATTAAATACAGATCTGGGCTAAAAGCCAGCCCTCTGTGAGGTAGGAGGAATTTTTTTGTTCTCTAAAACATCATGTCATAGTTATGCCTTAGTTATTCTTTTGTTTTCTCTGTTGTTATTTGTTTTTCCATCTCCCCTTGCTCTGCGTTTTCAGAGGAGCAGTAAGACTTCTTTCTGTACATTGGTCTGAGGACTACAGATGTAAAAATCTCACCTAAAGGAAACTGATGGGTCCCTGCCTGGTGTTGCATAAGCACAAGTACATTTTTAGTACATTTGCACCAAGTACAAAGCTGGCTGTATTAAAGTTGGCTTTTTTATCACCTGGTGATCTTAATCCTGGTGTTTGTAGAATAATCAGCAAGCATCACACCAGTGCTGCAGTTCAGTTCTGAGGTACTTTGGTCCCCTTTTCTGCCAGCTGTTTGGGGTTATCTGCATTGTGTCATGGGCAGAATCTGGTAGCAGAGGTCAATCAGCAGGATTTGCTGAGAATTTTCTCTCTGGGAAGCCTCCAGGTCAGACTGGCAGTGCTAGCTCACATTGCTGCAGGTGTGGGTGTAAACCTGAGCACCCTCAATGGAGCTTCCATGGGATGGTGGTGCCTGGCAGGAAACCTTGATGAAACACAGCAGTGTTTGTGCCTATGATGGAGCATTCTGCTTACTCTGTGTAGATAAATGGGGTCGTAGTGTGAAGGTCTGTAGTTCAGAGGTGGCTCCTGCGCACACACACACACACACACACACAGAGGGCTTTGCCCAAACCACCTTGCTGGAGCTCACCCTGAGACTGCACACAGAGATACAGGACAGGCACTATGCAGGCAGACAGCAGCTAAGAAAAGAAACTGGATGTTGCCTTCAGCAGCCCATTGCTTGGCTAAGGTGAGCATTTTCTCTCTTCTGTTCTACTGCAGGCCACTGGCCTTTAATGTGTCTGACTTTGCTTTGTAGCACAGTGCACAACTCTGAAGCAATTCAGAGGTACAAGTCATAATCTCTGGAATGTTTCTGCCCTCTCAAAGCCTGTTTTTACTGCAGGAGTACTGCTTATTTGTTCTCTTCTGCTACCAGAGCAAAACTGGTTAGCTTGAACTATTCTTTTTTGTTCTTATCTTTTTAATTTTCCTTTTTTATAGTAGCGGACAGGAAGAGGAGGGGAGAGTATTAGAATTGTGTGGGGCAAAAAACTACCAAGTCTTCCATCTTCACCCAAAAATTTTGATTGTCAAAATGTATGAGTGAGCAAGAATTTCAAATGCCCAGGATATCCAAGAGTTCCAAGGATATCTCTGTGGTGGGCTCTTTGTGGCTTCTTTGAAATCTGTTTCTTACTATTTTAAAGCATTAAATTAATAAACTTCATCCAAATTTCAGTTTTATTTTTGCTTCTCACCTGCGAGACTTCTAAATTTGTATCTTAAAAAACAAGAGGTGAATTCTTGACTGCTAAATGCACTTGGACATATAGTGTCTCCAGAGAGTGTTCCCAGCCTTGGGTGCCTTGCTGCAATCTGTGGTATTTGATTTGCTTAAAGATATTTAAATTTCATTTTGTGGAGCACTTTTCCATGCAGTGGCTCACATGCCTGAGGCTTGACAAAGCAGGTCAGTCAGAGGGTGCAGACAGTTTTGCTTTTTGTCAGGGGAAATGTTTGGCTTTTTCGAGCTTCTCTAGTTATTTTTTCCCCTCTCGAATAAAATCTATCATCCTTACACACCGCTAGAGATAAGATTCAAATTTTATAGTTATTGTTTGCAATGAATACAAACAGCTGGGAACAATATGCAAATACAAAGCATATGTAAAGTGCACTAGCATCTTCATAAAGAGAGAAAAAATGTTCTTAATAGGAAGAAGAAATGGACGCTTTACTTTGGCAGAAAATGTTTTTTTTCTCTATTTGTACAGCTAGTAAATGCTTTTATATCTGGCTGCAATGTGAGGATACAAGCAGTTCTGCAGTGTGTTTCTGAGAGCTGAGGATTCATCCTGCTGCTGGAGAGACATCTGCTCTCTGCTCTGGTGTGACCTCTGGAATTGGGGCTGACTCCTCGGTACCCAGGATTTATCCTGCTGTATGTCTGTCCCCTGCACAAGTTTTGCTGCTGTAGGAGATGTCAAGGCCATGTTTAATGGGTGTGGTGAAGTCATTTGGATGTCTTCCACTCTAGACCTAGTTCTGCTTACTGTGCAAGCAAGCAGTGCTAATAGCATAGGCTCACCACCTCTTTCACATTGTGTACTACTGCTTGTGTGTTTTTCTTTCCAAGGAGAAGTTATTCCCTCTTCTTTCAGCTCTACCGAATTGGCCTCTGCAAATAAGCAGCAAAAGAATTGTCTGTAAAGCTCATTGCTAGGCACATCTTCATTACACAGTCTGAGGGGCTTCCTTGAACAACTCTGTTCTAGTATTCCAAATTTCCACTTCACCATGATAGGAAAGCCCAGGCAGCCCATGTCACCTGTGGGATCACCTGTCTATACATTTCCAACCAGGCTGTTAGTCTCAATCTCTTGATGGCCAGGGAGGCAGCAGGCTGTGAGACTGCCTCAGCACATTTTTTGCATCCCTCTTTTGGAAGGGGTTAAAAAAGCAGTCATGGTGCAATTTACTGAGTGGCTGCAATCATGCAGATATTTTACCTGCTTTCAGATATGTGCTATGGTATGGCAGTGCTTGAATAGTGAAGCAAAGAGTTAATGCCAGTTTCTAGCCTGGATCTGATGGCAGGGAAGGGGGTTGGGGTGGGATCTCTTTTGTAATCTGAAATCTTAATGCCTCTTTTCAGAGATCATTTCTTTCTAAAGCATTCCCTGACTATTGCCTTTGTTATCCAGGGCTGAAGCCTATGTGATTTCATTGATATTTCATAATGACCTGACTGACAGTGCTAGGAATTGGGCTTCTGCAGCCTCAGTACAGTAGAAACTGCACAATAGTTTCTTTTCATTAATGAAAGAAGAAATCTCTTGTGCTTATGGCTGTGGTGTCTGGTTTTGGAATTTCTCCAACTTATCTGCATGCCCTAGCTAGGCTGGTAGATACATTTGTGCCTTGTGCTATTCTTAGAACTCCCTTGATAAGATTCTCTTCTTGATACTGTAAGTGAAATAAAAGAAGTGTCATTAGTTCCCAGCCTGCTCAATTCTCTTGAAAGTTATTGGCTGCATCTTTTGTGTGTGAGGGTTCTCTTCTTTAGTTTTATATTTTCTAATGGGAATTGATGGTCACAGGGCAAGATGCCAGCTATGCCACTTTCAGGGCTTGATTCTAGAAAATCAATGGAGCCTGACACCATATACTCTCAGCCTTTGCCTCCAAATTTGTCAGTATTCTTCTGTTTTTAGCATTCATACTCAAAGAAAAATGTTAGTCCAACTGAGGCTGGACATGTCAGGAATTTTGAAGCTAGGCTTAGTGGCAAGCAGAATCACAGCAGTACCTGATGTCTGTTTTATTTTTCATTGCCTAGTTTGGCACAGTGCTCATTGGAACAGGCTGCTCTGCTGCTGTGCTGGAGGGATTTGCCAGGTCTGTGGGGTGCAGGAGAGGGGACAGGGATGTTGGAATTTTTACCTGCTTTTGAAATCCTGTCATTATTTGAGCTCCTGTTTCTAGAGATCTAGTGGCCAGTGAGGATTTTTTTTGGTGGATAGTGTTGTCTTTCCCCCTCTATTTCCTTTTGTGCTTTAGCTGTTGCAAGGATGTGTCCTGGATTCTGTGGAACAAGAAGCAGTGGTTTGCTGTGTTGCAAATCCAGTGTCAGGCTCTAGTTGACCTACCTTTACATCTGATGTGTCCTGGCTAAAGTGGATAGCCCAGTTCCTCTTGTTTCTTTTTTTGATGTTATTTTAAGGAGGGGATGGTGAAGTTATGAAGTGAGAGCTTTATGTTTAAAATTAATAATTTACTGTCACCTCTGGACCCTAGTTTTTTGAGAAGCTCATACCTACTATTATAAATACAAACCATGCTCCTGCCTTAACACATCAATCCCATTGAGTGCCTACTTTTATGCTTACTGGAGTAAATAATTATAGTGGGAAGGTAAAATGTCATAAAGACTTATTCAGCAGTGTCAATAACCATGACAAATGAATAAGAATCAAGTCAATAGTAGTTTTACAAGATCTGTCAGTGACTGTCAGATTGAAATGGTTTTTCTGTTATTTAGGTCTTCTGAGACAATTTATATAAATAAGGCAAGGCTTGAATATTTTCTGTGTGCCTGAGTTATTGTATGGAAACTGAACATAGCATGAAATATGCTCCATTATTGGGTTGGGGGACACAAAGAAGCATTAGCAAAGGTGGCAGCTGTATTTTGAGGTGTGTAGTGTTGCCTATGGATGTTTTCTGGCCTCATTGCATAGTTACAAAAAAACTCACGTCTTTTTCAGCATTCTCTGGATTCTTCAAGCAGGAACAAATAATTCCCCCTTTCCCTTTTCTCAACTGCTACCATTAACAATAAGATCTTTGCAATGAATGGCAGCTTTGGTGGTGCTTGCTTTTGGAACAAGGCACCACATCACGAATGATTGGGAGCAAGGATAGCCTTGCAAATCTGCTTTGCAGAGGAAAGGCATTCAGCATTTTTTTAGCTTAACTATCACTTTTCAGAGTGTTATCATTTTTCCTTCTGAAAAATCAAAGAGTCAGTGTAAGCAAGCTTGTATAATAGGGCTATTCAGCCAGAAAATGCTGTGCAAGTGTGGGTGTATGGAGTACTGAAGTCTCCCCCACACTGTGTCTAGGTTTTTGCTTTCTGCTGTAGGATTGAGAAGGTTCATGGATGGCTCTGCAGGATGGCTGCAGCCAGCTGACCACCTGTGACATGGCTGAGGATGCAGACCAGGGCCTGGTTGGAGCTCTGGTGTTTTCTTCACATTTAATCTTCCCTTGCTGCTCCAGCTGCCTCTTTGCACATTCAGCAAATGCAGTTATTCTCTGTTCTCACACATGCTTATCCAAACAGCACTGACCTGAAGCTCTGAAATGAGACTGTGCAGAATGTAAAAAATGGGATTTGTTTGCTGGCAGCTCAAAAGGAGAAGGGGGAGTTTTGATAAGAAATGTCAATTATGGCATGGCTTGGTTACATAACGAAACAAAGGGTGAACTGGATAAAGAGTTTTTATTAGACAGATGTTAGCTCCTGGCCAGTGCCAAATGTTATTGCACCTTGACAGATGAGGAATTTGCCTCCACAAAATCACAGAGTATTACTACATAAGCAATTTGGTCAAACAGCCTGGTCAAATATTAGGGATGTTCTCCTACAAATACAGCAGGTATTCGTCCCTGGCAACATCTTCTTGCCTAGGTCTGTCCTTAGACTGAGAGAGTTCACCACCCTCTGCTTTGTCTTTTTGTTTTGTTTAGTTTTGACCTATTTGCACACATTACCTAATGAAGGTGGCAAGCTTATTTCTTGTATGCCTTTAGCATGGTCAAAGTGAAGGACTCTGAAAATCCCTTTTCTGACCAAAGATAGTCTATTACATTTTTAATTGCTTTCTAGGGGAACTATTACTGTAAAAATCTTTGCTCACGACTGGAGACTGAAGATGATCATACTGTATAATCTTTAAATGCAGAAAGAAAGGCTAGGAAAAAAACAAAGCTTCTTGTTGTTCTGATAATTTTGGACTTTCTTTGGCTTTAGATTTTAATATAGACACAGCCAGGCAAACAAGACAAATAACTTTTAGTCCACAAATCCGTTCTTATGATCCTGTTTACTTTGACATACCTGATCAGATATTCCTCCAAAAAACTGTTGCAGATTACTTCCTGTAAGGAAGATATTACAACAGGAATGCTGGACCTGTCCTAAATACAGACAAGTTTAGGTTTCTCAAAACCAAATTCTGCTGAGTTTGATCTGTGAAAAACTTGATGTGAACTCAACAGTAAAATGTAAAGTCCATTTCTTTGGTTTGCACAAACCAATGAAGAATTGAGCCCTTATCCATGCTGCCTGCACAAACAGTGCTTGTTTTGAAGGAAAGTAAATACATTTGAAAGGTAACATAATTTCTTTCTTCCTTGCAGTTACAATGACTTCTCCCCAGCCCTCCTTTGTATTTTTGACTTGTCAGAGTACATTGGCAGACATCTAATTAAATGTAGACCATTTGAAATAGTAAAAACACCAGTTTAAGGCACAGCAATACCCATGTGTTATTTCTGTGACTGTTTATCAAAGTGGTTTATTGTACTGCTCAATTTTTTCAAGGCTTTTTTTTCCTCTTTCTGCCAGTTTTCTCTGTGTTGGGGGCAGCTGCAGGAGAGGGAGCAACGGAGAGGAGGAAGATTTCTGATGTATTTTGTCCCAGTTACCATTGTTACATGATGTATGTGATAAAGTACTGGAGATGGTGCTTAGGGGAGGTGGTAGAATAGTCTGGTGCTGTTACTGTGTACAGGTATGATCTGTGTTTTATTAATAGAACAGTACAGTCTGTCTCCTACTGCTTTCCACTGATTCTAGCATTTCGGCCCTGCTTGCTTCTTGGAAGCCTGGAAGCATCAGCACATGTATTTTCCCAGGCTTATGAAATATAAGGATGTGAAGGTTCAAACATGACACTTAAATGTTGTTTAAAAAAGTTCCTTGTTCATTGACACAACATGGACCTTTTAAATAGTGTGTGTCCTGTCTGAACATTGAAACCTTGTGCTCCTTCAGTCACAGCAACAGATGAAGAGATTTTTGACTTTCTCCCTTCCTGCTGTCTCTCAGTGCACGTACATCGAGATCGAGCAGGTGCCGAAGACTCACGCTGTGGTGCTGAGCAGACCCTCCTGGCTTTGGGGGGCAGAAATGGGAGCCAACGAGCACGGAGTGTGTGTGGCTAATGAAGCTGTCGTGACCAGAGAACCAGCTTCTGAGTCTGAAGCCTTGCTTGGCATGGATCTTGTCAGGTGGGTGTCCTGCTGAGCTGTGAGCAGCCTTTCATCGTCAGCCTTAGATGATGCTGGTCCCAGGTAACAGCTTTGTGATGTTGGCATAAGGGGATTTTAAATTGATATGAGCATGTTAGGTAGGGCTCCAGATACAGCTGAGTGAAGAGTTAAAACTTGCAATCTGAATTTAGCTACCAAGAATGTACCAGTCTGTTGTGGGTTCACTCAAGCTACCTGGTCTACCCACCCTACAGTCCAGCAGTGGCTGTTCTGTCAGGGTAAGAGATATGATTACATTGTTAGTAAGGAACAGCCTACTAATTTGTAATATCAGATTGCTGGTGTGCCCTTCATTCTCCCCCACTTTACAACAGCCTACTCTGACCTAAAAATCTTATTCTGGGCTTATAGCCAACTGTGGGCATAAACAAACTACTATGCCTTACATCAGCCCATGCATTCCAATGCAAACCATTGCCCTTATCCAAATGCTGGCACACCAGCCCCTGTGAATCTGTTCATTGATGGCTGTCTGCCGAAAAGACTTGTGCTGCACTGTAACTCTCAGCCTGCATGCTGATCTTGTAGTGAAGAGAATTTAAAGGAGGCTTGGGTGGGGGATGAAAGCGGAAAATGAAAGAAGACAGGACATGAGAACTTATTACAAAAAGAAATGAAGAAAATGGACTCAATTTAAAGACTGAAGAGGACAACAGCTGCATATTTAAGGAAATCAATCTTAGACAATAGAGTCCCACTACACTTTGCCCTAGGATATTTTATGAGCTGACTAAAGCAGTTACAGGTGAATTCTCATTTTTCTCGAGGACTAGTGAAAAATGGGAGAGGTTTTAGTTGACTGGAAAAAGTTAAATGTTGTGGCTATGCTAATATAGTCAAAAAGAGTTATTGTAAACCAGCTTAACCTCAGTTCCTGAAGGGGAAAAACCTCAAATACCGATTCACAAATGCACAGTAATAACTGGCAGTCAAAAAAAATCTCATCAAATCATTCTACTTTACTCCTGCAATGAGTTAGCATATTTTATAGATAAAAGGATAGGAAATAGATACCTTGACTTTTAGGAGGATATTAAAACCTTAGAAGTTATTTTCATTAACAAGCTGGGAAGCATGAGTTAGAGGAAGTGGTTGATATGTGCATAGCTACCTGCAACTGTAAATGTTCCTTAACATGTTTCTGCAGAAATAGAATGTCTGCTTCCAGCTACCATGAATCAAGAGGAATATGGGCCAGTTGGAGACAATGCGGTGGAAATTGGAAATGTGATCAGAGGGCTAAAGAATCTGACCAATGAGAAAAACATGAGGGAACTTGGGTTATACTTCTCTTTGGTATTTTATCTAAGCCCTGTGTATACTAAAGGAATCTGTGGAGAAGCTGTACCTGAGGGAACTAGAAAATTTAATTATATCAAGGGAGGCTGAGTAGATGTGAGGAGTTGTTTAAGAAAGTATAGGACAACATTTTGTGAAGAAAAGGACTTAGATGACTTTCCAAGCTCCACTTTTATTTTTTCCATCTGACTACAGTCCTTTTGAAACTTTAGCAAACCATTGGTTTAAATGTCAAGTTCTACTTATTTCTTACTCAGTTATTGCAGCCTCAAAGGACTGTTTACCTTTCAAGTATATTTGTTATCCAACAACTCTAGATTTACACACACCAGCAAATCAGGACATTCCAAAGAAGCCACTGGCCAAAAACTACAAGTACAGTAATTTCATGACTATAGGGCGCACCGGATTATAAGGCGCACTTTTTTTTTTGCAATGAGGATCTGCGCACAACAAAATAACAAATTAGTAATGGAATCGCACGATCTCGGGGTTTACTGGCAGGTGCTCAATTTGCAAACATTTTTTTCATGGATTGGCATAGCCTTTAAATGCAGCCCCAAGAGCCCTCCCCGTGCCGTGGGCCCTGGCACTCCTGCCCGCCATTCTCCCGTACCCTGCAGCTGCCCCCGGCGCTGGGCTGCTTGCTGCTCGCTGCTCGCGCGGCTCTCACTGCTCGTGGCTCTCGCCTGCTCGCGGTCATTTGATTGCGAGCTTCATGTTTGTTGCTGTACAATGTGGAACAGAAATTGTTTTGAGATCCTTTCAATATTCAAACTGTTCCCATATATAAGACGCACCAGATTATAAGGCATACTTCCGGGTTTTGATCAAAATTTTAGGCTTTAAGGTGCACCTCATAGTCGTGAAATTATTGTAATCATCACCTATAGATGCTCCCCTCCCTCTCTTCTTTCTCACCTGCACAAGAAATTGTAGCTCAGATGCAGAGAGAGGCTGACTCAGGCAAAGAGAACCAGAGATGTATTATTACCATCTGCTGTTTGTTCCAGCATAAGTGATTCTTTCTCTTATTGTGAAGACTTGGCCAGTTGAATTAAGTGTGTGTATTTCACGCCACCTCATAGACATGAGTACAAAATTGATCTCTACAGGCTGCAGTGAATCAGCTCTGCCCCTTTAATGGAGTATCACAGCATGTTGGAATGCTTCAGTGATTCTTAAGAGACTAATAAAGTTTGTGTGATGGACTTTAGGGTTAGAAGTTGGTCCTGTTCCACTGCTCATCCCAGTTAATCTAAATGGAGAACATGGACCTAGTCATAGCATATAGAAAAATTGAGAGAAGATATGCTCCACCACAAATTACTAAGAAATCTTTTTCCTTAGGGATTTTTTAAAAATCTGATTTTTGAAAGCTTTACCAATATTGCTGCATTAGTTAACCTATCAGGATTTTTTTCCTAGCTGCCTGCAGTTTGGTTTTTATTTTTTTTAATGCACATTTGCAACTGTAAAGCACCTGTTCACTTAGGGAAGCATATTCTTCTGAAGAGTTCATGTGGTGTTTTGCTGATAAGTTAGGACAGCATTATCATACAAAAGGTAAATATGGAAAAACCTGTAAATTACACCCTTATTTTTGCATTTTTGTCTTAGTTTTAATCCCTATGTTTTTGTATTATTTATTTGTTCTTTTCATCACAGGTGAAATAATTTTTTCAGAGCCACACAGAGATGCCAATCTTAGCAGGGAGTCAAGAATGCTCTTTAAAATGGTATTAATTTGTTTACCAATTTCTTTCCTTAGAGACCTCAAACTGAATAAAGTAGAATGTCATCAAGTATGTTAATTTGGAAAGCCTGCATTATGTAATTGATAGGTGAAGCTGAAAAGCTTAAGATAATATTGTTTTGACAGTATGATAGCATATTGGAGGTACTTAGGCAGTGGATTGTACTAAATCACTGAAATTTTATTAATAACTAATTCAAGCTGTCATCTGGGGTTGAAATTGCTTCTAACTGTTCTTCCAGCTCACCTTGAAGAGTACTCTGAAGTGTGTTAATGGCAGAATTATGCTGTGGTTGCCCAGGACACTGATGTTGAGATAACTGACAAGACTTAATTTTGTGGAAATGAGTTATGTGGTTGTTTTGTAGGATGGGGTTTGGTGGTTTGTTTTTTTTTTTTTTTTTCTTTCTTTTTTTTCCTTTCTTTTTCTTTTTTTTTTTCTGTTCCTTGTGGCTGGCAGATAGGAGCAGCCAAACAAAAGCAGAGCCTAGACTTTACTTAATGGAGATAAAGGTAACAACAGAGCCATTTATAAAAATATAATACCTAAAGGATACTTCTTCAGCCTGAATCCCTACTGTGGTTTTGACAGTGAAAGTTAGACTGTAACCACTTCAAATGGAAAACTTCAGGGAGACATTATTAAGTTTTAGTTTTATTAAAGTTTTATTAAGTTAAGTTTTAGGGATGTTTTGTCTCTTGGAAGGTTAGATCTAATTATATAAGCTATATGGTATTGGTCATTAACTGGGGAGAAGGGAGCAGGTTGTTACTGAATCTAGTGATTGTATGGTCACCAAGGTACAGTAATTTCACACTCATAAGCCGCACCTGGTTATAAGCTGCACTTCCAGGTAGCTGGGAAGACCACGGAATTAATCCATAAATAAGCCGCACCGGGTGATAAGCCACACCTTTTTTTAAAAAAAAGCGAGGATCCATGTGCAACAAAGTAATGAGTTCATAACAGAATTGCATGATCGCGTTGTTTGCTGTCAGGTGCTCAATTTGCAAACAGTTTTCACAGACCAGTGAAGCCTTTAAATGCAGCCCCAGGTGCCCTCCCCGTGCCACGGACCCCAGCACTTCTGTCCCTGGCACTGGCTGCCACAGCTCCCCGCCTTCTCAGCAGCACTGGGGGCTACCTGTGCCTCACAAAGCTGGCGGCTCACCCCCTCACCACACGCTCAAAGCCGGCCGCC
>VRYO01002734.1:35296729-35316472 GCA_009812075.1 Sialia sialis | reverse complement strand
TGTTGGCATAAGGGGATTTTAAATTGATATGAGCATGTTAGGTAGGGCTCCAGATACAGCTGAGTGAAGAGTTAAAACTTGCAATCTGAATTTAGCTACCAAGAATGTACCAGTCTGTTGTGGGTTCACTCAAGCTACCTGGTCTACCCACCCTACAGTCCAGCAGTGGCTGTTCTGTCAGGGTAAGAGATATGATTACATTGTTAGTAAGGAACAGCCTACTAATTTGTAATATCAGATTGCTAGTGTGCCCTTCATTCCGGGATTGGCTCGATTCTTCAGTGAAATAGGTGTGGCTTATCAGTGTGAAATTAATGTAGTTTTCAGTCCATTCCCTCACATGTGGCAGAGACTGCTCTCAGGGAATAAAGAAGACATGCTTTTGGACTGGCTTTTAAATTATATCTGTGGAATGTGCAAAGACTGGCATAGCTGTATTGGTCTGAAAAAGCAATTGCACCAGTGATGAAAAGAATGAAGGAAAAACATAAATGCAGAGGGACTAAAAATGGGGTCACCAGTACAAAACAAATTTCAGCTAACAAGAAAAGACGAGAGGTAAGATCCTATAAATGTAAAGTAAGAAGATGATGGTGGAGGAACTGTCACTTTAAGTTGAGCCTTAACATTCTTGGCTCTTCTTTTTCTGTATGTGATTAATAGATGCTGCTGAGACAGATGAAAACACTGCTTTCAAAAATTCAGCCTAAGTCAAGGCTAATGCTAGCCAAGTATTTAACAAATCAGAGTCAGTGCATCTGGTCTATTGAGTATTGAGAAGTATTGAGATCAACAAATCTGTATTCAAATTACAGGACCTGACTTGTCTACTGTAGTTTTTTAGGAAAGGAACAGAGGAGTGTTTTCTTGTAATGTAATTTAAGAGAAATGGAGAGTGCTAGCATAGACAGTACTTATATCTAAAAAAGTTATTTTCTTGTAACTATCCATCAGTCACAATTATTTTATCTATAGAGTGGTTAGAGAAAAGACAAACACAGAGGAAAATACACAGAGAGAAATTTTGGATTGATCCAGGTAATTGTCCCAAAGAATGGAGGCATAGATATGCTGTTGTTTGAAACACTGCATTTTCTCATTACCAGTAATTGGATTTTGGAACTGATTTCTACTTCTGGTTACTTCTTTTCTTGTTGATTCAATTAGGGCTGTAAATTATATCAAGGGATTATTTAACGCCACTTATTCAAGGCAGGATACAGTAATTCCCTATGGCTTTGTAAAATTTATTACCACACCTCAGTTTACTTTTCCATAAACTCTACTTTACTTGAACTTCCTTTAAAATTCTGTTCTTTCAGACACATGGGTGCTCTTACTTCTGACAAAACTCATACCTGACATTCAAATAGTTTTTTGGGGAAGCCTCTTCAGGAACTCTGAAGTATGATTGCGCACAGATGCTTGACTTTACAGTATGTAGTTGGTATCTAAGGATAAGACCTAATTTCCATGGCCAGCCAGAGCATTGGGAAAGAGGTTGTGGAGAGGTTGTAATATTGAATACTCCTTCCCTTTTTTGATAGTTGGTAATATTAATTTACAGTTTCCCACCCTGGTACAGAAAAGTAAACTTGGTATTGCAATTACTTTTTTTTAAGTAACAGCTAATTGTCCTTCAAATGTATTCTGCCTGAGAAGGAGATAAATAGAGCATTGCATGTTTACAGTGCCGCTGAGATCATTGGCTGGCAATTGGAATCTTTTTTAAAAGAATAAAAGGCAGCTATGATAGGATTGAGAGTAAAGAACCAGTGTAGAAAATCAAGATGAGAAACAAATAATTCAATATCTCATCCTTTAATTCTAGTAAATAATTAAAGCAAGAACTCTTATACTAGGCACACCAAACACTTCATGTTTTAAACCCAGATGAGTACTGATGTTTAAAAGTAATAGCTTAAGGAGATCTCACTGTTTCATTCCTCTCTGAATCTCTATTTCACCCTTTTCTTACAGACTTGGCCTAGAAAGAGGTGCAACAGCTAAAGAAGCATTGGATGTAATAGTTGCTCTGTTGGAAGAACATGGACAAGGTGGAAATTATTATGAAGATGGGAGTTCATGCCATACTTTCCAAAGTGCATTTTTGATTGTGGACAGAAATGAAGGCTGGATACTGGAGACTTCTGGAAAGTATTGGGCAGCTGAAAAAATCACAGGTTAGTTTAGAACACACAGCAAATCCTATTAAAAATAGCTGTAAAGAGTTGTCGTGGAAGAATTGGTTTTAAAGTCATTAAGTTTAAATAAGTGACTAATGAATGCAAGTGTTTGATTAAATCACCAATTTTAGTTTTCTATATTTGTACTACTCTGAATTTTTCAATGTGTTGATTTGCATTGGCTGATGTGACTTAGCATTTTCTATGGAGATTGTTGCCTTTATGCATTAACTATGTAACAACCATAATTTCAAAATTTGATAGGTGTATTTTTCCAGATTTATTTTCTGTTTGGAACATGTCAGATGGTTTTTTTGATGGGTTTGATGCCCAAATTATTACTTGAAAATCTAAAATATTAGGAGGAAAGAATAAGCATTGATAGTTTTGACAAAAGGGGTTTTTTTTCAGGTAATAAATTGAACGGTGGTTTCTTTACTGAAATAGATATACTCCCTTTATATCCCTGTTTTTAAATGATAGTGCAAAACAATAATTTTCTGTTCTTTAAATTAGTAAATTATTTATCTTTCAGTATGTGTGAAGCCAGAGCTGCCAAACTAACTTCTAGAATTCACTGGCATAGTGGATGAATTTATTTAAGACTTTTCTAGAATATATATGGGCTGCCTTACAGTAATATGATTGTTTAAGGCCTGTACTTAACTTGTGCTTATCTCGATTTTGCAGGGATTTTTATTTTCATAAGAACAGGGCTTTTTAAAACATACAGTAATTTCACAACTATAAGGCACATCAGATTATAAGGCCCACTTCCGGGTTGTCGGCAAATTTCCGAACTTTCTTCCATATATAAGGCATACTGGACTATAAGGTGCACTTTATTTATTTATTTATTTATTTAAAAGTGAGGATCCATGCGCAACAAAGGAATGAATTAGTAACGGAATTGCGGAATCACAGGGTTTACTGGCAGATGCTCAATTTGCAAACATTTTTCACGCATAAGTGTAGCCTTTAAATGCAGCCCCAGGCACCCTCCCTATGCCACGAGCCCCGGCACTCCGGCCCCCAGCGCCAGCTTGCGGCAGCTCTGCCACGGCTCAGCTTGGCTTGCACTTCCGGGTTGGTAAATTTCTGAACTTTGTCCATATATAAGGCGAACCGGATTATAAGGCACGATTCCTGGTTTAGATCAACATTTTAGTCTAAAGGTGGACCTTATAGTCGTGAAATTACTGTACTCATGTTTGAATGAAGTGAAAATTCATAGTATTCAAGAGGACTGTTGTCATCCATGACTTTAGCTATGACAGATCCATTCAGTTCTTTCCTCATTTCCCCCTAAATGAAAGGTAGGAGATAGCAGATAAGGGTCAGAGCACAGAAATAACACCAGGCTGTGCAGTGTTGTGTGATGGCCTGCTGTGCCCTTGCTACCAAACAGAAATAATTTACCCTCATTGAGGTGGTGATTTCCCAAGTATTTTAAGGATATCTGCAGGTTATCTGGCACAAACAGATACCAAACACAGAGAGAAGAGGGCAGACTGAAAATGCTGTCCTGATAAAACCTCTTTTCTGGAAAGCAGCTGACTCCTGAGGTTCCTGGGATTATGCAGTGACAGCCTGCCTTCTTCTCTTGACCTGCCTGACTGATATTTGGAGAGCAGTGGGTTTTATTTATCCATTTTAGCTGCATCAGCAACACATAACCTTCACGTCCCTTTTCCCAGCAAATAAACTGTTGCCTTCATCTGCTGCTTGCAGCTTTTTGAAATGATTCTGCAGCTCTGCCCTGGTTTTTACCAGCACATTGCTCTTTAGGAGGTCCCTATGAGCTGCAGATAAGTAGTTTGCACCTCCTGCAGCCTGCCGGGAGGAAAGGCTGCTGGCTATGTAAGAACTCTACATTTCATACTTTGTTCAGGGAGTTCTTTTTTGCAACCATAAGTGTGTCTCTTAAGCTTTCAAATGAACGCACAAATGCTGTTAAAATGGGGAAAATGTGTCATTCCCCAGTGTGAAGGCATATTTTTTTCTTACTATCCTCAGTATTCTAATATTATTGCTGCAGAACTGTAAAGCTTATAGTGAGTGTTTATCAAGCAACTCTCTGACAATAATGTAAGAATAAGCACTTCAAAATCCTTTATGTGAATGTTCCTGAGGGGAAAAATTAATTTGATTGGCAATTTTTTTGTGGTGGATCAAACCCATGAAATATTATTTTAATAAATGTAATATTTAAAGAGCTCCTTAAGAGTGGCTTGCCTAGATGGACATAAATACAAATATCCTCATCACTCAAGTCAAGAAAATTCCCTGCAAAGTATGCTGTTTGAAAGTGTGAATCAGAATAAGCTGTCAGGGACCCTAGTGTAAGTCAAAATTGGATGACAGGGACTGTTTTGCAGAATGATGCACAGAATTTCCTGAAGTTATTACCCCTTATTTAAATTGCATGCATGAGGCATTACAAAAGCAAGCTTACTTTTTTGGAAGGCAGTATTAAAAACTTCCACAACTACTGATTTTGCTTCTGTCTAGGAAACTATTTGTGCCAAATTTCAGAATCTGTGTTTATTTTAGTTTATAGTTTTACTTTATCAGCTCTTTCTCTGGCTTCCAATACATTTGCTTTATTCTCCCTGAGGAATATCTGCAGCAACCACTCCATGCTGTAGATATATGGTTGTAAGCACTGCAGTATTTTGGATAAAAGGAACTTTAAAACCCGGTTAGTCTTGTTTGGAGACTACTTAAACATTCTTTTTACTTCATGCCATTTTAAATTTTAGGATAAAAAAATTTAATTTAAACCTATCTTGCAGCTTACAATGAAACTGTTTCTCAACTGGGAAGATTAAAGCAATTGTTAAGATATAAAAAACATTTTCCAAATGGGCAAGGCAGGTTCATTAAATGCAGATCTGTGCTGAAATATATTTTGAAATCAAGTCAGATCTCAAGCCCTCTTGTGTGTGTGAAATATGCCATTGGAAAAAAGATCAGGTATGTGCCTTTGGCATTTGGATACCACTATTGCTTTGTGGTCAGAATGTGTGAGGTGAAACTGGCATTCTGTCTAAATCCCACTATTAATCACAAGTGTCAGTGCCTCAGTAGGGCATAGAGGATTGAGCTCTGCAGCCTGCAGTGATTGGTAATTCTGTGTATGTGTAATTATATAGTTACACAGTCGTGCCAGATGTACATACTAACCAATGGTTTAATTTGTTTCCTAATTGATATGACATTTTCCTCCCAGCTTCTCCCAGAAAAACTGCTTTAATGCTCTCTTTTAATATGTGACTCTTTCTAGAGGGAGTGAAATGCATTTGCAATCAGCTTTCATTAACTACAAAAATTGATGCTGAGCATCCTGAACTAAGGAATTATGTGAAAAGTCAAGGCTGGTGGAATGGAGACTCAGACTTCAATTTTTCTGAAGTGTTTTCTCTTGCTGATGACCATTTAGCCTGTTGTTCTGGCAGGGAGAGCCTAGAAAAGCAAGGTGGTAAGTGTTGAACTATCTTTCTGGGGGCACACTGGGAATTTAGTCACTGCTGCCTCCTTTTCAGGCATTCTGTCCAGAACCACACGGGATTGAGAACACCTCTACATAGAAACTGTGTAGGAAGGAAGATCAGAACTAAAGACTGCCCCTAAACTTGCCACAATTTAGGATGAAACCCTTAATGTTACCCTCAAGGTTTCAAAGCAGGATTGCAATTACTAACTTCCTTCAGTGTTCTGGTGTGCATGATGTGCCACTGCATTTGTGCTTTCCTGTAATTTTAGTGGCCCTACCTTACACTAAAATTATACTATTAAAAAAAGATAAAATAGTGTCCTCACGTATCAAAGATGGAACTCGTGGAATCTGCATTTTGGGAAAAATGCAGATTTAACCTTTTGGGGGAAGATTCAAGAGCATAGTTTAAGGAAGAGCAGTTGCAAACTGAAGTCTGTTTTTCTTTGTTGAGCAGAGCAAAGCTACTGGAACAGACCTGGTGCCTATTCTCTGCAATCAAAGGAAGGGTTTATTTTCAGACACAAATTTATTACTGACTTCAGTTCGCTGCAGCTGGCCAAAATACCCCTGAAATGGCCAGCCTGCAGCAGTGCATGGCTGACATATATCTGCTCTTTCATGCATGAAAAGTAGCACAAATTATCATTTTCTAAAAAGTCCTTTACTACAGATGTGAATTTACTAGACTGTTGGCATTTTCACATGTTGGTGAATGTTCTGAAGAGGGTAGAGGTGAGATATTTGTAGCACTGCAGAGTTCTTGCTCTTGGGGTATTGCAGGGAGCGTGGTTTGTGTCTGAGGCAGATACAGTAACTCCGAAGGACTATAGGTAAAAGATCTTAATAAATCTGGATTATGGCACTAAAAGCTCTGAGGGCCCTTACAGACAGATGGCAATGGCTGAAAATCCTGCAGGCTGCTGAGCCATACTGTGTCTCCTGGTGTGTTGAGGCACCTGTGCATGGAGGTTTCTGAGTCACTGCAGAGTCTGAGAAGGTGCAGGGGGAAGAAGCCTGACCTGCCAAAGGAGCATGTGAGAAAACAGGATCATGGGGGGAAAGCTGGGATGAACACAGGCAGGAAATATAGTGAGGATAGAGGATTCTTGTAGATAGGGGTTTGGAGAAAAATCTTGGTGTCTAGGTCTGCTGCTGTAACATTCTGTGACTGTGAGATAATGTTTTAAAATTTTGACTGAGGGAGAATTGAAATTGAGAAGTGGAAGATCAGGGTGCTCTCATTCTGCCCTGCTTGGGCAGAGGAAAATGGATATTTTATGTAAGTAGTCTGTTCATAGGGACTGCTAAAGCAGTATTACAGCCTTCTTCCCGAAAAAGTACCTTTTTAATAGCATTTCTCCTTACCTGGCAATTCCCATGTCTAATTAATGCTTCTTGCCATTCTCATTTACTAGCTAGACACGTTCTTTCTGAATGTTCATTGTTTAAGTAAAAGCTATTAACTGGGATTTGTGACATGCCCATGTCAAGTGTCAGTGGCCATTTTAGGCCAAAGCTTGTCAAGCTAAAACCCTTACCTGGGCTCCAAGCCATTGAACACTCAGGAATTTTTTCCCCCCCTCCATATAGGTGACGTTTCTGCACAAGCTATGATTGATGTCCTGCGTGACAAGGATAGTGGTGTCTGTGTGGACTCTGAATCTTTCCTTACTACAGCTAGCATAGTGTCTGTTCTGCCTCAGGACCCTAGTTTTCCCTGTATTCATTACTTCACTGGCACGCCAGACCCTTCAAGGTAAGCCGCAGCACTGGGGTCCCTGGGGTGCAGAGAAGGTGATGGGTTGAAAGGGGGTAAACAAACCCTGCCACCAAAACTGGAACATACCTCAAGAGCACGTTCTAACCAGAAATGCAGTCAGTGCTCCATGATGTGCAATCTGACCGTCCTGTGTTACTGAGCTTCTAGGGGAAATGCAGTTTAGGGAGGAGCCAGGAATTCCAGTGTAGCTCCTTTCCAATTGGAAAGTTGTTGAGATGATGAAGTTGAGGACTTCCCAAGTCACTTCTCTTGAACAGGTGGGTGAAAAATGAAGTGTTTTACCTATCAAAGAGGGGTTGTGTGCTGGTAGCTTCATAGGACACAAAAACGTTAACACAGCAAAACATCAGTGAGTTGCTGGGATCCCAAACATGTTTTTTATTGAAGGGACAGTTTCCACTTGGTTTACATGGTGTCCTCTCTAGCTGAATGTAGCTGAGGAGATTAGGGAGCTCACAGACCAGATCATCAAAGAACTAATGAATTATCTTGTGTTTTAAACAGAATCCACCTGGGATTCACAGAAATTAAACTAAACCACTTGCAGTTATTCAGGAGATCAGCCACTTGCATCGAGGTAAAGAGGTTTCGGGGAGAGAAAATGCTGCCCTTGTACAGCTGACAGTCATCCCATAGAAAGACCAGTAGTAATCATTAAGTTTTACTGAGGGCTGTGGAAATCATCCATGCCAAAGGGACTTTTCACCCACTTTGCATTATACAACTCTGACCTTCAGGGTTAAGTGTCAATTTGAAATTTGCTTACCCAAACTTTTCTTTGACTTGATGTAAATCTTTTGCTATAAAAAGGAGCAAGGCTTCAAATTATTTTGTTTGGGATTATTATTTGGGATTTCTGTCCTTTTGAAGGTCCTTTAAAGCCTTGTTTAGAGACCTTTCTTGCTCTATTGTATACTGTAAGGCATTAAGAAAGAATTATTTTAAATGCAGCTAGTGAGTCATGCAAATTCTTAGTCAGCAAGACTTCGTGACAGTGATGGAAAGGGTAGCAGCACTGAACCCGCTGACTGTCCACAGGCAGAGGTTATTAATTGTGTGTTGCAGAAGTCTTGCACTTTTGGCAGGTTCTTCACTGCAGAATGCAGGGTGCTTTGTTGTTCTATACCTAAAGAGAAGGAATGCAGTTGTTTTATGCATTTGCTTGGAAATCTACTTTCAGCTTCTCAGGAATGAAGATCCTGTATTGATGTTGGGTTTTTTTTTTTGTTTGTCTCTGTTAGGAGTTTAGATCCAAGCCCAGTGTTAAAGTTGTTTGAGAAATGTCACAATATTGATAATCATGTCTTCCCCCAGCTCATGAAGTAAAATTCTAAATTGCTGGTGTTCATATGCAAAATTTTCTGATATTGAGCAAGATAAGTAATCTTCCCTGCTTCATACAAGTGTTTTTTTCTGATTTTAATAAAAATTAAATCTAGAAGGAGGAGGAGAAATGCCAGAGGGAACAGAGGAGAGAAACTGATGTGAGGCCAAATGTTGAGGTTTGTTACAAAAAACTTGGGAGGAGGAAATCGTGCTGCTTTTCTAAAGAAGTGGTATGAGGACACCAGGGGATCTTAGGAGTAAAAGGGGTAATAAAGTTTTACAATAATTGCCAAACCCAGTTCTTTTAAAGCACATAGATTTGTTTTGCTTGTACCAAGTCTCTAACCTTACCCGTGCCTAGTGCAGATGAATTACCTGTGCTGCTCTGTATGTGTTGCTTCAAAACAGCCTGGTGAACATAAGATCTCCATTACTGCAAGCAATAATTCTCATTTCTTTCAGGTCTATATTTAAACCCTTTATTTTTGTCGATGATGTAAAATTAGTACCAAAAGTACAGTCTCCTTCTTTTGGCAATGATGATCCTGCTAAGAAGATACCTCGATTCCAGGAGAAACCTGATCGTAGGCACGAATTGTACAAGGCACATGAATGGGCCCGATCTCTCCTGGAGAATGATCAGGTAAGAGCTGTGGTACCTGGAATTAAAGAATTGAACTCAGTGTAGGTT
This sequence comes from Sialia sialis, assembly GCA_009812075.1. Lineage (NCBI taxonomy): Eukaryota > Metazoa > Chordata > Aves > Passeriformes > Turdidae > Sialia > Sialia sialis. Next base: position 35,306,990 of record VRYO01002734.1, on the reverse strand, counting down.
CCTAACTCCAGAACTTAGTTCACAGTCACTCACTGGAAACCATTCTCTTAATATTCCTAGAATCCTTGTGAGTTCAGCTTGAATAATGATGCCCTCTGAAGGACAAACTATTCCACACAGTTTTGTTATCCTGAGAGCGTTGCTCTGTTCCATTACTTTTACAGAATGAAAAGTCAAACCGTTAAGCTGATTATCTTGTTCAATCCGCACTGTGCATGTAGTCCTTTTAGTGATTAGAACACTGTATGCTAGTACAACATGGTATCAAAATTATTGCTAGGATGAGGGCAGGAGTGTTGTAATTTAAATTATATACTGGATTAAGAACTACATAGTTTGGAAAGGTATTTTTCTTGAAGGAATAATTTGCATGTGACAGTTTTACAAGCCTTGTGTTTTGCAGTTCAATCCATTTCTGTTAATTCTTAAGATTTAACTGAAAATGCCATGTGAGAAGGAACAATATTTTGCAGGGCCATGCAGTACATACCTGAGGGCTGAAAACCTTCCATTGTATAAACTTAGTGTTGAGGATCTCTTATGCAAATAATTTTGGAATAAGTAAAGTCAGGAAGGGGATTATTCTGTACAGCTTTTCCAGATGGTTGAGATACAACTTTTGGTGTCATTGGGCAGGTAGTTCAATAACTTTTCAACATTTGCAATTACAACTTCAACAGTAAACTGGGTAAGTGGTTTTGAGGAAGTGAAACAGAAACATCTTCAAGGCACACCTGCCAGGCATTTATTGGTATTCAGGCAATTTGTGGAAGACCCTCACATAGTTGTGTTGAACTTCCTCAACAGGACTTGCTTTTCTACAGTTTTTCTCTGTGCATATTTTCGTGGGTCAGACTCTTGCTATGACCAGAACAACATTCTGACCTTCCCATTATTGATTAAGGAAGCTGTGATAACCTTTGCCAGCACAAACATTATTTAAATGCAGTTTAAGCCAGATTTTTGATTTCTTGGAAAAGTGTAATTTAAAATCTGTGGCCTCTGGTAACATTGTTTTAATGTGCAGCTGGCTCTCATAATCATTATGCAAGATGCTGATTTAAGGAAGACCTAGGAGAGGCATCTTAGCATCTTGTGGACGCTTGCCTGTTAAAATCCCCACAATGTGACACCCAGACTTGTGGTAGGACAGGAGATGCAGTTTCTACTCAGGCTTCATGCTATAAAAGCTGCCCATCTGAGAGCCTAAACCTTAGATGAGATGCTCTACTCTTTCTGGACAAAATGCTGAGAAAAATCCTGAAAAACTCAGAACCACCACTCATTCTAAATTACTTTTTTCCCCCCTGAAACTCAGTTTTGAAAGCTGCAAGCAAAACAAGCAGCACTTCTCCATTACAAAAACAAAGCAAAACAAAACAAACAAAAAAATAAGTACAAAGAGCAGTAAGTCAGAATGGCACACAAAACCTCCCTGGGATCTGGAGTCTTAACACTGTTATGTGACACAACAATTCAGATCTATTCATCATCTTGCAGATGTTGATTTGAGAGATGCACATGCAAATACCACAACCTGTACAATTCTTAGGGCTTCTAGTCTTCTCATATAGTTTTATTAGTGGGATTACAAACTTAAGAACTTGCTTTACTTTATTATATGTACAAGCCTTATATAATTTTCCTCTATCCATCTTTCACCCTCTTACTTCTTTGCTTTAAACTTAGCAACTCCTTTTTGTTTCTTTGTTTTCCAAGTGTCCAGGGCTGTTCCTTTTAGCCTTTGGCCATCCAAAACAACTAGTAACAGAAATAGTTAGTACTTTAAAAAGCTTTCTAATTTTATAAATATTTGAATCTATCGCTGTAACAAAGAGAAACAGTAGAATGCTTTAATGAGCCTGTTTGTTGGTTAACTGAATTTGGTTGTTTCCTGCCTTTAGGATAAAGGCCAGAAACTGATGAGGATTATGTTAGACCTCGAAAAACAAGGTTTAGAAGCAATGGAAGATATCCTGTCTCGTACAGAGATTCTGGATCCAGCTGAAGTAGTGGATCTTTTCTATGACTGTGTTGACACAGAACTAAAGTTCTTCAAATAAAGTAAGCAAACAGTTTTTAGGTACTACTCTACCACTGAATGTGAAACGTTGGATCCGATTCTGAACCTCCTCCTTTTACAGCTGAGGATGTTAAGAATTGGGTTCAAACTCACCTTTCTACCTGCTCAGCTTGTCTCCAAAGTCCCTTTTCCCTATGCTGCATTGCAGGCGATTTTTTTTCAATTTCACTCTTGCTTGGAATGGATTTTCAACAAATTTTATCTCATTTCAGCTACGGTGGCTATTGTTAGCCTTTTCACTGGAAGACTGCAATATTCTTCATGCCTTGAAAGAAAGTCTTCACACTTGTGATTTTGCAGGAAAAAATATTTCTAGAGGAAAAAATGTTACTTGCTAGCTGTATCCAGTTAACAAATTGCTTTCCTTTGTCCAATCTTGTGGTGTTCCCGTTTGTGTATGTATATAGTGAAAGGAGAAAGTCACTGACTGGTCCAATTACTGTGTGCATGCTGGCTAATTTAGTACAGAATGTTAAAACATGTATGTTGGGCAACCAATTAAAGTAAAGATTTAACTTCATCAGGCTAATTGCCATATTGTCATTGAAAGCCATCTGGTTTTCCCTCTGTTGCTCAGGACTAGGCTTGCAGCAAAGCTGACTTGCATTTTTTTCTTCTTGCTAATTCATACAGAGTTGAAATGGTAGAGTTGAAATCACAGTTTGAGATGGGCAGGAAGGTAAGTCCTGGTTCTTGACCTTGTGCTGGCCTTATATGATCGTATCTGGTTGCAGTAACTCAGCACTTGACATTATGTCTGTACAAATTATTAGAATTAAGTCTCCAGGTTAAGTTCTGCCTTCACTCTCAGCCAGCTTGTATTTGTAGTGCACCTGGCTGCAGCTCCAGAACTGAGTGCTGAGGTGCAGAGCCAGCCTGCTGTAGAGATCTACACATATTGTCTCTAAAGATGCAATTAACAACGTGTCAGATTTAAATACAAGCTACAGATTTGGAATTTTTAAAAGGAATAGATGCTGGGCATTGATAAATACCTGGTATTCTCCATCTTTCTGCCTCTGTACTGCTGAACAGTTCCTAGTAATCTCTGTTGTGACATACATGGCTGATGAATCCATTAAGTACCAGCGGGTTGCTGGTGGGTGTGGCAATCCAACTGGTTAGGCTTTGAAAGGCTGTCCTATGCTTCCTTACATTCAGTGCAGGGTTGCAGCATGCTTCCCTTCCTCCACAGTCATACAGGCAGGCCTGCTTTTTACTGTATTCTCTTCCTAAGGAAGTGAGACAGGGCAAACACTGAGAATTAAACCAGTAAACACTGTGTCCGGTGGAGATGGTTGGTGGGTTTTTTCATACAGGAGGTTGAAAGATGTCCGTGTCTTTAATAATGGAGTTAAAATCCTTCACTGTTTGGGAAAGTGGATGGTGAAGAACCACAGGCTTTTGTATTGAGGAAGTAAAAGCTCCTCAGAAAGCAGCAACACCTCAAGTTGAAACTGTAAGAGTTGTGCATCATATTGTGCATCATAGTGTGCCATATTGGCACACTGTATTCTCAGGATTTTTTAAATGAAATGGTTACGTTTAGACTAATTACTTTGGTATTGCCTTATATGACAAATTGCAATTGGACAAGAAAACATGGGGCCTTTTCACTTACAGAAAACGAGGAAGACATATTTTCTCTTACGGCCTACCTAATAATCTCTTATTCACAATAAAATCCCTCCATGCTGTCTATCATAGGACCAAGTCCTGTGTCTAAATATTTTAAAGTGTAGACAATAGGAGAAGAAAATATTCAAGTAGATTCTGAAATTTAGCTGCTCTGTATGGTAACCACAGGAGGGGCTGACTGCAAGAAGCACATTTGATTTCAGAGAACATTGTGGGGGATGAAGCCTTCTGAAAGTGTGCTTTTTCCAGCTGCCCATAACTGAAGTAAATGGATTTCTCATGAAATCCACATCTCCTGATAGGAGTAGATGAGTATTTCTGAACAACAGGAAACAGGTGAAAAAATGATTGCCCCAGCCAGAGGACAAAAATTGGGATATACCACTTCTCACAGCTATTTTGCACAACTTGGATCTCTAATCTTTAAGAGTTGGGAGGGAGGCAAGATAAAAGAAGTGGGTGTTCCTGTTAAAAACATCATATATCATATTTGCCTGTTTCTTAAGAAAGAAAGCAATACTTGCAATTATCTCATGGGTGTTTGCGTCCTTATGTGGAGCTGCTTATATGACAGAATGAATAAATTGTTTTGAGCACAGTGATACAGGTAGTAATTTTCTAGTAGTATGTTGATGTTGCTTCAGTTGTATAGTGCATTTAAAAAGAAAAAATGGCTGTGGTACAGCAACATGGTTGGGTGGAGTTAGTAGAAACCAGAGCAACTGCATGGTCTTAATATTTGCAGTGATCTTGAACAGAGGTGTGTCTCAGTGGAAGGACCCAGTGGGACTTGTGGGATCAGCTGCCTCAGGGTGACAGCCACTGTGATCCTCTGTTATCTCCAGAAGCTTCAATGGATCTTGAATGGCAAATATATGGAAACATTTCAGAAATGCTAGCAAAGAGATGCAGGATTTCTAATTTCATCCCTGAAAGATGCTGTTTATTTCTAAAATACCCAAACCATAATAAAATGGAGTAAAATTTTCTTCTCCTTTATATATCTGCTGGCAGGTAGTTCAGCATTGTGTAGTTTTAAAATCCTTAGGAAGGTACTTACTACAGAGAAGTACACAAATTTCAGAATAAATGAGAGCCAACGATATGCCACTTTTAATAGTACTATAACAAAATAGTTTTAAAAACAGTATTCAACTTTTCCAGTTGTTTGAGAGGCAATATAGATTCTTGCTTGTTACTATATTCATGCATATTTATCAAGTAACTACTGACAAGTATTGGTCAACGCATCACCACTTTTTTTTCCTTTTTTCTTTTGACATGATGTACAGCAAGTTATAATAGGCTAAAAAAAGACAAATGTTGCTTTCTTGGAGTCTTGTGGGTGAAGAGCTTCTTAACCCTACACCATCTCACACCATGAATGTGCATGGGAATAGTTCCAAGCATAACTGAGCTGCTGTAAGAACAAAGAGAAAAGCAGGGATGTAAAGATTCAGTTACCTGCCTTTTCTAAATGGTTTTGTTCAAAGGCAACACCATGGGGCAAGATCATCAGTGATCCATAACGTTATTACACCTCTAACTGAGGGGAATTGATGACAATTATATAAATTAATGCCATAACTGGAATAGCCTGGCTGTTAGCACCAGACTTATCCTGGAACTGCAGTACTCTTTTTCAGGCTGGTGAAATCATGAAATAATTTATATTGGAGAACAACTGTTGAGATCATCTAATGCAACTAATTAACCCAGCACTGCCACATCCACCACTAAACCATGTCCCTGAGTGCCACATCTACAAGTCATTTAAATACCTGTAGGTAGTAAATGGTGACTTCACCACTTCCCTGAGGAGCCTGTTCCAATGCCTGACCACAGTGTTGGTGAAGCTGTTTTTCCTAATACTGAATCTAAAGCTCTCCTGGCACAGCTTGAGGGCATTTCCTCTTGTCCCCTGCCTTGACACTTGAGTGAAGTAACTGACCCCCCACATGGGTACAGTATCCTTTGGGGTTACAGAAAGCTATACGGTCCTCTGCTGCTAAGTTGTTATTCTTCCCAACCAACTCTATTTGAGACAACAACCACTTTGGGGGCTGAGTGGCTGCTTTTTGATGTGTTTTGGACAATGACCCTTCACTGCTGGCGAATAGCAGTAGCTCTGATTGCCTGTTTAAAATGTAGACTCCTCATCCAAAGGCCTTGTAATTGCTGGGTAAAGGCAATCTATTGCATAAATGGTAAATATCTGCTTTGCCAGCAGGAAAAGACAGGACATGTGCTCTTACACACACTCACCATGGCACGTGTATTCACACACTGCATTTTTTTTTCTTGCTTACAATACAGCAACTTCCTTTTCCTCTGCTTTGGAAAGGTTCTGTCATCTTTGTCAAGTCCATGACCACCCTACCCAGCTGTGCTTCTTCAGACACTATCCTATAAGGATATGTAATCATTAGGAGGTAGGCTCATTAGCAGCCACAGCTCTTTGGCATCTCCTCTTCATGCTTCATGAGAAAAGGATTGTGGGCCCAACTCTTCACGACATCCTTCTGCAATCTGTGGCCAGGCAGAATGGAAGAAGTGAAGAAAAATGAAAACAGACTAAAGGTAGTGTATTAGTTTGACATTTCATTGAAAAAATGTCTGGATATATAATAACTGGAGAATTTCCAAAAATTATGAAAGAAGGGGAAAAAAGAACTACAGGCACATAGCACAAAACATTCTGAGGTAACATTGTCAGCACGATAAGAATAAGAATTGTTTCAACACTAAAAAGAATTTAAATCTTATGCTACTTTGCTTAAAAAATATTCAGCTATATATGTAATTTAAAAGCCTGTACTAACATTCCTGTAGTATGTAGGCCAGTTCAAAAGATATAATTTACATTGTTTTACAGTTTATAGAAATGTTAATATTGCAGTACTTGTGACTCAAGTACAATCAATCACTGCAACAGAAACCCCTTCTGTTTTATATATTATCATGATCTTCTTTTTCAATACTAGTCCAGACAGCATCAGAAGACTCTTCTCATCTCACGTGTGTTCTTAATGGAGGATTTTTAGAGGGATCTGTAAATAGAAAGACAGATTTAGAATAGGTATTTTGGATGTAATTATATAGCAGGCATGCTGCATTTATCTGCTACCCCTACATACATATGCATATATATACACATATGTTTACATACCTATACACACATATTGCTTGTGTTCTGCAGCCCTTTAGTAAAAATGTCAGAACATACAGCAGACAGTTTAGCCCGACTGAGGCTGCTATGAAAAGTCATGCAAAGTACCTCAGCATGGAAACAGAGCAAAAGGTTAATTAAAAGTTGGAGATCTAATAATACAGAAAATTGGGTTTCATAAAAAAGAATATGGGCATGAGATCTTTTGCCACTTTCAACTATCCATTTTCAAATCTGGATGGGTGAACTGCTCTGAAAACAGTGACCTGATTCTAAGTTTCTAAGTTAAGAAGGGAGAAAAAAAAAATAAAGCAAGGTTCAACCATTTATCACTTTCCTGACAAGATTCAAGTATTAAGTCTCTTTGTTAATTCAGGTGTGTAAAACACCATGCATAGGATTTAAATCAAAATATATAATGGAAGATATGGAACAAATAATCTTTCTCTGTGATTTCTCAAGTTACAAGTGAACAAAAACCATCAAACTCAGTAGCTGCCCAAGTCTGTTTTGCTACATGGCTGTTTTTAACATCACAGGCTTTGCAAATTTAGCAATCTAAAAACACAGGCTGCACGTCCAGTCACTTAATTTGTTTTCAGCTAAGGCTCTAAAGTAACTAAGTGCTTTTCATTATATCTTTGGTCCCTGTTGCCACTGTGACAAATCCCATTTTTCTCTGTGCTTATGCTAGCAGTCCGGGTATGCTAATGCTGGTTCAGTTCTTTATTTTTTGTCCCCATTTTTAAACCTCTTGGTAATGATCAGATCTTTTCATGTTTGCACACTTACCTCTGGCTATCTTGCTGGGATATGTTTTCTGAAATGGTTTGAATTCATCAGGTGGGGGGAAATCTTCCACAGAATGGAAAGTAAATTTTGATTCAAAGTCATCTGAGAAGTTTCAGGGAAATAAGCATTAGTTGCTGCTAGAGAGAAACTTAAAAAAAAAAACAAACCAAAAACCCAACAATGTTGCTGCAAATAATTTCAATTAAAAATGCTGGCTTATTTTCCCCTGGAATTGATAGTGGCTCATTCCATATAAACCATCTTGATGAGTACTTCTGTGAGCCATCCAAGTTTTTTGCCTTAATTGCAATCACTGTCTGCTATTAAAACTGAAATTCAGCTTCTGGCTGCCATTTCAGTTTTCTGCATTGTTGGTATTGCGGTAATAGAGGTACTCTTTGGTAGTCTTCAAGACATATAGCTGTAAACAAGAATGAATGGCCAATTCACCAGACCACAAAAATAATTCTTAGTGGACTTTGCCCTGTAGGAGTGAAGCCTCTAAATGTCCATGATCTAGTTTTAAGAATGGTAATATAAGCACACTATGGGAACTTCTCATATTTTTAAGTAACTCTGCGGGTAGTGCATGTTTTTCTTTTCTACTGACTGAATTTATATCCTTTGTGAAAAAGCCTTAATTTTCTATCATTGTATAAGGTTATGTACAAAAATGTTTCTGTTCTACTACCCTGTTACTGCTAGGACAAAGTTCTGAGTGAGCTTTTGAGGTCTGGGACACACACAAGCTTTTGTACTAACATTATTAACTAAGGCCAAGAGATTTAATTTAATTATATTACCAATGATGTGCATATTTCCATTTTTTAGTGGTGTGTAAGGGTCATGCGCTGTAGCCCAGCCTGAGACTCCAGACTTGCTTGTAAGTTCAGTTGTTGGGGATCTTGCTGGTGGCTGTGGAGGTGTGACCAGCTTCCCAGCACCGGTTCCTTAAATACAAAACAGGAGACCAGCATATAAACATCATCATGACTTAAACCCAACAGTAAACTACATACAAAAGTAGAAGGGGTGTAGAAAGAATGCATTATTTGGGGCAAACATACCCATAGCTGTTGTTTGCCAAGCCTGACCACAGATTTGTACCATCAAGTATTAAATTCAATTTACTTTTGGGATTGGCTGGGGCTTTCCATTTTCAGTTCTAACAAAAATGTGACATTCTGAAATGTGGTTTTGTCCCAGTCCGGAAGATTATCCTTCCACTTTCATGAGAACAAGCAGTTCTCTTTAAAGCAAAGGAAATCAACAAAACAACCACACTAAGTGGTATGTCTAAAAGAAAATTTCCTGACACTTTGGCAGCTATGCAATGGAATTGCCGTTAGTCTTGTGCATTTCACTGAGGAGTTGCAAGGAGATGCAATCAAAGTTTAATCTGGAAGACCTACCACAGGAGTGGGAGGGAGCCCAAGGCCACCAACCTAGATTATCCTCCTACATAACAAGGGACAGGCAGGGGAATTTTATGGAAAACATACAAATTGAACTACCATGAGAAATGGGCATCTCGACATAGTAACAGTTCATCAGAGACTTCTGAGCAGCATTAATCACCACCACAAGGCACCTGATCTGCTGTACTTACATGGCCTGTCTGTCCCCTGGCTCTCAAAGGAAGCAGTAATCTTTCTCCTGACATGTGGCTGCTAAAATACAGGGTACAGAACATTCTCTTTCAGATGCTCCCTGCTAAGTAGCTGTCTCCATTTCTCAAACCCACACAGGTCTAGACTCATATTTTTTATTATTTCCATTATTTCAATTCCATATTTCCATTAATAAAATTTCCTTCTATCATCCAGTCAAGGAAATACTGGATAATACTTCCTTCCACTTCCTAAGTAGCTGGAGAAACATTTGGCCCAACCACCTTGATGACAAGAGGCACTGGCTGCTTCTCTTTGTTGAACAGCAGAAGACTGCAGCCAGATTTGTTTTGGCTCACCTACGGCTAGTAGCAGCCCCATCTCTGTTTCATTATCTCCTGTAGTGTTTCCCAGCTGTTGCCAATATTGCTCCTGCTGGGTACATCTGTAGAGGGATGTCCTGGGCAGGCTGGCACATGAGCAGCTGCTGATATGGCAGACACGGTGGCGTGCACTCTGCTCCCCCACCTGAGCCTGTCAGGGTACCACAATGCTGGAGACACACCAACACCAACAGAAAAGCAAGAAGTGGTCCCAAGGCTTTGCCTCCACTGATCAGCACGTTGCTTCCAAGAGTGGAAGCTTAACTACAAGGCATATACGCCCAGTGCTAAGATCTGCCTGACATCTCAAAAAGCCAGATGTTTTGGGTGTGCATCACAAGCCGTGCAACCTACAGGTATTTTCCCATGTGTGCTCTTCATCCCTGCCCCTCCATGCTCTCCAGTTCAATAGAATGCATTGGGTTGGAAGGGGGTCATCTTCAAGGTGCCGTTCCAAGCCAAATCATTCTATGATTTTGCCCGCTAGCCGAAGGGAGAGAAAAGCCTCCTTCCTCCGGAGGTGCCGCTCTCACCTGCGCCTCGGCCGGGTCTCTTCTTCCTGGTGTCCACCACGGCTGCGGGCAGG
>VRYO01002734.1:35132150-35288745 GCA_009812075.1 Sialia sialis | reverse complement strand
AGGTGCGGCTTATAATCAGGTGTGGCTTATAATTGTGAAATTACTGTACTTCAGATCAAGGCTGGATCCTCTCTGACGGAAGTGCTTTTTGTGAAGCACAGGTCACCAGGTCCTGCGCAGAGCTACTTGGTGGTGTGGAGTATGCTGTGGTAGAAGGGCAGAGCCAGTGGTTTGTGACAGCTTCTTACAGTTAGGAGTTCTGTGAAAGTGGATTGTTTAGTTTAGAAGAGCAACTCTCTATTTTTACACTTTCTATACATGGACCACTCCAGGTTTGACCCTGAATAGTCACAATCTTAACACTCTAAATTGAGTTGTATCAGACAAATCAAGACCTGAGAGATTTCTTTCTAGGGAAAAAGTGACTGAAATGAGCTCCATGAGCTCCACTGCCATGAGCTCCATTTCTGTGTATCCTCTGCTGTGATATTGGCATCACCTTCAGAATGTCACGTTACATTCTGCAAGACAGATGGGAGCATCAACCTACCCTCTGGGCTCCTATAATACTTAAAATATTTAAGAGATAGACGTGCTCAGATACTAAAGGGATGTTAATACAGAAGGCACCTGCCATTTGAAAGTTTATATTAACACTAATTCTAATTTTCAGATTTTAAATAGTACCTCTGCACACAGAAAAGAGGAAATCCTCTGGACTCTGGACCTTCACAGTCAGTTCATACATACTGTCCCATAAATAGCTTGTATTTACTCTGATTTTAAATATGCTCCTTAATGCATTGGTCAAGTACTTCAAGGTAATGCAGATCTACATTAAACAGGACAGCTGCAGGAAAAATGTACCTCTAGCCTTCTGGACAACCCAATAGCCAGGCTGTCATGGGCCTTTCTTTCAGACTAAACCCATCAGGTGGTGTGAAAAGATGATGCAGTACTAAAACTCTAAATTAGATAAGAGCCATAGGTAAGATAAAATAAAGCATTATTCCGCCCAAAGGCACTACATACTTTTACTTTATTGCTACTGATTATTTAAACTACTAATGTGCAATGAATTGTATCATCACAGTAGATTCCTTCTCCTGGTCACATTTTATAGGAAACACTGGAAAGACACCAAAGGCAAAATATATTTAGCTTTTCCCTAATTATTTTGTGAGACATATAATGATAAAAGTAAAGACCAATCAATACATTTGACGTCAGAATTTTATTATGGGCAAAAGGAGAGCTCTCTCTTTTGCTGACAATATAAATTATTCCTATGAATTGGTGGAAATTAACCTTCCTCTCTCCCATTAACTATTTTTCCCCTTGTAGACACAATCCCCCAGATTCAATGCAGAGATCAAGCATAGGTACTGGCAGAAGGCATAAGCAGCATATATTTTAGTGAAAAAAGAGTTTGAGGACGCTCCTTGCTTTCTTATTTTTCTCTGCCATGCTCAGCCAAACCTGCACAGATCCAGGCTGTGGCAAGTGATTTTTACCAGTGCGGCATGAAACATCTCAGGTTTGGCCTTTAAGGAAGAAAAAGACAGTGCAGCAAGATAAAGACTGAGCAGAAAGCTTTAGGATAAAGGATATTTGATCACAGAGACAAATATTTATGGGGAAAAAAAAGTTTAAAAAAGAGTTCCCAAACCAGTCCTGGTCTTCTCTGCCATCCAACCTGTCATGATTCAGAGACCCAACTTAAATTAAAAAATGCAAGAGAAAAAGCCTACAAACATGGAAATGGACAATTAAAACCAGCATCTCAAACAGCAGGTAGGGAAAAACAAACAAGAGCTGTGGAGGTAGTGCAGTCAGTGATGTGATGGTGCCAGGTCTGGTCAAAGAAAATGTTTATCCATAATGACAGACAACTAAAACAATTAAACCTTAAATAAAGGATGTATAAAGCATCAAGAAAGAGCAGAAACCACTGGAAATACAACAAAATTATCCAAATATTATTTCTATATTAAGAATAACCAAAAGTCTGGTGTAAACAAATGCAGATTTTTTAGGAAAGAAGATAAAAAAGGTGAAGCTAGCTGCCTAATGCAGTATGTGCGTCATGTCAGAGATAGCTGAGAGTATGAGAGAAAAACACAGCTTGTTTGTGGTTACTAAACCATCTGAGGAAGGATGATGAGTGTTCTTAACACCCATATGGCACCACAAGACTTTCCAAGCAGGGGAGCATGAAGGGAGAGATGATGACTGCGTCCCCATCTAGCCATAAATCTCCTACTCCTTTTGAAGGAAAGTCAGGCATTAGGTTGGTGCTCACAACAGTCTGGAAGGGCACAGACCTTGAGTAAGGGGCCTCAAAGGATATGAGTCTGTTAAAATACCCTTCTGGGACCACTGATGATAAAAAAAAAGAGTGGAGAGAAAACAGGGTATACCTGCTTACAAGAAACTTACTCTGTAGCTTCCTTCCACTTAACTACAAGCTGCTGAGCACAAGTGTTCCATAAGGAGACTCTTGTAGCTATCAGGACTAAGGTCCTGAATTCAGCTCGTCAAAGACTGCATCCTTTTCAAAAGCAGAACTGAGAAAAAAAGTAATATTGCCAGTAAGATGCCAGAACAGTCTAACAAACTACAATGTCATAACTTTTTATTAAAAGAATGAGGTTGTTTTGGAACAAAGCAAAACATGGAAGTTGACCCGAAATCTCACTGTAAGCTCACCAAGCAATGTCTTCCTTGACATTGCACAAAATTTTAGAAGCCATCTATCCATTTGTAGCTCAGCATGAAATCTGAAACCCCAGAGAAATTTGGAACTTGATTCCAAGATCAATCTACTATTAGAATTATGCCAGGAATTAATGATTTTACATTTTCAGCAGAAACAGTTTGCCCAGCAGGCAAGAGTATTGCTTTTACAAAGAATTCTCAAACCAGCAGCTAAAGTCACCACCAGGAATGTGCCAAGAAAAGCAGTAGCAATAAAAAGAAGGAGCTTATTAAAATAATAAACCTAGTCTCCAGCACATCACAAACAGGAGTACCATAGAGGAAAACACTGTCATCCTTCTTGCATTTTCATTACATATGCATCAGGTGTGGTTTCACTCATGCACTGTCAAATACAAAACAAAAAAATCAAAATAATCCTTTCTTCTGGTTTAAGGAAAAATCCAACAAATCTCAACAACAAAGTAGATGTCTTCTTTCATTTTAAATATTTTAAACTGCTTGTTTCTAAAGAAGCTTGGGAGATCCGGTACCTGACAGTTTTGGTTTGTCCGCAAGAGAGCTCTGACCTCTGATTTAAAGCTTTTTAAAAATGGGAGACCTCACCACAGTGCAAGACCCCACCTGCAGAGTCATTTGCAAGCTCAGAGCCCCTTCTTGTGTTTCTGCTGTTTAGCATAGGAGAAAACTAATTCATTCTTGGCACCTGGTCTGCCTGGGCAAACATGGCACTCTCTCAGCCTTCTAGCAAGCTGAGCTTCAAATGCTTCCCTCTCCAGCCAACATTTCTGAGGGAACCCACATGAGGGGACCTGCCAAATAGCTTCCTGGCAGCTAATTGTTTGAAGAGAATGGCAGGACCAGCACTTGACAATTCCATCCACACCCCGCTCAGTACTGATTAACTGTGATCTCAGTCTCCATCGTGCAAAGTTCTGCAGTCTGAACCTGCCAGGCTGAAAAGGTCATCAAGCAATGTGTGTACTTAGATAGGCTGTGTCTACACCAACCTTGTTTCTCAATTCCCAGCGAGGGAAGTAGTGCTGAAGTTGTTACCGATCTCTTTCTGGCACTATCCCCACCACCTAGTCCTGGCTTTAGTCCCAAATTGTGAGGCCTTTCAATGTTAGCAGAGCTGGTGCCTGCTCTGCACTTGCTTGAAGTTACCAGCACACACAATGGTGGGGAACAATGCACAAAAACCAGCATAGCAGGGGCAACTTTCTTCTAAATCTGTGTTCCCAGTGCTCATTTCAAACACCGCCAGAAATCAGTGCCACTGCACCCAATAAACCCTCTGTACCTTATGCTAGCACCGCTGTATCAGGTAATATAAAAATCTTGTGTACTGAAGGGTTCAATTGCTCCTGCCTCAAATGGAGCAGTGGACTTATTCACTAGGGTGTACTTAAGGTTTTCCAGTGTTGATTGCTAGATTTTTGTACCTGAATACAAAAAATACACAGAATAAGTGGGATCATTTATACCTGCAGAGCTTTTTGGTAGGTATTTAACTTTCTGACACCCACATTTTAAATGCAAATTCTGACAGTTCTTATACTAAAAGAGAACATGCAGTAACAGAAGCCACCAAAATGAAGGCACTATAAATTTTAAACTACTCTGAAGTGTTTCCCAGGAGTCCAGAAAGATCACAAGTCAAATACCAAAAATACCCTGAGACTGGCTTCAAAAAATAATTTTTAACTTCATCCTTTGATTTTAAAATTTTTGGAATTCAAAGTCTCATTATTGCCTCTGCATCAATGAAAAGAAAGGGAAAACTCTTACATAAACAAGAAAATCGGAGGGCCTGGCATTGCAATGAAAACATCAAACACTACATGGCTGGAAACATTGCAATGGGAGCTGGTGACACTAGCACTGTTTATTCTTTCTGTCTACCATAGCAGAGTCCCCAGAATGACAAGGGATACCATGAGTAGTGGCAACAAAATTTCAGCATGTAGCAACCTATACCCATCACAATTTAATCTCCCTCTAAGAACAGCAGGCTATTTCTCATACCCAGATATCTGAGGAGAAGCTACCAATCATCCTGAAATGCCTTTAAGCATCCACACAAAATTATGGTCAACCCAAGAGAGAATAATGAGAGACTAGCATTTACTGCACGCTCACCTTCCAGCCATTCAGAGAAGTTCTATTCAAGCATTGCTATGATTTTGAGTTCTCTTTTAATTAAAAGGCTAAAAGTATAATATTAATTGACAGATGGAATTTAATGTGTAGCCACTGCATACACTAGAAATGAGATACTGATTTTTAAGGGCTTTATTACTTTGTGATTAGAATGGTAAATTAACCTATTAGTTGTCTGCAGCTAGGCTGCTTCTGGTACCTCGCTGGATCATTTCCAGCTGGTAACTCTACTCTGCAATTTCCATACTTGTTTATTATACAGATGAAAAACAAAGAGAGAAAATGCTCTTCAAATGTGTTCCATTCCATTCAGATATGTAGAACACATGAAATTATGAAGAAAACAGAACGCATTGTCTAAATATATTTTAAATGGTGATGTAAGAGTTCTCAAGTGAAGCGTTCAACCTAAGAACCATATGCAGTCCATGCCCCTGTACCTGTCCAGATGAAACAGAGCAATGCTAGCCTAGTATTTGTTTTCTCTTCATCTTTTCTACATTTCACAGCTCCCACTTACCTTCTCTGTGTTTGCTGACTACAAGAGTAGAAGGCTACAGCAGCAACACTTTGATATGCCTCAGCTATGCAACCCCAATTTTCCAACAGCTGAAAATTAAGTCAAATAAACCACACCAAGAGATAGCTTCTTTTTTCTACATTATTGCCTTTCACTTCTTTTTGAAAGCAGACTAGTGTGAGATATATTATTAAAACACTATAAGCCAGTATCCTTTATTTTGTCTGGAACAAAGCACTCAAAAATTTCAGCTGTGCTTTGTCCGACCCTTAGCACAGTGTGTACGATCAGTCAGCCACCAACAAGATTACCAAGTTTGCACTTTTTCTCTGGTGTGTTTTACCTATCAGCAATAAATATTGTGATTTAGTATCTTCTGGCCTAGAGACTCTATGACAAAGTAATAAATAGGACCTTACAGCTCAGATAAATTTTTAATAAACACATTCTTACATAATTGGCACCATGAACAATTCTGTTCTAGTATTATACTTGCATGTCTAGGGAATCTGAATAAAAACTTGAGAAATTATTTTAATTTTTACAATAAATAATTAGCAAGCATGACCAAAAATTTATACATGAGAGTGCTCATATGCACATATCCTCTCATACTATATTTGGTAAGACCAAATCAAAATACCATAAATCATCATTATCTTCAGCCAAGATGTTTTACATATGTTGTTTGTTCTCCTTCCAAGGAACAGTAGTGCTAAATGTCATAGGAACAAAACCAACTCCCACACAACTTTCAGATGAACACAGTAGCTCTCTGAATTTCTTGTGAAGGCTGAAGGAAACAGATCAGCAAGGTTTTCAATCTAACAACTGCATGAGGGAGGGGGGAAAAAATGTCCCTCCAAGGAAAACTATCAGGTTATGTTTTTCTGAACCTTGGAAATCCTTCTTTTGTGTAAATTATGCTTTTATCACAGCATTATATCATGAGGAATTGCTTTTCTGAGTTTTCTGTCACAAGAGTAGAACATAAGAGAATAACAAACTTGGTAAACACTGATAGGTTTAGCCAAAGCAGTAATTCTGTTTTTCAATTTTTTTTTAATTTTAATGAAATAAAAATGAGGTAATCATTAAGATTAATCTACGTACTAGTCTAGCATTCATAATTTTTCAAGTTTCACGTTTCTATCACCAAAATAAGCATACTACTTTCTCCTCCTGCTATCCTAGTTTTTAGTGTGCCACAAGGCAGCAAATAAACACCTGGTCCTACTTTATAAATTTCAATCATCTGAACCATTGTGATTTTGGGGGTTACTTTTATGCTAAGACTTTAATCATAACAATTCTGAAGAGAACAGAAGTATTTTCTTGAACTCCACAAACATATGATTCATTAAACAAACATCTCTGAGTAAGGCACAACCCAGCAGGGCTGATACGCATCCATACTTTCTCCAATATTAACATTTTAATAGGTGATGACTGTTCTTAACATTACAAATTCATATATACAGAGGCTACACAGCAGTAAGCAGCCTTCACTGCATGTAATAAGTGAACAGGGTTTATCAAAGCAAAATTGTCTCTTGATGCTTTTCTTGGGAAATTAAGTAGAGAAAAATTTTAATCAGTCTCAGTGGTGATACCTACTCCAGAAAATATGACCAAACCAAAACTAACCTGGTTGCCTCATATGCCAAATTAAAGGCAAGAGTAGTAAAAGAAATAGAGGGGGAATAAAATAAAGTTTTTAATGAGCAGAAAACTATAAAACCCCAAACCCACCACCCTCTTCCCCAAGACCACCAACAAAAACTCTATTAAGAAAACCCACCTTACATGACATGTCCGTAAATTAAAAGAGCATTAGAACAAACACCCTATGCCTCCTATCTAAGTGTGCTCTGTTAAGGTGTAGAGGAAAGGGGAACAAGAAGAGAAATGAATTCTGTAAGTCAGTGCCAGAAAATACATCAGGGCACAGTTTTTCCTGCCTACTCACCCTTTTCATCTCTATGACCCCCAGAAGGCAGGCATTTGAAGACATGCTCAATTAATCTAATTAGAAATATTTACATTTTGACTCAGCCATCTACATCTGCTACAGGAGACACCCCACCATTCCCTCCTGAGAAATCCAGGAATTCATTTCCTTTTACGTTTGTTCTAGCAGCCAGTAGCTTTTTGGCTGTTGGGCACAGGTAGCTCCTAGCATGACTTAAGTATCATCTTCAAATCACTTTGTGTTGTCTTGCAACAACTTTTGTGAACAAAATTCATTAGAAGTGCTTACAGAACATCAGCAAGTCCAAAAGTCTTAGTAGGAGCAAGGCCAAAAAACACTAGGAAAGAATTTTCTTCTGCATTAAGAAGGAGTTAACAGGACAAGAAAGCCATGTGCCAGCAGTGATTAGAATTCCTATGAAGTAAGGACTGCAAAATTATTTGGGATTAAGGCTCACAATATTTGCCAAGAAAATGTGTAGGAAAAAAGATAATATGGTGACTACTTCTGCTAAAAATCTCTTGGTAGTGAAAGCAAGAGGAAAGTATGGTTCTCATTCATAACCAGAACAAGTCTATGGTACCCCTGCCAGAGCAACCTGAAAAACAACAGGATTATAAAGCCCCCACCTACACACAGATATTTTTCTTTTAGCATAAATCACGTAAGTTAAACTAGTGGCTCACCCGCATATCAAGAGCAAAATTAAAACCTAACTTTTAATTGCTGACATGCAAATCTTACCCTGGTTTAATCATACCAGTACAATAAAAATTACTGTGCTGTTTACTTTGGAACTTTTCCAGCTGTTGGCCAAATAATAACTTGTTAGCTTTGAAGGTTTTCCTTAAAGCTATATGCCTATTAAATTTTTTCTTCTTCCATCCCCCAACTGTAGATCTAGCAGCTGTAACAACATCTGGGCAGTTCAGCAACTGTAAAAGACAAATGCCAATTTCCAGAAAAGGGCTTTCTAGTAAAAAAAAATAGGGTCTGTAGCAACTTTCTGCAGACTGCCCAGATGTAAGATTTTACTCTGTAACTTGGCACCGGCTGGAAAACTTGCCTCTACTCTGTGCTTCTGCTGAACTCACTAGGCAGATTCCTGATCTTGTCTCTCATACAGTTTTGACAGGGAAAAGTTACTTTGCTGTTGAAGAAAAAACAATATCCTGACACGCTATTTTATTGGTTACTTGTGTTGATTCATATACTCTTTTTAGTATCAAGACTTATTAAGAGCAAGGCTTCAATATCAGACATTAACTAGAAACACATCTAGTTATGTATCGTGTCACCAAGATTGAGTTGACTCTAAATTCTACACATCTTATACAGAGATTACCCCATTTGAAATAGAATGATCCAACCACAATATGAAAATAGCCCTCTTGTATCAAAACTCTATCATGGTAGTGGGTTTAGTCATCAGAAAAGAGAAAGCAAACAAAAAATCCTAAACTTGATCATAATGATCCTGTTAGCTTTCTCAAGTAATTTACAATTGGTGTATGTTAGAGGAGTCTAAAAATGTCTCTAGATACTTTACTGATCTAAATTTATTGGGATAAGAACATTTGTAACTTCTGTTGACTTTAATTGCAGTTGTGGGCATTAAGCTGCTCACAATATGCAGCCTACTTATTTCAGCATCTAAGTATATGTTGTGTACCAGCCCAGAAGAATTGCGAATTGGAAACACTGCTCATGGTGCCAAAGTTGAAACTGAATGCTGAAAATAATCAAACACTGCTTATTTCATTTGTTGTCTTTTTCCTCCTCCTCTTCATCTCCACAACTCATGGGGAGTTTTAAAAAATTATTCAGCCTGTAAAGTAGAAGAGAGAAACTTGCAAGGAAACCTCCTTTTGGAAAAAAGATAAAATAAGAGCATTATGAACAATACCAAACAAAATCAACCAACCTTCCTGGGAACAAAACAGGCAGAGATGCCAGGGAATGCAAGAGAGAAATGCAGTTCTTAAAAAAAAATAAACTTGACATACTCTGCAACTAAACACAGCAGTGACTGAAAAACACATGAAAAAAAGTCAGGAGAGATTTTATGACTTGAACACAACCGTGGCAGGTGCAGAAAAACCTTTCAAAAAATGTCTTAAGAATTTCAATGCAGAAACAGGTTATGACCAACTAATTACAGAATTCAAGGCATTACTTGAACAGGTTTTACCATAGGCACAATAATTGATTGTGAAGGTATGAAAATGTAATACCCTGAAAGTTCACCCAGAGCATCCTCCTCTTATTGCAAACATGCTGGCAAGGCACATGTTCTACTTCATGACACACACAGTAATGATCTGTTACAAGCTGTAATTGTTCCTGCACATGTACAAAAGAATATTGTGCTGTATCCCCAGGAAGACACAGTGTGCTAGAAAGGGCAAAATGTACAACTGAACACTGTGAGTCTTAATAGGAGCCGCAAGAGGATGAAGAAATTAATACTTACCATCTGTATATTACCAATACAAAAATGAATTCCCTTTGGCTGGAAAAGTATTCACAAATGCTATATTCTCACCATATGCACTTTAATAATCTCAAAATTGTTTCATCATGCACTCCTAGCAGTAAAAAAAAATATTGAGCATTCATGCCAATATACACAGGTTTATTTCTTTATAGAGTATACACATGTATGACTGAAGTTCCAGTATTTTCATCCCACACACCAATGGATCATCTCACACAGCCCACTTCGAAGACCTCTGCTGTAATGAATAGAAGAGCCAGTGCCAGCAAAACAAACATCTTCCCCACATATTTGCTATGAACATCCATACCAAAATCCTGTGGGCAGTGAGCTGGCTACTACAGCTAAGCTTTTGCCCATAAAAATGAAAAGTCAGTCTTACCAGTGGTGGTGGTGGTGGTGGAGGGGGCCCTCCAGAAGGTGGTGGAGGTGGTGGAGGAGGAGGTGGTGGCGGCGGTGGAGGCACAGGCATCCCCTTGGATTTCTAGCTTCAGCAGTTGTAAAAAATACAGCCAAAGTCTATGTCCTTGAGGAGAAAGAAGGGAGGAGAAGGAAAAGTGGAAGAATAAAAAGAAAAAACAGAGAGGAATATGTTTATGCACTGCAAGCTGAGGATCGGCCAAATATCTAGCTCTCAGCAGACTGAGGACTTTTATACTGCACTGCTTCCAAAAGTACGGTATGAACAGCCTCATTACAGTTATGATGACAACATGAATCTAAAGAGCAAGCTCATGGATCTGGACCAATGCCATGAGTACCAAATGCATCTTGTCTTAACCTAGCCTACAGCCCTGAAATGCAGCTCTGCAGAGAACAAATCACAGTCGACCACATGTAGACACTCCTGCTGGGACAAAAACTCTGTTGGCTTTAAGCCAGATGTTTGCTGCTCTAAGGAGAGAGTAAGGGACTTTTAAAGGTTCAGTGGACTTACTCAATGTTTAAAGAAAAAGAAAGAGGTGAAAAAACCCCATATGATTTAATAACAAATAAATAAATAAATAACTCTACAAATTAATGATTCTATTACTGAATTGTATCATTCAAGGATCAGACATCTCAAGTCTTAAAGTCAAGTGTTTTTCCTGCCATTTATAAATGTTAATTTTCACAATTCTTTAGTAATACACTGACAAAAAGGCACCAATCTTCCAACAAAAGCTATATATTTTTTTAAAAAGAAAAATCTTTTGCAGAGTGCCAGTGCATCACTCACTGATTTTCATACCTAACCCAGCCCTGATCATGACTCAGTCATCATTAAAGTTAACAAGAAACCCCTGTATTTCTTTAATAAAGTTGCAAATGAAAGTACTAGGCATTGACAGAGAGCCCACTGCAAGCAACACTTGAAATCTTCTTTTGATAGTGACACTTGGATAAATGCTCAGAACACATCTAGTTTTACATCTTGTTCTACGTCCATCATGTCTTGATTATTTTCTGAGACTCTTCAAAACATCATATGAAGCAGTGTCAAAAGCCCTGCAATAATACAAAATATGTCATATGCTTTGTCCTTTCTTTCTGCAAGGCTTTATTTTAACAAGAAATTACATTGGTTTCTCACATTTACTCAATATACATCTCTCTAGGTCATAATTTGTTTCCCTGACTCCTGAAAGTTCTTAAAAACATTATTCACATTATAATGTTTTACTAGAAATTGATGTTAAGTCAAAAATACCACAATTCCCAGACTCTATTCCCCTTGCTTCTCCGTTCATTTTAAAAAGCAGGCACTCCATGCTTTTCCAGAATCATCTGTGTAGGGAGGAGGCACAACAGTTAAATCTGGAAAAGTTCAGGAGAGAAGACAACATAGAAATGAAGCAAGTTACAGTCTTGAGTGGAATATCTGGCTGTTTTGCTAGAGGGTTAGATTGGAGGAGGCAGTGAAATTAAAATGTACATGCAGATTTGTTCACCTCCTACCTAGTGTACATGAACAATATCCCGATATTATCTGAGTATTTTTCTTCTTTTCTATCTTATAAAATACTTAATGAGAGATCAGTCAAAAATTAAACACGCAGAGCCTCTGAAACACTCGCTTTCTCCCTTGAGAGATTGCTATGCAAAGGGCTGGCATATCAAAGCACCCTAATCCATAACAGAATCAGTTACAGTCACTTTAATAATCTCCTAATGAAGCTTTCCAAGAAAGCTGGCATCACAGCATCTCCACCATTCCACCCTCATTGATGCCCTATTCAAAAACCCATTTTCAGAAGATATCTCTGTTCCTCAATTAAGCCATTCAAAAACAGGGACATAAGGAGAATGAGTCTTCCCAGCTAATAATATGTTTCGGGTTAGTATCTTCCTACCCTGCAATACAGGCCTTTTGTCTTTATTAAGGATTTAGAATGGGAAATATGCTCTTAGTCAAATTAGGAAAAAAAAAAATACAACCCACGCTCCTGTGGCAGACCACATGAATGGCAGCAGGAGGTAGCAGCAGTGGGAGAAAGGAAATGGGAATCAGCTCCTGCTATTTAAAAGTCACAGTCTGAAATGCCATCAGATGACTTTTCTAGCTGCCTCTCCACCAGTCCCTGCCCCAGCACCTGTTCCTCCAAACAATGCAGCCTTAATTCAAGGACTAGAAACTGTGTGACCATCTACCACCCAAAACTCAGTGCAGAAGAAGGGTTCACCATGTATCCTACTCCCATATCCTCCTGTCCAGTGGTATCAGGGAAAAATGCATTCTGTGGGGCTACAACACACAGACCTTGAATGAAATACTGGAGACATCATATAGCCTTTCTCCCACGCTGTTTCAAACCCTCTACAAATGAACCATCTTTTAGAAAATCCTGCTAATGTGCCTTCTTTTGTCTCTTACCACAAATTCAGAGGCTCAGTGTCCTGACTATGGCATGTTTTGTGTACACATTAAAACTCATGTTTGTTTTTTTTACCAGCACAATTACAAGGTAATGCCTACGCAATGAAGAACCATTTTCCACATAGGGGCTCTATTTGTTCAAGTGGGCTTTGAAAGGAGCGCTGCTATCTCACAGGTAGACAATGTATGCTGATGAAGGTGGGAATCTTCAAGCTAACTTCACATAAAAAAAACATCTAGCTCTTAACATTTAATCATAACTGCACAATCTACACTTTTTAATACTAGGATTGGCTATAACCTCTTTTGTATTACTGCAGGAGTATCACATGGACTGTATTGAAAGAAAATTATAGAGAAGGCTGCAACACTTCCAATATAACAACACACATTACTTGAAGGCCTCTGTTCCTTGGTTAAAGGTTGTATTTCATTTGCTTCTCCCCTCATTATATTACATACACACACACACACACACACACTTACGTACACATATATATAAACTGTGGACAGTAACATCATACAATAGCTTCAGAACATGCAGAGTTTCACATAATTATGGATTTTCAAATAATAATCTAAATAAATTCCAAATTAAAAACAACAAAAAATATAATGTTGATTAGTTCTAGAGTCTGGTAAGAGCCAGGCAAGAGGGAAATGCTATAAAGGATCCTTAAGGCACACGTGCCCTTTCTCCACTCCTCTAAATATACATACCTATAATTGGAAGAGAGAGGTCTGAACTATCCTTGAGGGACAGAAATAAAAAGATACCATTCAAAAGGCTGGCAATAGGTGAAGGGGAGAAGCCTATATGTTTAAACTCATTTTCCTAAGGCAATAAGCAATGTAAATCTTACCTTGACTTAAATATCACAGAACAGAATCAAGCCCAACAATTGTAGAACTTATTGCAAAAAAAAAAGAGATGAAAAATCTCAAACCCTGCCTTTTCTAGTCCATCTCCCTACTAAAGCAAGGTTGTACTTTTCTTTTAGTGCTTTCTGAAGTCTAATTTTAGGTGTCCCAAATAATGTGGCTTTTATTATTTCCCTTGGGAAGCTCTTTCCTAGTCAAATAACTCTTAGCTCAGATTGCTTGACACACAGCCTAATTTCTCCTTTTCTTAGTTTGATCCCATTTGCATTCCACTGCAGATGACTCTACCTTGTTCCAAGCAAAATAGTTTCTCCTACTGCTCAACATCAGCTTTGTGGAATATAAGCACTGTAATTCAAAAGTACATTTGCAAGGACTTGTTATACTTTTGGAGTTGTTTTCCTTCTTACAAGGCAGTGAACTTCTCATCAGAGAACTTCTTGTCAGAGAACATTATTACTCTTCCCTGATCTCAAAATGATTGGTCTTCTTTTGTTCTGTGGGTAAGGATAATTCTGAACCTGGTAATTTCAGGTGTCACAAATTGTTCTCTGCATGTTCTCATAGTGTGTGCTTGAATAGCAGCTGGGTTTAAGAACAAGACTGCAGTCATCAATGTAAGAACTCAAGCTCCAGATTTCTGAAGGCCCAAATAACGTCTTCATCCAGACTTTAATCTGAAGTGTCAGACAAAACAGAAGAGGTGCAGATCTTTCGCTCCACGGACTGCTCTCTCAACCTTATGCTGGATTTGCCTGTGGGAAACTCAAAACCTCTGCCTAAGTTTTATTCTAACGTCATTCAGCTACCAGACGTACCAGCTCTGATCCAAGTGCTTCCCAAAGGTCTGCTCCTGAAGCATCACTGCCACAGCCTCAGGGCAGGGCTAAGACAAACTAAATCCTGCTAATAGTAGAGAGCCACACTAAGAAACAGTGGATTTTGGACAGCAATTCACGTCTCCTGCCACACTGACATTTAGAAGAACCACCACGTGTGCCTGCAAAAACTGTTCTAAAGTATCTTTACCCATCAAGGAAAGGGAAGGAATGAAACAGCTGTACCTTTAATTTAGTACAATGTCTAGAAGGGGAAAAAGACAGGGAAAAAAATCACAATTATTTAAATGTGCATAATATGCATTAATGCACTAAAACAACTCTAAATAGGGGTATTTTTAAAATGGCAAATGTCCTTAGGTCCTTAGGTGGTATAGTCATTAACGTGAAACAACACAGCTGGAATTGAAAATCTAACCCTTATAAACAAATTGGAGAAAGGACTGCAAAATAACAAGTTCATTACTACTGGACCTGCAATCACTGCAGCTGCACACTCTGAAGTAGGTAATTCAACTTTGAGGAAATGTACAGGTTTTCTTCCTTCAAAGGAAAGGCTGGGGTAGATATTTCAAAGGTGTGCAGGAGAGATTATCGATAATATTGGTCTTACTTTCTTGATGAAAAACTGAAGGAAAAAAGTAGACCACAAGCTGGTTTTATCTTTTAATCAACTTTTATATAATCAAATATGATTTTCCTCATTAACTGTACTGTTCTGAGTTATAGCTTTTAAGTCCTTATATTTCAACAGGAAAGTCAAATAATTTCAAAATTACCTCTGAAAAAGCAGCATCAATAAGCATCTGCTCAACTTTCATGATTTCAAAGTAGAAAATTAGCATAATTGTGTGACCATTTGCTCCTGCAAAACATCACTGAAGAACAGCTGAAATCACTGGTATGAGAACTCCACAGATATTTTAAAGACAGTACAACACATGTAGATACAGAGAAGATTAAAACCAGACAACAGTAGATGTATGTTACACAGACCAACTTTCCTGCTGTCACTATCATACAACTGGAAAAAGCTTCTGTTTGGAATGAGCTGGTATAGATTCCAATTTTAAGAGAATAAAACAATTTGATATTTAAGCATTGGATGCCACATTTTTTTTATTCATTTTAGAGTGTGAATGACTTTTTGGGTTTAGAGAAGCCAACAAGAAAGAGTCAAGCTAGAGCCTCTGAACATCCTGTCTCTTTTTCACCCTGCAATGATAACCTCATTCACAAAACAATTGATAGTCTCTGCTGCATTTGAGACTTTTAAGAACTGTGCAGAAGTTAGAACCTTCATTTACAGGAGGAAGGCAAATACCCATACACATAACCATCTTACTAACATATAAGGACTTTCACATGTATATTTACACAGCCGACTAAGAAAACTCCAGTCTTTCACTATCTTCTAACTGTTGTACACTTGAATTGTGTACAACTTAAGAGAAATTTCTGCTTTCAGTCACATTTGCATTACTGCAACTTAAGGCAGAATCTGACTTTTTCAATTCCATTGGAATGTGCAAACCTTAAATACCTGATGAAACACTTCTAAGCAGCATTTGTCTTCCACAGGGTCTGTAGGATTGTCTCACAGCACATAACAGTATCCTGAATTCAAGCCAAGGACTGTAAGTTCCCCTCAGCTATTGGACTATTTCCACCAGGCTTAATGCAGTTAAGGGCTGCTTCCCTTTTCTGCCTGAAAAAAACCCCAAACAATCCAGCATGACTCTTATTCTGTCAGAAGCCTGATAAAATTGTCACAAACTGTCCAGTCCTGACCTTGCAGAGGCTACAGAAATGTGAAAATGCCTTGCTTCCATGTGTGCTGTGGGCAGATCTCTGCTGGGTTCCCTATGGTGCTGAGGCCAGAAATCACAGAGTTATGCCTTGACAAACCTCCCTTCAGAGGGAAGGCTGTACAGATGACTTCACATCCCTACATATGACTATTTCAGGGTGTAACTTCCTCTGCTCCATGGGGATCTGCCATAGAAGACTGATGGTAAGGGAGCAGAATGAGAGAATTCATCATCCTCTTTTAAATAAGGAGCAAGAGAAAAGAACAACACGTACCAAGAAGAAATATGTTGTGCCTGTAGTACTGTTAACCTGAAGTTAGAGAGTCAAAAGGCAAATGAGGTAAATTAGAAATAATTAGGACTTGCACAAAGACATAATTTTTCAAAGGAAACAATTTATACAAAGGGTTTCCTTGAAATTAATACTGCTTCATCCACACAAAGACAGACACGGCTTGTTTCATTGCCAGATAGACAAACAATGGTGAATTTGATATACAGCCATTAGCAAAGTTAATCATTGGCCTAAGCTAAAGAAAGTGCAGCTCAGTAGATGTTCAAGGTCACGGCCACATTCTGAAGACAGCTGTTTACTCTTATGCTCCTCAAGAGTATCAGTGTGAGCAGTGCTCGGTCTCTCTCTGTAGAGGTAATTTGATGTTTCAGGTTAACGTTGCAAGTTTTGCAGCCTCTGCTGAGAAGGCTAATTGTGTATTTTCACATAATCATTAATTATCTATTCCTTTATAATTATTAATATATTTGACTATCATTTTTATATTGCGAAGTTGTTTGAAAAGTATACCTGTACACAGAAAGGTTTCCACAAAACAAATTCCAAACATTGTTTAACCAATTCCCTTAACAGAAGAAAGTTTTGCTTTCCAATTAAGTAGCTGGCATAAAATGGAAAATGCAAATGAGGCAGTATACAGTATCTTGTTTTTCTATATTTGCTGCAGACAGCTCAAACCTTGTTTTAAAATGCCAGTCAAGTGAAAATAATTTGCAAATGTGAGACTGGAAGACTAGAGGACTTTAAAAATCCAGTTCTTAAATAATTCTGTAATTTCTACTTTCAACCGCATGATATTTTTTCAGAGGTCCTATTTTCACAGCTCTACATCTTGAAAAGATAAATTTATAGAAACCTGTATGCATGCCATGTCAGGCTGATAGCTATCAGCTTAAGAAACAGTCTAATACTGGCAATGCAAGAAAAATAAATTTTGCAATTCAACATGCACCATGCCTTCCTACAACACAGTTTGAGGCCCCACCATGGATTGTGGTCACTGTATGTGCCAAGGAGAATTGTCTTTCACAAGGGATGTAAAACACAATGATCTGGTCACCTGCAGCAATAAGTTGTTAAAGAAATCCTCATCTCAAAGAAAGAATGGGAAGCTTTGATTCTGGTTTTCAGTGAAATTGTGATTACTTAATTTCCTTTCTAGTGGTAAAAATGTTAGTCCTAATGGCCTAACAAATTAATCTATAACTTCTGAACCTTAATTCTCACTTTCATGTCCTTTTCTGTCAATCCTATTGAAGCTGCTGTCCCATTTCAGTGACATAATTGATAGTTTCATCTCAGATGTTGTTTACACCAGGGTAAGGCTTCCATACTTACAAGTACATAACTATAAACCCCTATGCTATTAAGAAAGCCTTGCTATGCTACCATAATATATCATTTTTGCTATTTTAACTAACTCATTTTTCTGAAAAAATATGCAATATGTTCTTTGCTCCCTTATGTGTCAAAGCTGATATCTTGCTGAAAACTTCCTATGTGCATAAAGGCATAAATATGCTTTCTTGTACAGAAAATTGTTAGCTGTTTTTAAAGGCAGTGCGCAAAGTATCTAGCGCCAATCTTCCATCCATTTACTCAGGACAATGATTTTACTTTGTACAATGAGCAACAAATTGCAGTCATTTGCAACTGCAACAAAAAAAAAATTCCTGACAAAAGACGTTGTGATTTGTAGGCCTAGTTCTGAATTTCTAATAAAACAAAGTGCTGAGAAAAAAACAATATGAGTTTATTAAATTGAAGTTTCAGCCCTTTGACTTATTAAAGGTCTTCATTTGTAATTCCTTGGGAAAGGCATTATATTTAGAGAGGGAATTGTGATTGATACCTACTTGTACACATGGCATAAGCAATGAACATCAAGGATTCAAAAATACTCAACTAACTTTGCTGCCTGATGAAGAAGGAAAATTATTCTAGGATTAAATGGCAATAGAATATTTTTTTTGCATTTGTATCTATCATAGGCACCAAGGAGAAAAGTGGTTTTCTTTGAACAGCTCCCAAGGACACTTTCAGAGCAATCAGTGTCTGCTACCATCAGACCAAGCAGGTTAAAGATGAGGACTCACTTGTTTCCATAAATTCTGGTGTCAAGTTTCATGCTGGCTTTGGACTTCAGCTTTCACATTAACCAAGCTGTATGTGGCCCATCCTCTTTCTTTATTTCCCTTTGTGAATATTTCTTCCCTCTCCTAGTGGTTTACCAGTCTCTCCATTCCCACTCTCCACTTTCTTTGCCCTTGTCACCATTCACTGCACCTTCTGCCTGCTGTTGATGCAAGGCAAGGCAAAAAGAGAC
This sequence comes from Sialia sialis, assembly GCA_009812075.1. Classification (NCBI taxonomy): domain Eukaryota; kingdom Metazoa; phylum Chordata; class Aves; order Passeriformes; family Turdidae; genus Sialia; species Sialia sialis. The sequence goes on along the minus strand of VRYO01002734.1, from coordinate 35,269,925 downwards.
ATTTCAGTTAAAAGGTAGAGTTGTCTGCCCTGGGAAAAGAAACATGGCACACAGACCAAAAGTAAGTTACTCTGCACGATGATACTAAAGGTTCAGCACAGGCTACTAGTACTGAGAAAAACAGAAAAAATGCAGAGCTAGGCTGATCCAGTTTTGAAAAAATACAGAAAATGTGATTCTAGGTGATATCAGGATGTATATCGTGACAAGAACTGGTAAGTATTAGGGCAAATGTACAAAGCCCCACCTGATGGATTGGATAAAAGATTGAAATATTGGAGAAATATAAGCAGGTCAAACAGTCTGGGCAGAGGAAAGGAGCCAAGTAACCACAGCATACTCATTTTCCAGGCCTATGCAGCTCTTGGTACAGCTTGTTCAGAGAAAGCCCAAGTACCCTCACATGGGACTGCATCATTTATCCTACTGTTAAATCAATGTAAACTCATGATCACTTGATCCAAGGATATTTTTTACAATCCGCTTTTGCATAATTTCCTTGCTACTTAGTCATTTCAAGGCTAAAAAAGGCTTTCATTCTGCATTAAATGCCCTGTTAAGCCCCACATCTATCACTCATACAGTATATTACACAGATAGTCTCCACCCCTTCTGCCAATTTACTAATCTAGGAGCTAATCCATCTCTTTTATTTTTATGCCAAATTTTCCTTTGTTTTCAGTAGAAAGGCAATCAGTTCTTTAGGGTTTAACTCTGAAAATACTTCAGGAAACATGACTTGCAGCAACAGAAGTAACATTACTAACGTGTTAAGCTGTTCACACTCACACAACTGACCAATAAAAGCAACATTCTGTCCAAATCCCAGGCAGAATTTGACAGATACTTTCACAGTGATTTACATATCCCCAAGAGAAGCAAACATTCCCTCTGAAAGTCAGCTGCTAAAACCTCAGTCTGTTTTCCTGGTATGTAAGCTTGGCTTGCCTTTTATGTGCCTTATGATTTTCTTTATGTGTCTACTCACCTAAAAGCAGATCTATAGATTTTGAACAGATATAGCATTATTTATTTTTTCTTCTTTAGCATATAAAAATATGTAACTGATTTTGACAAAAGCCAAAAACCTGTCAGGACTATTTTATGCATATCAGTAGTGTTGCTGCATACATATTTTTCTCTCAAACAAACCTATGCCAGTTAGGAAAGCAATAACATAATAGCTTTAAAAAAATAGGGTATGAAAGAGGAACAAAAGACCCCAAGACCTCCTTGGGGATGCTGTACCATATTCTGTTCTGCTCTTTTTTTTTTTTTTTCCCTTTTTTTTCTTCTTTTTGTTACTTAAATTGAGAAGAGGAAAACATGATACAGTAACTGGAAAAAGTAAAACAGTAAAGCAGTCATTTAGAGACCTGTATGGCTCGTGAAAGGAGCCAACATAAAGGGGTTACTATCTCTAAACCTATTCATTCACTACGTTCACTTTACCCCTCTCTTATGAATGAAGCAGAAGCACTGTAATTTCTAGCCAACACTTCCATTTATCAAGGCAGGCGCGGCAGTTGCCACAGTCTAGATGGAGGATATAGGATATCCATTAACAGAAGCTGCAGAGCAGACAGTTTGTTTAGTTTTCTGAGACACTTGTAAGAGCAGGGTCAAGACTGAGCAAGCGCTTTCATGCTGAATTTTCTGTTCTTATGCTCAGTGAACTTAATCATGTAGGGACTTTGGCCCAGTTTGCCTCCACTTTTCACTTTAGCACTTACACTATAGCTGTAGCATAGCTGCTATGTTGCTCTGCTCTGCCTGGGCTGGCTGCAGAGTGATGCCATTCACACCACAGAGAGTTATATATCTATTTGTAACAACAGTGAAAGATGACACAGGGTCAATGCAAAGAAGAATTAGGCTCTCCATGCATGATCTTATTTGAGACAGAGATATTTCTGGTAGTGAAATCAGTTTCAGCTGTGGTTTCAATTACCATGGCATGAAAACATGCTTTTCACATCTTGTGAAAACCCTTTAGCTGTTTCACATTCCTTCAAAGCAATCAAAAGGCAGTTTACAGCTGTCATGTATGTAATACTGAATGAGTCCACTTCACAATACTCAGAAGTCAAATTAAGGTGAGTGTATTCAAAAAAATACAATTTTGTTTGAGAATACAATTTCTTTCTTTCCAGTCTGGAAGGCCCAAGGATGTTTTATTCTGTTCGCAAATATTGCACTCTATATCTCTGTTCATCCTGGCTACGAAGCCACCAGACAATCCTGATACAGAATGACCACAGATAAAAAAGCAACTGTAAAGTACCATTAAGGTTTTGCTACTATAAGCCCCTTTGCAGAAAGCTTCAGTCTTTCAAAGACAGTAACTACTTTGTGTAAGAACACAGACTAATTGAGGAAGATCTATAAGAACAGTGTTAAAGGCAGTCCAGAAAGCTGCACCTCAAAACTGCATAGCAGCCACTGGTAACTCAGTGTAATGGGAGTACTAAAGACTTCTAGATAAAAGACTTCACTGTGTATCTCACTTGATTATTATGTTTATTTAGATACTAATTTCATATATACTCTGATGAAGATAGGTGTCATTTCCCCAGAGCTTCAACTTTTCATCTGTGATCTCATTTATTAGAACTTAAATAAACTGCAAATAATAATGCAGCAGATGCTCACACAAATGCAGGATCAGTAACTTACAAGGCAAGAAAGCTGAGCTGAGCCTGTCCAGTCTCACCTACTTTGCATTACTGAACAGAACTTGTCTCAGCCTCAGAGCACAGAGAAGAAAAGCTTCCACAAAAGCAAATTATTCTGAAAAAAATAATGTAATGCTTATGGGTAATTTATGACTTACAAACAAAGAAATTTGATATCAGTCTTTTCACTGCTTTGCTTCTCTTTGGAGCTAAAATATTTTAAATTATTAATATTAAACTTCTTAATACTTAACACAAATTAATATTTATTTTAGATGTAAAATAGTAAGTTGTGTTATTCTACTTTGAGGTTCTCAACATCTCTGTCTTAAAATTCTATTCTATTTGTTATGACTAAAATACTATTATCTGTTCAAGGTTTTCTTTTCAGAGGACAATGAGTTTCCCAAAATACTGACCTCATCAAGCAATAAAATTACTAAGTATAAAGATGACCTATTAGCATCTGGCTAATAGATGTCCTGTTAGGACATTCAGCAAACAGTGCTGACTTTTATGGTGGGATTGCTGAGAAGTGACACTGCTACCTTTTGATTTACTGTTAAAAAGGAACCATCTAAATACTTCTAAGTTCAGATTTAGTAGTTGTTATGTACAGACTCCAGACATTGACTGTACATTCCCCTATTGCGGTAACAGAAATTGAGATGTTACAGGATCTTTATTCATATTTCCTCTTGTAGGTGTGGAAGGAGTAAGAGAAAAAAAAGAGGAAGTTACTTTGTATTATACTACATGATTTGATAAATACAGTCACAAGTTGCCCTTTCCAGTGCAGTACAATCACAGAATCTGAATTTCAAGTGCATCTCAATTATTTTCAGGCATGGATCCAAACCAGCAATAACTTGAGCACTGCAGCTAATGAATTAAACATTGCATCTGCCCCTAAGCAACCAAAGTCTGTATGCAAAGCTGGTCAAACTATTTATACACCCGTCTTTAGAGAATATATATCCTTTATTAAAAAAGACAATTAAATAAAGTTTCATATTTAAATTGCAAGCCCCAATCCCTAACCTGCATCTTCTACAGGAAAAACATCAACTCCCACAGCATTCTTTCTGGTTATGAGTCTAACCCAGATTTTGTCATGATCATCTACAGCAAACAGCCGAAGCAGTCTACCAATTAAAAAAAAAAACACACTTACACAATCTGCTTTAAGGGTCCCACACCGAGCTCCTCATATGTTGTCTTGCACATGGAAGCCGGTACCTGAGAGCAAAGCAAACTCAACCTTTCCTCCGCACGCAGGGCAATGTCCCGTGCGAGCTGTGGGTGGTGGCAGCAGCGTCTGCACCGCCTGCGCATTCCAGCCGGGACACGGTTTTGGGTCACAGGTTCACGCAGTGAACGAGAACCGTCCCCAAGCACACGAGTGCTTAACAAGTGTCCCAGACATCGCACAGGAAAGTTGCATTCATTTCCTCGATCGTCTGCCCCATGGCTCGTCCTTCAGCACAAAGCACGCGAACTGAAGACGTTAACACTGATTATACAAACACACGTTGTGAAACAAACAGGAACTTGTACTTCATATACAGATGGAGAAACTGAAAACACTGATTGTATCAGGAAGCAGTTCAACGACCTGATTCATGCAGCGTGCGCTGTAACAGGTATCACTGCTATCGCAATTTCAGCAATGTGTCACTGCCTGCATCAGCAGGAGCACTTGCAGACTTTAGCCCGTAAATCCAGACTGACTGCCCCAGGACCGTTCTGTGTGGAAAGAATCAAACTTTATCTTATATCAGTTTTTCCTCTCCTAAACCAAACCTATTTTTCTGTCTTTCAGTAATCTCTCCTAGTAATATTTCACTTTCAGGACCAAACAAAACAAAGGCATGCTGGGCTCATGTCCTCCCTATTGTCAAACTCCTGAATTTCTTGAGCGACACAAGCCCAGCCCCTCCTCCACAACCCGAGATGCGGGCTGTCACATAACCCATCATCTCTATGTCTTTGCAAAATCCGAGCATATCCGAAGAGACAGAATAAAAAATTCGCATGCTACCCTTTACCAACACACTCCCTGTCGCTCTGTATTAGCGCCAACAGGCTGATGCGAAAGTCACTAGATTTTAGTCTCAATTTTATCCACGTTAATTATTATTAAACCTTTAAGAGCTTCTTTCCAACATTTCTTCAGCATTCCCCCTCCAAGATGTACATAAGTATTGAGTACACGGTACTTTTCACAATCACTCAGCCGCGTTTTCTCGGCTGACTGTTCCAGAGCATCTACTTCAAGGACGAGAACTAGGGAAAAAAACCAAAACTTCTTGCCATCCACCGCCGCCGGAAACAACCCGCGCTCCTGCGCTTGACAAAACAGAGGAGCAGCACCGCGCACACGCTGCCCGTGCCTGACCCCAGCCGCGCTGCCGCTCCGCCGCCGGCAGCACCCACACGGCAGGGCGCGGTGTCCCGCTCAGCCCCGGCCCTCGCTGCCCGAGCCGCGGCACCAGCTCTGCCCGCCGAGTCGCCCCTGCCCCGCGGCACCGGGGCAGCCCCGGCCGGGCCTCAGCGGGGACCGAGGGGAGGCGGCGGCCGCGCACCGGCCCCGCTCCCGGCTGGCCGGGGCTGTGAGGGGAGCCGGGGGCACCGGGGACCCCCAGCCCCGCCGCCGTGCCCACCTGCTCGGCGCCGGTGCCGTCGGAGCCGGGCCGGCTCCTCCCGGGCCCAGGGCGCCAGGTACGGCGGCGGCCCGTCTGCCCTGGCGGGGGGCGGGGAAAGGAGCGCAGCGATCGCAGGATCCTGAGGGGGAAAAAGCCCGCCCCGGTCTTCACCAGGGAATAAAAATAAATCCATATTTTTAAAAGTAGTAATTTAACTCACAGGCACGCACATACACACCCCGCCCACCCCGGGCCCCGCTTTCCATCTCCACCCCTGGCAGCGCGGCCGCTTTGGTGCGAGGGTGAAGTCCAGCTGCAGCCTGGCGCACCCTCCCTCCCACATGCTGCTGCCTCGGCACAGCCAAAGCTATTTTAAAAAGCCCACGTGGATGCTACAACGTGCCCGGGAAAAGATGGCACTACCTCGTCCCCCTGCCCAAACATGTCCACCTGCCCAACCACTGCAGTGCCGTGAGGGCCTTGCTCCTGGAGGGCTCTCTTGGCCCCTAAAAACAAACTTTGACTTTTGTACCCCTACGGGACTGTGCACTAGAAGTACCTGGAGAAAGAAAAAAAAAAAAAAAAACATCTCGTTTTCTTCTGGATTTATTCCAAGGCTGCTCGTAGATGGGAAGATTAAGGTCTTGCCCTAATGAGCCTTCCATGTTTCTGTCAGGGCAAGGGAGTTGCAGTGGAGCAGCCTCCCAGACAGCTGGAGGAATGGTGCACCCCCAGTTTGTCTTGTGCAAGTGTCCCAGGAATGACGATGATGATGAATAACTTATAAATCATAATGTGGGCTCCAGTCTGCCCAGCAGCATTTGGGTGATGTTTTCAGGTGGCTGAGAGGCAGGCCCATCTTCACTGGATTTCTCTGGAAAACCTGTTTAGCTGTAGAAATGTGGAATGGTGTTTTTCATTGCCCTGCTTGCTTATAAAGCAGTCCAGATGAATCAATGTCACTTGGATCTGAATGATGGCAATGTCAGCCTGAGATTGGTGGAAAGACAGCAAAGGGCTCTTGTGGCACTTCTGCTCATCAGGGCAGGGCCACAGAAATCAGTGATCTACATCTTCATATCCTGTCTTTCCAAAGGTGTGAGTTTGATTTATTATTCCGAAAACATTCTCCTGATTTCTTGCCAGACTAAATAATTTTCAGTCCTAAGTATCTACCCCAGTTGCTTCCAGGAAGCTCTAAACCCATTTCCAGCTGGTCACTAGTTTGAACTTCAAGGCACAAAACAAAGCCAAGAGGATCATAGGTAGTGCTCCAGAAAAATAAAAATGTCAGCATTTACTTTAAAAAAACCTGCTTGAAAACTGCTTTCATTATTCATGCAAATTAGTCTCAGATGAGACTTGATTTTAGATTGTTAATGTTGAAATGAACTTTGTCCACCTTTTGGATTAGATAGTAAAACAACTTCAGAGGAACAGCCTTCAAGAGCTGCAGGAAAAAATTGGTTTTGTCCTATTTCTATGACTTTTCTTTCATTTAATTTCTTTCACTTCCCAGCAAGGCCTACATAATGACTGCAGAATTTGTCCAGTGCAGCAGCAGCCGTTTCCACCTGTGGGGCTGAGGTTGCACACTGGTCTGATCTGATCTGAAACAATCAGCTTGGTGCTGTGGTACACAGTTTACCCACATTTGAAAAGCTGCAGGAGATATTTCTGCCTCTTGGCTAGTTACAGAAACTTGTCACGCATTATATTTCATTCAGAGGATCCTACTGGATTGCATGCCTGGGAGTTAGGAAAGTCTCCTCTTTCTGTTTTGTCTTTGGGAGATGTAGATGAAAGGAAAAAAAGAAAGAGGTGCTCCCTTTCCTGAATCGGAAGGAAGGCACTTCTGGAGTGTATGATGGCAGTGGAAGAGGCCAAAGACTTCTGCACTAACTTCAAGAAGTTCCGTGAAGGCCAGTGCAGTGAAACACTCATTTCTTCTGGTTGTCCACATGTAATCCTCCTCCTCCTCCTCCTCCTCCTCCTCCTTCTCCTTCTGCTTGTTTTCCTTCTAGTTGTATCCAAGGTCACAGAAAGGGTAATGCAGCAGGGACAAAACTGACCCTACTGTATGATATAGAATGTTCTTTTCCTGGATTTTGTTATCTACCAATATAAGATTATTTGAAGTGTTTCAAATACTGAAAATTTGCCTAAAACATATTTGTAGCTAACACTGATACGTTTTAAATGCATAACCATAAACACAACTTTATTTTCCATATATTTTGCCTGCATAACTATTAAAATTATGTTGTGTATCACAATTATATTTTTACTCCTGACAAATACTTTTTAACATGGATCAAACAATACATCAATTTCTTTAGAAAAGGAGAATCTCTGTATGTGTCTTAGGCTATTGGTTCTCTGTAATTCCTTGATACCATTTCATAAGCAACTGTAAGGGTTTTTTAGGGGTTTTGTCACAGGCTGGGAACATGTCTCTGAGGTCGGTCTGGAGAATATTTTCTGAGTGGCTGTGCTGAGTAACATAACAGCTCTGGCCTGTCATCTTTGTATTCCAGAGCAGACAGCTGGTACTTTTGTCCTACATTTCTTTCCTTTGCTGCATCCTGGACCGCTGAACTCTGGCTGAAGGTATCTTCAGCCTTGTCAGACTTAACGAGAAATTTTGCACCCTTTCCATTTCTGGTCCTGGTCCTTCTGACGAAAACTAAATTCATTATGAGCCTATAGTTTCTAAAATGTGACAAAAGTGTAGTCTAACAAGAGTACAAATGAATGTCAGGATAAATCTAACCTAAAATAGGAGGAAGTAGAATCTCTGTCTTCCATACAAAGAAGTCATGGCCATTAAAGACAGGAGAGATGTGAATGGCATGTGGTGAGCTGCTACAGCATCTGATGGGGATGGAGAGAAATTTCATTTTGATTCACCTTTTTTTTTTAACTACAAACAAATATATATTACAACCTATGTATAACTTCACAGGAGTTTCCTCCTGTTCATAACTTGTTCAATACTAGATTATGGTCATTTTAGCAAACATATAATTGACCTTTTCTTAGTTAAAAATGCCCTTCTGCACTAAAAGTGTGTTTATGACGCTGTCATCTGTAAGATTCCTCAAAATTCCATACAAGGAAATGAAAAATACCTGGAATAAATGAAATTAATTACAAGGAGGTAGTGTGTCCCAAAAAGAAAAAGAACCAGGACTATCTGGCATGGTTGCTGATTTTGAGAACAACAATCTGTGAGGCTTTGCTGGCATGTGTCAACACAAATACTTGCCAAAGAAGTGCTTATACTTATCCTAAGTACTTACACTTCTTTCCCCCTCCAGACAATATAAGAAAAAGCTGAAAATCTTCTTACAGCATTTGTGCCAGGATGTTTTGAATAAGAAGCACATGAAAAGCTTTCTGGTCACCATTGAACACAAACCAAAAATACATAACTTTAATGCACAAATAAAATACCAACTTTGTTCAAGGCTAAATACATCTCAAAAAATACAAATTGGTTTGTATTTGCCTTTGTTTATGCATGCACTTCTAAAATACAACAAAAATACCCAGAGATCAAGGCATTTGTGACTAATGTAATGAATAGTTTTCGCATTAAACCAGGCTGCCATTTGATTACACTTCTTGATAGCTTCCAACATTTGAAAATTGTTCAGTAATAGTCTTAGCCATTGTGTTGGATGACTTTGTTAGCTTTAGAGCTAACACAATTAACAGAGACATTTCTATGTATGAACACAGATATTACTATGTATTTGTCTCCAAATATTTACCTTTCCCCTTATTATTGTTACAAATGAAGTATTTTCTATAGAGAATTAATAATAGCTCAAAACTTGAATTTTCTCTAACGTAGTCCAGCAAGAAATTCCTAAAAGTGCATGAATTTCTGGCTACAGAACAATGGAGCCATGTTTACAAACGCAGTTTAGACAGCAATATTGAGGAAAGCTGTAGACAAATAATTAGCAGAGATGATTTCCCAAGAGGGGAATATTAGTGTTTACTTTTTTCTGTGTTTTTAATCCAAATCCTAAACCCTTACTCCTGATCTTGTTGAGCAAGCTGTTTGCTGAGTTCATTGGAAATGATGTCTAAGTACATTCAGGCTTCTAGTAAATAATTAGCGCCCAATGTCAATTCTTTTTCTAATTGTATTTCTTCTGCTTATTTCTGTTTGTGCTGTGGGATGTCTTGAAAAGTGTCTCTTAGGAAAAAAAACTTTGCATTTTCCTCAGTGCTTGGTTCTGCCATTCATTTTCTGCATGACCTCTGTGAAAGTACTTAATCACTTTTAACAGTGTGAGTGGAACAAGAATGCATTCATTAATATTTGTGAGGCTGCCAGATACTATGCTGTTGCAAGCATTTACAGTACCTTAAAAAAATTATAATTGCACTATCCAGCTGGTTAATGTTTATCCAGTTACTGAACAGCTAAACAAAAAGCAGAGAGGCAGATCTACGGTTTGCTCTCGTCGGTATTGAATTTGAAAGGAATTTTTCCATGTTAAAGCTGTAGAATTAGGCAGCAGATTAAATACCATTAGCAGGCCTCTGTAGAGAATAATGAGCTGAAAGCATGCCCGGTGCTAGTCTGCAATTAGGGTGAAAAGTGAAATAGGGCAAGAATCAGAATACCATTTCAGGCTCTCACTTTTCAGACTGTGCCCCTTTCATCCCCACCAGGGGGAGCCAACTTGAAGTCAATAATTAGGAGGCACAAACAGTGTGTTCCAAGAGGATGCCTTCCTTTGCCACTTGCTTGAAATAGAAAGATACTTTGTGATCTTTGCAAGACTTCCCCCCTGCTATCCCTCCCCTCCTTCCCATCCCGCCCCCTGAAATTGCTTTTGCTTCAGCTATCCCATTGTAGCAGAGAAGCAGCGTGAGTGTTTCTCGACATCACGGAGCTATTATTCTGAACACTTCTGTTTTTAAGCATTGATGTCAAGTACAGGGTTTAGCTCAGAGTTTACCCAGAACAGCAAATGGAAGTCTCCTACATCGTGCCATGCACAGCTGTTAATGCATGTGCAACTCAGCGTACTCAAAGTGAGGTGAGAGTGACCTGCTCATCTTGCAAGTGACCAGATTGTCCTTACAGCTCCCGGCGGGAACTCAGGCACAACTGACTTGTTCTCAGCAAATTATTGCACCTTGTACTCTGCCTCTGTCTAGAGTGCTCCTCTTCTCTATTTTGTTCACCACCAATCCAACCTGAAGTACTGTTAAACTCCACAGTCCTTAAAATCATGCTCGTAGAGAGGCCAGTCTGTGCTGTTGCATTGTAGGAAGTGGGCAGGCAGCAGCGCTCATGATTTGTTTGCATAAGCAAATTTTCAGCTTAAACATGTAGGTATATTATTGAAAATCCTTCAGATTTTCTTTGAAGTAATAATTCGACTCTTTGTGTCTAAAGAAAAGTGTAGCCTTGTTTGAAACTAACATTTCTCTTTTGAAATTCAGAAATTGTTTACTGTGAGGGTGGTGAGGCATTTCAACAGGTTGCCTAGAGAAGCTGTGGATACCTTATCCCTAGAAGTGTTCCAGGCCACGCTGGGTGGGGCTCTGAGGAACCTGGTCTAGTGAAAGGTGTCCCTGCTCATGACAGCAGGTTGGAACAAGATGATCTTTAAGATCCCTTCCAACCTAAGCCATTCTATGATGTAAAGAAAATGTTAGTAAATGCCTGTTCAGCATTTCAGCACTTAACAACAAAATATGAAATTTTATGTTCTGCTGCAGATGAAAAACATTCATGTAATACCTGTAGGAACAAGTGGGCTCACACATATTCTTTACAAGTGGGGGAATCAACCATTTAATGTATGTTTAAAAGCATTTTTCTCTTTGAAATGTAGCTGCTATCTCTCCCAGCCTACTTACAGTACTTTTGACTCATTGTGGGGATCTGAAGAAGGGAGTGCCCTCTGCTGTGATGTATGCAGATAGGAGTTTCAATCAAGGTTAAGGAGGAAAGATTGCACTTGAAGCACTATCATCAAGTTCACTGTCAATATTCTCAGCAGCAGTTACTATCACTATCTCATTCCACTCAAAGTGACATTATTATTTCAGTCATTCAATGAAGTAAAATTCAATAATAATTTATTATCATGGACTACTTCTAAGTGGAGGATTTGTTCTCATATAAAGAAAATAATACAGGTTATGGTGTGGCATTCAAGAAATTTTTCTAACAACAATAGGCCATGAACTCAAAAAGATTATAATGGATAATTGCATGAGGAATGGCTGGAGAGGGAGAAAATAATGAGAATGACTGAGAATAGAAGAGACATCTTGCAATTGGGAAAAAATAGTAGTCAGAAACCATAAACAAGAGAGTTTCAGATCTGGGAATACAGTGCCAGGAATCTGTTCCTCCTGGCCTGGGCTGCTCTTTGGAAAGGCCCTAGCTCCACAGAAGGGAGCCTGTGTCAATGGTGAGGAGAGCCAGAGAAACAAGCTCGCTGAGTGTCAGAGGGCAGAAATGCTGCTGGACTGGAGTTCCAAAGGGGTAGGCTTCTCTAGGTACTCCTGGGAGGAACCTGAGTGGTTTCCTTTTGTTTATGTGGTTACTGAAGGCACTGGGATGGAGGTAGCTATTGGAAAGAAGATTGCTGGGAAAGGGGGATGATCAGATAAGCATATGGAGGGAAATAATAATTCCTGTTTGTGTGTTCATGGCTTACTTTTCTTTCTCTGTAGTTGTTTCCCTTTCAGGCCAGACCTTCAAATTACAGAGCTAGCAGAAGAATGGGAATGAGGAAACAGAGCAAGTATCTATGATCAAAAGTATTTCTCTCTCCTTCACCAACCTTGAGTTTACTCATGCTGTAGAAAATGCAGGAAGCAGGGAGATCAGTATAGAACAATGTATTGCATGTGTTTTCTTTCCACAAAACACTTTAGAAAGTCTTCAGAAAATCAAGGCCTCAAATGGGAGGCAGGAGCAGCAAAACTGATGGTTTTATCTCACTACATTTTTTAGAAAAAACTTGACCATATGTTGGCAGTAAGTATCAAAGGAGAGGACTTAACTCTCTTCATTCTCTTTCTTCTTTAATCTCTTTCCTCCCTTTCTTTCCTCCCTTTTTTCCTTTTTTCCCTTTCTTATTTTTTTTTTCTATTTATGGCAAACTGACACGATAATTTCTGGGAGTTGGTAGTGTTCCCATAGAAACAGCCTTGATTTGATGATATCACTGCAGGTTGCTGCTGTTATTCTGCTATGTTCTAATTACAATAAAATCTTTGTAGGTACATTGTATTTAAATCTTCAGACCTTTTTTTTATTCCTACACAAATGGACTGGTAGAATCTCCATTTTTCTTATGACCATGTTTGATCAGGAGCCAAAAAATTTATGTTGATCAAGACACTGTTCTCTTTGAAGCAATCTTTTTGTCTCAGTTCTCCAGCATCCATAAAACCCAAGTGGGCTTTTATGCCTAATAATAGTAGTTATAAGTGGCTTTAAGTGATTTGTGGCATAAAAGCTGTAACTGTTACGTGCCACTGAGGAGCTGCTTCTTTTACTCAATGTTTAATACTTTGTAATAACAACTGTTTTTATTTCAGTATCTCAGTGTACTTTCCATTATTATGACTTAAAATGCTAATAAATTCTGCATTAAAAGCCAGATTTAAAAGTACTGAGAAAAAACTCTCCAGAGAAATACTCTCCTGGAGTAACTGTCCTGCAAGTTACAAAAGGCATGATGTGTCAAAAACATTCTTTTTCATATTCTTCTTTGCATCCACTTCTCCTATAGGGCATAGAAAAGGCTTAATTGCCACTCATCTGTTCAAGATACTGAGCTGAAGATAAAATTGTGGATTTTGTCTAGTTTGTGAAGTGAATGATGTTACAGGATGGAAGGGCAAAGGGATCCTTTGAGTTTGTGTGAACTTGTGAGAGACCCATTACAGCTCTTATTGATGCTGACAAAGACTCCTCATCTTCTTTGACATGTGAAAACTGCTGTTGCAAAGTTTGCTACCATCTGGTTTGAGGTGACAAAACACCAAGAATACAACCTAGCTCTCATTGTCTGATTTCTCCACCTGTGGTAGCCTAGCCCAAACAACCACAAGCATTGGTGCTCCTCAGTAGAAGGCAGCATGAGTAACACCACAAATTTGATCTCTCCCCAGGAAAAACGAGATTAATAATCTTTTGCAGAGGAGATGGTAATTTATATACATGCAGAAGTCCCACAAGTGGAAAACCTATGAACAGAATTTGGGGCAAGATTTTTTCTCATTTCTCTATCAGAAACTTGCCATTGACCTCCCTTTTATTTAGTGCTATTACTGTGTTTTGTCTTTTGGTTTTAATCATACATTTATCAAGTCACTGTGTTCATCCTCAGATAAACTCTTACAAGTAAAGAAAATTTACCTGAACATGAGGTAAAATGGGTAAAAGCTGAACACATTCTTAGAAAATATTGGGAGATTAAATGTACCAAGACAGATATCACATTTTCATTCTGAGGCTGGAGTATGATGTTTGTGGTAGGATCAGAGAAAACAGTCTGAGGATCCTTGATAGTACAACAGCAAATGAATACAAGAATATTTCTTTCCTTAAACAGTGTTGCCATATCCAGAATTGCCCAATCAACTCATCTCATAAGCATAGCATCTACTTCAGCTCAAAAGCTAGATGAATAAACAGAACCAGCCCAGGTTAAATAATTTCTAATTGAATTTCCAAGGTTAGCAAAGACAGTGTGCAGAGGAGCAGCTCAGCACTGATCAGGCTGATTATTCTGGTGTTCAGCACGAGAGGGCTGTGGAATGAGAAAGCCTTTCCCTAAAGCTGCTCAGGTAGTCTGCAGTTCCCTTCCCCTCTAGAAAACTCTGCAGCAGGGCAGGTGCTAAACACCACAGGTGCTCTGGAGCAGCAAACATGGTGCAGAACGTTTCACCAGCCAAATTAGTCTCGACACAAAGGGCAGAATGACCCCATGGAAAATGAGCCACTGGCAGGTTCCTTGCAGTCAGCCAATGCCTCTGGCTTGTCCTGCACTGCCAGGTCTATCCCAATCAACTGGAAAGTCACTAACAAAGCACATTTTAAATGTTTCCAGGCAACAAGGTCACCACATCTTCCTTGGTAATGCCATTTTCTTTTTACCCAGCAGGCAAACACTTTGTCTTAAGAGCTAATTTCTGCCTTTTCTTTGCCTTCTAGGACTCTACAGGGTATTGCATACCACCCTTTTCTCCAGCTGTGGGGCACTTTTTGGAGGCTTAATAAAAAGGAAGGGATTTTGATGCAGAATTTGCTGAAATCACAGGTTTCACACCAAATGGCTTCTACCTCAGCTACTGCTTTAAGGTACTTAGTGATCTCTCTTTCATGGATCTTTTTTCACTACTCATCTTTGAGGTCATCTATGTCTCTTTCATTCTGATTTATAACAGATTGCTCTTTATTTTACATCTTTCTAGGATTTTCCGGTTTTTAGTTTGTCTTTTGAAGAAAAGACAGAAAAATCCTTTTGATTGGACTGGAAAACAAGACTTTTTTCATTTTATCGTTTGTAAATATCCTGAGAATTAAACAAAACTTTTCATTTTTTTGCAGATGGTACATCTCTTTGTGAGCTTTTGCATATACAGTTTGGAACAAAATGAGATTTCTTAGGCAAAAGTGCTGTGCTTACACCAGATTCAGCTTAAGGCATCTCAGCCGCATCAGAAAAAATGAATTTTCCTGCCTGCAGTTAAAGCCTAGGTTCATTCAGGAAGGGAGGAAGGGAGGGAAGGGAAGGATAGGACTATGAGGAAAGTGGGGAGGACAGCTCAGGAGTGCCAGACTTGCTGCTGCCAGAGGAAGGGGTGGGGATGACAGCTGCTTATTCTTATCATATGCTGAAATGCCTCATTCCCTGCCCTAACCAATAGCCCTGATTAGGTTTTCAGGCTCCAGCTTTGACGAAATGAGAAGCAGGACCAGGGATGTCTGCTGCCTGTAGTATAGCTCCTGTGGTCTCTGCTGCTTATAGTTGACCTAAATCCACATACAGCTCTCACTTCGGGTACAGGAAGATGATGTTCAGATCCCTTCCTTACCTGATTTGGAGCAAGAAATTATATTTAAGTCTGATGTTGTACTAGAGTGCCTCGGTCATTGACTTAGGGAGTGTTTGAGCTTCTGCTCTTGAAACTATCCACTTTGTTTAACTCTGGTCATGGGAGCTGGCCCTGGAAGACACACACGAGAGCCTTGAGCTGCACCATTTTTGCTCTCTGACCTGAAGGACATTTGACCTCTATGAACAAGCTCTGTGGGAAACACTGAGAAAAAGTGCCGTTTCCATGACTCTGTCACTAAACCTGGGTGTTGTTCTTGGTTCCCAAAACATAGATTTATTTTTTATTCTCAGCAAAATGCTCATTTTCTCATTCTGCTTTTCACCCAGTTAGTTCAGCACACAACTGAAATTTATGTTTAGCTTTACATTATGTTAACAACATCATTGACTTTCTTCTTGTAGTGGTTCCTTTCTTATATACCACACAAGTTCAGGGTTAAGGTGTTGCAGGAATTTGAACTGAGTCTACAAAAAAAAAACCAGATCCTGAAGGAAGTGGTTTTATCTCTCTTCCTGAATAAATTTCTGCTTTCTTTTCCTGCGTTTTTGTGTGTTTTTATGCAACTCTGCCAATCTGATCTAGCTTGTGTTTCTACAGTCTTAGGGCTCACACATGTGACTGAGGTATGAGAGCTTAAGAAATTACTGCACATCAGGTAAGCCATGGCAACTGTCCTGTGTGCAGGCTTAGCCCACAGCAAATGCAATATAATGTGAGTTATCTTAAGCCTCTTTCATGACAGACTTATCTCCCCGTTTTCCTGGGAGGCTGCTGGGTGTCATTATTCCAGCTGCACTGATTTGGCTATTTGGGCTCTCAATCCCCCTACCCTGTGAGCAATTAAATAACCTCCCACTGTATATTTAACCTTGAAAATATTTCCTTTTTTCACTTCAATTTAATTGGCTGTTGCTGCAGATACCGTATCATACTTGGCTCTTACACTGCACTAAACACTACAAGCTGGTTAAGAGGAAGGTTTTTGGTACAGAGGAAACAAGAACAGGAGTGGATGAAAACAAGTCTGTACACAAAAGCGGAAAATCCCTTTCTAAACAAATGGCTGTGGTGTAACAGACCACTCACCTGACCGCTGGTGCACGAGATTCCAAAGGCCTGGTGAAAGGTGATGGGTGAAGAGAGAATTATAATGGGAATGACAGGTGCAGGACTGGGGTCTGCAGCTGCTTGGGGGTCACCTTGGTGCAGCCTTATTTTGGTTATGGGGCATCTCTGGCAGTCACTGCCAGGGCTGCAAGCCCCTTGTCAGGTGCATTTGTGTTGCAAATGCTGGAGCTGGAGACTGCAGCCAGGCAGAGGTTAATGCCATGCAACAGGGGCCTGGATAGCTGCAAGTCTAATTATTACAATTGAGCAACTGAAGTAAAGAGAAGAGCGTGACTGCTAAGGGCTCAGATACCAGACAAATGAGCAGAATGTCTGTAGTCCATCCAGGGACTGGCATAAGCCCTTGTACAGCCTTAAAAAAAGCCAGTGTGACCTGGGTACCTGTCATTGCTGAGGCTTGGAGTTTGTGTGCCTCCTTAGGGCTTGGGAAAAATATGAAACTCTTTAGAAAGGGAATGGTAAAAGAGAATACCCAACAATATGCTGCAAGATACAAGAAACTAAATAAATGTATATGGAAGACACTTGCAGCTTGAGGGTTATGGGATTCCAGGAGCTGGACGACTGAGCACTGATCAACTGACAGTAAACCATTTCTGTTTGTTATCCTGCCTTAATAAAGTAAGGCTAGCCATAAATCTTGTGCCAGCTTGAGCTCTGTGGCTCAGCAAGGCTGGGAATGAATTTGGTTCCTGGGAAAAATAGGATTTGAAATCAATTTAGGAGCAGGCAATTGTGGCTTAGCAGCTGCACCCTGGGCAGCCAGGAGTGAGGCATTCCTTGGGGAGCAGCCAGGGCAGGGTGGGCCTGTGGGAGAGTGCTCAGTTCTCACGTCATGGAATATAACAGGTCTGAAACAAGCCAACGGAACTGCTTTTTACCAAACCTTGTCTTATCCACATCTTCAGCCCAGCTAACAGACAAAAGTGGAACTAAAGAAATCCCAACGTTCAAAACTCAATAGTATCCAAACTCTACCCTCTTTCTAAAAATGATCTAAATTTGGGCCAAATGTGAATCAAATTTTTGCATCTTAGGGTCTTCCCTGCAGCTCATAACTTCAGGAATATTTCCCCCTTATTATGTAATGAAATGCAGCAAATATTTAGTAGCCTTCTCCAAAATGAAGAACAAGACCACATGTCAAAGACTGGTGGAACTGATTGCAGCAAAATCATCCTGTTCAACATGTTCAAAAGAGATCAACACCTCCAAAATCTGCTCTTAATGTGTGCAGGCAGGTTATTACTTTCTGTAAAAGTTTTTATGTCTTCAACAGATTGTTCATTACAGCACTGGGTCTATGAAGAGAAGACAGTTGGCCTACTTCACTATTTCATTACTTAAACATTAATGAAATTGTTTAAACACATTATAATCAAGGGAGTCACACAGCAAACAACCAAACATTTCCTTAGACCCATGAGCAGAATCTCTATACTCTGAGAAGTTGCCAACATGGTGACTATTTTTATGGCAACAGAGAAACAAAATCTACACCAAAAAAAGTTAAATTTTCATTAATGTATATAAATATGTAAAAAGGAAAAGGGTTTGGTTTGACATAAATAGCATTTCACTGCTGTAGCAGAGTATACATGCACCCAAACACAGGAGGGTGCTGCTAAAGAGAGCTGATCCTTGTTTTCTGATTCAGTCTCTCAACGTGGCTTAAGATGACAAAAGGATTAATAACCTTGTCACATCACAGAGGTTGCAAGTCACAAACTGACACTGCTCCTTTTGCTATCACTGTAGGAATGAGAATAAAGGCAAAGAGACTAAGACCATTTTGATAGTGGTGTTCATAGCTATTTATTCATTACACCAGTAGGAGTTTAAACGCAAGAGTTCATTGCTCAGCCCCACGGCCAAATTTCATCTGCTTGAGGTAGCCAAACTCAGCTGAACTGAAGTGCAAGCCCCTTGTGGTGTGTGATAGAGATCCCATCTGTGCTGATGCACAGAAGCGTTTTACAGCTCACAGCTACCATGTCAGGGATCTTCAGCTCAAACTGTAGCAGCCATGGATCCCTGAGGTTTGTTTCCCCCAAGGTCTGAGGCTCATTCTTCAATGTATCAGTCAAGGCAGCAGCCTGCACACAGGCTTCCACTGCAAAAAAGAAATTGCATGTGAGTGTGACACCTTGATGTGACTGGGAAGATGGCCAGTAAATATGATTAGACACCACAACATCCCAGGCAGCCAAGATCAGCACCTTTCATGTAAAAGCTGTCTGCACAGTACACTGGGACATTAGCTTTGAATGTACCTTCACCAAGTAAACCTTTACACTAATCAAGGGACTGCAATTGTGTGATCAGTTTGAAGATGTAATTATTACAAGGTGCATAAATCAGGTATTTTAATCCAGCAACAGCTACGTGAGTAGAGGACAGATAACACATTGATATTGAGGTGCTTTGCATCTTTATTCCCTACTGTTGCCCAGTTAGCTTCTAGTATTCATGTTGTTAAAGCTGTATCAGCTCAAAACCAAATATAATTAACATGCTAACCATCATCCCGCTAAAACAAGGCTGACCCAGTCCCTTGAATTTAGAATTTATTCTCAACCAGTATTCATGCCCTGACCAAGGCTGTTGCCATAATCCAGTATAATTCTCACAGATTTGTATGCATTAAGGGAGGATGGGGCTCCTGTGAGTGATGGAGCCTTCATTTCCTACACTCCAGGCTGCTCACTGCACAACAAATTTCAGCTGCACCCTGTTCCTTTAATCAGCAGGAAGCAGGAAAATATTGGTCTGGCATTCCTCCTAGGTTTTAAACAAACACATACCTAGCTACAGGGTCTTATGAACATATTCCAAACCTGAGTAATGTTTGCATAACTACATGCATGATAAAGCACTGGGTATTTGAGTTTTGCCACAGTATTTTCAGGACATCAATTGTGCATGTTGTAACAGTGTGACTGTAGCATAGTGGCCACATCCTGAGCACAGTCTCTGATATCCACGGAGCAACTGGACTTGGACCTCCTTTTCAGGTCTGATTTTCAATGCCACTGCCATAAATTGAACTTAAGCATACAATTGGTCTTGAAAGACAAAGCAATTTTAAAAAGCAGCAATCTTTAAGTAACATTTCTTTTGGGTCTTCTCCTGAGAGGCACTTGGTCCTTTCTGCTCAACAGGGAGCCTGTTAGCAGTATCAGTGGTTTGATGCAACATAAGCCAAGGCTCCCAAGACAAGGTTGTCTGTGTTGGATCACTGGCTCAAAACAAAGTATAATATAGTTGGTAGGAGGCTCTTTATTCAAGAGAATGAGTGAAAAGTTGTCTTGTACATGTGTGTGTATTTTTGTCTTTGGAGCTGGTTGCATTTGGTGATGTGTTTGGTCACAGTGAAATGAATCACCAACACGAACATTTCGTGATGGTTCATGGATCACTGGAGACACAGAAGACTCGCTTTGTTTAAGAGCCCAGAAAGAAGTCAGTCTTTGGTTAATTTCTTTCTTCATTTAGTAAATGACATGGAACTAGAGACTTGTCCCCTACATTGTAAGTGCCATTTAAAAAACTTAGGATATGCAGGAGAGGATTAGTGATTATGTAAGCACTGAATTTTGCAAAGGACAGGATCCTAAATGGCCTTGCTTTTGTTAGGTGGCAGAACACAGCCTGCAGAAGTTCTGGATGAAATGGTTTCTCATGAAGTACAGGAACATGGGAGGGGAATTCCACAGACCAGGAGCTGGCCACAATCTGATTGTAAATTCTGTAGTTGCCCCTAAATACAAATTTCCTGAAGACAGCTGGCTGGCTGTTATAAATGGCAAATAATGTTGGACCACATAAAGCCTTATTATTGCAGACCTCTCCAACAGTACTGTGGAACACAGAATGAAGGTGGTCTGAAAATACTATTTAAAAATGACTTAACTTTAAAAAAATTGCTACTTGTAATCCTAAGAATTAAGATATCTCGAAGTGATGCAAAAATGTGTTGGTTTTGCAGAAGAATCAATGATGGTAATTATTTTGTGTGCTCTTCTGACTTCTGTTATAGAATACAAAAAATACTTTTGAAATGGCAAACATATAAGAATAGATAAAGTAATTGCTGAGTTATTTTTAGTGGACTAAACACATTGCCCTCTAAGTAGATGTAGCACATGAAATTCCTGTTCTCTCTTCTTTCAAGTCAACAGTTTCCTGCTGTGAATCGAGACATTCACTTTTAAGCAGTAAGTTTTGGTAAACTTGGTGTGGTAAATGGAAGCAGAGCTAGTGCCAGAAAACTTTTGAATGTCTCCAAGAATGGTGACTCCACAACCTCTCTGAGAAGCTTGTGCCAGTGCAGGTCATCCTCACTGTGATGGCTGTTCTAGGTGATATTTAGAGGTCCCTTCCAACCCAAAACATTCTATTCATTCATGAAAAGTGTTTCCTGATGTTCAAAAAGAGCCTCCTGTGTTTCAGTTTATGCCCACTGTCTTGTCACTTTACAACACTGCAAAGAAATCCATCTTCCATGTACCCTTTGGTCAGATATTTGTACACATTGATGAGAAACCCCTGCTGAGGCTTCTCCAGGATGAGCAGTCTCAGCTCTCTAAGCCTCTCCTCATACTCTGCAGCCTGGGATAGTCTTGGACTCCAGCTACAAGGGCACACTGCTAGCTCATGTCCAGCTTGTTGTCCAGGATCCCCTGTGAGTAATCCTGTTCTCTCTGCAATCACAGAGTTTAAAAGTAACGTTTATTAGGCCAGAAAAATTGTGACCAAATAATGGTGTGCTAATTTTTTAGACACTTAGCTGTTTGAAAACCAGCCAGCTAAAAAGGTAGATGTGTTAATGCAATCATTTCTATTGAGTTTTCTGAATGGTGATAAGTCAGAGCTGTGCAGTTCAGGTGGTTCTTGTCTTTGTAATAACCAGTGTCAGTGGTTCAAATGAAAAGTTACATACTTAGGGCTTTTCTTTTAGAGCAGGGCATGGTAGTGAAAGCTATGTAATCTACATTTAAATGGTTTACCTCCTTGATTAATTCACTCTAAAATAAGAACTACCTTTGATTGCATTATCCTTAATATTTACTTTGCATGTGTTATTATGGCGATATTTTGATCTTCACCGTAATTTTTAAGCATTGCCATACACCTGCTGCCTACAGGGGCTGGAAAATGGTATTAATTCCCTTTTACCACTTGGTGGCGGTCTCTTAAAAAGTATGGAAGCTAAAAGTGTCTTGCTCCTTCTTTTAATTTCGATATAAGTAAAAGAAAACTCCAAGATAACACTTTCATACATCAGTCATAAAGTCTATCTAGAGGAAAACAATTCTCTAGAGTCTGCTTTTAGGCATAAGAGGTCCCAGCAGATGTGGCTGTGCTGAAAACAATAGCGTCATTTTGTAATGTCACCTGTCAAAGTATTCAAGTACTACAGAGTTAATGATGACTTCTCAGAAGAAACAAAGGTCTGTAGAAAGATGTAGAAAAAGATGTAACTCACGACTATGAGGAAATGTTTTAGGTGTAGAGACTAAATGTTTTAGTCTCTGACTGGCATGTATTTCAAACTGAATTGCAGCTGCTTTTCAGTCACTGTTGAGGCTTCTGTTGTCCCCGACACATAAACACATAAGGAAAAATTTTCTGCTTGCACTCTGAAGTGACTTTGTCATGTCAGCAAGTCCCAAATATTGCCTAATTATTATTAGAATAAATGAAGATTTAGACTCACCTAGCTCTCTAGGAATGCAATTATTACATCAGCTAATCTATCTTTGAATTTGTATTTTCTTTTATAGAGTTTTGCAAATACTGTACTACTGAGAGTGAATGGTGACCATTTTCTTGCCAAACAGTGCTGCTTCCTAAATTCAAAACTGTTCTGATTTTTACCATACTTTCAGTACATGCAGTGCTGCTGTGCCTGTTCTTTATTATCCTTCTCTGCATTTAACACTAAGACTGGAGCACCTGCCCAAAACACATTTTACCTCATTCTCTGATTATTGTCCAAATTAGGAAGTCATCAGAAAAGCCTTATCTTTAATGAAGACCTACCAACTGTAGATCTGCAGATACACCAATTCCTTTATCATGCCCTCAGATACGAAAATGGACAAAACTATGTGAAAAACAGGACAAAGAAAAATAGAGAAATGTTTTTGAGAAACCTAGCAATTAGCCTTTTCAATATACTGAGAGTTTGTACTGTCCACAAACAGTATTTCTAAGTGGTTTTATCTCATAGCCTTGTGTGTCTCATAGCCTACAGTCTGTGTAGAAACATAGCTGTATACTTCAATTTCTCTTAATTAGTTGAAGTTTAGATGAGCTTTTCAAAGGAGCTATGGGTCAGATACAAAACTAGCAGCAGGTCATGCCCTGACAAATCTCCCAGGTTTGAGAAAGTTTACAGAAGTGATGCCTCATAGATGGGTGCATTATTTTACTGTCTATTTGAAAAAGTACTTGTAATTTAAGGATTATTCTGATTGATGCTGAGATATGATTGAAGAAGTCTTTTATTTACAGCTATACTTATGTTGAGGTTTTTAACAAGTGTTTTGAAACTCCAATCATAACAAGCTGTATAGCACTGCAGTCTTGCAGCAAAAAAAATAGATTTAATACGAGGTGACCACTACCTTTCCTAACTCAATCAGAAGCCACAAGACATGCCCATTTCCTTTTGACAACAATTACATATAGAGATACGGATTTCAGGGAATGAGGTAAGTTGAGCCTAGACTCTGCCAACTGCAAACAAAAGCACATGAGCAAAGGTTGGCACCACACCCGAGAACCCTTAGCTTGCTTGTTTTCATTTAGTCAGCTTAGTTACAGCTGAACAGCTTGAGATATGCCTTCTACAGTGACAGGACATGCTGGGGAGATCAACATGACCAAATGGACAAGGGTCTTTGGATCACCACAGTTTTCATTTCTTGCTTATCCTAATGAGATAAGAAAATGAGTCATAATTTTTCAAGTTCATAAAAAGTGTTTGAAGTATTAAACAACAAAAAAGCAGTGTCACAGAAAGCAAGAAAAAGCCCTTAGTGTAGCTACAAGATGGGAGGCATGCGGGTTCCTTGCCAAAGAACTGTTTCCAAAATGTTTGTCCCTATGTAACATTATTACAGCAGTCATTCCTGCCATGCATCTCATAGAGTTATGTCTTCATTGCTGGCTTTTGAATTTCTTCAGGAATTTTAACTCTGTGGGTGCTGTGGAAATGCAGAATTACCCTTCTGAGCAGTCACTTGGCTTTTGGCCAAGACATTCTTACTGTCACTTAGCAAAATGGAAAGGAATTATGACCACAATAAACCATTTGGCTTACTAATTGCTATTTAATTGCTGCTCAGAATTTCCATTGCATTAGCTAGCAATGACAGTGTTGCATAAACACCTGAAAGCACCAGCTGGCTCTTCAGGATGAAGGGAAAGGCAGTGTTTGACCACGTGAGTTCATGTGCCTGTTTGGAGGCACTGGGCAGGAAAAGGCTTCTCTTCCCTACTCTGCATGACCTGTAGCTAAAAGAGATAGGGATGTCACCACCAAAGGAATAGCCACTGAGTCTGGGTGCTTCTTTCCTACAAACCTAAAGTCCCCAGAGTTCTCTGACAATGGGTTTCCATTGTCTAAATGGAATTCCTGGATTTTTTGCTTCCACCCCCACTCAGAAACACTCCTCTCAAAATGCTGAGCTTCACTAGAAATGCAGTCTGAAAATACAGGATGAAAAAAAGAAAATTAAAACAACAGCAGAGAAGAATCATCTACTTCCCTTCTCTAAATGGGGAGAAGAGCACGCAGGGAGAGCTGGGGGAGACAGTAGGAATAGGACCATAGGCAGCCTGCAGTGCAGTCCAAAGCCAGGACACAATCCATCAGGGGCAATGGCTTCCCACGAGCAGAGTGTGGTTGTGGTTAGAGCGGACTGAGATGTACGTGCTGGGCTGCATTTCAAATGCTTTCAGAGCAGCACAAATCTTGAAGCGTCCTGAGCTCTGTGCACACCAGGAGGGCAGACCTGCACTTCCAAGCACTGCGCTCTATATCTCTGCTTCTTGCACTGACAGGTTAATAGCTAATTCACATTGTGTGAGCCTGACTTTATTGTCCTCTGCAGGCTCTAATAAAAAGAAGGAAACCTGATCCAGAAATCCCATCAGTATTGTCCCACCAGCACGAGTCAAGGTGCCTTCCCTAAGAACTATGTGAGCATTCCCCTTCCTTTTTGCACTCCTCCATCATCATTGTGTGGCACAAAGGGTGAGCCACCAGCACGTAGGCACCACAGAGACTTTAGGAAGGGTGCTCACTCTCTAAGCACGTAACGCTGGCAGATGTCCCAGTGAGGTGTGGATGACATTTTGCTTAAGGTAGCACTAAGGACTACTTAGATTCAAATCTATTTTCTGTCACAAGCTTCCTGTCTGATTTTGGTGAAATTACTTCATCTGCAAAACAGGGCATAAAATAATTTTTTTAGAACCTTTTGGAGTAGACACTTTCTCTCTGAAATATAGGTGCATAGCATTTACTACAAAGAAATGTGGATTTTATTGAGAGTCTCTTCACATGCTTGTAACATATAATGAAATTATAAAATAGTCATGGGAAATTTTCTTAGTAACCCATAGATTATCTGGGTTGAGGGATTACTGTGGTTAATGAACCTGACTTCACATACACCACAAATTAGGAGGTTTTGACAAACATTTTCTTGCTTGAATCAAAGTCTTTTATCTATAAATAATTTTATTACTACCTTACAATTGTAACGATTCTATAAAAGATTACATCTTATTTATAATCTGAGTTTGCTGCCATCCTGTCCCAGATCTTGTTATATCTTTGTCTGTGAGATGAAGGAGCCTGAGATCAAAGTTTTGTCATGCTGTGGCTCCTTTGTTAAGCTAAATAGATTGAACTCTTCTTGTCTCACACTGAGGTCTATTTTCCAGTGCTTTAATCATTCTTGTATGATCTTACATGATCAGTCTTCTCTCTAATCATTCCCAGGCAAATGAACTAGATGTTCCTTTAGAAGTGGCTACACCAGTGGAATGATGGAGGCAGTGTGCCTTCCCCCCTCATTCTCACCATTCTCCTGCTCACACATCAAGGTTTATGGTAAATACTTTGGCCACTGGAAGCTTGCAAAGAGGCCTTGCCTTTCATGGTCTGCACGCCCTATGGTTTCTGTAGGAATTGATTTTTGTTTCTACGTATTGTTTGATGTGACCAGAAGACCCAGACTGGTCTTTGTGCTTGACACCTCTTTGTTTTTTTCCCACTATCTGCAGTCCATGCGTAAGCTCAAGATTTCAGTAATCTTTAAGACTGGTAATTATTTTTTTTATTCCATGTCACTGATGAAAAATGTTAAATCACATAGAAATAAGAGCCAATTCATGTCAGATTTTACTGGCAACACAACCATGTTAATTTCCTACTAGCAGTGAGATTTTGGACATGTCAAGTATTAACTATTAAAAATTTTTACTTTTTCTTGGTATTCTTATGACTATTAATAAAATGGCAAGTTTTTGTCCATGAATATTTCTGCACATAACAGTTTCTGTACCTTACCTGTCCTACTTTATAATCAAGGTATTTAGGGATCAATTTCATCTCCTTGCAATATCTCCATCCAGGCTTTAAAACTGAAATCTAAACACCTTTGAAAGGGAAAGGCCAGTCCCATCTTCATCATGCCTTCTCCATTGTCCTGTCAAGGAGCAGGGAGGATGGAGGCACGAGTTTACCTCATAGTCAGAGAATCACAGAACCAATTAGGCTGGAAAAGACCTCTGAGATCATTGAGTTCAGCCCATGAACCAACACCACCTTGTCAACTAAACCATGGCCCTGAGTGCCACACCCAGTCTTTTCCTTAAACACCTCCAGGGATGGTGACTCTACCACCTCCCAGGGCAGCCCATTGCAATGTCTAATCACCCTTTCTGTGGAGAATTTTTTCCTGATACTCAACCTAAACATCCCCTCTGGGGATCCTCCTTCCTGCCCTTCTTATAGATGGGTGTTGGTTTGATCTAGTCAACTGGGACCTCCCCAGTGAGCCAGGACTGCTGATCAATGATTGAAAGTGCTTGGTGAACATTTTGGCCAGGCCTCAGCACCCTTGTGAGATCCATCCATCCCCAAAAATGTGTTAGTGTCTAAATGGTGTACCTTCAGGTCACTGGTGCAAGCTCTTCTTGCAGAGGTTGTGCTCCCTAAGGAGCACCCATCTGCACCTACATCTTCCTGCTCCAGGGACATGCTCCTCTGCAGTCTCCCTCCTGCTTGACAGTTTGGCACAGGTTTACCCAGACAACTTTTAACCTGTGCTCCATCTCCCACAAAAACTAGAAGTCTGTGAAATCTGTTTACAAGGAAGCAGTGAAAGTTTGTCTTCATCTTGCTGTAAGGACACCAAGCCACACTGGATGAACAGATGAACCTCCTGTGGAACCAAATGGGTGGCCAGCAAATGCCAGTTCTTGCTACATGCACTGAAACTCCTCAGCCAAATACTTTTGCTGCTATTTAATAATTGGATTTTTATTGCAGATCGCTAACCTAAGTTGGCAGATTTACTGCTCCGAGGCTGTGCTTGCTGCTGACAGATGGGAATGTGAATATTTGCTGTCTCCTCGGATTTGTGCAGCTCCAGGGTGGGCACTGTGTTGCCTGCTGTTTGAATGAAACATCCAGGGATTGCTGCAAGGGGCTGAGCTGAAACATTCCCTGGTGTTGATTCATGCCTGTTTTAGGGCTCTCTAGATGCAGACCAAACTATCTAAACAACATTTTTACTTGGTTAGGAAATGAGTTGCTCCAGTTCAGGCAAGAAAAGGTAAATGTTTGTGGGCAGTGTGAGAAGTAGTGGGAGAGTAAAACACATGAAACTCAGAATCCTCCCACACTGGTTTGCTCTGGACCCTGGAAACACTGGTTCTTGCTGAGATTTTATCTCCTGCTTCTTCATCAGAATGACTGGTTGTTCCTCTTAACATGCACTTTGCAGAAGTCATTTATGGCTTCAGCTTCTCCAGGGCCAGATGGCTGCAATCCTCAGAGTCACTGTGGAAAGGGCTGAGTTTTGGCATTTATAACCCCTTACAAATCTTACTGCTGAGAAAGACCCAAAATCATTCCAAATAAGAGGCTTTCCTTTATATTACTCTACCTTCCCATAGTACATGCCAGGTATCATGAAGGTGTTATGGCCTTTGCTGGTGTCAAGAATAACCTAGGTCCATACAGGAATTGCAGTTATTCAGCATGTTTCCAAGGACCAAACAAATGTTTTATGAATGATCAGCTTTGTGTAAATTTTTTTCCTTGGTGGGAATGCTCCTCCTGTGTCCATAAAAAAGCCATCAGAGCCAGACAGCCACTATTTCTCCCTTTACAAACAACTGCTTGGAAGGCTGGAAGGAATCTGCAGAGATTGCTGGCTCCAGTCTCCTGCCCCAAGGCAATATTTCTGAGAGGCCCTTATTTTAAAGCTGTGTACAGCAAAGGCAAGCCTTCCAACCTCTGCTTTTTCAAATGTCAAGCCTAAGCTTCCACTTTGAAGTCAAGACCTATTACTCCTTGCATTAGCTACCAAGGACACAGGAAGCTGATTATTCTTTCTTACAGCAATTTTATAGGTGTTTTGAGACCATTATGTTTCCTGTTCTTTCTTTTCCTTTCTAGATTAAAACCTTCTAATTTCTCTTGTCTGTCCTAATATATCATGCTTTCTAGGCTTCTGTTCATGCATATTAAGTACCTCTCATAAACTCTTTCTACTTACCCTCCCTATTTCTTAATGCCTGAAGGATTCAAACTTGGATGAATACTCCAACTGCAATCTCATCAGTGCAGAACAGACTTGAAGCATTGTTTCCCAGGCCCCACTACCTTCTCTGCAACAGTTTAATAGCATTGTTGGTGGGTATAAAACAAGTCATGGGGGTTTTAAGGGACTTCAAGTATCAGCATGGCATTCCTGGTCACAGAGGTCAGAATGTACCTTCAGGAAGAAAAGGACTCAGGGGCCTGGACTCATGAAACAATCATTACTTTTCTACAGGTTTTTTTTTTGTTGTTCATGTTTTGCTTTCAAAGAGACTTCCTGCTGTTTCTGCAATAAACTACATCAAATGCCTTGTCAGTAAAATTATAGGGATCTTATGCTCATTAAGGATATAGACTCTTTGGTAAATTACTGTCATTCTTCATTTCATTGAGCTACTTCTGTGATGCAGCTCGTCCAGACTGCAGCAATTCTCGCTGCCCTGCTTGTTCTGCTACCACAGCCTGTCATTGGTATGCAGTCTTTGCAGTACCTTCCTGGTAAATGCCATACTAGAGCAAATCTTCCTAACAGCCATATTCCCATGGTGCCTAATAACAATTTCCCTCTAAACTGATGATTAACCTCCTCCCTGTCCTCCTTCAGTTCCTTAAAACCAGTACACTGCTTCATCTGAGGTCAGCTGAAACCTAGGAGAGATGTTTCAAGAATAGCTAGGGGAATTCCATGCTTTTTTTTCCCACTGATGACAGCAGAAGTAGGATGCCTAAAACATTAACATTTTAAAAAATTAAATAAAAATTCTATAAAGCTCAGTTGTGAAACATGGCTTGGCATATGGATTATATGAAAGGTTTTAAGATAAATGGTCCATTGTTTATAAGAAAGGATTTTTAATCCTAAAGGGTGCTGTTTGTAACTCCTTGAAAATACTGGGACTCATTTCTAAACATTTTGTCTACTTACATGAGATGTTTAACTTTACAGAGAGCATACAACAGTCACACATGCAAGGAAAAAGACTTTAAAGAGCAATAGTTCTTTGCTCTGTCTCTCTCTGAGAGACCCTTCTTTCTGTTGCTTTTCTTCACTGAAGTGTTCTTAATTAAATTAGATGACATTGAAACATATCTTGGTACTTTG
The DNA here is from genome assembly GCA_009812075.1 of Sialia sialis. Lineage (NCBI taxonomy): Eukaryota > Metazoa > Chordata > Aves > Passeriformes > Turdidae > Sialia > Sialia sialis. The sequence continues at coordinate 35,240,405 of VRYO01002734.1, read as the reverse complement.
TGGAGAATATTCCACAGGAAACACTAAGGCATTTAAACAGATACATGGGCATGAGTTGATGACTAACTATTGCAAGAAGCAGTGACTCATGGTTTGGGTACTCAGCTCAAAAAGTAATTTTCAAGTATTTGAAAAGTATTTTCAAGGAGGAGCCCAGTTTTTCCTGAGAAAAAGAACTGCCAACAGAGAGGCAGAATTTAGCATTTTAGCCAGGGCCACCAGCTCAGAGCTTGGCAGTTCCAGGATTGTTTTCACTTACCTTTTAATTTCTCTTGGAAATATCCCATCCATTTACCAGGAGGCCTCATTTCCCACCCACTTTTCAGAACTCAGCAGATGACAAGTGAAGTTATGTGGCATGTCAGGACCAGTTTTACCTCCATGCTCTTCTCCAGCTTTCCCTTCTTGCCCTTCTTCTGCTTCTTCACTCTTTACATTCACAAACATTTCACAGGGGCACAGATGGCTTCCACTGAAACTGTGGTGGTCATTGGTCATGGGGTTATTTTGTTGGGTTTTGTGGGGTTGTTTTGTTGTTTTTTTTGTTTCTTTTGTTTTGTTTTGTTTAAGGGGAAGTAGTTGTCTTCAACCCCAAAACCTGATTGCTAAAACATCTCCAGTTACTGATCCCCCAGCCGAACCAAAACATCCATTTCTGTAGCAAAGGGCAATAGCAGACACCAGCTTTGCTCCACCTGAATTGCCAGCTTTCAGCTTCCCCAAAATGCTGTACTCTCTCTCCCCTTTCAAAGAGGGAATGTATGCTGATCAGTGAATAATGCCTTTGCTATTGAAAGTATGTGAACTTAACCTGCAGGGAATATTCCAGAGAAAGGAGTGATTTCTAAGTTGGTGCTTAGGATTTCAGAGGGTGGCATTGTTGTGAGTAATGAGCTCATGGGAAATGCAGTTGCAGAAGGAAGTTTGCCAACAGGAACAGGATTATAGAAAGTGAAGTTCAGTTGAACTCAACCACAGCTACAGGAAGGTGGTGTTTCTTTTGTGTTTTTAATAAACTACTGGACTCTCATCTATTCCCTCAATAAGTAATCTTTCCTTAATTCAAAATACAACATATAAAAATAGTGTGAAAATATGTCAGAGACATGGAAAGCTGTCCTCACAAAAATAACTTTATTAATGCCTTTTTCCATTTAAATTTTCTTCAGGGAAGTCTTCTCATTCTAAAAAATGAGGCTACTCCAGTGTCTGTCTGCTTCACAGCCATTAGCTAACTCATGTTTGTAAAGCACTTTGAATTCCTCATATAATGAATGTTACTACATAAATGGGAAAATGTGGTAGATCTCTGTTAAAGATAAATTACTCTGTAGTCTGGATCTCTCTCTAATCACAGAAAAAGTCCTTTTCTCAGCCCTCTCTAACACAAGGGTTAGGGCTGATAATTCATTGAGGTTGGCAATATTTGGTAAACTCTTAGTTCTTTGAAGTCTGATTTATTTTCAGAGATTAATCTAAAACTGTGAACTCCAATGCACCTCAGACCTGCAGTTTAGGCATATCCTAATTTTTAAGATCCTATACAAGAGTTTGTTAAACCAGACCCACTGGTAGCAAGACCCTGATCTCAAAGCAACTATTTGACTATAACAGAGAAATAACCTTTTAAACTATCCTAAGTTCTGGCGCCAAGACTCTGCCATGACCTGTGTTATGAAAATAACATAATCTGTGGCAATATAACAGTACTGAGCTGGTATCAGGAGTCTGACAGAGCATAGATAACGAGCACATCGTGGTGCTTTAAAATAGCTCCCTGCCATATATTTACAAGGGAGTGATAGATGGCTTGCATACTTTTTATGGGACTCACAAGGGAGCATGTATCTTCCAGCACTATCTGATGCACAAACTTAATTTCAGTATTTGCCTCTCAAACAGACAGATTTATGGTGCCCAAGTGCAGCCACACTGGATCCGAGCAAAGGTCCATTCAGGCTGATAGCTGGGCTCTGCAGCAGCCAGTAGCAAATGTTTAGGAAAAGCATGCAAGAATAAAGCAAATACACAATTATACTCCCTCTGGTATATCCTCACAGATCCAACAAGACTAGTTAGGGCCTACATGAGAGAGGGATTTAATCCATATCTTTGTATTTCATAGTTCTGAAGGCTTTTTTTATCTTCAAATTTATTCATAACACTTTCCGCAACTTATTTTTTTTTGTGCCCACAACACCCTGTGGCGAGGAGTTGCACATCTTAATCCATTGGCTGTGAAAAATAATTCCCAGCTGCTTTAAATCAGCTTTATAAAGCTTTTGCATAGAGAGAAAATAATGGTGTTCTGCTCAGCTTTCTTTGCTGTTTTTGATTTTTGTATAGGTGTGTTATGTCTGTTATGCTACTATTAGCAAATCTGTCTAATCTTATCCTGATTAAAAACCTTTCCAAATTTATGACAGCCTCTTCACCTTTCTATAGACCTGTTCTAGTCCTACCATCTTTTCACTGAAGTAAGCATCAGAACTGCCACAGTCACACTGTGGTCACACGATGAACTTGCAGTTTTCATGTTTGCTCTCTGTTTCTTTACTGATTAATCTTAACATTTGATTTACTTTTCTGGACTGTCACAGGGTACTGAACTGCTGTTCCTTCTGAAAAAGCCAACACAACAGTTTTAACCTGTCTTTATTGCATAGTAATAATTTCTGGAGAGTTTACCATTGCAAGGGTTATTTTCCTCAGGCCCATTACTGCACTGACTTTGGCTTTTATCTGTCATTTTATTTTTCAGCTCTTGAGACTCTAGTTTAAACTCTGGCTTTTCTGAATAATCAATAGTCTTGTCACCTTGCTCTCCACTGCCTTTTCACCAAGAGCCACTTTCAGCACTTCAATATTTATTACTCTTTAAAAGTTTTGTCTTTTAAAATATTATTGATTCATGAGAGGACTATTCCTTTTTCAATTAAATAATTTATTGCCCAAGTAACAAGGGAATCATTCCACTCAGTTTTGATTGTTGTGGAAGACAATTTTTCAAATCCATGTCCTTTTTATGCTTACAACTTCTGTCTTCACACATAAGAATGAAATGTCTTTCTTTATATATAGTAGCTCTAGATGCTGCAGTAAAATATGAATAATTTTAAAATACATATGGTGATTGCTGCACACTGAAGTTAAACATTGCTTTAGCCATGCTTTAGTCCTATGGTCCAGTAAAGCTCTCCATGTATCTACCAGTAATTATTTGTTTTCCAAAGCAGCAGGAAATCAAGATGTCTCTGCATATAAATCTTGGACAATAAAAGCAGGAAAGACTCATAATAGTTCTCTTGTCTCTGAAGCCAGCAGGGACTGTTGCTATACTCCGCTCTGTATCAGATATCACCAGTATAATAGGAAAGCTTTTCTCTTCTTAGCAGCTTTTCTCAATTGGGAAATTGAATGTCCTTTCATCCACCAGCCATGGATCAGGATCACTTTAGTACGTTACTACTTAAAATGCCAATAAAGGATTTGTTAATAGGCATCGTGTCATGGTCATAATGCAAATAACAATAAAAGACAGAATGAGTGTCCACCCTGCCCCCAGTTTGTTAGTGGGCTCTTTTTCTTACCACACCAAAGCAGACTGCTTTCCCATCAGAGAGCACACAACATGCATAAATATTGACATGCAAACCTGTTTCATGACGGATGTCACCTCTGAAGACAGCATACTGGCACACCTTGCTCCTTTCTGGCAGGTCACCCTGCAGCATCTGTGACCAACACAGAGCACATGATGTCCTGCTCCTCAGCTGCTGGTCTTCCTGCTCCTCCAGCCTTCCAGCTCTGGCACAATTCACAGTTCAAACCAACAGCATTTGTAGCACTCATGGCAAAATCACAAAGAATGAACTGTATTCCCCATGCTTTGGCTGGGGAGAGACAGATTTTGACCTGCAGATTTCTGGCTCCCCGCTCCAGGTCCCTTTTTGGACATTTTTTAGGAGCATATTGTCAATGGGTTATGGGACTTGTGTCATCCATTCTGTACATGAATGCAGGGTGGGAAACATCCCTTGATTAACTTTTCTAAGCCAGCAAAAAGCAGAGACACTCAGCCCATGCAAGTGGAAAATTAAAAAGCCTTACACAGAGAATATAGAGTCAAGGACCTTTCATCTATGCCATAGCAGCCGAGCAACCCCGCCTTGTGAATGAAGCTACTAGGGAAGGTGGCAGAGAGACATTAAAAATTATTTTGGTGCCCACTGAGATTGCTCCAGGCCCAAGACAAAGCATGTCAATACACTAAACTGGTGAGAGGTCCATGTGCTATTTTTTAAAGCTCGCCACCACTTCTGGCAAGAGTGAACCATTCATCCTTTGTAATGCCTTAAGCACTCAGACATACTTTTACACAAGTATTAAGAACATCAGATTAAGTCTTCTTCCCCAAGGAATCTAATAAAATTATAGACCTGACTTACTCCTGATTTAGTTATACACAGTACTCTTAAATTTAAGCCAAATTAAGCTAATCCTACAGTGTGTTATTAGTAGTGAATAGCAGACAGCTATAGAAAATTTGTGAAAGTTGTGTCCATAGCTGGGTTGTCACTGTCAAGAGGAAGGCCTGCAAACATGAAAATTAACATTTATACCATCATTGCTAATGTAGAAAGCTTTAGGATATTTATGTTTAACGTAATTAAAAGCCTGATTAAAACCTCTTGGAATCTCCTGGTTGTGTTTTCCCTTGACATACCAGTCTGCAATTTCAGCATGCCTCTCGAGACCTCAGAGAGCAGAGTGAGTGTGAAGACTGATGCATCAAAAGAGCAAAAGATTTAAGTGTTATGGAAAGCTTAAATCCGCCAAACAGGATCACTCCTGACAGAGAACCAGAATCAATAGCAGCAGTTATTGTCAGTGCCCAACAAATAAAGCTTATAAACTGCATGTTTCACACTCATAGGAGGGTGAGAAAAAAAAAAGTATTTTTGAGTGGCAGATTAAATCTGGGATTCACAATTCCTACAGGTTAAAATCTCAGTAGTTACTAAAGTTGTTACTAATTAGTTACTACACATGACTAATCAGTTGTTTGATTTCCTTGCCTCAACTTGGTGATGCAATTTACAACAGCCCTTGCTGCAGAGGAGCTTGGAGTTCCTTCAAAAAAAACTTTGGGTGTTTTTTTTCTTTCTTTGTTTTCTAAACAGATTGTGAAGTACCTATGACAAAGGAAGCATTTTTAGTGGTATTTTACTTTGGGCTTACTACAGTGGTGTAAAAAGACAGCCAGACTCTGTTGCTGAGGAATCCCACACAATCACAGAACATTCTCAGTTGGAAGGGATCCACAAGGATCAAGCCCAGCTCTTAAGTACATGGCCCATAGGGGGTTGAATTCACAACTTTGGCATTACTGTCACCATATTCCAGCAACTAAGACCTAAAAACATAAACGATGACTATAAACTATAAGAAGCTACTATGTGCCAACTCAGGAAATGATCAATTTAAGTTTAATTGAGTTAAGCAATTTTATATGCACATGGAAGGGTCAGCTTTACGTGGCTGAAATTGCACAGGTAAAATTCTTACTCTTCTTGCAGCTTAAACTTTTATCAGGGTGCACTCTAGATCATCTTAAGGTTACAACATAACTGATTTTAAAAGTATTTCTGTTGGTTTGTAAGTTTAAAATCTGGAGTCATCAGAAAGTACATGAGTGTGAAAGCTACCTTCTACTGCAAAGGGAATGCTGGAGAAGACAGATCTGGGTGTCTCCATTGGGAAGGAGATGAAACCTCCCAAAGGATGTGGGTGAAAAGCCTTTCACATCAGCCCCTCCCTGTAGCAGAAAGGACATTGTCTATTACAGTGTAATTCTGAATATTTTATTGTTTGAACATTAGACAGTTTAATTGCCATAAACACCTGCATGCCATTTCACCTTGCATATGCCTGGAGTTGTCTTTTGTATTTGTTGTTGGTTTGTTTTGGTTTTTTAAATGTTGAACATGACAAAGCATTTTAAACATCCTTCACATTCTAGTGCAGGCACAGGAGCTCCTGCCAGGTACTTGTTCACCTCCAGGATCAGAAAGCCATCCCTTCTGTTGATGCAGCTCCCATGCAGAGCAATTAAAAAGCATTTAGGAAATACTATCTGCCTTTGAACAAGTACATGATGTGAAAAAGTACACCCACAATTAAATAAAATATGGCAAAGTCATTGTAGCAGTTGCAAAAGGTACCTGTCAGGTTTGAACCAGAAAGAAACCAGCACTGACAAATGCACCTTCACTGTAGTCTTTCAGAAAGGGTCATTGCTCTGGTGCAAATTATTTCTGGTGTGATTGCAAAGCCATTTTTCCTAAGGAATTTCAGTTTTGGACTCCAAACTGAAAGCTTAGGTACTGGGTTCAGGTGAAAGCTCTAAGAACAGTCATGGGTACTTTGTGACCCACCTTTCTGCTGGATCATGCTTTCACCAAGGCCACTTCCATAGCCTAGGATTGCCTCTTGAGCTCACCTGCCAGCACCATTTCTTCCACAAAGACATAGAGCTTTAATTTTTTCTTTTAACAAGATGCAGGTTTTTACCAGTTCAGACTGAACATCCATCTAATCCAGCACCTCTGACAGTAATTGATAGCAAATATTTCCCTCTTATCTCCTGAACAGGATGAACATAGGATAACTCTTCTGCTATCCTCTCGCACTTCTGACAAGACATCAACACTGTTTGAGAAATTCCCATTGGATTATAACCCCATCTTTGTATAGTTTTGGAGCCCCATCAACAACGCTGAGATACCTAACCTGACATTTAAAGCACTTACAAGGAAGGTGGCTCCCTCAATTATGTTTCCCTCATGCCTGAGGGGACTCAGACCTATCTGTCATGAGAGATACCTGGGGTCATAAATCTTCCCAGTCTATTGAATGGGCAGGTTTCTCTAACTACCTGATACCACAAGGCACCTTCATCTTCAGGCATGTTTTTAATAGCCTCTGGGCAGGTCCAGGGTGAAGATTAACAGCACAGGCAGCTGTAAGGAAGACTGATTAAAATGACACACGGGTGAGACATTGCCATAAGCATAAAAAGAGGACTGCCAACGTGCCTATCTTAAAAACCAATTACATAAGTGATGTGTCTTCACATTCTCTACATGTTGGGATCTCATCCACTGGAAAGGATGAAGAGCCTCAGGTTCAAAGTCCTTCAGAGCATGTACCCCTTCCTAAGGGAGTGTAAGGACACTAGATCCACCCCCTATAGTCAGCTGCATCTTCAGATAAGATCCTGCCACTCATATTCACAAGAATTTAATGGTTGTGTTCATCAAGAGATACTGGCCTTAGTCAAGGGAATCCCTCCCCATAAATTTAGCTCTATTTTATCACCTAAAAATTACTTTTCTCCAAGTTCTCTCCTTAGTCAAGCCTTCAGTGAACCACACCCCTTCTCAAATCTGTCAAACATTTCCAAATGATACTGCCATGCTACTGAAAGGCAGACGAAGGCAGGTGGTAAAGCTATCACAACAATAGGCAGCAGAAACACAGCTCACACAAGTAGCTTTGATTTGGCAAAGAAGATGAAGAAGGACTTCTCCAGGACCCCTGTGGCATTAACGCTTCAGATAGTAGCTTTTACAACATTTTCAAAATATTTCGTGCATGCTGATTTGCACAGGTCCATGTCTAAAAGCAAACTCTTCACACACTCTGGCAGCAGGCATCTTACACAGATATCCTGAAAATATCCCATGTGCTCATTTGCATGCAGAAGTTGCCAATCTCAAGAAGCCAAATTCGTCCTGCCATTTTTGCCTCTTCCCTAATAGCAGGCACTTTTTGGTATCACTTGTAGAAACTTGTAGAACACACAAATGCCATAAAGGAGCACCAGAGCCTTGGAAACTGACCTTTCCCCAGCCTTGGGAACAAGCCCTGAGAACCTTTACAGTGATAGTTCAGACCCAAAACCAAGTTAAAATTGTGCTTCTGGTTTCTACTCTGGTTTAAAGGGTTTCGAAAGGTCTTGTATGACTGCTGTTTGACATGGGCATTTGTTGAAGCAAATATTTTTAAAAAAGAACAGCTCTTAATTAAATGGGTTTGTATTGTGCTGTGTGAGGGTGTGTCCCATCCTGGCTGGCAAAGCAAAACAGGTAAAGGCCAAAGCAGTAACTAACACCAAAAGAGAGGGAGGGATGGGGGTGCTCTGCACACCTCAGGACTCATAGCCCTCTCCAACCTTTGGTCTTGCTCTCAATGCAAACAAAAGCACAAGAGAAAGTTTCATTTGGCTTTATAAAGAAGCTGTTTAGCAGTAAAAACTGATCTACAGGCAGTGGACAAAAGAACAATAGCCCTGCCGAAATGCTACACGGGGCTGAGGTTCTGTAAGGAATAATTTCAAGTTGACTGGAAAAGATCAAATAGCAGCTGGAAAGCAAGAATATACCAGGGAGGAGGGGAGAAAGCAGTTACACTGCTTCAGCACAAACAGCTGAAAATACAGAATAAAATATACGTGTTATTAGGCAGCTCTTTTGCATTGTTAATTCCATTTGCATTGGTAAATAAACCAGAATTTTTCCTTTTTTACCTTCTCATCTTAGAACAATTTTGACAGTTTAGCTTGACTACACTCCCTTTTTTGTGAGGTTTTACTGAAGATTAGAGCCACAAGGGTACTGAGACACCATTGAAGTAAATGGAATCAGACACCTCAATGCTTGTCTCAATGTGACCCTTTGACCACACTGGAAATCTGCAGCTGCACGAGGGGAGACACGTTCCCACACAATCACACTAGTGTGCATACACATCTTAGGGTACAACTAAATTATTTTTCCTATGTGTGCAAGCGGGATGCTAGTGCCACAGATGCAATTCCACTTCTGTCCTTCTCTGGTTTTAGTTGAAGTCTCAGCCATGTCCTGGAAGTCACTGTGCAGTGATGTGTTAAGTTTAAATCATGTTAAAAATCCCACATACTCAAAGGTTCCTCTCAGAGGTCTAAAACTTTGGAAAGCCCATTTGACACTCTTGCCTCCACTTTTTACACCTTGGTTTTTTTAGGTACTTTTGGCATAGTCTGATTTCTGTTCTCAGACTAGATTCATAATTTTGTTCACATACTTAGAAGCTTTACTTTAGCCCTATTTCCTGCATTTCCTTTCTTCTAAGTAGGGATGATACATGTCTTTTTTCAGGAAGATGAAAGGATAAGTCTTCAAGTGAGCTCACTTCTTCAGAACACTCAACTGCAAAGTTATGAATTTGAGTTTAGGTTTATGCCTAAGTCATAGATTTATCTTCTAACTTTGTGGAAACCTTTTACAGGTGACAAGCTCAGCCGAATTAATAATTCAGCAGAAAAAAAGTGAAAAAGTAATCAATAAAACTAGAGAGGTAATACATAGTGTGTAAGAATACTCATTAAAAAGGTATCTGTATGGCAAACTATTACAGCAGAAAAATAAAAATATATGGATTAAGAAAAATAGCTGTCATCAACAAAACTGGTAATATTTTAAGTGCTTCAACTTATCATTTAAAGTGGCGCCTTAGCTTTCTAAAGCTTATGTGATTTCAGTCATGCTCAGCAATGTCTGCTGTTCTGATGTGATTCTTCACTTTCTCACTCTTTGCCATTTCAGAAGCAATTCAGCAGATGTTAATTAACACCTGTGATAGCTAATATATTACCTAAGGGCATTTTCCTATCTATTGTTAGCCAGTGGAGAACTGAGCCAGGAACAAACCATAACTTGCCAGCCTTGCAGGAAGAATAAAACTACCTCTAAATGCTCAGTGCACTATCTAGCCGTGGGCTTGTCTGTTCTTTAAATGTATGCCAGTGTAAAATGCTGTCCTTGTATATTCTGTACATCCGCCTATTTTATAAATTCTACTTCTCTAGCTGTTTTAGGGTCTAGCAAGGAGATTATTAGAGCACGGGTATAACAAGAAAAGAACACAAGAAGAGAGAAGTCAGAGAATATGTTTTTTCTCCTCTTCCTCCCCTTTTTGCAGAGGTCTGAGCTACAGCATTTTTAGGAAGTACTGGCAGAAGTTGGCAGGATTTCTCTTTGAAGTTTGCACCAAGCTCCTAGTCCTGAACACCAAAGATGTTAAACAGTGATGTTTAACCCAATGATGTGAACCAATTCTTTTTTTTTGGAAACTTGTCACTGAAAGCACACGCCAAGACAAACACAACCAAGAATGCACAGACTATGAGGCTCCTTCTGTTTCCCAGGTAGTGATAGATTCAGAATCAAGACTAAGGCTTAGTTCTGCTCGTGTTTATAAAATCAGTGGGAAAGAGCCCAGAAACAGATCTATTTTAACTTTTCCTTTTCCCTTGGCCACTGAAGTGCTGCCCACTCTCCTGTCACTGAGAAGCTCTTGAGAGATCAGTGGATGGTTTATCTGCTCAAACATTTACAGACTGAGGATAAAACAAAGACCCGGAAAGCAAAATGAACTTAAGTCAGCAGTGGGAAAAAGGTGAATCATCAAAGTTCAAGTGCACACTACCTCTAATTTTTCACTTCAACAGGCACACAAAGGTATGGTTCTCATTTTCAGTAATAGGGAGAGTAATTCTCTTTACCTCCTTACGTAAAAGGAACTACCACGACGAACAATAACTTTGGATGAGGGAAAAGACCTCAGACATTGCAAACAGGCAGCAGGGGATTCACAGCTCGTGTCTGAGAATCAAGCTTATTTCCCACATCACAAAACATCTGGGTACCTAATACTCTGAAAGGAACCATTCCATCTCATTTTACTCGTAAGAAACAGGATGTTAGATCTGATGAGGATTATTCACCAGGGTAGATTTTTTGTTAAAATCAGTCCTACAGCTATCATGGAAACCTACTTGCTATCCCCAAAACACGTATTATCTGATGTTATATTGCTTTTTCTAGATAAAATGGGCTGTAAATCAAATTCATAAATTGCAGCTGTTAATCAGTATGTTTTAGTTGAAGACTACATTCAAATACTGTTTCTTAGAGCTACTCGTGAATTTCAGATGTGTCATTAAAGATAAAACTGATAAACTACTACTTCCAGCATCTATAAAATTGGTCAACTTTCTCTCTTTTGTTGTATTCTGAAATGAAAAATCAGAGCCAGCAGGTTTCTTATTTACAAAAAATTAGAGATGAACGGGGAAAGGTTTGCTTTTCAAAATAGTAATAGTAATTATATGGTCTCAAATATATAACCAACCCTCCCTTCCCCCAGCTTAGAAAATGCCCGGTTTGGGTTTCTTTGTTTTGTCCTACCAGATAGAATCCCAAGAGGCAGCAAAATGAACTTCCAGTTTGTGCCTGCATTTGAAACAGCTTGTCTTCTGATATCAGCTGTTTAAATGAGCCAAATTAAACATGGACTTTAAGGTCTAGCATCCAGCTGCACTGGCCAAGCCAAGGCCAGGAGTTCTGTCCTTCAGATATAAGCCTTCATATGAGGTTATCTTGCTCAGGGACAAGAGACTTGATATTTTAAATGCAAAATTATATATTCGCTGGTGCCATTACAGTGAAGAGAGAACCAAAAAAACAACAAAGCAAAAAATACACCACCACCACCATAAAAGCCACCAAAAAATCCAAAGGGAAAAAAAAAACCAAACCAAAAAATCAAAACCAAACCAAAAAATCAAAACCAAACAATAAAAAAACCCTACAACCCCTTCCCCCCACTGAAAAAAAAACCCCAAAAAACAACCCTCCAAACAGTGAAGACTCCTCTCTTCCTCCAAACAGCAAGGTCCCCTCTCCATTCTTCCAGTTCACTTTAAGTCATATCCTGACATAACATCTGAGGTTAGAAGTCTTAAGGCTTTCAAGACATTTATTCCCGCGTTTCCAATTTAGGACCATTTTCTGCAGGTGCTCCCTGTAATCTTTGCTGAGGTCCAGACTGAACAACCTACAATAGCAGGGAATGATTCACCAGGCAACCACTCAGAGATTTATTTTTAGTTTTGGCAAGAGCAGAAATAAGCAAGCATATACTTTGCAGGTTTATTTGAAAAGTTCATTATATTTGTTAAATATTTATTTTTTTTCCCCAAACCAGCAATCCTTAGTATCTAGGATAATATTAAGAAAATTGCACTATAACTGACATAGCTGAGGTTCACCTCATCTGCTTATTTCCATTTATTTTGTCAATATGTCACTGTTTACTTCTAAAAATATACAGTAAGTACAGTCTCAGTCACCCTATTTCCTCAACTTACTTTCTAATCCCTGATCTTTAAAAGGAAGATGAGAAAAATACCCATACTAAGAGTACAAACTTCCTTTTAATAATCCAGTGCCCAGAAAAGTGCTATTGTTATAACAGAGTAAGTATTGTCCATTACATAAGAAATTATTTCCACTTGAAGGGTTAAAAACAGTAATTCAGATGCTCCATAAAATGCCAGGGCTTTTTGGTTTTTTTTCTGTATCAACTTCATTAATTTACACATGTACAGACTACTTAAGCTTTATTTGGTGCTCTGGCTGAGAAACAAGAGGGCTGTTTCTGTCCAATGAAACTGGTACACAGGTGAGCACTAAGCTGCAGGTATTGCTGCGCACAGAGGGCAGGGAAAGTGAGACGAGGCAGCCAGCCCATTTTCTCATGGATCTAGTTTTTCAGCGGCTGCTATCATATTCATTGAAGCAAGGATTTGGCTGAGCAGGAAGATAGAATTACGTCTCCTTCCCACAGCTCAAGGTCAGGATAAAGATGGAGGAGCGCTGTGAAGTATTTTACGTGCGTTTATTGACTTCGTATTCTGACCAAATTTCCAAGATGAAAGTATCATAGGCAAGGATTAAGACATGGCTAATATTTAGTCACAAATTAGCCAGATATTAAATCTTAGCAGCAGCCATCTGAACAGCACACCAGACTTCTTGAATAAAATCCAAACTGGACATTTCTTGTGCCTAGGAAAAGACTTGCAATAAACAAACCTGAGGCATTTCCAAAGGGCAAACAGAGGTTCACTGTAGAACAAGGGAGCTTTGAGGTACAGAAGAGAGGAGGAAACTGTATTTTCACAACAGTTTAATGATTAAAAATGCAGAAAAGCATCTACATGAGATATATAAAACACTAGTCTGCATTCATTCTCCAGCCTCTGGCTAGTTCTGAGCATCTGACCCTCAGAACTCACATCAAACCAGATGTAGGAGTTAAGAAGTGCATCAGTGCAATTTCTGCTTACTTGTTCTTCCATTTTGGGCACACACACATACAAAACCATTTCTTTGGACCTTAGAATACATAAACAGAGACAGACTATTTTCTGCCTGTAATAAACATGAGCAGTTTGCCCTCCAAAGGTAGCATGACCCTGGCAGCAAAGCCACCCCTTTCTGCCTCCCCCATTCTCACCCTGGCTTAACTGCAGCTGGAATACAGTTCTTCTTCATGCACCTGTTTCCACCTTTTAAACTTCCCCCTTCTCTCAAACCCCCTCTTTTTCCAAGACTATATTTTCTCTGATTCTTCTTCTCATGAGAAGGATTTCAGATGTCCCTTAACTGAAGAGGCCTCTCATAAGAAAAGCACCTCCGAGGAGAAAGCTTAAAGAGCTCCCCTCACCCCACCCCAGATCTTTGCCTGGTCAGCATGGAGTTAGGAACATAAAAAGGCAGTCCAGTACCTTGTAGTTTTACTAAATCAAATTTAAAAATCATGTATCTACACACTGGGTGGGGAATTAAAAAAAAAAGCTTTCATGAAAATAGATTTGATGCTACAGTCCCTTTGTCCTTGGGTTCCAGAGTCTGAAGGAGTGAATGACCAGTGAGCACCTCAGCAGCTACGTTGTCTGAGTTTATTGCACAGGAGCTTTCAAGGTTCATTACGTATTATTGTGCACATTGAACCATGGGGCACTTGCCCAGCTTCTAGTGCAACATTTCAGTGATTGTCAGTGGCTGGTTTAATCCATACTTTCAACTGGAAGTCAGTTCTTATTTCCTTTCTGGTCATTTTTTATTTTTAATTGATCTCAAATGATTAGCTACAACCAAATAAAATCATAACTGTGTAATACTTGACTGTTAGGAAATCATTCTCAGTGCCTGCCACTATGTGTCTTGTATTCAGAAAAAGTCTAAAACCATTTTAACAGTATCAAGTATATTGCAAATGCATTTAAAATAAATAAGTCAGTTGTTGCTACACCACCTATTATCAAGAAATGTGTAATTGCCAAGTATTTTTAGCTGATTTTGCTCTGTAAGGCACAACACCAGTACAAATCTGGCTTACATTTATTTATCCAAAAACCCAAGAGCTCTTAGAGGGAGCAGATTTTTCACTCGAGTGAAAGCACATTATCTCACCATCAGAAGAAATCCTTGCTTCAGAAGCCTCAGACACAGTGAACAACAAACACTTCCAGTGGTACCCACGCCTATTTCCACGTCGGAACCGCAGCCCTGCTTGTGCTCTCCAGGCCTGGTCTCATCTCCCAGAAGAATGTTTACATCTTATCCCACAATTTCTTCACTGGAATTTCATTATGCCAGTTACCACCGATTATGCAAAAATCACATATCCCCTGGGTAAATGGTGCGAATTACTAGACAGCATGGGCCTCCCTCTGTAACAGAGCTATTGAGGGACCAGCCTCTGAAACACCTGCTTAGTATTACCCAGTAAGAAGAGGGAGAACACCAGCCTTTTCCCCATGTAAAAGTGATGTGATGTGGGACACGGGGGTCTCTTTTGACCCCGGCGAGGGATGGAGGATGTGTGGATAATGGCAAGACAGGCGCGCTGTCAGCACTGCCAGAGGTCCTCGGCCCTGAAATTAGATAAGAGCACTTTGTTCCCCCCTCCTTGGATAAGACAGCTCGTGAGATGAAAGCAGCAAAGCTCCTCCTCGGCTTGAGAGCCAGAAGGAGCTGGGTCACAGGCCTGAGTCAGCACGTTGGCTCCTGGCGAGGGCTGCGGAAGGTTCAGGGACCCCACCATCGGCCGTGGGACAGCACCTTTGAGTCCGCTCACCACAGTACAGGGAGTGGGGTGTTTATTTGCGTTTTTTTAAAAAAAGACAATCACATCGTCCCCGTCATCGGCGGGTTTGGTATTGGCGGTGTTCATGTAACACAGCAGCGATGCCGGGCTGCCCGCAGTGTCCGCTCAGGGCTCGGGAGCCGCTGCCTACATGTCACCCGTGGGTTTGTCCTGGTTTAGGGCAAATTTGTGAGGAAGCCCAGCTGCGGGGCAGTCACTGACTGCGGCCGCCAGTCCCGCCAGTTCTCCGGCCACCCATCCAGAGGCAGCTCCTCGGCAAGGTCCTCCTGGGCTACTCGGCCCCTTGAGCGGCGTGGCCCGGGGCGCCGCCGCCGTCGAACACCTCGGGGCTGTCGGCCAGCAGCGAGGTGCGCACCTTCCGCCGCTCCTTGAAGCGGCCCGAGTGGGACACGCGGAGGCTCCGCCGGTTCCCGACTCCGCTTCCCGCGGCGTCGGCGCTGCCCAAGGGAGCGGGCTGCTCCTCCCGGCCGTCGGGGCTGGCGGTGTCGGCGGGGTTCTCGCTGGCCACGGGGTGCGGCGGGGCTACCGCCGATTCCTTGTGTTTCTTCTTGCTGGTCAGCGACTTCCACCAGGGCCCCGCCGAGCCCTTCACGCCGGGCCGAGGAGCGGCGGTGGCCGCGGCGCTGTCCGCCATCTCGGGCTCCTGCGGGGGGAAGAGGGCGAGGGCGGGTTGGCAGCCGGGCACGCCGCCGGGACCCCTCTTCCCCGGGGGATCCGGGGACGAGCAGCGCGGCCCGCGGGGAGCGCTCTGGGCCCCGTCGAGCGGCTCGGAAGCGCCGCCCGCCTCCGTGCGCGGCGCGCAGCGTCTCAGGTAAATGACGCCCCGGAGCCGGGCCGCGGGACCCGCTCCCCGCACCACCCACCCCAGTACCCAGAAGTAGACCCGCGGTCCGGTACCTTGGGGCTGCTGCCTCCCCGCGAGATGAGGCCGGGAGCCCAGTGCGTCCCGGGGCTCCTGCGATGGGGCTCTTCTTGCTGCGCCCCACCTCCTTCCCTCCTGTCCCCGCCCCGCCCTCCCTGCGCAACAGGTACGGGAGCGACACTGACCTGCGGCGCCCGCCCGGCGCTGCGGGAGCAAGCTCCTGCCCCGGGAAGCGCGGCCGCCGCACGGCCCTCGGTGCCCGGCCGGCGGGGAGGGAGGGCAGCGGCTCTGCAGGGGCTGTGCGGGGCTGTGCGGGGCTCTGCAGGGGCTGTGCGGGGCTCTGCAGGGGCTGTGCGGGGCTGTGCGGGGCTGTGCGGGGCAGAGCGGAGCGGCAGGTGCCGGCGGGCCCCGCGGCTCGCCCCCGTGGGCGGAGCGGTGGCCCGGCCAGCCCCGGCGCCCGGCGGCTCCCGCTCACCTGCCCGGCCCCGAGTCCAGCGAGGAGGGTCGGTGTTCCTTCCCCGCAGCGAGACACGGCTGTGGAGAGACAGGGGGAAGAGGAGCAGGGAGCGCCGTGAAATCCGGGGCTGCCTAGGGTGTATGGATGCGGTGCTGCCAGCGTGTATGGCCGAAACAAAATATCACTGCTTTTTGTTTGTGCGCGTGATGGATGTGCGTGGGTAGGTATTTTAGAGCCTTGAAGAAAATAGAATTGTGGTTGACTGCCCTTCTTTAAAAAGCCGAGTGGCGCTGTAGGTCACACGGTGTAGTCTGATACTGTATTCAAATTGACTTAGTATCGGGACTTAGACTTTCTGTATGGTGATGGATATACGGCCATACAAACGACTTTGTGGTCTTTTTATTCATCAAGAAAGAAGAAAAAAATATTTGCTTGTGCCTCACTGTGTGTTAAAAGTGATGATTTTTTCTTTGGAGAACTATGCTGTGTAATATGCTTTTGATTCCTTAACCCCCTACCCATCACCTACACAGTCAGCCGCTCAAGGATGCCTATGATGAAGAGTGTGTGAAAGTGTCATATTTCAGCCTCAGCTTCTTTTGCAGATCAACTTCTGCTACTTGCAGCTTCACCGAATAGCCCATAAAGAGAAGAGCTATGGAAATTGGTGAATGCAGGTTACTGAGGGAGAGGAGCCTGGGGCATGCACTTACCTTAGTCTGTAGATTGCCCTCTTCAAAAGCAAAGGCTTTTGGATAGGGAAGCATATACTTGAAAGTACTCCAAACTGCCTATCATACTAACTAAAATCAACAGCAAAAAAATTCTCCTATGGAATAAAACACTGACTTCCAGTGCTAAAAGATGGCCTTTACATTCCCTCCTAACAAGTAAGCAACTAACACTTTCCAAGACACAAAGCACGAGGGCATCAGGCTCTCTTGGGACAAGGACAGCAGCAGACCACAGAGTCGAGTTTCTCCTTGTGACTATGATCTCCTGCTTTGCTGCTCACTTGTACCTGTAGAGAAAGAGAACACCAGCATCTCTCCCCGTCTGGTGTCCCAGGCAAGTGCCTGGGAAAAAGGGAAGTTATGTAGAAATAAAGGTAGTTTTTATTTTTAAATGCTCTTTTCACCAAAAATCAATCAATAAATAACTAACTACTGGTTGTCTGTTATAACTTTCACTCTGCAAATAGGCTCATACAAAACATTCAGTGTTTATTTTATTTTGATTACCATACAGCTGACCTCTTAGCTCACAAAATGACAAATTTACATCAAATCACAGTGGTTTTTTTTCACTTAAGCCCATTTCAAAGAGTCCTAGAACAAGAGATTTTTCCTTTTTGACAGCGTACTGAAAGCAGAGTCTACTGAAAAGAGAGAAGCAGGTTGGAAAGCTTTGTAAGAGACATGGGAGTGGGAGGATGCTGCCTGCATGAATCTGTGGTGGTGCAGGAGGAGGGCAAAACCTGCTCTGCTTTTGAAAGTCACAACATGCTGTTCCTCAAGATTGTCACTAAGGTTAGTGTTTATACAAAAACAACCCTGACAGTGAAAATGTATGCTCTCTCCCTCTCTTGCTGCAACAGTACTTGTTGCATTCTTTCAGTATACATATATTTACAGTGTTTATTTAAACAGAAAACTAAATAACATATTGTCTATTTCAATACATGGAAGTTGGATAGCACATTCATTTAATAAGACTGCTGCAGTTAAATTCTGTCCTGTCTTTGCAGGAGGGTGGGATAAAAAGCAGTGGGGTTTTATACACTCAGCTAGGGTATCTGTGCAGGATTCTAGCAGATGCCCCAGTACACTGCAAATTAAAAGGATAAGGCCTTTTTTTTACATTATAACATGCTCCTTTTGGGTGCAGTTGGACCATATTGATGTAAGTTTCTTCATAATTCTGCAGGCCATCCAAAATTCAGAAATATTCTGGTATTTTCAAGACTTAGATTCTCAAAGACTGATTTTAATGTCAGTCCTCAAAATAATCTCATTTACAACCCCTAACTGTTATTGCAGTGAATGAAAAAAATAATGCTTCTCACAGTTCCCACTGTCCTTTTTCCAAACTTTGCAGACCCTACTGTGCTCATGTTGAAACTGGACTCTGGAAAGCTTGGATTGCCAAACCCACCCTTACCTAATTATGTTGAGGGGATCCATCTCTACTGGCAGGACAAGAGAGGCACGGCCCACTGCAGACATCAGCCTTCCCAAAACCATGGAACACTTTGGCTTCCAAAGCTCTGATATTAAATGCAGTTACAATTCTACCAAGGGGACCACCAGAAGCATAATACATTCTGGTGAATATTGCTGTCAGAGCTCTCATTTACCCTGAAAATCCAGACCCAGGAAATATACTGGATGTTTGAAACTTGGGTTTCTCAAATGCTAAGGTTAAGGTCAAGAACATGTTCATGCCAACTGAAAAGAGCATGGCACTGGCACCTATTGAGAGCAGAGCTCTCTATATTCCCAGCAATATTCAACATTTGTATCTTCAAGATTCAATTAAATTCTTAACCCTGTCCTGATACACAACAGAGCAATTGGCTCATAGAAAAATAAAACCAACACTGATACCTGCTGGCACAACTTGGCCCTTTAACATACAGCATTTAAAAAAGTTCTTGGAACTCCTAAGTCTCAGAGCCTAAATGTTATGTTAATGTAAACCAATGGACCTCTGTGTACAGGAAAAGACCACACAAACAACTGTCTCCCATCTGTGTCAAGCTGCCAATTCAGAAGAAGACAGCAGTTACTTAATTTCTCATAGATTTAGATTTCACGTGCTGGCACCATCTCAAATCTTAGCTTTTACCATAATAACCACAGGGAGGACTCCAACCATTTTATAATGGGCCCTTGCACAATTTTTGGATCATTGCCTCTAGAAAAAAACATGAGTCTCAAAAGCCAAAGGTGACACTGTGTGCCCTTGAGAGGACCTCATTTAAGTACGTATGGATATGGTAATATGGATAGGACATGATTGCCTTGACTGACACAATTGTAGTCTTAAGTTTTCTGACCTTACCTCCAATACTAAAGCAGACAATATCCTTATTTACATGGGCCCTAAGGTAACTCTGTGAAGGGAACTAGTCTTGTAGTGGAATGCTAGTGCTAGTGCTCATTGTTGTTCTATGGGAAGTTCAGCTGCATGAATAAATCTGTCTCAGAACCCAACAGATTCTGAAACTTTACCTAAAACACCCATACTTACAAGGAAGGCCCAAAACTTCATCAAAACATAGCTCCTCAAACATAAAACACAGCTCCTCAAATTTTCATTTCCCAGACAGCCTCTGACATCAGCCCTATTCTTTCATTTGTATGTCCAGCAGCAAACTCAGTCAGATTCTTTGAATCCCAAACTCCTAAAATTTGTCTTTCACCCTTATAATATCTTAAGATAAGGTCCTATTCCTTCAGCAGATCAGAAAAATATGGACATAGATGGTGACTATCGACATCAGCACCCTTTCCAGATCTGAAGGCCCTGCAAAAAAGTCTGTTCATCCAATATCCCTATTCTTAACTGTTATGCTTGTATGGAAATACGGAGCTGTTCATTAGTGATACCAACATGTTGCAGTTTTCACAACTTTGGGAACCACTCAGTCTTTAAGGCTTTAGTTTTCCAAGGTCTGTCCCTAATTCCTACTTTAACTGTGACATTCATGTCTGAAACAACAAAAACCCTACCATGAACAACAGCCCCTTACTGGCATCACTCCTATTTCTAATACTGAGGGCTTGCAGTGACAATACTGGATCCTCACTATTTGGGTTACTAACCTAACCCTAACTGTTACCATAAGATATGGATGTTATGGATACCTATGGAGCCCAGTCTCCTGAAGTTCTTGAGCAGTAGCATGTAGTAATTGATATGGATTTTTATGTACATTGATCATCATATATGCCCTACAGTAGAACAGAAATCAAGGTATCTTCAAATATGGCTGGCAGCAATTTATGCTTTTCAAGATCTGCAGTTCCAAACCCTACATCTAACCCTATCCCTCATTCTAACATTCCTTTTATAGCTCATACTTCCAAGAAAAGAGTATTTTGACTGGCACCTTGTCAGGCCCTGCAAGGAAAGCAGCTTCCAATGGCAACCTTGGTTTGTGCCATCCCCAAATCTGCTGCAAACTGCACTCTGACAGTATCTCTCATTATAAGCAGCTGTTCATTTCTACTGTAGCTTACAAAGCATAAGCACTTGCTCCATCTGACACAAGCTTTCTTCCTTACTAGCAGTCCTTAAAACATCCTGCAATAATCCATGTCCTTCAGGCTGTGAACACCCAGTCCTGGCACTACCTGTATCATCAGCATAGTTGTATTCAGAGCACCACGCCTTTGGAGAAAGATAATGTAAAGTATGGCCTCCATATAAGATCCACGGATGTCCTGAATCTACAGGCCCTACAGCATTCAGCAATAATCTTTGTTCCCTATGGTTAAGATTTCTGAATCTTAACCATTATCTTTAATCAAGGAATTAATCTCTACAGCTAAAGAACATAAAGCATATTTGATGCTCTCATCCTTATCTCTATTAGCCCTATAGTCTCTACATTTCTTTCAGATAGCTGTAGGGATAGCAATGCAAATCTGCTTTGAAGATCCAGTTAGATGGCGTTCTTCTTGCCTAAGTGTTTGTGAATTATCTCCCTACTCAAAGAGTTTTTGTGCTTTCAGTCACAGGTTATGGGTCAGGGGTTTATCAGCACTGCAATATTTTCCCTCTCTTTTCTGCAGAACTTCACTTTGTGCTTGTCAATAAGAGAGATAAGAAGATGGTCAGACAGGCTCCTGCAGAGAGGTTGCAGAGGAATTGGGACTAGATAGCCTTTAAAGGTCCCTTCCAACCCTAACCATTCTATGATTCTGTGATTCAGTCCAGCTATTTATTAGTCCAGGTATTCCCAGCACTTCTCCAAGGTCTCACTAAGCCCAGAGTTTAGCCCAATACCAGACCTGCAATCCTTCTCCCTGTCGTGTACTGCATTTCCCAGTAATACACAGCCCAGGTCTGTCAAAAACCTTGTTTCAGGAGAAACCCCAAACCTGATACGTTCCTTCCCAGAGTCTTAGGCTAAGTGCCCCTGCAGCATTGTCTCTGTCAATAAGACTCAAAAATGTGTGAGCTTTGAGAATGTGCGAATGTTATGTATGGGGAAAAGTGTAGTCTTACCTCTTCTCTAGAAATATAATGAATGTGGTTCCAATTCACCCAGCTTTGTGCACTGTTAGACCTGTTTTGTAGCTTAAACTGATCTCAGCTTGCAGAGAGAACAGAGCTATGTCTTCTTTGTACTTTGTAACTTCATGTTAAAAAAAGTTTTCCTTACTATGCACTTTGTTTCTCTTTCTTCCCCCTCACCCACCACAAACTCTTCTTCCTCAGTAACTTCTGCATCCTTTGTCCAATTCCAATAGTTTTTACAGCAGGAGAGAGATAAATTTCTCAGTAACTGGTGTCTGGGTGGAGGAGCCCAGAACTGGTGTCTCGTTTGAGGAAACCTTTTGACAGTTCCCTGTCCAGTGCCCTCTCAGAATGTGTGTGCTTTGGCAGGGACAGAGCATGCTGCTTTGTCTCTAGCGTGGTGGTGGTGGTGTCAAAAAACAATTCCTTTGCTCAGTCCCCTGGTGTGTTCCAAATACTTAAACCTGACAGCAATGAGTCTCACAAAGACGAGTATAAAGAAGAGATTTCAACTCTTCCACGGCACTCTGGAAAGCTACCACCTTACAAACCACTAACATAACTTTGATGTAATATTTCACTGCTTGGGGCTGAGACACTTCTGCTTTATGGAAGGAAAGTTGTCTCACCCCAGTTTCTGTGAGGGTGTACAGAGTGGCACCCAGAACATGGGGATAGTTGAATGGCAGATGGAAATTTGGAGTGGGTGACTGCAGGAGGGGAATTGCTGCTTCACCAGAGGCCTTCTCCAATAGCTGGAGGGGAACAAGGTTTCTGCTGAACACCTGGCTGCAGGCAGGATCCGCTGCAGTCAGACACCAGTGTCTCACCTGCTCCCAGAGGTGCAGAACTGTGTTCTCCTCGAGATGAAATGACCTAGCAGGGAAGCTGCATGGGCTCACACACAGCCTCCTGGAGCATCTTCCAAAGAACTTTTCTTACTACACCTGCTAGTGCCTCATGTGCAATAACTCATCATGCTCTTCCTGAATGCTTTGAAGCAAAGGCATTTGGTTTAATCCAATCAGACCCATTTTTCCCCTGTGTACTGGATTATAGTTTTTTGCTAAAAGTAAACATGATTATTATATAAACACCCTCAGCAGGCAGTTTTGCAGAGGGAAGTCTACTGTCTTTTTACTTTCTCAGATGGTGAATCTGGAATGGTCTGACCTCAGGCATGCAGCTGAACCCCAGGTGCAGCAGCAAGTCTGGCACAAGAGATGAAGCTGGCACAGCACAAGGTGGCACCATTGAGGCGAGGAGGGGACATGGTCCTTTCACCTTAGGTGCAGTGTGCCCCGAGGATGCTGGACATCAGCTGATCAGTTAGCCAAGTGAAATGCAAACAATTCAGTAGATATTTGTGTTTTAAGATGCAGAATCATACTCATCCCTTTGTCCAACAGATTAGAAACTTCTGCTCTCCAGATACTAAGCATGGTGTTTCTAGGCACAATGCCTTGTACTGTCATCAAATCCTTAAGATAGGACACGTGTTGGAGATTCCAGACGGTGAGACAAGCTAAAGTTGCCTGTGTGCTACCTTAAAAAAACACCTCATAATGAAACTGACCAGAAAAAAAATAAAGAAAACTGTTGTTAGACAAATGTCTGTGTTCAGGAGTGTGGAAAAATACTCTGATGGCATTGATTCTCAGGTATTGATTGGATTGATGCTGGGATTCATTGCTTGCCAGAAGTTTTGCATAGAGGTGGTTCAGGGTGGTCTCTGAAAATAAATATGTGCATGTGCTTGGCTGTAGTAATATAGGCAACCAAGTGCCGATGTGAAACTGTGACATGCAGAAAAAGTGTTCCAAATTTTTGAGCAGGGAGTTTCCAGCAATGTCAGAATGGTAATTAGCCATTGATTTTTGTTTGGCAGCTTGCCGTGTAGTCAGCGACAGACACCAAAACTCTTTTAACACATTTAATGGGATTTTTCCTTCCATTTACACTATCATAAATTACAAAGCATATTTCACTTCACAAAATAAAACCATTTCCAGATAATTTTTATGACAGTATTAAGTAGTACATAACCTACAACAAATAGTCCTGTACAAGGCAGGAGGATCTATGGAAGATAGAAGTATTGGGAACTCAGACTATTTAGCACTTGCTCTGCAATCTGGGTTAATCTATCTAGCCCTTAGTTATTCCTCTAGAAGACAACAAATTTACAGTCATACTCTCTACCTCTCTTCATTATCATAGTTACACATATTTTTCAATTTGAATAGAAACATACGCTCCCTGAAATAATTCAGGAAACCGCATCACTGAGTTACCAAGCATATGATACAAATGATCAAGATGAGGGAGTATTAGAATTTTTTTTGTACTGAAAATTGAGTTTGGTAGTAAAGTACGTTGATTTTCTATGCTTGCAAACATGTCATGCTGAGAAACAGTTTTAACATTAGGAATAAGTTGCAGTTAGACTACGAACTCTATAGGTCAATATTTGTGAGGGGAGAAAAATATTAAAATTTGGTAATAATTAAATTTACCCACATGTCCTACGCATTCTTTCTTTCTTTCTTTTTTTTTTTTTTTTTTTAAACAAACCATCAGGAAACACATTCAAGATAAATACCTACAATTTCAGCAGATTTACTGTACATTTATAAATAGAGAAACGTGACAAAACATAACTCAATTTTTACAGAAAAACCAAATCCTTCATCATTCACCCAAAAAAGTGCTGACTTTCAACAATGCCAGAAAATATCCAGTGTCCCAGCATCATGTAATTTATATATTACTGTAATCCAAGAAAATTCTGGCATGTGAAAATGATACTACCACCAGGACTTTTAAAAAGTTCTCAAGACCATTTTTAACATGGGAGAAAAAAAAAAAAAAGAGAAAATACTTTACGTTTTGGGAAATAGCAAATGGCTAATAGTGTATAATCCTTGGATGCTAGTGCCTAAATGCAAAGAAACCTAAGGAAAGCTGAAATATGCGCAAGAAAGGTATTCTCCTTTATAACACATGTAATGGAAGAGGTATGTCAGGATAATACTGCATTAGTGGCAATAGTTTTGAATATATCATAGCAAAAACACAAGAAGGAATTACGTGAAAATAATCAATGCACCGCATTGATTTATAGTTTGCTAAAATAAAATGCCATTCTTTCAGCTAGGTAAAGTAAAAATATCTTTATAATATAGGTTCTGTTTCACAATTGACATATATAATTATGTCTCATGAAGAAGGAAATGTATAGGTGTATACAAGTAACACTGATTAAGTACCTTTTTGCTTCTCTAGCCATATTAAAATACGTTTTGTGTTTCTTAATAAGTTAACAATAAAATTGTTTGAAACTTCTCAAAACAAATATACATCTGAGGCAAGGCAAAAGATACAAGGTAAGAGGATTTTTTCTGACCTTCTTTTTCCCTTCTACAAAGAGGCATATGTCTATGAGACATAGGCTTTCCCTAAACATTTTGGCATCCATCTGCAACTTTGCAGAAATTGAAGTGCAGTCAAGGAACTCTTCCTTTCTGTTTAAAAAAATTAAAAGAAATGTTGTTTTTCCTTCAGACTAATTATCTTAAAACAAATGGCTTTGAAGATACGCCTCTCTGACTAGAAGAGAACATCTTCATTTTCTATTAAAATCTGCACAATTAACTTCTGGTACCGCATGTCATTCAGTGTAGCAAGGGTACTGTCCTCTGGAGGTCTCATTAAAGTAGGTCCAAACACTATTCCCAGGTTTTCAGCATTCATAAAATTATCTTTTTCATGCAAGGTAACCCTAAAATAGGAAAAAAAAAAAAAAAAAAAGGAATGTAATTAGTTGCTTGCTTCCCAGAAAGAAAGAGTATCTACATCTTTGTCTGTGGTCTTGCTTTACATCAAGCACTGGTACATAGACATTCCTTAGTAACAATTTTTGCCTTATCTTGATATTATAACTGTTTCCACAAGTACAATGCAGCTGCGGTGGGACTGTGACTTTTAGTGCCTTTAAACACCTCTCATGGCCTCTTTAGTGATTTTTCCATGTGACAGTTTGTTAGGGTGTAAAAATTAGTGGCAATTCCTTTTTAAAAAGCATAATCGTGATTTAAATGATGATGTATGGAACAGTTCTGTACACTACAGTAACTGAAGTTCTCTGGCAGGTTGTGTGCCTGGTGTGTATCACATCAGGGGTGTGGGTGTGCTCCACAAATACAGGCACGGATTTTCTTAAGACTACTGACTACTGTGCTCCCAGGCATGATTCCAGCCTGCAGGAACCCACCCCTTCACATGGATGTTCTGCCTTGCTGACTGCCTCAGGCCAAGCAGGAGCTGAGTGATTCTAACTACTTGCTATGCTTTGGGAGGAGGCTGAATCCTGCACTGCCTGGAGAGGTGGCTTGCTTTAATCGGGCTGCTATAAATGCCATCTCTCCTCGACAGAGAACAGAGACACTCAAGAGAAGAGCCCAGGCTGTTTGATGACATAGGTCATACAATATAAATACAAGAACAGATGGACTGCTTGTGGCTGGAGCAAAGAAAGGCCACCAAGGATTGCCCAAGCTGCAGAGAAGTCAGCCCCAACTGGAAAATCAGTCAGGCCTGCTGAAAATGCCAGGTGTTCTCAAGGTTCCCCTCCAGGTAACTGGATCACATCAGTGTTGTCCTATTTGAGTGGCATGTTGAATTCAGTCCTGAGAGTGCTCTTGCACTGCAATGTAGGACAGCCACAGTCCCTTGCTCCATCAACCATCCTTGGTCCTTGATCAGTCATGGACCAGACATTTCCTATGATGCCATAATGTTTCACATCCCCTTCATACAGCTACTCTGCCAGGGTGAAGCACATCTTGTTTTGGAGATACCTCTCCTGGCAGCAGCCGAGGCCTTCCCTAGCCATGGCAATTCCCAGCTGGGCATTCTAAGTGGGCTCACGCATGCCATCAGGGGAACACAAAGTGGCTGAAGCCAGAAATACAGTAATATCACGACTATAAGGTGCACCTTAAAGCCTAAAATTTTGATCGAAACCTGGAAGCACACCTTATAATCCGGTGGGCCTTATATATGGAAATTTGCCAAAACAACTTGGAAGTGCGAGCCGCGAACTGAGCAGCGAGCCGCGCTGAGCTGCGAGCAGCCCGGCACCAGGGCAGGCCGGCGCGGCACTTGGGGGGCTCTGCTGCTTGCCAGGAAACTTTCCTGCCTGCGGCTCCTGCTGCCTCCCCCAGCTTGGGGCAGCAGGCCCCCGGCCCGCCCGGCCCCGCTGCCCTCGCCCCCCTGGGCCGCACCCTCCCCTCACCTGGGCGAGAGCAGAGCTGCCAGGTTTAATAACAGTGAGTGATTTTTCCCTGTATTTTTTTTTAGTGTTTTGATTCTTTTCAGGCTGCTTTTAAAGGCTATGCCGATCCATGAAAAATGTTTGCAAATTGAACACCTGCCAGTAAACCGTGTGATTCCATTAGTAATTCTTTACTTTGTTGTGCACGGATCCTCACTGCGAAAAAAAGGTGCGCCTTATAGTCCAATGCGCCTTATATATGGACAAAGTTTGGAAATTTGCCGACAACCTGGAAGTGCGTCTTATAATCCGGTGTGCCTTATAGTTGTGAAATTACTGTACTCTGGTCTTCCCTTGTTTGCAAGGTACTCATATGACTTGGTTTTGCTTCTACTGTCATCCCTCTGAAAAGAATTGCTCTGTCACAGAAAAATGCTCTTCCTCTTTGCTTTCAGGACAGAAATGCATTAGTGCCCCCACTCACAGATACATCTTCATCTTCTAGCACATATATTAGCTGTGCTTTGCAAGGAGCAAAGACAAACCAAGGCTGCAAAGCTGAAGCCACCTCTGTGCAAGAGTATGTCTGACACTCTGCTTTCCCTCCGTGCAAGTATGCAGCACAGATATTCAACGGCTGTGCAAAGCTACACAGATCTTACTAGCACCTCTGTTCAGAAGTGTGGAGCTTGCTGCACAGCTGGGGTGAACACAAAGAAGATTCAGAGCTTGGCTGCAATTCAGTGTGGATGGAATTGTGTGTATTTCACCACAGGGGGGACTGCTCATGCTATTGCATTTCCTTCCATTTCGACCAAAAAGTTATCAGAAAGGTAATTAATTGGCCGACAAACTCATTTTTTGTTGCTGATGTTGTCGTCTGCTGGATTTTCCTGTGCTTTTAACAAAAGCTCTGCAGTTTCTTTCCAATTGAGGAACAGCAGTGGTGTAGAGACTGTGACCCTGCAGTCCTTACAGACTCCCTTATATGGTGCATGTTTTATCCATGCAGGAAGAGTCCAAGGGAGTTGAAGTTGGAACTCTGTGTTTTATTCACAGAACTGCATAGTATGAGCCTTAATGGTTCTTTCCTTTTTCACATTCAGATCTCTCCAACAGATTCTCCATAGGAACTGATGTGCACTTGATTTCCATGCAGACACTAAAAGCTGCAATTTGGAATGGAGAGGAAACTCATGGCATGACTTGCAGATATTTGAGAGAGAAAGCCTAATCAGCACTTCAGACTCTTTTTGCCTCATCATAGTTCAGCTCTACAGCTGAACCAAAGCCTGGACTGCAGTTCATGAGAAGCAGGAAGCAAGTCCATATATGTCTGTTAAAATTTTGCTGCCAGGACATAAAAGTACTTATTCTGTGTGCAGGTCACTTTTCTACAGCCTGCACAGGCCTTCTTAAGAGCTAATGTGAGTCATCATCAGTTTTCCATGCATTTGTACTGACAAAGGTGGGCATTTGCACATCTCACTTCTGCAGAGTCCAAAGAAGCTCCTGCATGCCCAGGTAATGTGCCATCAAGTGGAAAAAATTACTCAATTGTAATGACCTGAGCTGATTCAAAATGAGCAAAAGTCTGCATAATGAGAACCTGATAGAGCATGAAATGCACTTTGCAAAAGTTCTCTGATCCAGCTTTATGTGAATTGAGGTCTTTTTAGCATGGCATTAATAGTGCAGAATAGTTCAGATGAAACCCAGGAAGTACTCCCCATTTATGACTGTGTTGCAAATAGTGCAACAGAGAAGAGATCAGTGATTTTCTGAATAAAATGTCAGTAGCTTTATTCTTCCCTTATGCCTTTTTCTGTTGATTTCTAGTAGCAAAGTTTAACCAGAGACAAGGAAGAACCTGGGCAATAGAGCCATAAATGAAGGTCTGCTTTGAGATGACGGCATCAGTCTGAACTCAGCTTCAGTTTTTAAAAACTTACAAAGAAGACCTCTTGAGACATGTAAATATCCAGAGCAGCAAAGTAGAGTTAGCATGGTTTTGAAAAACAGTTTTGCTTGAAATGAACGGAAGTGATGGACCCTCTCTGGAGCAGTCCTTAATTTTTCTAAGTACCTAGCTAAAAACTTGGAAAACTTGTAAGTATACTCCCAAGTACCTTAAAAAATTAGATTCAAGCATTTCTGAAAAATTTGTATGCCTTATGAAGCTTTATGAAGCCCCTCATGGATGTCTTGTGTATACCTAAAGAAGCTTTGGAAAGCAAATGAGTTAGAACATGTTTAAAACCAAGAGAGAGATAACTGAGACCTATATTACTTTTACTAGTCATATAAAAATAGGCCCTGCTTGATTCTTGGCTTACTGTGATGTGAGCAAACAACTCATAAGAGACAGCTCTTTCCTTTTAGGGTTATTGTTAAAGAAGACAAAACAGGAGGTAAGGGAGGCAGAAGCAAAGCATGTTCAAGTGCTGTCTCAGAGCAGCACATCTCTGGAGTAGCCACCATTGGCTATTTTTCAGATATGATCTGCCTCAGAGAAGCGTGACAGATGTGAATTAACTCTTGAAAGGTTTGCAATAATAAGCCAGCGAAAGGATCTATGCTATATAAGTGCACAGCTTATATGCACTTATACAAACAGCTTGTCTGCTTATCTGCAGCATTATTGGTTTAGTGGCAGTGCCCTAATGGAAGCTTTATTAGGACTTTCTGTAATATTTCTCTTTCAAAGCAGAAAATTGTTAAGCTCTTCAAGAATTACCCTGCATGTCAATTAACTCACTTTTTGAGATGAATCATTAGGTATCTAAGTGTCTCATAGTGAGCAGCAGGGAGTAACATCAACACTTCATGTATTGCTTCTAGTCGTTCATCAGGATTGGCGATTTCTGTAAAAACACCAAACAGGATTAATGTTAATAGGGCTTTCCATGTGTACACAGCAATAAATCAGGAAGATAGCTTATTATTATGGAATCATTTACAAGCCATTGACTGTGCTTGCAGGGATAAATATTGCACTCATAAATGTGACTCTTATCATCTACTTCTGCATTCCCCAAAAAAAAAAAAAGAAAAAAAAAAGGAAAAAAAAGGGTTTAAAAAAGAAATCAGCGACAAAGACTGCCCAAGAGTTACCTCCATGGTCTGCAGCTCTAGCTACTGTTCTGTCTAGGTACAGAACCCGAGCTTTGTTAAGTCCTTCACAATACTATTCTGCCCAGAACTGTCCCTTTAAAATATTACAAAAGATTATTTCCATTAGCTTTCAAAACTGGATGGGAGTGTGGATATATGACTTTAGGAGACTATGCTTGTTTATGTAGGTTTAGCTACAGATTGAAATGGCATGGAATTACTTCAACATTTCTCAATGTATTTAAATATATAGGTATCAAAGATACCTATAATACTGAGCATCAGTGCTCACTGAAAACTGTTTGGCAATCTCTCTCTAAAAATCTGAGCAGAATTTACACTATTTTTTTATCTTGACATATAAAAAGATACTGAAACCACACTTTCTGGAACTAGTTGGTTATTTTGATACCATACATTTACTTTTATCTTTTTAACCTGTATGATATCCATCTGATGAACAATCAGGCAAAAACTTCCCATGAATAAAGGACATAGCAGAGAAGGAATGAAGATAGTACCCGTTTTCCCAGGTTTTTTCTATCCTTTCCTTTAACATGGACAGTTTTATGGATGTGAAATGTAAATAAAGTTTGTTACAAATGCTAAGCAATACTTACTTGCTGCCTCTATGAACTTGGAATAGGTGTCATAGGTGATCACAGGAATTGGTAAGTCTCTGAAATACAGCTTCAGTGCTCCAGCAATGATATTAATGTCTGGATAAATACTGGCAGAAATATCAGCCTTGTCACCATCTAGAAAAGAGGAAGAAATCTGTTTAAAACCATCCTAATTCTGATGGAAGCAAGGCTAGACTTTTAAGTCAGATTTATTGTGTGCAACCTGATAAGAAAATCAACCTGAAAGTGTTTGGAAGGCTTAAATGAGAATATATTGCTGCCAACTTTACAGTATATCAGTTTTAGTAAACAATTTATTTGGAGGGGCTGGTGATTACAGCATCCATATCTGCAGTGTACCACCTCAAACATACTGTTTTAATGTTGGATGAAAAACCATGTTAATAATGTATTTCTTGCATTTAGGCCATTTATTCACTGAAACTTAGCTATTAATAACTTGTTCTGACATCAGACTTTCCATCTGCAGATAGGTGCAAAGGAGAATGAACCATTTATTTCATCTCCACTTAGGGAAAGATAGGCATAGAGAAATAACATAAATTCCAAAGACCTTAAGAAGACCAGTAGGAAAAACCAAGAAACATCCAAATCTTGCACATCTTTTACCAACATATCTATAGTGATTAGCTGAAAAGAAAGCTGCCTTATTTTCTGCTGTCTTCTGTCCTAATATTAGGCTTACTTGTTTATAGCAAAGATTTGAATTTAAACAGACATACTAAGGCATTTAGCTATTATTATTCTGAAGTGTGAATCACAATTTTTAAAATAATATAGATACTTGCAATGGATGAAATGCTAAACAGGTGAATTATGCATCTGAAAAGGCATACATTTTGTTTGCCACAATATAACAGTTAGTCAGAACTCTATTACAGATCACTTTTAAATACATGAACCTAAAGTTTACAGGTGTTTCTGAAAGTCCTGGCTTGGAATGAGTGAAATTACAAAAAGAAGCAGCAAGGCAGAAGTTCAAATGACTACCTCAGCTCTGTACTACCTACTACCCTCATACCCACACTTTTCTCCATATCAAGAAATTCTGCTGTCCTCCCTTCCTGGGACCTGTCTCTCTTGGTGGTCCTGCAGTAGAAAATGATCAAGTAGGGGGGTGTGGCTGTCTGGATTTAACTTCCAGCTTTACCTCAGGCTTCTCAGAGACCAGTTATAACCTGTAGTCCCCATTTCCCACCCTTCAGCTAAGGATGATATGCTTCACTCAGGGCAGGTGAGGACCACATGGTGAGTGGGGTGATGCAAGGTTCTACCTGCCTGTACAGAAGAGAGGAGTTTGCTGTGTCTGCCAGGAGGTGCAGGCACAAGCTTGGGCTGTTACCACCAAGGTGCTGACATGTTGTAAAGCCATTGCCTTGCTTGTCTCACAGTAACAGTGCTTGTGGACGTGCCCTGATACAGACAGATGAGTGGGGGTGCTTGATACATGGCATCCAAGATGGAGATAAAGGCTTTCACGGCACAGTAAAATAGTTTATATTGATTGCAGACATTTTATACAAACTTATGGCGTTAATCTTGCAGGGATATGTCCTGTCCAATGTATGCACATAATTCTCATTAAGACTAATAGCACTGCATGTTCTCATCAAGAGGAGATTATTTGCTTAAGTGTTTAAAACAAACAGCCTTTCTTGATGGAGCTGAGCAGTCTGAATACATCCATCAGCATTTAATTTAATACAGCATCAATAAGTCCTAGGAGGATGTTTACACTGCCCCAATCTTTTGTTTAATCCACACATTCCAGGCACGGTAGCATTAGTCTTGTAAAGCTTTGTGTGGAGAGCTCTATTTAATTGATGGACACTGAGCACTCAAAATGCTCCACTGAAAACAGATACCTCCAAGGAGCCAGCAACTGCATCAGAACAGATGTAGCAAGGCACAAGCTTACATCTATTATCCAGGTCACCAGTACACTTAATGGAAGTGTTATTTATTTAGTACTTTTACAAAGCAGCCCAGCAAGCTTCCTTAAAGGGGCACTTCAGCCAGAGGTACTTCAAACATACCTCTTATTTACATATGTGCTTACTGCAGGAAAAATTATGAATTCCTGAGTCCAAGATTTTGCTCTTCAGAGACAAATACACATCCATTGGAAATGCACTGAAGTTTATTTTAAAGTGAGCCCAGCAATTCATCTGTTGTAATACACCCTGCACATTTTTGTAGCAGATATGTAGAGATTGGTGTGTGTATGCATATATGAATTACATGTGGTTTACATGGTACCTTCTGCATTGCCACAATAATTGTTTTTCACTCTTCAATACAGGAATGTTTTCACATGGTAGTTGGTATTTTCAGTATCATTTCAGCATCCATATGTTAATATAGGGGTTTTTTTTATATTTTGGATTACAAACATGTAGTCAATTTCAGCAATTTCAGCTTCTACCCGAACCCCATAATTTCTCTTTGTTAGTTTGACTCTCAAAGCACTTTGCTTCATTATGCGGAAATTTGAATCTCTCAAGAAAGATAAAGTTTTTATTCTTTTTCTTAAAGGTTTCAGCTGACTTTGGATGCCATAGAAATTATCAATAGTTCATTATAGAATTAAACAGAATAAGTATTATAGTAATCTCACAATTATAAGCCACACCTGATTATAAGCCGCACCTCCCGGTAGCCAGGTAGACCACGGGATTTGTCCATATATAAGCCGCACCTGAATATAAGCCGCACTACTGGGGTAGGCTGGATTCTTCAATGAAAAAGGTGCGGCTAATAATTGTGAAATTACTGTACATTCTTAAAGCATCATCCATGCCCTCTGAATACTGAATTAGATTTTATCTAAGTTTCTTTCTCCCAAATGTTTATTTTATTGCACAACTTTTACTATGCTAGCATGTCTCTTTTTGTTTTTTCTTGTATTTGGCATTTGACAGGTTTTCAGCTGCACTGGCAAAAGAGTGTGAATTAGGATGCCTCTAAGTACTCATGTAATATTTAACAGCATCATATTTTTAGCAAGTGTATTGTACCAGCCAGTCGTACAAACAAGTAGGGGGACAGAATGTGGTGGTGACAATGGCAGCTCTGTGGATGAAAAGCACAATGGGTGCTCTCTGGATGCCACAACGCCACAGCTCAACAATGCTGACAGAGAGCAACTGTCATTCTACAGCACCAACATTCACCAGATTAAATAAATCCACATTATTCCCCTCCTTCTCATTACAAAAATCACTAAAATGGAACATTGTCAATGCCTCAGGGAGCCTAAGGCTAATTTACAGTAAGAGTATTTACACTGCTTGGGCTTTGGAAAGCAGTTTAAATCAGATGAGGACCAACTTCACCCTTTTTAAAAACCAACATACGCCAGCTACATTTGGCCCAAGTAATATTATATGCGACGCTATTCTCTTCCGGGGATGGTAGCTTTTTTCTGTTCTTGCTGTGATTCTTTGGAAGCACCAAGTGACTGCTTCTTTGTCAAGGCAGAATTAGTCAGAGGGAGGGCTGGCTGCTCTTCATGGCACCCCTTCAGCTGCACATGAGATCAGCAGGAGAGGTCCCCCACAGCCAAGTCTGCTCCCATGCCTCATCCTGCTGTACCCTGCTGTCTCCTGGCCCCTGTGGCTTGGTGAGGAGCTTGGAACCAGAACACTTGATGGCATTATTTGAAGGATGCATCCTGTGCATTAAAATGGGACGACTCCTTGCCTATCTGCTTTCAAAACCTTTTCTTAAACACTGCATTTCTGGAGATATCAAAGTGTCCTGGAATTTTATCCAGGTGCCTGGGGACTGAGTCAGAAACAATGGGCAGGGAGGGATCTCTGGAATGCTGAAGTGCAGTGTTCTGCCACTGCAGGAACTTCTTATAAACCCTGCAACTTCCATTTATAAAACTAGCTAATGTTTTCTATCCCTGCTCTTATGAGAAGGTTCTTTCAAAGCCCTTGCTTTCAGATGGTTTAAAAATGGTCTTTAAATTTTTAAAGGTAATTTATTCCTGGCCAGTGTACATCCTCCAGTAGTGTGCCAAGACTATTAATTAGGTTAAAGATTTCTATTCTCTGGTTCATACCTCTGCTCTCAGCATCTCCTTTGACTATCCTCTCCCCCCCAAAAAAGTTAATTTCCTGTAATTTAAATTTTTCTGTGATTTTCTTTTTTTCTTAAGGCAATTTCCTGTAATGAATGTGGAACTACGAATTCTATAAAACCCTCTCAAACTTCACTTTCTGGGTAGAAAATTAAATTTGAAAACTTCCAGGTGGTGTTGAGGAGAAGACCTGCCAGCTGGCACTCAGATCCTTTCCCTCCCAGCTCTTTCAGCTGGGGCAGAGAATGGGATAACCCTCATTCTTAGGATAGTTCACTCCACGCTACTCTGGCTTCTAGTATGAGAAGAGTTAACAGGACAACAGAAAAGCACTGTGTTCCTACCTGTGTGGCTGGGATGCAAAAGAGAGGGAGGCATCCCTGTCTCTGTGAGCATTTGACAGGGAAGCAAGCCCTGAGCTCTCATGTTGGAAGGGTCTTGCCTATTCAAACTTCTGCCAGCTGACAACAACCTTCAAATTGCACAGCCCACAAGGAGAACAAAAAACATATTTTGTTTTTCTTTAAATCCTTTCCTATAAAAAATCCCAACTCTTCTTGCTTTTCCACTCCAGTTCAGGGAGAAAAGATTTTCAAAACAGGAAAGTACGGAAAGTTGTCAGGTTCTGGTCTCGGCAATACTCTATTCCTTTAGCCCATAACAGGATTATGTTCTTTATTCTCCTGCTTTTTATTCATGGCAAACTCTTTCCTTTCTTAGCCCTTTCCCTTCATGAAACTGTTAAAAAAATGAAGACACAGATTTTGGTCAATTTTTGCCCAAAGGTCTTCCCCACAGCCTTTGTATACAAACTCTGTTATTGTTTTCTCTGCTTTCATGTTTATCCATGCTTTTTTTTCCCTTTGGAAAGCTAATACTGCTAGTCACCTTCCTCTTCCTGTTTCTAGGTGCTGCTGCCTTTGTAAATCACACTTTCTTCCTTGCTGTGGGTCTAATCTAAGTGTGTATTGCCATCGATTATGTTGGGAGTATACTTAATAAACAGGAAATAAACTGAAGTGGCTCCAATGGTTCAAAGCATTTGCAAAAGAACTACAGCTGCAGCAGTACTGAAGTTATGCTGAGACATAAATTTAAATCTGCTTTCTTCCAACTCTTCCCTCTACAACCTGTGCCTCTCCTTCTGGGTTTCATCCAGACTTAGAGGAGAATTAACACACAGAAAAGAAGGGTTTGCCAGGCCAGATCTACCTGCAAGGACAGGAATGTGAGGACTTTGAGCCTCCCAGGATCATTGCTTCATGTGGCACATCTGGAACACTATCTTGCCAAGATAGCAGTCATATATATCACTGTGCATCTCTCTGGCCCAAAGAGTGGCTGAGCTATGTGTATGTATGCGTATGTTCACAACTGCAGCATCCATCAAATTTTAAAATAAGCTTTGTTTTTTAAAGGGTATTTCTGGATTAAAACAGCCAGTTTGGAAATCCCTAGCTGGACTTTCTTTACAGAGATGTCTGCATGACAAACTGCCTCCAAGCAAGAAATGTTCAGGCACAGCCAGTGCAAGATGTGCCACC
Source organism: Sialia sialis (assembly GCA_009812075.1). Taxonomy (NCBI): domain Eukaryota; kingdom Metazoa; phylum Chordata; class Aves; order Passeriformes; family Turdidae; genus Sialia; species Sialia sialis. The sequence goes on along the minus strand of VRYO01002734.1, from coordinate 35,204,112 downwards.
CACAGACCTTGCTGGCCAGTGTAGCCTCCCCAGGAGCCCCCACATCTCCTCCCCCCAGGGCTCTCAATCCCTGCCTGAGTGACATCACAGCTGTCTCCAGCTGCACCATGCTGGTGTGGGGCCATCCACCCTTCTGGTCACTTCCCTGACCCACAAGGTGACTCTGGCTTGACCTGGACTTGCCTCGTACCCCTGGACCTGTGATCACAGCGCTGTGATCTGTGTCTGACCCTATTCCCTGCCATGGAAGAGGCACTACTTGAACAAAATAAGCAGGAAGGAAACTACTATTTATGGGAAATGAGAAGGATATTAATATAACTTCTTAGATGTACTTAGAAAGGTATTTTGTATTGACAGAGGCCCTACCCTGTGCTTGCTTACATACACACTTAAAGTTAGTCCTGTGTGCAAAGACTGTGCGTACAACCACAAGCAACATAATCAGCTCAATAAATTCAGAAGGGCTATGAGGATGGTAATCAGGCAGTGCTTTAATGGTTAGTTTTTCAATAAGCTGTACAACTGATCTCCTCAATGTCCCTCTCATCTGCTGTACAGATGCAATGTCGCGCACAGTGGTGCAGTGCTTTCTACAAGGCTACAAGCAGAAGGACTTCCCAGCTGGAATTCCTAGTCCTTAAACTCATAAATAGATTATTGCATTGTAAAGTAATGAGTCTATTAAAGACAGGACTAACAACTTTCCCCTGGTACCATCTATGCTCACACTTGAACTAGGACCCTAGGTTGTGCTGCCAAGTTGAGCTATCATCCAGTCCCTCACTTTAGCTTCTACACACTAATACTTCACATTTCATTATTCCTTACAACTATGAAATGTAATTTCTTCTTATGAAAAGGACTACAGATCACTTTAAACTCAGAAAAGACAGGTTATTTTCTGTACTTCTGCTTATATGTCAGTTTCATTACCATGGTACATATATAATCCCTGAAAGATCTGAAATGTGCTAGAACTGAAAGCTTAGATTAAAACTGTACAAGATTAAAAAATGGTGTACCTCGATCAAAGGCCATTTTCACATCCTCAATGTGCTCAGTGAAGCCTGAAACTCTGTAGAGGCCCTCGGACTTTAAACCTGAAACAAAAAGTTCTTGTTACCTTAGCTTCAGTAACCAGCAGATATTTAGGCTTAAGAACAATAAAGCAAGAACAACAGACCTATCAAGTATAGCAAAATGTTACTTGTAATGTGAAACTCTGGAGAAGTTAAGGAAAGATCAAGATGATGTTAAACATTTTTTTAAAGGATTAAAGCATTTTAGAATTTATGCTTTCTGATTTTGTTAGGTACATGGTTGATTTGATTGTGTTAGAAAAAAATACTGCAATTTGCTAATGGTGAGGCATGTGACATTATTATGATTTATTCATTTTATACAGGAGATTTTCCTGGATTTTACTATAATTAATAAAGCTTTAGAGGTCTCCCTTCCTTTTACCAGTTGCCCAATGATAAATAGCAATGCAAGTAAAAGACTGCCATTCCCTAGGAGCACAATTGGTTCCCGTTTTGCTGTCAGCTTTTACTTATACACAGCTGATAGATGTGATGGATACAGTTCTTCCCTACACCAGTGTGTCTTTTCTACAGTTCTTTCACCCCAAGAGATCTGCTCACTTGCACAACTCTCCCTCCATTGCTCCACACCAACATGAAATGCAGGGCAGCTCAGCAGAGCAAATTACACACACACATTATTAATTTCAATCCCAAAATCCCTTATTGTAAATATGCACTGAGCTAACCTATGTACAAGTTCCAATATTCTTTGTCTTCTTAAGAACAAAATCAGAATCTTTCATAGTTCTATGGCAATTAAGGAAAAAAATGTAAAGATGTTGAAAATACAGACAGCAGGCAGCAGATTTTATCTCAATCAATAAATGTACAAGTAAGTGATTAGATCACAAATGCAATGTAGCTTCCTGCTATATCATCAAAGTAAAGCTCTTCTGTCTTAGTCCATACTATTCTTTCATTTGTCCCTGCAATGATGATATAATCCTGCTAGAGCTTTACAGAGCAGTGCAGGGGATTTACTAGTAAGTCTTTGAGTCAATTCAGTAGATGATGTGTGAGTTTGAAATCCCTATGGCTAGTATCAGTGTGTTGCTATGCAGATTACTGGGATGCCATGAATTCAACATTATTAGATTCCTGTGCTGAAGCTGTGACTAACAGGAAAATGTGGCTTATTGGGCAGCACAATATGCACATTTGCTACCCAAAGGAAAAATACATGAATATTACAGAGGGGATAAATGATTATTGAAAGGGGTATGTTTTTCCTTCTATCTGGCACACATCTGTTGACCAAAAACCTGTCACAAGCTTGAGTTTTGGCTGTGACATGTTGCCTGTGCCACAGGATCCATCATTCAGTAACTGAGCATCGTGAGAAACCCGTGCAGTTTGTGTCCTACCACAAAACCCCATAGCCCCTGACCTCACTTGTCTGAGTCACTTCCAGTCACTTCTGTTCTGCCCACAATGTCTGTAAAGGCTATTAAAAATGGATTTGATTTAATGGATTTGATTTAAACTGATTACTCTGAAATTGGATGTGTCCCTAGGTATGTTAAAGTAATGAAAAAAGACACATAAACGTGAACGCAAAAGTTCACTTCATAGTTCACCCCTTTCAGAACTGTAACATAATACATGTTTTGACATGTTTTCAGAAAGCATTTCAGGGAATTGCATTAAGGAATGCCATGATTTAATTTTACTACCTAATGCAAAGCAATGTATCACCTGCACTAAAACACCCCTTTTCTCATCCTGTCCCCAGTGTGAATGAGCACAGCACAGTGTTCTAGCTCAGCATGTAATCCAAGCCATCCTCATTTTGCTGTGCCTGCTGCTCTGCCAAGCACACAAACCTCTTGCTTCGATCTCCCGAATGCAGGAATCCACCACCATGGGTCTCTGGGTATTGTGGGCCTTCACCAGCGTGGTGAGGTCGCAGCAGTAGACTCGCTTTATCCTCTTCAGGTCTGGCTGGCAGTCGTTGGGCACATACTTGGAGCACTGCTTGTGCACATTCAACCCGCAGTCTGCAAGCAGAGTTAGGTTAACTCATTAATTAGTTGATACTAATGCTGATAGGTCTTGTCTAACAATTTATTTCCATAAGGGCCACAAAAAAAAAAAAAAAATCAGTCAGGAAAGATAGACTAGTGTGGAGATGAGAAGGATGAGCATGAAAATGTGTAAAAAATCTCATGGTGGGAAAAGTAAACTCCAGTAGGGTTGTCAAAAAGCTTTAAAAATTCTGGACGTCCCTTACATTCCTCTGAGCTAAAGGAGATTGCAGTATGGATCAGTACATTACTGGACACATAGCCCAAGGAGTTGCATTTAAACACCTGAGACTTAACTTCTGGGTATTTCAGATTAGCCATAAATAAAGTTGGCACAGTAGTGACTGTCTTTTGCTGGCTGTCGTGTGGCTTAGCACTGATCACGGTTGGACAACCTAAGATTCACCTGAGCACTGCAGCTGGGACAGTGCTGGGAAGCCAGCTTGCCTCACCCTGCCTTCCACATTGCTGCAGTGTCACATTTTGGCTCGCTCTGCCATATCAGCAGACTCCCCATCCCTGGCTCATCACTGGTGACTAAGTGTCCCCTCTGGCTTAGCCTGGAGGTCACATTAGGCATATAAAATGCTGTGAAAGGCATGATGTAAAAAAGCTATTCATTTTACAAATAGTTCTTGCTGTCTTACTCCAGAGCCAAATACTGCCCTCGCTTGCACAGGTGGGTTTGTGTTTAACTATCACTGCTTCACCTTCACAAATTGAATTTTTCTAATGGATTCAAGTATTCAGCCAAATGAATTTATAAGCTTCAGTAAATCAAACACCCCCACGTGAGTTACATTATCTTATATAACTCTGATTCCTGTTTTAATGACTTCCCAGTCATGCTCATCACTGGTGACCCTTTGAGATAATTTAATATTAAGATATTAAAAATGTAAACAGGACTATTACTTGCAGCATGTTTCAATATTATACTCTATAAAATATTAACCAAGCAAAATCATAAGCACATCTAAACATTTAATGGAATTGGGTAGGTTTTTGTGTGTTTCTCCATTCAGTTATTACTGCATAATACATTATTTGTGAAATCTAAACAAATGTGGGAAGCTGCAGTTAGGATCCTGCCTGCATTGTGTTCAGTGCTGCTCTCCAGGCACATGAAGTTAAATGTAAATGCATCTGTCTATTCACACGCTGGTAATTTTATGAGGGAGAGTATTATGCTTCATACTAAATAAATATGCCTTTTCATAAGTTTAATATTTTATGTATGTGAACAAATACAGTGCTGTGCATTAGTGAGGTCAGGTTTTGCACACTTGTGTTTAATATCTTGAAAAGCAAACTACTATTCCTCCTTTTTAATGTCCTTCACATATTCTTTGTGTTACCACTATTCAGCTCCAGACAGACAAGATGTAGCAGTAGCAGAGACTGCACTTATTAAAACCCTGCATTTGTGAAAGCTATTTTGACCCTTCAAACTGTGGTCTAAATTAATTTCAGGTAACAACCACTTCCTCTGTCTATGAAAGGCAGATGTCAGTGTAGGGTGTGTTTGGTGCTAGTCTGAGATCAGGAATGTCTGGAGGTCAGGGCAGGGAGAGGTAAGACAATTTTTTGCAATTATTCCAGATCTGTAGAAATAAGTTACAAAACGCCATTTGTAATACACCAAATACTAATTCACTTGCTGAATCCAAAAACTCATGATGTGATGATTATTGCATTTTTGCAAGGTAATTTTTATCCACAAAAGAACAAACAAATTTAAATTAATTAAGACACTATTAAAATGCCAATACAGGCACCAGAAAACTAAACCCTCTTGGAAAATGAAGGTCATATTTTTTGTTTTTATCTTGAGGTGGGATACTTCAGGCTTGCAGCAATGCATGGTATTTTTATGGGAAACAGGTGGCAGTCCTTTTTTGCAGACAAGGACACTTCCCAGCAATTGGTAACAAAAAGAGGAGTTACGAAGCCTTGTTGCTGGCTGGCTTTGCCATTTCCAGGACTTGCATCCTAAGACATAAAAACATCAGGGATAACTTAATCATAAAGAACAAGTTTGAATGTATACAGCAGGCACAAGGCAAAGGCAGGACCAAGGTACTAGTAGAAGATGCAACTCAGCAACCAAGGGCTGATGGCTTCATTTCTAAACCAGCTAATGAGGCAAATGAAGTTGCTCTAACTTCCTTGAGATTTCCTGCTTTGTTCTTTAAAGAAATCCTAGTCCTTCACTCCTATAGGGAGTGCAGGCTGGGGTGGGACAGATGTCTGAACATTTCATAAGTATGACAGAAGATGCTGAAGTGCTACCTGAACATCTCACTCCCTGAGCGATGAGACCCCACATGAAGTTGGCGCAGTATTCACACCAGTGCGGACCTCGAAACGTATGGACCTGCAATACAAATGGGGGTGGGAGAAAGAAATGGGGTCACTGGCAGGCAGATGGTCTGACAGATGGAGCAACTGAAATGGATAAACAACAGAAGAGTCAGTAGGAGTAAATCTTTAGCACATAGTGCCCACATCCTTCCAACGGCTAGATGAAATAAACCATGGGAACAGAAATTTGCTTTGAACTTGAAGTTTATCTTTCAATAGGCTTAACATAGCAGAGAACCAGACTGTGGATGACACTGAAAACAAATATTTTTTGCCTGCTGACATTCTAGATATGGTAGAGGGGAGAAAATCAGGAGAAAAAAAATAAAACTAATAATCCAAAGAACTGTAGATAAAAGCACCCTTCCCCAGACTAGCAAGTAATTTGAACTCACAAAGGGAAAAGATGTCAATAGACTCTTTCTCACCAGATCAAACTTTATTTCACCACAGTCCACATACAAGTAAATAAAGAAGAATAAAATGATTTGTGTGCTGACAGAACCCACATCTCCCCAGCCACATTTTGCACACCACTGCTGTTTCTGCCACTGCTTTTCCAAAGGCTACAGCAGATCTTTTTATTTAAGATGTGTATTCTGGTAAAGCAAGCATTTAATTTTCATTGAAATGAAGAGTAAATAGTGAGGTCTATGCCCCTGTGAATGGGCATGGTACGAGCTAGTTCTGGCCAGAGACTTAATTGAGCTTAACAAAACATAAATCATTCATACTGGTTGCTAATGCATCCTTTCCTTCTCTCTGCTCTTGTTTACCCGTTGGGTGGATAGCTGAAAGGCCACTTCCACCCCTAGGATGGGAAAAGCTGCTCTTTGCTTTTCATAGAGTGAAAAAACAGTCATTGCCCTTTTTCAGATAAACTGTAAAGTTTCAGGCCAAACATTTTGCATGCTAATGTTTTTGCCCCACTTGTCTGCAGGATCACACTGACACAAGCCTGTACTCTTGAGCCCAGAAAGATGAAGTATTGTGGTTTTAATATAGACTTCTTTTCCTGATTTTGAGATAAAAATGTGAGCCTGACTGTAAATGGCTCCTAACCAACTATTCACAGTCAAATAATTGTGTTAAGAAACTTAAAGCAAATAGTAGTTCTTCCTCCCTTTTCAGTGAAAGGTCAAAACTGGAATGTTTGACCATTTTTGAGATGGTATTTTATCTCTCCGAAAAACACGTCTATCTGTAAAACAAGACTGCAACACATTTTGAGATAGATATATTAACAGATATAGCCCCATACCTCTTTCTCATTTCATTTTATTTTGTAGAGTGGGTAGCATGAATTTCAGACGTGGCTTTTTGTGGGGGTAAATGGCTGCATGTAACAGCTGATGACCTGAGTTTCTGTCATATGCACTATGTGACCTTCAGCAGATACAAACTACAGATAAAACTAATTATGCCTGCATCTTTATCACTTATAGACTGAAAGCCACATAATTAGTAGGTCTGCACCTGCACTTAATTGTGGGTGAAAATCATCTGCTGTGGGAAGATAACTAGCTGTGTCTCCTGCTTTGCAGTAGTTTACAAAAGCTAACCTTGTGAGAAGGGCTTGTAAGAGCTCAGCCAGGACTTTTAAAAATGCACCATTTCACAAATAAAGTCCATTGCAGTTGCTAGGATATTTGGGGCCTACTTGCTCACTTTACATAAAGCTTTATTCAACTGATCTGGCTGAGGCTTATTTTGAAAATGGTAGCTGATTATTCCTTGATCTTTCCTGCCATTAATTGGAAAGTCATCAATGCTGACTGAGGGCTCCAATTGAGAAGTGCTGACAGCGCATCCTTCCCTTGTTCCATTCAGCTTGGTGGCCCTCAAAGGTTTGAGTTCTCTTTATTCATTCACTTCAATTTTTCACGGATCCGCATTTTAGCTCAAATGGCAAGCCTCCAGCTGAAATACCCTGTGAAAAGCTAGTCTTGGTGGTTTCTGGCCAAGCTGAAACAGGGAAATTAACTGAAAAAAGGAGAACTTCAAAAGTTTCTAGATGAAGGTGCAAAAATTCCCTTAAGATGCAGTTTTGAAGTAAGTATCTTTGGGCTTGTCATTAATTTAAAGGGAATAATGGAGGAAGCCTGTTCTTAGGAACACATTTTTGAATGGTAAATGGGAATTTTGCCTGTGAGATTGGCCTCATCTCCGTTTCTAACAGGGAGAGGTAACAGCAAGTCTCAGATTTTTGAGATGCAGTTTTAGTTTTTGCCCCATCCTTTGTAACCACATCATTACAAACAGACTGGGCATAGATTTTTTGGAACTATGATCTGGAACTATATATTGCTGGTTTCTACCCCATCCTGAAGTCTCAGTAGACCTCTCTGTGAACACACAGCATAGACTTGAGCTGCCTGAGCTACAGTCGATGCATATTTCAAACTTTTAAAAATAATTTACAGGGAACTATTTCTTAAAATAAGCCAACCCCCTGACATTTCAGACTACACACTGTACTTTTCTTGTTCAGTCTTTCATCCTCTTCCAATGGGAAGTCACTTCTCACATTCATTGCCTCTTCTCTGCTGGACAATCTCACACAACACTACCCTGCATGTCTCTTCTTGTTGCCTTCCTGTTCTCTTTGCCCTTCGCCCCCCAGGTGCCCTTGCTTTCAAATGGCAGCATCCCCCCTGCAGGTGCCAGCTTCTTCTTTTCTAGTTTGTGTCTGAGTCATCTTCACAGAGGGGGAAACTGAGACCAACGTTAAAGAATGCCAGTGTAGCAGCAAAACAAAACAATGCCGTGAGCAATACTGCCGAAATTAATAAAAACAATTGTCTTGAATTGAAATGCCTTTCTTAAAAAATTTACATTATGCAGTGTTGTTTCTGAGACAATTTTGGTTTTATGTGACTGGGTCTGAAGACTTTTCCATTTGTTTTTCGAGAAAATAAGTCTTTTTTCAGACTTCTGCCTGAATACAGACACATTTAGACTCTTTTGTGGGCTCCTGCTGAACCTGAGCTATTTGCAGGGAAGAAAAGCTGAGTCTGCTGTTATTTTTGTTTAAATGAATGCACATAATCTTAGTGATGTCTTTAAAAAATGTCTCCCCCAAACCCGTTGTCTCGCAGAAGCAGCATTATCTGCAGTCCTTAACACAAGGGGAGATTTATCCCAGAGCCCCTTCTTTCCCAGCAGATCTCCTGACTTGTCTGTAATCAGCTGCCATTACTCCACTAACCCACCTGCAAATGGGATTTGCCCATGCTGTGGTGGCAAACAGGCGCAGTATTGTGGTAAATGCACACTATTCAGCTGTACTGCCTCACTTAAAGTAGCACAGAAGCCCTCTCATGAGTTCCCAGCTTAGAACAAAAAGTGTGGAGCATCCTCAAACTCCATTCTGCTGCCCTCAGGCATGAGGTTGACCTCACCACCAGCTGGGACACCACTGAAGTTGGCAGGTAAAGCACATCTTAAAGTGGCTGCTGGATCCAAAGTGGAGCAAGACCTAAGAGGACTTTGGGATCCAGTTAGGCTGACAACTACACAGCTAGAGAAATACCTCTGTGTTTTTCTAAACAGGGCTTCAGAGATTTATTCTCTTCCCTGAATTATGGTATGTGTACACTGGCTCATGAAAAGTTGTCCCGCCAGACAGACGCCAGCTCCAAACCTAAATCCATGTGACTGCGTGGTGTGCTCAAGATGAACACAGATTAACAAATCAGCCTGGATACTAAATCTTTTTTTGTCCACTTGCCTTGAGTGTCTTGAAATGTGGAAGAGAGGTTGAATGAGAAAGGATGGATGCTTGGAAGAGCGTAAACCTGGTGCCCTCATGCTCCAAACTTCAATGCTGCTTTTTAATTTTTGTAAAAGCTTGGCAAGGATGGAGAAAAGCTGTCCTTGCTCTGAATTTGTGCCTCGCACCCATTTAATTCTTTTGTTCCTTCTCTCTTGCAGTAAGTAAGATCTTTGGTATAAGACGTACAAAAATCCCATCGGTTTTGCCAGAAATGTGCCCTTCATTTTTCAGACTCTTCTTGGGTGAAGGACAAAAGCTTGTTCATGAAGAATTGCCTATGACAAGATTATGAGGGACACTGTGACACATAACCTTTATCCCTAGAAACCGAGATGAATGATATAATGCACATCAGTATTCACTTAAAAATGGGGAAGACAACTTTTTTAATGTCTTCAAAATAGCATTGTCCTTCAGATAAACCCCATACCATCATAGTCTGAGTGCTGTCAAAAGCCATCAAGCATCTTGCCCCAAGACCATAAAGCCATTCTTTCTCTTTAAAATGATTTCTTAACCCTTTTATGCAATGAATATGAAATATATTAAAGATATTCGCCTTGAGCCATGTTTTAAATTTAAATGTTCTGTTCTGAGTATACTATCCACATTTTTTTGTTTAACAACTGGACATGTTCTAATATATTCCTTTGGAAAAGTAACTGGATTTGCATAGTGAACATATTTGTCCATTAAGCAAATGTAACACTTTTGATTGACCTTTCTGGACAATTTTTTAAAAATGTTTGCTCCCTAGGGTCTGTTATTGCCTTTACTAGGACAGAACAATTATTTTCTGCTGTCAAGTCTTTGAATACATATCTATTTTAATCATGTGGCTTTCCAGTTAAACTATGACTCTTTTGAAACAGAAAGGAACAGAAACTGTACAACAGCTAGATTGTGCAAACGCAAAGTTAACTGGGCACAGGTCCAATTATAAATCAAAGCCAAAACAAGGGAAATTTTGAGGAGGAAAGAATGCATGGGTCAAAGTGGAAAGAAGTCTCAGTCATGAGAAAATATTTTCTAGCTAAACTAAAATAGTTTTGATATTAAAATGATAATGAGGACAAAACCCAGAAAGAAGGAAAGTTGTCTTAATCAAGCAAGAAAACACAGTGTTTCCCCTATTTCCTTCCGTGTTGATCAAAGAGATAAATATTGATTTTTCTGTTGTCTGGGTCAAGGAAGGGGAATGAGAAAAGGGATACCATTATTTGCTTTGTTCACTAATATTAAATTATCGATTTGCCAGTGACAGCAGAAGCACTGCAGAGGTTAGCAATGTCTGCAGAGCAGAGTATATAGAAAAATAAGAAGTGAAACTTTTTTGCTAAGTGAAATTATTTTGATCAGTGCTTCTCCTTTTTTGACAGGCCCTAGATGAATATCAGAAAATTCTAGTTCTGCTAATGAGTTGAACTATTCTTACAGTGACCCAGATCAGCATCCTCAAGGAGAATTAACTAAACTGATGTTTCAAAGCTGAGATACATTCCTTTCTTGTCTTGTTACTGCCTCTTATTCTTGATGCTCAACCCGATAAGCATCAAAACAACAATTTGACAGCATTAGCTACGGTAACTGGCTGGCATGCTCTGAAACCAGCACAGTCCTTTTGGCAAAACATTTTAATACAAGCTGCCTGGAAGGTCTGTTTCCAAAGCTGAGTCACTTCCCTGCTGCAGTCTGCCAGAGACAGCACTTGGGAAAAGAATCCCTAAGAATCTGATTTTGTACGTATAGACAGCAGAGAGATGATCCATTTAAACGTCCCTGTGTTTGCACAGCGATTTGTTTCAGTTTGACAAGCAAACACAAGCTCAGATCCTACAGCTCAGTGGGACTCTGAGAACATTTCCTTAGCATATGGTGGGGGAACAAAAGCTGGGAGACAATACCCACCACTGTGCTTTGCTTTATTGTCAGGAGCAGCCCAGCTCTCTCAACTTCTTCTGAAATCAGAAATGGTCCAAAATGTTTGCTGGTAAAATGCTGCTGGCTTCTGATAATAGCTGGGGTTTGAAAAGGGGCCTTTTTCTTATTAAAAGTAGATACACTTAGGATGAAGACAATAAATATGAAGTATTTTGTTTCTGAATAAAAAATAAAACTGAATCTGTGAAAAAGAGTTAAACTGCCAGTCGAGCGAGCAGGAAATATTTGGATGAAGCGCCTATGTAAAAACATACTAAGAAATCAGCTAATGTGACTTAACATAGGAAGCAAAATTAATTTTTCAACACGTTTCTTAGAGCTCGTATAACTAGGTGCATGCAAACCTTATTATAATAAAAATAAACATGAGGCATTTCAACGTAGCTTTTCAGCTGAAAATAACAGCAAGCTATGCTTACCTTAAAATTGTGTGCTTTTTCATAGTTGAAGTGGTTGTCATTCTGAGTTAAGGCTGCTCTTCTGACCAAGGAGGTGATCTGTGAATAGGCAAAGAGTTTCAGAGGTTGCCACAAAAGTGCCCCCTTGACTCCCACCTTCACCCCCAGGGCCACAGCCAGGAGCTCTTGGCGCTTCCTTCCTCGCTTCGACTTGTGAACAACAGCACAGTTTTTCTCATTTTCCAGCCACAGCTCCTCTGAGAACATAGCGCTGGGATCCCAAATCTTTTCTCTGTCTTCCTCGGTGCCGGGGAGCCTGACTGTAGTCAGCACGGTACAGTTTGTCCAACTGCTTCTGATGTTAGACAGCAGATTTGAAGCAGCTGCAGCCCATTCTGCCGAGATCTCTGGCATGTGACTTGAATGGGCCGTCTTGTGGGACGGAAGGAGCTTCTGCATCTGAATAAGTAACGGCCTGTGCCGTGCAGTTTCTTGAGGCAGATGTGCGCCTCCAACAATAGCACAAATTCATACACTGAGCAGCTTCCCCCAGCGCGCTCCCCGAGTGGGGGTCTCCAGACAGGTGCTGCCCAAATACTGCCTGGGGGGCACGCAAGCTTTAGGGCTTCACCCCAAAAGGCATTGCCAGGGACAGATCTCTTCCACTCTGCAGTGTGCTAAAAACTGAACATACAAACAAAAAGCCCCTGGAAAGCCCACACGACCGAATCTGATGCTGCATCCAATTACACGCAGACTGGGAGGCTTATCAGGCAGCAGTCTGCATGTTAGCAGATTAAGCCCTTAAAACCATGATGATTGTTTAATCTTACAGGGCAAAAAAGTCTTTTGCTCTCGCTTTTTTTTTTTTTTTAATTTTTTTTTCCATATCCTGTACAGGGGAAGAAAAATCCAGTGGCACTCCAAGCATTAATAGCACTTTTATGTCATGGTTTAAACTAAGCATTTTGTCAGTGTGCACTTGGTAGCACTGAGGTAGCTCGCTGCCAGGAAAGCTGAAAAGCCCAGCTGGGACTATGTGGGCTTGGAAGCCCTGGAGCTCTGGGCAGCACTCGAGTGAAGGCAGCAGGGAGCTTCACATGGATGCAGGAGGCCCATATGCACAGCCCTCTTTGCAGAACAGTGGTGGCAGGAGTGGCTGTCCTTTGCTCTGATTATTGGCATCTATAGATTTTGAGGGGAACTGTTTTCTAATTAAAGCCCAGAGACAGGAGGTATTGGGACCCTCACCAATAATATCTTTCAGTGCTACTTTGAACATGTGATCCACTGTTTTACAGGCAGGTAGTTCTGTGTCCCAGGACAAAGTTGTCTGATACCGAGAATTCACTGAAAAGCACATTCAGGGCCCCCTCCCCATTTCCTTCCCTCCAGCTTCCCTCTTCTACTCTTTTACTATGTATTCCAATTCCCCATCCATAAGAGGAAGATAGGACTTACCTGCTTGGCAGACAACTGAAATCTCAGTCTAAAGATGTGCCCAATGCTCAAAGTGCTGCCATAGAGCAGAGTGTGGAGTTGCCACTGCCCATTTGTACTGGCGACACTAAAGACCACATCAGCCTTTTACAGTCTGCCCCACTTCAACTAACCCAGAAAATATGTGGAATTGAAGTATTTAATTCACTTACATTAACTCGTGAAGTTGACCTTGCATCTATTTTTTTCAGTCTGCTTTTACCTCAGGCTGAAAAGTCAGAAGGTTCATCTAATTCACTTACTAACCCCCCCACTACACAGACTGCCTGTGCTTAGTAAAAGTGATGCTCTGCTGATTTGAAAGCCCATGAGGACAGATGGCTGTCCATCAGTAACATCAGGCTGTGCAATTTTAGAGAGTACCCTACTTTCAAGAAGTTGTGCAACCTGCAAAATCAGCTTCTCAATCATAAAACGATGCACTTACTTCTATGTATAGCCCACTTAATTGCTTTCTTTTCCAAGTAACTCGCAACACCACTTTTTACATGTTCCCATACTTCAAAGCTTTCGTTCCCCAGAAGGGAGGACTTGCACACAAACTGCTCCCTGAGCAGTTGCTGCCCATTCAGCCTTTCCCTGGGGCTTGGCACTGTTATCTGACCACTGGTGACAACTGGCTGTGATGCATGCATGAACACTGCTCTGCCTGCAGGAAATCCCTGCTGCTCTTCCATATGTCCTCTTGCAGTGAGTCCCAGTTTCTGCTAGCTCGGGACTTTTATCTGCTTTCCAGCAGTTAAGACAGACTATAGCTGCCCAGCTCTTTCTCCATGAGTTTCAAGAGGTAAAAAGTACTGCTTTTTGACAGCAGCAACAGCATCAGTTTGGGCCATCACAAAGGAAACCTTGGAGTAGCTCAAAGTTCTTACCATGTTTCAGTTTCTTTCCTCAATGCCATTTAAAATGTATTTATATTTATCAAAAAGAAAACCCTGAACTAGTTCTGGGTTGTCAGACACCTCTGAAACTACAGCATCTAAATCCCCCACATATACATAAGCTACTTTTTCTCTAACTTCCAGCATAACACATCCAAAGTCAGAGAGAGGTTGGTTTCCTAATAATGCTCTAATATTTGCATTAATGTCACTAGACTGATAAAAATCCCATTATATAACCAATATTTTTTACATAACATGGCAGATTTGATACTCAAGTGACAGGCTTATGATGATACATCTTGGAATTTCAATTTATTAAACTATTTTTGGAATATCAGAGTGTCATCCTGGGATCACACACACAGACATATTTAATGGAAACTCTGAGTGTTCGCACAGAAGCATTAAACTTAATAGACTTGGGGGAGGAAAGCTCAGCCAAACTGGTTCATATGACTAAGGCAGAGCAGTATTTACTGTTTATATATATGAAGTTTTATTTATCCCCTGGGTATCTGCCATGCTTGGGCCCTGTTCAGACAATTGTTCAGGGGGATTTGTTGCAGACATGGGATATGCACAGGCCAGCAGTGAGTGCTTCCTCTTAAGCAGCTTAATCAAAGCCCCGACAGGTTTGGTGTCTAAATGGTGCTGCAAACCTCAGACGAGCTGGACCACATATACAACCACTTCCTTCTCTAAATACAATGCAAATTTCAGCAATGACAAATTCTCAGCTGCAATCAGCTCCTGATATCACAGGCTCAACTCAGTGCTCTTCTTTTTTCTGCTTTCTTTTTTTCTGAATACAAAATTGGCCGCACATGTTGTCAACTCATTCAAAGAGCATCTCTTGATCAACTTAGTGAGTTAGCCTGCAGCTAAAGAGGAGAATGCCAGTGGATAAGAATATTATTGCTGGTTGTCACTGAATGTGAAGCTAGTGAAAGCTGGAAGGTGAATATGGGTTATCTGTGTCTTCAGACCACGGAATTTCTGCCTAACAGATAGTTTTAGTTTACTAGTCTCTTTGTATAGGAAATTGAGCATTTAGAGACAAATAAATGTCACTGAAGCAGAATAATAAAATTAAGGGGCGGAGCAGGGGGGAAGAGGGCGACAACTCAGCTGTTGCACCATTTCCAGGGCGCCTCCGCAGCAGGAGCTGAACCACACCATTGTCTCTCCCCTCAAAGACTGGCGTCTTGTTTGCTAACAAAGGCCTCGGGCACAGGAAAGAACAAATTGCAGTATGAAAAGCTTTTGGTTTTGTACATGTGGTATGATTTCTCCTGCAGTAGTGTGGGCAGCACAGAGGACTTGCTGGAAGCAAGCAGTGGGGGAACTCTGCACGCTGCCCTGCTTGTCTGTGCCAGCTCCAACGTGGTGGGAAGAGCCTCTTGGGAGTGGTGGCTCCCGTCCCTGAGCTGCCACCATGCCTGACTGTGCCTGGCAGGGAGGGGACATCAGGCAGCACATCCTTGGCTTGCTGCTCTGCCTGCTGAAGGACACAGCTGCAGGGAGGAAAGGAAGAGCATGGGAATGTCTTTTCAGACGACACCACAAGTGAAACAGAGATTGCTCCGTGATGAGGAACTGTGACGAATCCATGACTGATTTCTAACTAAATACACTTAACTCTGCACATAGACACAGTCATAGGTCAAAGAGAGGCCCGTTTCCTTGCAGGCACGGCACACTGGGTTATCTGCCAGACAGATTATGTTTGCTCAATTGCAAACACGTGGTGGAGATGACACACGGAGCAGGAATCTTGCAGCTATTGGGTTTTTCCTAGTTTTCTCCCTCAGAGCTCTTCCCATGATGTGCTCAGAACACGTCAAAGAAGCCATCCCTTAGCAAGACACAGGGCACAGAGGGGAAGTGGTGCTGAAGGCCAGTCAGCCAAAGGCCTTTGCCATACCACAATCCCACCAGTCCGTGCCTCCCACTCCCACGGCACTGTTAGCTGCCTTTAAAAGGCTCCTGTGCTGCTGAAACAGTGGGAGGAACCAAGCTCCAAGCAGAAAATATGCTGAACACAAAGCCAAGCACTACACGTGAAGAGCAGTGTTTGCCAACCTGATCTTGCAAAACCCACTTTCCCAAGAAACCCTCTCTCCTGCAGGAAGACTCCCAGTATCAGTGAGGTGAGCAGGGTGCATAAGATCCACAACATGTGGCCAGGGGCTAGGAGAGAAATTGCACAGCTACTGGGCTGCTGCTGCTGCTCTCTGGTTTGCCTTTTCCCCACCCCAAACCCAATAGTCTCTTGTTTCCAGCAGAAAACTTCCTTTCAAGGTAAACTGTCATTCTGTAAACAGAACATTGTTAATAATGAAAAAAAGAACCACTGGTGCTCTTTTTAAGGATTAAGATTTATCTATAATTTTGTTTCTTACTGCTTGGAATTTTAACTTTCTTATTTTTTTAATAACCATGGTACCTCTGAAAATTATGACTGAGCAGCTGCCAACAGCATGCAGAAGTGTTTAGGCAGAAGACTATTTACACTGGGCTTCTGTTCTGGAGAGCTGGGTTGCACTTCCAACACCACCATTCACACTTTTGCAGATAATCCACAGCAAAAGAATTTGTTTATTTAGGAAGACTTCCAAAATACATGCTCTGATGTTAAAGTTATTAAAATTGTAATATTTACACCTCTCCTAAGTTAATGTTATTGATCACTCACTAGACCTCAGCAAGCAGCTGTCATTTATGTGCACTTATTTCTGACCATATACCTATTCAGTCCATTCCTCCACAGATAAAAAATACAATTTACCTACAGCAAATGGAAATATAATCTCCCTTAAACTTCAGATCCTCTTTCTAAATCCTCCTCAAACAGATTTTTCTGCATGCATCGTGATTATTTTTCTCAAAACAATATAGTGAACCAAACAATACAATAGCCAAAGGTGAAACAGTGTATAATCGGGAAGACACTAGTGAAACTATTATTAAAAATGATAGTTGCTGTAAGCCTCTTATGGTGTATTAATATAATAAAATATTGCCTATTTCGGAATGACTGGAGATCACATTAAGTGGTGTGTAATTACATAGTCATCTTCAATTAAAAAATAGTGAGTGGATTAAGAGATTTTATGTTGTCAGGCAATTCTATGACTTAATGCATCAAATTGTGCATTTCCCATCCACCTTTGTATTCAATATGTCTGAAATAGTATTTTGAGTTCTTATTTTTGTGAACTAGAATAAATAGGCATTGTGTTACAAATACAACGTCAGTATCATGGAAGCAATAGTGCAGAAATGAGGAAAAGAATCTAGGCACTGTATGAACCACTACAGCAATTCCCTCAAATAACCCTGTAGAGATTAACATGGTAACAGCAGGTCTAGCCTATTTATTGTCTCGACTTCCTTTCCTCCCACTCTCTCCTTTATCCTTCCCAATCCATCTCCATGCTTGTCAAGGTTATTAATGACATTTTCCTGGCTAAGTTCACGATCCTTTCCTCTGTGCTTAATATTCATGACCAAAATGGTAGCAGAGGGATGAAAGAGAAGAGGCATGAGGGCTAAGTGGGGCAGATGAGAGCAGAACCAGGGCCACTGCTGCTGTGGTGGAGGAGGAACACCAGGTCCCCACGGAACACGGCTGCCAGGAGCTGCTTCATCTGCAAAGAGGGCTTGCTCAGGGAAACTGCACTGGACTGATTTCTGAATTACCTCCTGCTCTCTCTGGGGATGCAACACATGTAACTGACTGAATCTGCCTGCCTGCAGCGTCTGTCAATGAGTGCTGTTATCACACATATAGATCAATGTGTATCCATGATAACATCTGGCCTGTAGGCAAATGAAAATTCAAGCATGATATTTATCCTGATATTTGCAAAATATTGCCAGTGATCCTGTTATTCTGTCAATGATGTTGATTTTTTTTGACAACAGAAGTAACTCAGTATTTTTCTAACAAATAGATGTTTAAGAAGAGAATGGATGGATGGATGGATGGATGGAAGCACAGCAGGTGTCTAATCTAAAACAGTAACATGTTCTTACTTTATAAACAAAGGAGAAAAACAGAAACCACCAGATAGTGATTCATCCTCTTCTATGAGAGGTCAAGTCAAAAATGGATGAGTTTGAACCGCCTTCTTGCAGATCATTTATGGATCATATAGGAAAACTCACTGGCTCTTTTAGAAACAGATAGCTTCACTATAAGCTATTCAAAATTAGGTAAAATCAATATATCTCTGTACTATTTTCTGTATCTATGCTTCTGTCAGCTATTCAATTTTAGAATAAATTAGCTAAGGAATAATTTATTTTATCAGCCTTAACCATATCTATAAGTAATTATAGATTAACAACTACTAATGGTTACTTGTTTTTCGGTTATCAACACTCCCCAAACTTCAGACTGTCTAAGACTCATGCTCTGGAAACCTGCAATATCCAGCTTACTACATCATTTGTTACACAGCTGCATGCAACTTTATAGGTTTACCTGGAGTCATTGAATGAACTGTAAAAAGAATTTTAACTATAGACTGAAGAGTCTACATTAATACAGATTTCTCACACTGACTATGTAGGTAGCCAGTATTTTGACATCTTACCCACAGAGGAAACAGCCTAACAACATAATGAACTTAATATGACATACAATGGCCTCAATGAGTTAAGAAGGAAGTGACTCATGCTGTCTGCAATATATGGGACTATTAGTCAAGAGGCAGGGATTTAAAAAAATAACCTAAACATTACAGTTTTTATACAGATCCCCAGTGGATGCTGGCTCAGCACCAGTAAGCTATACACCTATATAACCTGCTCGTATTTTTACATTTTCACTATAAATCTCTTGTTTTCTAAAGAAATAGTACTTAGTTTAGGAAAGCCAGCTTGCCTTTGATTAAAACCATCATTGCTCTGCAAGGAGACTGCAGAGCTTGAACCAGAGCCAAACCCACCGGGCTGCCACAAAGAAATGGAGAAGTTAATGCTCTTACTTCTCTGTCTGGGGGAGAGGCAGGAAGGCAAGAATGTCCCTTCTGAGAAAGACGACCTCTGTGAGTGCCGTGCAGTGCCCTTGAGATGTGATGAGTGAAAAAGATGGCAAAACATCTGGAGGTGCCACAGGCAATAGTGGACCTCCCTTGGGGCCTCTAGGCTAGCTCATGTGGGGCTGTCATCAGCCACAAATGCTTAATGGAGCTAGCTGGACATCATGCTCAAACACAAGGTTGACTGAGGACCATGTTTTGTGAGACTGCATTAAGTCTGTGCAATATCAGCTTTTCAATAAATCCCGTGATATACAAATACTGTGTTGTACAGTAGACACAAGGCTTGGATGTTTTACCTTATGCTTTGTTATACTCCCAAATGTACACACAGCACAAACACCTACACCCTCGCTTTTAGGATAATTCTCATTTCTCTGTTTTGAACACTACTACGCCCTACAGCCAGGTGTTATCCCAAAGAAACACAATAACCGTCTATCTACAATATACACAACAAAAAAAATAAACACAATACAAAAAAATGAAAGTTAGAAAGTTCTTCTGTTTCTCACTTTGACTTCTGATAGTATATGTTAGTGACAGCAAACTTCTCCTGGAGTGTGACCAACTCAGCACACGCTCTGAATGGAAATCTACAGACTGCAGTCAGAGTACCATTCATACAGAGAAGAAAAAATCTGCCCTTCCTGGGATTATAAAATGTGGACAAAAACAGGCTTCATGAAAGTTTCCCAGAAGCAACAGTTGGGCAGCAATGGTATTTATGTCCGGAGCCACAAACTGCTCGGCAGAGCCAGCAGATCTCTGGAGGAGCTGTAAAGCGATGCTGACGGAGCTGCCAGAATGTAAAATATGTTGTGGCAGTCTCAGGAACCAACAGCACTGCCCCAAGTTTTGCCCTAGCTTAAGACAGCTTAAAACAAGAGACTTTATTGTGGGTTAAACAGAGATTTAGGCAGCCTGAAAGGGAACAAACAATTAGTGAACGAGTGACTCATGAACTGGTGATCATATTGTCTAAAAAACTGGCAATCTGTAAAATTCTTGCTGGACAGTAACAGTTCAGGAGTGGATCCTCAATGGTGTGATGCTCTGTTCATTTAGCACTCACAGGGAGATGGGATTGATAAGCAATTTGCAGGGCAGAGAGTGCCAAGATCAGCATCAAATGGCAATCAGGACTTTTCTCTAGTTTTGGCAGTTTCTTGGTGATGTGAAGGAACTCTAAACCTTCAGTCTCAAACTTAATTCACATAACTGAATTACACTGCTGTGCAGCAGTAGTGGCACCTTCAGATAAACTACACAGTACAATGACCTAGAAATGTAGTCATGTGTTTTCCATCATTAGTAATATTTCTGTCACCTCTTCTGTAGCATCTTGTGACATTTTTCCCATTAAAACAAGCATTAACTCTGTGGACAATGTAAGGTGAAAGCACTTATTCACACCATTTAGGGAACAAAGCAGGTGATTAGCAAATAAAAATATAACATGTTTTCAGGTTGAAAGAATACTTTTTAACAAGCCTGAACCAACAGACCTTAACCAGAAAAAAAAAAGGGAGAACTTTTATGACTGTGAACTTTCATTTCAGTATCCTTTATGAACTGCATGGCAAAAAACCAAAGAGAGCAATAGGGAACCATTTCCCACAGTGAAACTGTGGCTTGGAGGAGATTTTTGGTTTTTGGTGATGGCCCAGCTATGGCTGTCAGCTTGTCTGAGCTCACTTGTATATCCATGAATGTCCCAGGACATGTTCCCCTGAGACAGGAGCATGCAGTGTTTACAGCTTAGCTGTTTGTGAAAGATGTGCTTCTGTCCCATCACCTTTAAGGAATGTCATTAACCCTGATAGTGACGGGCAGTGTCAAATCCCAGGCTGTCATCCCAAAGGAAGTGGTAAAGCTGTTTGTTCCCTGGTATATCTCTGCCTTTGAAATGTGTGTTTGCTTAGAAACAGGGAAGAAATACATGCAGAAAAAAGTGATGTGGGGTTAAAGAAAAGACAGAAGGCTCTGAAGTCAGCCAGGTTCACTTACCTATTTCATTATACGCCTGGACCTCACCCCAGGAATGTATTACATTGTTATATAAGATGGGTTCCTATAGCTTAGACTTAGTTTCTGCTCTGAAATGGACCCAGTACAGAGGAGAAGAATTGGGACAGGACTGGCACCACCCATGTCAAAGTAGAAAGGCATCTGCAGGAATGGGCAATTTTCTTTTATGGGATAGGTACCCTCCTCCAGCTCCTTCTAGCTCACCTTGCGGAAAAAGCAACTCAAAGCACAACCAACTTCTTCTCATAAATGAGCTTTTGAACACCTTGGCCCCCTTTCAGCTTCCCTTTTCACACAAAGCAGCAAGGGAACTCCTGTGTGCCGCAGACTGCACATGAAAAGCAGGGGTCAGTCTGCTTTTAGAAGGGCATGTTACAGGATACGCAAACCACTTGAGATCACACTCTTTGAACTTGCATAAAGTACCAGAATGTATCCAAGCTGGAATGTACCAAATCTATTTTCCTTTCAAAATAATTGTTTTGTGTCATATCTGCTTTGCCCTTTGCTTGACACTGGCTTTGTTACTCCTTTACTCCGTGGCTGAGTAGCAGCACAGCTATTCTTGAAAACACATAGGCATTCCCATGGCCACTAGAGAAACACTCAGACAAAAGCTGACCCCACTTCTCTGCTAGTGAATGAACACAAAAAGCTGTATAATCCTAGTTGTATTTTTCTGTACCGGTGTCATGTGCCCCTGATAGCCTTATAACCCCTTTAGACCTGCAGCCTGCTGCCCTCTGGTATGAAGCAGAGGCTTTTGTTCCTGATGGCACACCGTGCACAGCTGCTTCCATCATTGTCTGGAGACGGACAGATGGCTGCTCTCAGCACAAAAAGGAGATTAAAAAAACCTGAGGGAATGACATCACTCTTCAGCCTGTGATTTAATTCATGGGACTTGTGGGGCTACCAGTGGCATGGACTAACACTCCATTTGACTCAGTCCACGGACAGGCAGTTTGCATTTTTCATTGTAAAAGACATTTAAAATTGCCAGCACTCTGATTTTCTTGACATTCTTGATATTCTCTGATATTCTTAAATGGAGTTTAGTTAATCTGAATATATACTATCCTATCAGCAGCAGCACTTCTAAAGTACTATGAAAGCAAGACCGATACCATACTCTATTTCTATCCATGACTGCAGTTCAACTGCAGTAACTTGGCTTATTTATTTTGTTTCACTTGTGAGTGGAGTTCATAAGGTGTAGCTGGGGAAACATAATACAGAGTAAATGATCTTCACCATTAGGTCCAATCCTGCTATAACACTTTGTAGGTAAAAGATTTCATCCGTATCCCATAGAGCCATTTAAGGCAATTGAACAGAACAAAACAATACAAAACAAGTGCAAAGTGTTAGTTCTGTAAGTAGTTCTGTAAGCAGTGAGTTTTGTTGTCACTTTTCTGCCTTGAATTCAGCTCCAGATCCACGAAATCACTGAATACTTGTTTTTGTGATTACCAGACACCAAAGGTATTTATCTGAATTTATTTATTATCTTAAGCACATTGCTTGATTACTGTTTGGGACACGGGAATTCGGCCTTGCTCTACGTGTGGTGCTTGGTGCCATCTGCACCAATGTTCATCTCCAGAGCAGAGGTTTTTGCTTTGCAACAGATAAACAGATATCTCATTGAAGACACTTGTCAAAGTGGCCATGTTAGCTGCTACCACCCTCTCTATGTTACTGGCAGGCACTAGATGTGCAGGAATGCTGCCACATGAAGGTGAAGCCATTCCACAAAGAACATAGAGAATAAAAAGCTCCTTGCTGCTGGGGTGGTTGTTTTTGTTTTTCCCTGAAAGGAAAGAAAGCAAGTAATTTCTTCTCTCCTTGAATGTCTGGGAACATCAGAGGTGCACTCCATGCAGCCTGAGCTGGGGCTGGGTCCCATCACCTGGCAGTGCCCTGGCACAGCTCCTCCTTCGGCCCCAGAGTCAGGCTCAGGATGGTTTTGCTCCCAAGTGCTGATCAGGATCTGTGGGAGACGTCACTGCCTGTTTGTGGTTCTGCCCTAAGAACCAAGCAGAGCCTTTCCTTGCATGTAACCACCCAGAGTAAGGTCCAGGCTGTTCCCTTGGGCACAGCTGTACAAACCAGCTCTGCCTGGGAGACTCCTGGAGCAAAGCTGTGGCTTTCAGGATGTTTGCACAGCAGTGGCCAGAGGATAGGAACACAGAAAACCATGATGCTGATGAGACAGGAGGTGGAACAGCTCCCATCCAAAAACATTCTGAGTTTTACTGTCTCAGCAATGCTGATGGCAACACCAGCACTAAGTGGAAGGCCTTGAACCAACAATATGTCGTTACACACCTTCCACTGTCATTAATTCAGAATGGATGGAACTCAGCAACCATAGAGTTAGACCAGAGGTGATGAGTAAGAAGAGTGATGATTCATTTGCTTCATAAAGTACTATCATGTTTAATTTGCTAATCTGAAGAGTAGAACATCTTATCAGCCAGTATGCTTGAACCCGGGGGTGAACACTTCAGGGAAACAGTTTTTGTTGCAGAAAATGTGACTCATCAGACCAGGGACTTTGCACAGGGAAGTTCTGAGCAAGAGCCAAATTACTTCTTTTTTTAATGTGGAAATACTTGGGTTTAAAGTATTTTAAAAACCAATTTTCTGTTTCCAGTTTGAAATGTTTTGCTAAAAACAGTTAATAAAACATTAAAAGTAGTTGGAACAGTTTCAGTCAATCAAACTTTATCCTGCCTCCTCAGTGCTTGGTCAAGAAAAACTGAGTTTTACTTTTATTGCAAATCAGACAGAATTAAAAACAAAAGAGCAGAAATTACCCATTACTGTTACAACCCTCCACTATGTGCTTTGATAAAATGTTAGTTTTCAAAGGTGATCTTCTGCCAAGCAAGTTGTATTCCCCTGTATAAGCCCAATACAGAGACACAAAGGCTTTACATTAATTTCCTTTTTGTTAATCAGTTGTTCCCCTGGGCACTTTTAATCCGCGGTGACAGCCTCAGTACTGCTGAGAATGCCTTTGCTGCTATTAAAACAAAAAGCACATATCTAAACACTTTTTAACTTCAAGCAGAAAAGGATCTCATTCTCCTAGTTGAAGAGAGCAGTAACAAAAGACTAGTGTCCTAGAAGGCTGATGTGAATCATGGCCATCTTCTCCTTTCATTTTTGCACTCTGGGGATTTCCAACTGAAAGGAAGCGAGGAACCCAGGCAGAGAGGTAAGGGGCACACCACAGCCATGCCCCTGTGAAGACTGAGGGATGAGAAGTTCTCCTGAAGGAATGCCTTGGAAAGGCTCTCAGCTGTTTGCAAAGTATCACACTTCAGTCCCTGTGGAGGGGCCAGACACACTTAATATAGGAGGCATTAATGAAGAATTTACTCAGCCAGACAACACAGCGTTTCAAACCTGGAGTTTACAAAAACCAGACAAAAACTTGCCAGAGCACAAGACAACTGAAATCAGACTTCACTGAGACAAAACCACAGCTTCAGGCATGTCCTTATGGGCAGTATGTTTTCACAGCAGAGTAATTGCCTCCATTTGTATTATATCAATTTCCAAATTAGAATTATTTTTAATTTCCACATTAAAAATAACAGCTTGCTGGTTCTGCATTTGAAAAATAACCTGAGCACTTTATTGTTCATGGAAACAAAGTTAATTTATCACTTAAATGCATTTGCACTTCATTTTTAAGCCATTTAATCTTTCAGAAGTTTAACAAGGTGGTTTACTATTGCTGTAATACAGGGAGATTTCATTAGATGACCTGCCATCTTCTATCAACATCATTATGATTGCATTGCTGCCCTTGTTTTGTTTTAATTTATAGCAATTTTTTGCTCCTTGCCAACATGGGTTCTTACTAATGTCACAAAGCAGCCAATTGCTTCCATTTTCCCTGTGCTCAATGTTTCATTTGCATCCCAGTTTCACAGCCATCAGTGCTGCATGGCAATTTCAGGGCATCAAACCTGGAGTGTAGAGTGAGTTCTTCCCAGCTGGGCTTTTGTTCTGCTCTCTTACTAATCTTCTTCACTAATTCAGCAGTGGCAAGATGTTGGGAAGAGAAAGGTTACCTCTTACAGGCAACAATTCACAAATCACCTTAAGTTTTATGGGTTTAAGCCTTTTAAGCTTTAACATTCTAATTTTGCTTGTAAACCAGCAGGCTAAGCAATAAGAAAGTTGTCCTGAGCAGACAGAATAATGTCTAAAACATTTCTCCAAAATGACAATGTTGTAAAGACAACTTACAACAGCAGCTCTTTTATTTCTTACTTTTGTACAATAAAATGTTCCACTTGGAAGGAAGAAGAATTCAGCGAAAGCTCAGTCAAGACTCTCCTGCAGTTCGGCACCAGCTCTAAACAGTGATCTCTGCCTTGCCATTTTGACAGAATATTATGTTGAATATTTTTCACCTTCTGCTTCCTGCCCCTGTGTAATTGCCTGTCTCAGATTAGAAATGGGCCATCCATCCTACTGAACACATTTGGGCCCCTATTTTCTGTGCAGGTTTACATATGCCATTCACAACATCAATATTCCCATGATTTCCTGTTCACATTCAGCTGAGATGACTCTGTGACTCTGGTCCCAAAACCACATAAAGCACCAAATGAGGAAAAATACTTTCTGAGCTAATTCAGCTTGTAAAGTTCCATTTTTTATTCACTAAGATGTTTGGAATCACTACTACACATTAACTCATTGCCTAGAGAAAATAATTTTTTTAAGCACAAAAAAAAAAAAAAGTCTCTACAGAGACCTTGATGATAATTCATGCAGTAAATTGAATGATTAAACTCTCTGCATTTACAGAAGTACTTGCCTATGTGCTTCAGCAATACTGCAGTTTACAGAGATTTATCCTTAAAGAAGTCCTTTAGGGTAAGATCCCAGAGCAAGAATTCTCCTTTGTTTGGTAAATCTGTACAGTCTCACTATTTATTGTTAACAAGAAATGTCATCATATTTACCAGCAGAAAATCTTCTAAAGTCTGCAAATTTTCAGGTAGCTGCACGGCTAATTTACAAAACTCATTACTATTTTAAATTGTCACTACATGTTAGAACAGCCTACAATGGAGAGCATTGACTTTGACACTCAATTTCTCCCAGTTCATACTTGGGTAAGACTCCAACTGACCGGGCAGACTCTTTACTTTCCAGCAGTGTTTATTATTTGCATTGCAACAGTGCACAGAAGCTCAAGCCTTTGACCAGGTCAAGGCAACAGTGACGTGGTACAAACACAGGGTAAGAGATGTTCCCTGCCCTGGAGAGCTTACACTCTAGAGAGAGCTGCCCCACCTTCAGAACAAGCACATTTCTTCTTCACACAAGAAAAAAACATGAAATGAAACATAACCACAAGAGACTTAAGGCCGTAAAGACGAATTTTCAAATATCAGATCAAGGATCCAATAGTAAATTACTAAAATATTTTAAAAGTGCACTATATGTAATACGCCAAGTAATAAAGTCCCTGTGTCTGCTTAAGTGCTGAATTTCTAACTAAAATGCAAATGAAGAAGAGGACAGAAGTAGAAATCTCATTTTAATTCAAAGGTTGTTCTCCTTGCTGTCCCTGTTTTGCCCAAAATAACCAGATCCCTTATACCTTCAGGGAATAAACCAGCACAAGTTCAAGAGAGAAATGTGTACAACAATAGTCAGTCAATGCATTCAATGTTTGCGAGAATCTGGAGTTCTCCCTGAGTATTATCATGGGATGTAGATTATTTTATAGCCCAATACTCCACTTTGTAATTCCTGACAAACCCCAATCTGCCAAGAACCATGCTATTGCAAAACTCTCCACATCACATACACAACAAAACTATTTTTAGAACATCTACTGAAGAATCACAAGTAGTTTAGGGAAAATGAGTCTCTCTTAGACTTTCCATTAAAATATATCTTTAAAATAACTTTCTAACTTTATAAATAGGCTGCAAACTGAAACATTTAGGAGCCAAGAAATACTAAAGCTAAGAACTATCTGAAGAATTCTCCCCCTCACCCTTCTGG
The DNA here is from genome assembly GCA_009812075.1 of Sialia sialis. Taxonomy (NCBI): domain Eukaryota; kingdom Metazoa; phylum Chordata; class Aves; order Passeriformes; family Turdidae; genus Sialia; species Sialia sialis. The sequence continues at coordinate 35,177,011 of VRYO01002734.1, read as the reverse complement.
GCACAACAGAAATCTTACCTACTTACAGACAACATATTTTGTCTAATTTGGTGTGTGTGTATCTATATATACACACACACATACACATATATATCTATGTACTCATGGAATCTGTCATTCCATGAACATAAATAGGAAAAGGCAAATATTAATATAAAGGTGTTGTGGATTACCACGATGATTTATCCTACTGCTAGTGGACTAGACTTCTCTGAAGAGCATGGGGTTTGTTCTCTGTTAAATTTCTTGTATTTCTTCCAAAAGGGAAGTGGTGGGCTTTTGATGGAAGGAGTTTTCTGGCAAAAAATGGCCCAGTTGCAGGTCTGCTATGCCTGGGGAAGATCTGCCAGCCAGACTGTGGTTTGGGTTCTCAGCTTCATGGCAGACTGCCTAAGGCCCAGGGATCATTATCTTTCAACATAATTAGCCCATCTATCAGGCAGATTAAACTGAGGCTCAGGACAGCCAAAGAAATCCAAGGAACTAGTGAGGTGTGAATGCTGAGGGTGGAGGTGTGATGTGTGAATACATATGGTCACTTGGACTCAGTAAAATGTTTCTTTTTCTTTTGACCAAAACATTTCAGGCTCAAATACATGTTTTCTGAAAAATAAAAAAGAAAAAAAAAACCCTAAGTATTGCTGGAAATCTTCCAGATATCTCTAACCTGTAATCCTGCTGAAGGAGACAGTGCTTACTGAAAGAACCAGGACTAATTTAATGAACAGTGGGGCCACTTTTTCAGCAATGAAGATAAAAATAAATATTGAGCAGCTGCCTACTTGACTATGCAGCAGCCACCAGCTTTCATCCATTTGATAGACTGTAAATCTGCATGGAAACCAAAGAACAGTGAAAGTATTTTATATTTATGAATCTATTATATGCATGTAATGTAACATTAACTATTTGTCTTTAGTATGTCTGCATATGTACATATCTTTTGAAATGCTATGCACATCCTATATATGCATATAATATGCATATCAGTACAGAACAATCTCTATATCTGAATTTAATTAGTCATACATATTTGAAAAATGTGTTAAAGACAAAAGAAAGACTTGGCATGTTAACTGGAGCCATGCACAGTAAATACCGCCCTCGTGTACCCACAGTCTGTCTCTAAACTAGACATTATTGTGCTAAATTGTGTACGGGTAAAATTCAATAATAAGGATGGTTCATCAGAAATATGCAAATATTTAGAATTTTGAATGCAAAATCTGGATATTACCTTCCTACACAACTGTATTTTGTAGTAGTGGATATAGAGGGGAAAAAGTACAGCCTTTAGAGAGACTGACTATTTTTTTTCACATGGCTCTAAGTTCATAGTCAAATAAAAAGAAAGCTTTTTTTTAGCAAAACATGTCACTTATTCTTCCTGCATCCCTTTCAAATGTTATTGTTTAAAAAAAGATTGTGCAAGGAGGCATGCAACTAAAATAGGAATCTCCAGCAGATGTGTCAGCGAATGTGTTTGGTAAGAACCTAAACTGTTTACCCAAGGAAGATAAATCATCTTTCCCTAACATGGCACCAGCAATTAGCAGAATTTATTAGAGCTAGTATCCCTTCTCAGCCATCAGGAAGAGCAGTTACATAATTTAAAATGCCAATGAGGATGTGAATCTTTTTCTCCCATGTAGACTTTGCAAGACTCTTCCCTGCTTTACCTCCTCCAGGGTGAAGGAACTCCCAGGCCATTTGCTCAGGAGCAAACCTGGAGCACCCACCTGAGGCTCTGCATGCCAGGCTGTGGCCACCAGCCTTCTCTGCTGGATGCCCGGAGCACCCAGCATCTTCACTGGGCTCCCCGGGATTCACTTCTACCCAGTGGTTCTCCACCAGTTTTGATCCTCTCATTTCCTTCTAACATTTAAACTTGGCAGCCTACAGAAACATCTACTTGGATGGGTTTCTGAGATTGTCTGAATTTTGCAGAGTGAATAGCAAAGAAGACTACCGAGCAAGACTGACTTGCCAACATTATGTTTTTTTGGATTTTGGTGTTTAATTGGTTGGTTGGTTGGTTTTTTATCTCCCTGAAAATACTATTCCAGCTGTTGGCTATGCTTAGACTCTACTGTGGATCATCTACTGTTTTGGTTTTTTAAAACAAGACCTGTCACAGCTGGGCATGAAAGATAAATTGTTTACAAATAATAGATAAATAAATACAGCCCACAAAGATTCATTTGACCCTACTTCAGCCAAATCCCACTTGATTACAAGTTTCTAGGAAAAGTAACTCGCTTCCTTATTTGTACATAAAGTGCCTAGTACACATCAGTGCTACTAAAGAAAAAATACATTAATAAGTAGAAAAACTATTAATAGTATTCCTCAGGATATCTGTGAGACAATCAGATGCTTCTGCGTGGTGGGAAGTACTTTCCTTTTAATTACAATATTCTGACTAAAAATTTTGCTTCTAACAACCACAAAAATTGTTGTTACCTTAAAATGGTAAAAATTGCTCTGATCAACCATATTGTGCTCTTAAAAAACCATCAAACATTCCCTGTGTCATTTGTTTTATTTGTTTCTTCCCATGACTTCATGGAACAAACCGGTGGCTATTTTTCCATCACACTGACTTGTGCTCGGCAAACAGCTGATTATTCATTGTCACGGATGTAAATCTTTGAAGTGCAAAGCAAAGGAAAGAACATCCTTATTTATTTCTGAAGTGAAATCCCAGCATCCAGCAGAATTTTAAAACTGGTTTTTCTGGGGCAATACTTCTTTTATCCTCCCAATACTAAATATTAAATAAGAGCTTAATTCAAGCTGAGCTCTGACCCTTGAAGCCTTATGATGCTGTCTGTGTTTACATGAGCACAGACTATTTTTCTCCAAGCTAGTTCACTTCATGCACATTCCTCTCAAACTCTTCAGAATCCAGAATGTTAATGAGCCTCCCTTCCCTCCTGGCTCGTCAGGGAATTGGGAAGCTGTGGAGTCTGGATGCTGCACAACAGTTTCCATCAGAAAGCTGGTATTATTCCTGGTTCATTGACAAGAGGCTGACTCGTTATATTAATCTTTTCTCATTTTTGGCACCTAATTGGAGTTGCAGCTTGCATTTTTAAAATAAAATTTAATAGGCTATATTATTGCCTATATTTAGATAACAGATCCCATTAGTTTCACCTGCACTTACTCAATACTTCTGCAGAATCTAATTTGTGCACTCAGTAGCAGAAGTAGCCTCATTAGCCTCTTAACATGTTTGAACTATTTGCCAACACAAAATGAAGGCTCTGGGCAGGGATGTAATCCAGCCTATTGTGCAACTTTCAACCAGTTTCATCACTGCAGAAGACTTCTTTTTTCATTTTCACCACATGCCTTTCACTTCCATAAATAGCTGGGCAAAGCTGCTTGCCCACAGCCACCTACCCACTCACAGCCATGACTTAATAGTCACCAAAAAGTGGAAACAATTGAAATAGTAGTCAGCTAGAGCTGTGGCATTCAGGGGAAAGCAAACTTTGGAAATTCTTATTTTTAAACCACTTGAACTGAACCCAGGGAAAGCAGCATGTTTAACTATATAACCATGCTGCTTTAGTGGAGCAAAGGTTCTCCAGTGCATTGAGCGAGGCAGGAAACCCACACAAAAGAAAAGAGATCCTGTAACTGAAACTTCCCCCATCATGTAAATGCACAGCTGAGATTCTACTGGTGACCCTCTGTCAGGCACTCCTTATCTTAATTTTGTGCCTTCAAAGCTCTTTTAATATTTAAATAAATATTAATCTCTTCAATCTAATTTCTTTGGACTCCTGCAACAATGTGAATCCCTTTCCCCAGCTAAAAGTGTGAGCTGGGGAACATCAATAACTTCAACATGGTTAATTGCCCAGACTAGACCAAAGCTTAAAAAAACAAGGACAAACATGCAGTATGAGCCAGCGCAGCTCAGCAAGGACTAGATAATAACTTTGTGGATGGATCAATCATGGGAAGAGCATAAAGAATCAATGAATATTCATCTTTTTTTTTCTGACAACCGGGTAATTATCAGACTATGGACCCAGAATTTTTAAGTCCTAAAAGGGAGAGTTGTGTGATGGCCAACCTCAGGCTCCTTCAAACTCTATCTGTTAAAGTGAGCAATTTGTTGGAGCTGAGTCTGCACCACAAGGAGTTGGCATTTTTTACGAGAAAAATGCTGTGTAGAAAAATTCCCAATGAACTAGATTAGCTGGAATTTTCTGTGTGCTGTCAAAAGTTTGTACTTTCCCTCAGCCTCATCTGAGTAGTTTTCAGCAGTCAGAGAAGAAAATCCAGCTTGACACATACGTGGAAACCTCCCAGCCAAATGGCTGAGGCTGAGCAGAATGTTTTTTGGGCCTTTTTCAAAAATCACACATTGATCCTTCTGCACAACCAAGACATAACTCACTGGGAGAACAGCCTCTCTGAAGAGGAGAAGGAAGCTCAATCTCTCTTGGAAACAGGGCAATCAGAAAAATGGAGAACAAGTTTTAGAAGTAAAGAGATTTTTAAATCAGAGGTTTTAAACAAACCAAACGTAGAGGATGCAGTTTGATGCATATTTTTCTGATGTATTATTTCTGGATTGCTGAGCGCTCGTAACTCCAAGCCCAATTTGGGAAACCGAAGTTTGCAAATTGGTTCAGAACAGATTGTCCTGAATGATTCTAGTGTCTACTCAGCTACAAAGACAAGACCCACTTGTCTTCTGAACCACTTCTGCAAGGAGGCAGTGTATGTTCCTTAGCTAGGGCCCTAACTCCATCACAGAAAGGTGATGCCCCTTTCACCCAGAGCCCTCTTTTCGAGGGAAGAAGGGAAAAATGAGAAATTTCTCAGAGATCTGTGATAGATGGGGTAAAGGAAAGAGATTCCCCCAATCTTATCCGCTGTAGGTAAATATAAGGGCTCTTTGCCCCTTCCAAAGCTGCTACTCCCAGGAGCTAAAGGCAAGAGCAATTGTTCCCTTTTCCCTTGAAAAGAGAGAAGTCTGGGAGCCAGATGCTACTCAATTGTGTGAAAAATAGCTCAAGTAAACCCTATTTTTTTTCTTCACCCCATGTAAAATGTTTTTTTTCCTTCACCAGCCACTTTTTTGAGATGAAGGACTCACCCTCCTAACAACTGGAAATGAGCAGGTCTCAGACTTTTGGTGAAGTGCCCAGCTCTCTCACAGACACATTTTCTTCCAGCAGCTATGAAGCAGTGAAATTTGTGGTTAGGTACACCTGCGGTATTCAGGGAAAAGCAAAATTCTGTTGTTTTTTTTTTTTAAGCCACCTGAAGCCAATCTGTGAAATATGATAAGTTGGCAAGCCACAAACACCCAGAAGCAGGCTGTGTGGCACTGGTTGGAGTCCCTGCAGCCATGTATTTTGCAGACAGAAGTATGTTTACAAAGATAGGGTGGTAGAAAAGGCAGAGGTATATCTTATCACTACACTTACACTTTCAAGAAGGTAAAAAAAATATGCCTGGCAACTGTACCTACAGAGCCTAAAAATATTATTAAAAAATAAAAAGTAGTATCAGCCTCAAATTAGCCAGGCTGCCTTAGAAATGTGATTGCAGTGTATGCCAATATCTTCTGCCACTTGCCCTGACTATGTTTTGAACCAACTGACTGATTTTAGCTGAAATTGATGGAGCAGCAGTCTGAGCATCATGAAACTTGATAGCTTGATTATGGTGAGAGATGTGGTCTGAGTTGCTGTCTCCCTCCTGACCAGCCTGGCAGCAATGCCTTCTGCCTCCTTTGCAGGAGGTGAGATGAAAAAGAGGAGAAGAGGGTAGAGGAAGGGGGAATGGAGGTGAGGGATGGATGTGTGAAAGGTCTGGAGGGATGGCTGGGCTTGCTGAAGTGGGAGTACAGTGTGCAGAAAGATAGAGCACAAATGAACAGAACCCAGGCAATTCCAATGCTCACAACAAAAAAAACAAACCAAAAACCCTTTATAACTGGCTCCAAGCGTTTCGTGTCAACCAGAAATATCTGGAATTGCAGAGATTTATTCTTTTATGTATTAATAGATTTTAGAGCTTAAAATTTCAAGGCATTGCATATCTTTGCAATGGGGCTCCCTTTAACCCCTTTGCTGCTGGCTCTTCTTGCATCTTCTGTGCTGCGGCAGAAGGTGACAGTTTTCCTCTGCTGTGCCGGTGCTCCATAGGCAGAAACCAGGGTATCTGTGTTGGGGTTTCTGAAGCATAAAGTGGGAAAAAGCCAAAAGAAAGACTTTTTCTTGTCCTGGGAAGGCAAGAAGGGAAATAATGAGGAAAACTAAAGGTGGCATGAAGTGGTTTTTAGGATGATAGCTCAAATAAGGGAAATGAAAATGAATGAAGGGAAAACCACAAAGTAAGGAGGGAACATATTTCAGTGCATCAGATTGGAGACAAGTCTGCTGGTTTCTCATGTGATGTTTTGACCAAGATCTCTCTCCTTAAATTATGAGAGTGTTAAGGCAAAAATCCTTCTGGGGGATGCTCCTGAGAGGACAATTTTATATAGCAATTGAATTTGCAACCTTTGCTGCACTTTGTCACAGCTGACTGAGGTGAAAGCTGTCATTTCTTCCAAGATTATTCAGAGCAACACCTGCGAACTTTGCAGCCAGTATCCAAACATAGAATCCCAGTCTGAGACCTAAAATGTTGAGGCTTAACATGTTTGTTTGCTGGCAGGAAAACGCTGAGGAGAAGCACAAAACTGGCTGTGTTCTCAGTCAGTCTGATCTTTTTGGCTCCCAAAGAACAGGTGTATTTAGGTTTTTTTCATGGAGCAGCTCTGAATTGCCTTTTTTCCAGTTTGGATCCCCCTGCTGTCAGTGGTGTTTCTCCTCTCCCTTCCATGCTCTTCTAAAAAAACTACTCATAGAAGACCATGCCTCCTGATAAGCATCTGCTTCAGGGAAGGAGACCAAGTCATCTACTGGGTTAAAAAGCCTTTCATACACCTTTCCTGGGCATCCTTCTCCCTAGAGTCTCAGGGGAGCCCCCATTTCCACTCTGACTTCTGAAACAAGTCAGCAAGGGCTTGAGCAGCCTTATAGAGACTGTCTGCCCTGATGTTGCTCTGATTAATCCTGCTATGACCAACACACTATAATGTCCATAATTTCTTTAATTAGTTAATAAGGAAAAAGCTGGGATTGCCACACACTTAACGTCAGATATGAAAATACTTCCCAGTGAGGGGTTCCCATAAGAAGCCTGGATGCCCTTGAGGAAGTTAAAAAAGCTCCAACACTTTTCCCCTATTTGTGTACATGAGCACACATTAAAAAAAAGGGTTGTTTTCCTAGGGAAAAAAATAATACTATGGACATAGAATTGCTTAAAATTTATTGTTAGAAACAAGTGTATGTATTCTTCAATGCCTGTTTTTGGCAGACAGACCTTACACCAGCCTCAAGCTGATATAAGCTGTTGAAGAACCAGATCCAACAGTTTCTTAAACTGGAACTTCTTTTGCTTTACATAATTTTCATATTCATGTATTAGTCGTATTCAACAGCTACATAATAGTTATGGTATCCATTTGGGGCCAAAAAAGAATAAATTTTTAATAATCTTCTTCCTTTAAATGATGGTAAGCACAACATTTATCACAATCCCTGGGTATTTTAAAGGGTAGCTCCTAAAAAGAAATACTGTGGCTTAGATGGATCTAAGCCTTTATTATATATAAGATATAAGATATCATATATTATATATCATATATCATATATCATATATATGGCTGTAGTACACAGCCATTTTGTCCTGAATTTGGAAGACTTCTTTCCACTTGTTGCTGTGCCTTCAATGTAACTTATGACTAAAGACAGATAAGAAAGCAATTTCTGCATGTCCCTAACAAAGTCCCATCTTTGATCCTTAAGAGTTTGTTTAGGAATGTGTATATGTTGTTTAAACAAAAAAGGGAAGTCAACAGATGCTAAGATCTGCCCAGATAGATATTTATTTCATATTTTTGGTGTTTTTTCTCATTGCTTCTCTGGAAGTGATGTTACTTGTCAGAAGAAATTACTACTGCTCTGTTCCTTAGTAGCAGCAACAGGAAGTCATGTTTTTAGCACGTGTTTTTATTTGCAACAGAATCTGGAAAAACCTCAAGCCCCATTGTGCAAAATTAGTTATCATTTCACCCCTTTTAAGAGATTCATGTTGCTAAAGAGGGACTGAGGCTGATCTTTAGGCTAGTATCCCAACATTGGGAAGGATTTTTAAATGCCCAGTGGGAAGAGGTATAAATAAAATCTAGTGCTACACTCATTCTTCTCCGGGATTAGGCTAGACACCACACCACAGCTACGATATTTATCATGTTTGGTCATCCCACAGAGAAGCAAAGGATGGGACATCAGAGCTTGGTGCTGCCTCTTCCAAAGGTCCAGACACCTGAATTTCTTCTTCTAACTCCCAGCAGTGGCCTGCTGCTGGAGTTTCCCTTTCACTGAAGGGTGGCAGTGGCAGTAACTCAGTGTCTTGTACCCTGGGGCAGACTGGTGGTGACTCTGTATAGCAGGTGGTACATGGGGCTTTCTAAAAACCCAGCGGTTTCATATGCCTGCTGCCCATCAGCTCAGGAGTGCAGAGAGTGCAGTCACCAGGCACTGCCTCTCCTGTCCCTCTTGCCTGGTGGAAGAGGCTGAAGCATAGCTCGAGGTGACTGCAGTATTGGGAAATAATGTTCAATTTTATTGCCTATCCCTCTGAACAGAGCAGCAGAATTTCTTCTGAAGCAACAGCCCAGCACTTGTATTTTGAACAAAATATAAAACAGAGAAAAAAATGATTACTGCTGTGGGACATATACAGACCACATCTGTAAATTCAACAATAGCTCCTTGTTTGGAAATGTCTCCTTCAAAAGATGTGGAATCTCACCACATCCATGGTTTTAATGTTTTAGAGACTGTATTTCAAAATCACTCTACCCAGATTCTGGCTTGGAAAGTCTGATGTGTCAGAACAAGTCCCCTGGACTCCTTTATTACACCACCAGAAGTTCTCAAGCTTGATTTTGAGAAGAAAAAAGTAAAGTCCTGTAAAAGCAAGTAATTAGACTGAACAGAAGGGCCCAAAGCTAAGGAAGGTAAAGCTCAAAGCACCATTACCAGAGATACACCCATGAGGCCCCAGCAAAGTTACAGACGGGGAAGCTGCAAAATGTTTAATAGGAAAAAGAACACTCTATTTACTAAGCCTCTCCTAAGCACACAAAGTGAAATTTTACTCAGAGCTGCAAAACTGAGGTGGTGGGACCTGTTGAACCAAGGGATGAGCTAAGAGCCAAAAGCTGGTGCACTGAAACCTCTGCTCCCATCTCACTGCCCACATCCCTGTGCTGCTGTGTTTAGATGAAAATCACATGCTTGTCTACACATCTGAGGGAAGATTTATTAAAGTCAGGGGAATTTGGAAATTCAGGCTTTGGCAACTAAACATGATGAAATCTGCAGCACTATCTCTCCTGTATTTGCTTTAAGCTTACCTACAGAGATGTATTAAAAATTCTGCCATTTTAGATTCAGAAGCCTGTATTATCAAGACATCTATAAAAGAGTAATTAAGGCAAAATGTTTTGACTTTGGCCTTGTGCCACAGAAGAACGTTGAAGGAAAAAGGCTGATGACTGAGAACAGTAAGCAATTTTTTCAAAGCCTTTTATGTCACTTCTGCTATTGTTTCTGTCTCTCATGGCTCTGCAGTTTCCTCAGAATAGCTGTCTTTTCTGTGTTTGCCACTGAGATCAATAAAGAGATGTTTAATTAAAAGGAAATCTGTTGGAGGTTGTACTTATTCTGTTGGGATTTATCATAGTCTTTGGCAGCAACACCTCACTGGCCCTGACTACAGTGCCAAAATAGGCTTGGTCTTGGCTTGTCTTGGAGACATGCTTGGCAACTACCCTGACCTTCAGTGACAGTTCCACTAGCACACGTGTTCCTCCTTAATATCCAGACTGACTTCTGCGAGCTGTTAGGTATACAAAATACCTCGTGCATCAATATTACTATTCCAAATAAACCATCATGAGACCATATTTACAAAACAACCCTAATAACCACATCACTCTTGAACAAGACAGGTCTGCACTTCTGCCCTAAAGCCGCTGTTAGTGCATATTTGCTTTTCTGCTTTCCTTTCTGTGAATACAAGAAAATGTGTCCACATGTGAAGTCGCTTGTGCAATAGCAGTGGAGATAAGGTCTGAGAGGAAGCCATGAGGAGGGATCTCACCAGCTGCTGAGATACAGACATTAATTCATGGCTACATACAGAGGTGAGGGTAGATAGTGGAGAACTTGCCATTATTTGGCTAGCAAATGCCAGTCACACCAACACAACAGGTATTCAGCACAGAGGTCCACCAACGGACCAGCTGGGCTGTGTAAAAATGGCAAGGCAGAAAACCAGCTCAGTAATATGGATTCAAGTTCAACAGAATGTGCACTGCTAATGAAAGGAGAAAAGCATCCTCTGATGCTCTGTGGGACAGTTACTTTCACCAGGTTCAGGGAAAGCAAGCCAAAAAAACCCTCCAGCACCACCCCCAAAAAAAGACATCCTGCTGAAAATAAAACAGCCCAATGTTCATTGCTGTGCATTTTGCCTGCACCTGTATGTGGGCTGAGAATCCTTTCTACTAAGTTTCTTGCTTTTTAAGTACATCACAAACACATGCATAGACAAAACACAAGGCATAGACCTGTCAGAGGCAGACTAATGTCAGCACTTCAGCCTCCTGGCTGTTAGGTCTGGTTCCAAATAACCTTTTGTCTTCTCATTCCAGCTACTAAATTACAGATCAAGTGAAAAATGTAATTATATCCCAAAAGGCCATGGATAGCATCTTGGAATACAGTGAATTGTGAATGGAACAACAATATTAAAATGATAAACTAGTATTACCTGTGGTGCATGGCTAATCCAAAATGCTCCACAGTCCCACATGAGCTATTATAGAGCTGTTTCCTATTTGCCAATTTCTCTTTTTCAGGGATACAAACAATTCTTCCCACATCCCCCAACTTCCCTGGCTCTTTTTTAAGCCTCGTGAAAAATACATCTTCCCTGTTGCATTAAATGCTCAGTTATACTGCTATCAAATTTTACTGTATTGGCTTTTTTCCTTGAGGATGATGCAGAACTTGTGTTTTCTAAAGTCATATGAAGCTGAGAATATCAAGACTTATTTTCTATGCACAAATGTATCAAATTTTTACAGAAGGAAAAAATACAAAGAATTTATAGGAATATATTATTTTCTTGATTGTTTCTGATAGTGCTATATTAGATTGGAAGTGTTATCAAAAACGGAATTAACTTTTTTTCACTTGTTTATTGGAATATTAAATATTCAGTGTGTTTCTCTGCATTCTTCTGCACATCTTTAAACACACAATTATTCAAAATACTAAATTATTCTTAGCAGCACCTGACAAGACAGAAGTAGGTGGTGGTGTTAAGAGTGCAAACCTCCACAGTTGTTAAGCCAATTTACATACAGTCAGAAAGGCTGCTGATGGCTGAAATTTTTAATCTCCTCTTTCTTATTAGTATCATGATTCTTACCCTTATTCAGGTACTTATACTCATGTTTTAAAAGAAAAATAGGCAATAAACTGGAAAAGCACTAACATTTCAGCTACCGTCCTTTTATTTAGTCTTCTACCTCAAATACAACTCGCAGAAGAATCGAGCTCCCCACTCCCATTTGCTAGCACCAGAGGGTTCTTCTGAGTCTGAGAAGACACAAATTTTTATTAGTCCATAGACAGCTCAGCTGTGCTTGCTCAGGAGGCTGGCTCAGCACAGCCCCAAGGCACTGGGCCCTGGAGATGAGCATCACAACACATAGGTCCACATTTCTAATCCTGGGCAGCTCTAATGGGACAGCAATGTGCCTTGACCCATGGCTACACAGGCTTGCTCTCATTTCAGCTGGGGCAGCATCACACCTTTATTGGAGAGCATACACTGTGACCTGCAAAGAAAGAAAATACTACAGGCACCCTAGCTGCCTTTTTCTTTTTTATATCTGCAAGGTCAAATTTAGTGAGAAGTAGAACAAAGGAAATTAGAGAAAGTTTTGTATTTTCTCATGAAATTCAGTGTCTATAGGTGGATGATACAGAGTTTGTACACTGCTCACATGTGGAGAAGGAAACAAGCCATGGAACTGAGACCTCATTAAAAAACCACACATGGAAAAATTCCGTACAAAGTATCATGTGGAAGTTATATGAATACTGCATTGAAAATAGTTATATCACATGATGGCTTGGCTCTGTTCAACTGGAATTCTGCCAGGCCACAAAGAAATCACAATCCAGAGTTTTCTCTTAATTCCTAGCACTTTGAGGTCTATGAGAAACCAAATCAGGTGAATAGCATCCCTGAAAACACTCTCTTTAGTCCAATCTCTGGCAGTATATTTCAATTTCAGTCATTCTGGAAGTGCCTTAAGCTCTGTCTGCAAATTCAGTTGGCTTCAATTTCGGCAATGCATTATAGACCAGATGGATTTAGGAAAGTCCACTGATTGGATTGATCAAATTAAAGGAAGGGGAAGACAGAAATATAGGAAAAATATTTTTCCTCTACTTCCTAAAATACATAAAGAAACAGAATTAATTTATTTGAAACAGTTTCCCAGGTGTCTCTCTATGCACTCTGGTTGCAAACCACCACAGTTTTATGAATACAGCCTGGCAGCAATCAGGGATCCAGCCATGGACATGCAGGACAGTTACTCACTGCCCAAACTACATGCTGCTCTATTACAGCTTTCCTGAGGCCTGCAAAAATAACAGACATAAACCCCCTTACAGAATATGGGCACCAGAACTACTGAAAATGGAAACAGACATAAACTCATCCTTGTGGTGCAAACCACAAAGACTCTCCTGATGCCTGAGCACAGATGCTTTGGACAGTTTTCTGTCCTAATGCAAACTGCTAAAATCATAGAATCCCAGAATCACAGAATAGCTTGGGTTGGAGGGGACTTAAAATCACCTAATTCCAACAACAGGCATGTCTGGGGCACACCTAGGGCTAAGCAAGGAGAGGATCTATCCCCATAACCTTGCTCCTATGCCAAAGTCTATTTTCACACTCCTCAGCACTGGCTTAATGAGCACACCCCTACATATTTAGCTCCCTTTTTATATGGTCAACCTTATTCATACAAACTCGCACTTTACAGCTAAAACCAATCCTAACTCAGGTCCATGCACGAGTTATGGCAGAGCAGACTGACAAACAATAGGATTCACTTTGGCTGGTGGAGCACCTCCAAATCCCTTCCAGGGAGAGCTACAAAAACCTGTGCAATCAGCAGTATGGGTATCTCCCGCATGAACAAAGTTTATCTTCACAGTATCTGCAGTTAGTCCAAAGGATCTAGTTGTCAATTTAAAGTTGACACACTGAATGGTTATTTTTTGGTGGAGGCTAAGTGCTCTGCCCTGGTGATGACTGTAGCCCTGGCTTTTCTCAAGGATGAACTGTGTGAAAAGGATTTTTTACACAACAGAAGATGGCTGCATTTATTCTTTCACCGATAGAGAAGCAACAGCATACGTTAAAACTGCAGCCTGGTTGATGTAAAATGTGTCACAAAGACATGCAGAATAAAAGCATATTTTCTGCCAATAAGTTTTCAGCCCTAACAATTGGATGCTATTACTTTAAAATCCCAGTTCTGAACTCAAAAGCTGTGCTTTTCGTTCACATAAGAATTAATGTTTTCTTCATTTGAATTTTAAATTATATATATAATTATATATATAATTATATATACATTATATATTCCCACATTAGCTTTTCAGAGAAGTAAAACAAAGAAACCATATGATATCTTTGCATATTAAGCCCTGTCACTATTCACATCAATCCTCTGAGACTGGACCCTCCTGTAGGACCATCTCCATGCACACACCTATTCCTTATAGCACTGCATTCACAATCTGTTTTAAAACAAAAATGACTTTGAGAAGCTAAAGACTAACTCTAAGGCTGAAGTAAGCAATGGTGTTGTTGTGCCACATTTTCAAAGAACAAGATGAATGCTTGTTGTCAAAAAAAAGGCATCGGGTGGTCATGTTCCCATGAAACCACTCATTGCACAAGCACAAATAGGTGTCAGCAGTGTAAGATACCCTAATTCAGTCCCCAGAAACTCTTAAGTAAACATGCCACCTAGTGTTTAATTGTGACAATTTCATTCATAAATCATCTTGATTGATTCCTCCCAAGCTGTTCCCTGCAAGTCTAGGTTTATAGAGTCTAGGCAGAATTATCCGGAAACTCTTCTCCAGATTTTCCCCCTTCCTCCCCCACAAAAAGCCCTGTCTCAGCTTCTGCTTTACTCCCAAGAAACTCTGACATGCTACACTCCCAGCCCACCCTTCTCTTTTTTGAGGAGCCTGCAGCTCAGACTGCCATGGGCAATGCAGAAGGCACTGAAAACTGACCTCAGATGGTCATCCCTGCTGTCAAGGTCCCAAACAAACCAGACAGACTTCAGAAAAGCTGCCTTGTACTTCCAGCCAAATGGCACCTGGCACAGACTTCTCACATCTCCCTGCCTAAAGGTACTGGGCAGAATTATTCTGTGAAGGTGAAGCACAATTTCTAGCTTACAGCTTGCCAAAAGTGGATGAGTCATCAAAGCTCTAGGTACTGCTTTGATGGATGGAACCAACAGAAGATCAGGGAAAGATGCTTCCAAAGTTTAACATCTTCAAAAGCTGTGAAGCCAATTTTTCTTGAAGCCATGGCAATCCCCACCTTTGTCACCTCCAGCCCCTGCTAAATAGTGACACACATGGCTTAAACGCAAACAACCCTCCCCAAAGAAGAGCTGCTGCCCATATGTGGCTTGACTCCTTTCTATGCACTTAAAAACTGCCAAATTCTCCTCTTAAAAATTCTAATTGAGATTCTCTTGGTGCTTCTGGCATGGACTCTCATTATGTTCCTAGGGATTAAATTCCTATAGTGAGTGATATCATAGCACAAACTGTCCTGAGTTTTTGGTAATGTCCTGTTTGCACTGTTTCCAGATCAATAAAAATCTTAAATGAAACTCCTGTTCCTGCAGTACTTCGCCAACCACTTTTCCCCAGCTCATCAAGTTGCTGTCTATCTCTATTCTTTGCATGAAATTCCTCTACCTATTTTTGGTCCGTGTAACCATGTTCATGAGCCAACCAAATCTGAATTAATGTCAAGAGTGCCGTTTCATGAGAGATTGTACTACTTTACTAAAAATCCAATTATTCTGCATCTGCTGCATTCTTTTCACTCAGTACTTTTGTAAATCTATCAAAAAGGCAATCAAGTCTAACTGGCAGCATTCCTTCTTTGTAACTCATGCTGACGACTATGCGCAGTCCCACTGATCTCCAGGGCTGGGAATGCATTAAAAGGAGAAGCCCACTGTTACCATTTGTACTTGTCACTCCACAGCATCCTCTTTTCCAAATATGAGCAGCTTTTACAACTGGTTGCCAAACTTTGTAGTCCAACCTCAGCTAAGAACACTCAACAGCACATGCCTCACTGTGGCCATACCAGCTGTGCTCCTGCCCAGGCTACTGCCTTCTCCTGCCTGGCAGAGCCATCAAGTTCTACTAACTGAGACTGTTAATTGTTGCAGTAATTTCACTACTATAAGATGCACCCTGTGGACTAAAAGTTTGATTGAAACCTGGAAGTGCACCTTATAATCTGGTGCGCTTTATATGTGGACAAAGTTCAGGAATTTGCCAACCTGGAAGTGCGAGCCATGAATGCCGGCAGCCCCGGCAGCGTGAGCTGAGCTGTGTGCCGTGAGAGCCGTGCCAGCCGGTGCCAGGGGCAGGCAGAAATGCCAGGACCCGCAGGATGGGGAAGGCATCTGGGGCTGTGTTTAAAGGCAATGCTGATCAGTGAAAAATGTTTGCAAATTGAGCACCTGTCAGTAAACCCGGTGATAGCGCGATTCTGTCACTAATTCTTTACGTTGTTGCACGTGGATCCTGGCTGCAAAAAAAAGTGCGCCTTATAGTCCGGTACGCCTTATATATGGACAAAGTTCGGAAATTTGCCGACAACCCGGAAGTGCGTCTTATAATCCGGTATGCCTTATAGTTGTGAAATTACTGCAATCTGTTAACTGGGTCTGCTGCTGACCCAGCCTAAAGGTGACCAGGGAGACACCTGCACCTGGATTCCCAGTATCCCAGCTGCAGGATGTGGATGCAGGCTGCTAACCTGCCTGTGTGTGGTGAGAGACCAGATGAAAAAGCCGTGGACACCAGGATTGTGGTTGCAGTCAATGCCTCACTAGTGCAGTGCCAATTCTGAACTGAAGGTTGAATGCTCCCTTCTCTCAGGGGGAGGAATCAAATAACCAGTCCTTAGCTACTTTGGTACATTGTCTTCATCTAGCCATAATGAATCAGAGCCTAGATAATATATTTTCAGACACAGAAAATCTCAGACAAATAGGACTAGAAGGTACTGTGAGATGTTTTTCTGCCTGCCCCAGGTATCCATGCTATCTGTGCCATTTCTGCCAGATGTTTTCTAATATGTTTCTATGCCTTCTGATGAGGGAGATTTGTCACCCCCTCAGGCACTCTAGCCCAGCATTTCATTATTCTTTCTTTTCTCCCTTAATAGCGAACCTGCAATGCTCATCACTGTATTTCAGTTCTATCATTACTTGTCATATTCAGCATGAACGCAGAGGACAGGTGATTTTTTTTCATTATAATTAGCCAAGCCAGTGTATGACCTACACATGCACATCACTTAAAATATGTATTTTCTAATAAAAATATAAAGAGGAAATTACTACTCACAACTTAAATACACTCTTTTTTTGACACTAATTCCAAGTCCTTCACTACCAGAAATGAATTTCTCTCTTTTATTTAAGAAGTTGAACATTTGTCTTCCAATATCAAAACATGGCAGTTTAAAGGTGCTTGTAAAATTTTAGTGCCTATTCCTACACAGTGTCTCAAGATTCATACAAGATAATCAAGTATGGATTTTTACTTAAAAAAATGCCTTCCCATTTTCCAGTGGCTAGACAAATGAAATGTTTATGCTGAAGGCTCCATCCCAATGCCTGCAGAAGTTTGTTTATATGAATTCAATGTCATCAAACTGTGTAAAGAGTATAAAAGCCAAGATAACATACCCTCACATAAGCTTTTATTTTTAGTACATCAAACTAAGCATGTTTTTTATGCAACAAACATCTAGCTTTAGTAGAACTATTAGTAAGATCATAACAGGAACACACCCAAGAGAAAAGGATTAATTTATGAACACTGTACTGTACTTGAAGAGACAAGTGGCATTTGCCATAGGAGTATTATAAGTGCTTCTGGTGTATTCCATAATTTTTAGTACCAAGCTGAAATTCTCATCTGAGAAAATTTCAGGCTGGTTGTGATGTTCACATTGCTTCCATTTGTCTGTCTTTCAAAAACACTGGATCGGAAAACGTTATGGTGTGGTGGTAAAAAACTTGATATTTATCTTTCCTGTCTGTGCTTAGTAATGCCCTGAACTGCTCCAAGACTCAGTAAAATCCTTGGGGCTCTTCCCCTTAATCCAGTAGCATTTCGATCACATTATACCCATTGCATCATGTCATTTGTGTAAATCAGTATTGTCTCCAACTTACAAGCTCTCTTCAGGCATAATCTTATCACTTATTCTGCTTAAAGCAAAAATCATGAATTCCAAGCTCACGATAATAACCCAACATAAACCAGGAATCCGGAGAGATGTTAACAGTTCAGGGAAGCAATGTAAGCAAATACTTTGCTATGGAACCTCCCTTTCTCTTGATTCCCTCAATTTTCACTACTGTTATAATTGATAAAAATTATTCCTTTCAAAAATCCTTGTTTGATCGGGCTAAATACTAGATGATACTTAGGAGAGCCACAGCCAACTACAAAGCACTGTCCATTTTCCTCTGCCTAAACACAGACAGCCAGAGGGAAGAAATTGAAACAGACACTTTCCACAATTTTACATTGGTAGCTTTCTTATTTTTATTTATGATGCACTAAATAAACAAAAAGCTGCAGAGACACAGCCAGAAAACATAAAAGAATGCCAACACTGAAGGGCAAAAGAAAACAATCATTCGAATCTATATTTGAAATACAAATGTATTAAAATATCTATGCTGGTAGACCTACTTTGTTAATATAAACTCCTCCTTGCTGTGCTGTAACACCAAAGAGTATGGAATCACTCCTGAATTGCTAACAGTTATTTAAAGAAGAGAGTCAGCTATGTAGTTAAGCACTCGTGTCAAGGCACGCTACAATTAAGTACCTACATATGGTAACCTGTGTGTAGAATACTACTCTTGCAGGACAAGCCTGAGTGACTGATGAAAGGAATTCATTACTCCCAAAGTCATTTTGATGTATTAGTTTGTTGCTTCTAGCAGCAAAAATGCCACACACCTTTTATCACTGCATGTATTACTTAACCCTGCAGATAAAGGCCACCTTTGTTTACAGGATTTATGTTGCTTTTTATCAGTGTGGTGTCTGAGCATCTTCTGGGAAAAATTAGTAGTGCCAGGGAGAAGTCCCTTGTGAATTTTGTGGCCATGCATACAGGAGTGTGACTGTAACCCTTAATAAAAGACTATGGTGGGTTGTTAACATCCACCTAGAACTGAGCATTTTAATTTTTTCTGACCAAGCATGCTGCAAAAATAAAGGAGTTGAAGGCAATGTAAAATACACCATATCAAATTATCAGTGCCTTTCCAGCCCAGGGTCTGCAGGAGATGTTTCTGCTCCCTACCTTCTTAACCCCAGGATTTGCTGCTGGGGCAGCACAGTACCCTGCAGCCCTCCTGTGGAAGGAGATGCTCAACATCTGGATAGACATCCCAGCAGAAAATTAAACACTATCTAGCAACCTGTAATAGGATCATTAGAGCTTTAGGGGAGCTGCAGAATGGGAAGAATAATGAATAAATGAAAGACTGAAAAGATCTCTTTACTGTTGGCTAATAGCAGTACCTGTAGAAAATGCAATGAAGAGACAAAAATGAAGTTGTAAGATGAGGCTAAAAAGCCTTCAGAAAGGGATGTGGTGTGAATAACAATGTAGAAGTGTCAAATATCTATAAAAATTGAACCAAACCATAGGTTGTCCTAAAATTGACTGCCTCTTGTACAATTTTGATGTAAGAAAAACAGCAGTGCCCCTAAAAATTTAGTTCCATAACCAGATTACATCTCCAGTTAAGGGATGTTAGAAAACAGTCTTTCCTGGAAGTCTTGCATTTTCTTCTATGGGAAACTGTCTGTGAGCAGCATGACTAATGAGGACAGTAATAACAACTTCTAGCAAAGTTATTCTTCCTTTCCTCTCACCTTTGCCTTAATAGGAATAGTTTTCTTATCTGTCTATTACTTGAGTGGGTTTTTCTGCCAAGGAAATCTACAGCCTCCCAGACTTCATAATATGCTAATCATTTCAGCTCTTTAGTTTTAGCTGCAGTATTAACTGTGGGCTCTGTCATTTGCACTTCAATGTCTCGTTATGAGTTCCACCAAAACAGATAGAGAGAGGTTACCACACCAAACAGCAACACAGAGTTTTCCGTGCTGTTAAGTGAAGTCTCCACAAAGAGTTTGCTCTTGGTTTAGCTCAAACTCTGCACTGTTCTGTACAGACCATCACTGCTAAATGCCTCATGCTGCTTCTGGCATGTACTTGCAGCCAGAGAGCAGAACAAGCAGTCCAGCCCAGGCTCCAAGCAAACTCATATTTCATGTACAACCGGTATGTTTGAACTGACTGAGCCAGATCTGACTAGGAGAGAAGTTGATGGGAGCTTTGCCAGGACCCAAATAAGCAGAGACCTGGCACTGGAAAAAGCCTTCCTTAATCTTTACTGCACTTACCAACAGTTTGTCCTCTTTCTGAGAGATTAAGATCATTCTTTTTTCAACATTTTAAGCTCAAATGCTGCCAAGAGTTTTCTTTAATAGCAGCCTGCTCTTCTCATCAGACTAGCATAGCAAAGAAATAAGTTGTGGGGCACAGCCTTTGTCTGACACAGGGCACTGTGCCACAGCATCCAGGTCTCACCCAAGGCATGGGGTGGATGCAATAGTGCACAGGGCAGGTCACAGGAGTGGGATTGAAAGTGCAAGAGCAGGGAACCAGGATGGCTTTTCCATCAGCAACTGCAACGGCTTTTATCTTATCAGAGCATTCAGGAAACTACAGCTTCTATTTGCTTCCAACATTTCAATTATTTCTTTTCAGTTAATTATTTTCAAATATATTTTCCAAATTGCACTTCCTGAGGTAGGATTAGAAAGGTGTATTATTTTCTCCATTTCTGTGGCACAGAGACTGCTTACTCAGTAAGGGCAGCATTTGCAGGAAAATGCAATAGCAATTAATGTTTCAGAACTACATATTTTACTGACAGACTACTGCAATTTTTTGCACTCCTATATATGAGGATTAATTGCTCACAGCAGGTTACACTTCTCCTACATTCACCATTAACTTGAACTACTGGTAATTAATTACAGACTGCACCAGTACCAGGTACTTACCTGCCCTACATCCTCTAGTATGTGTTCATTTGCCCCAAGTACAGCATTCCATAAGCAGAGCAAACACAAACCAGGCAATTACAACTCGCCCAAGCTCAAATCACAACTCTAAACAGACAACATGTGATCATCAAATTTTCTTTGCACAGAAAACTCTATCCAAAATCCTTGTTGAACCTGGATCCTGTTAAAAAGACAATTGCCTAAACTGCTGAGAAAGAAACTGCAGCATGCTGTTCTCCCACAACATTTAATTCCTAAAAATCATTGCTGTTCCTTTCAGATTAAAGATCTGTTAAAGTACTCTGGCTGAAATTTAGAATTTGTGCCTACAAATCAAGCACCTCTTCAAAATCAGACAGAAATAACTTTTGGATGAAACACAGAGCATAAATGTTTTCTTAGGCCCGATATAAAAAATGTTGGATAAAAAAAGCATGAACAACAGCAGCTTAATCCATCCCCTTCTGGAATGGGCATGACTCCACTAATTACAACCTCAAAGAAATTATCATTATGGGAATAGACAAGTACCCAGGCAGTACCAAGACATCTCATCTGAGTGCTGGCTCCTCCTGCCTCCTGTGTGTTGGTGGCCCCCCTGTGCTGACATACTCATGGAAGTGGTGGCACTGGAGTGACAGAGACATTGAATAATCCCCGCTGTCAACACGGGAGGTGACAGAATGAACAGACTCCCTGGGTGGTGTTAACAACTCCACTGAGGAGATGCACGCCTTCAGCTGCACTTTCACACTTGAGCATTAGTTTCAGTATGAAACAAAATCTCACTTGTAAAGAGACTAATTTCTTAGGAGAGTACTGGCACTTAACCTTAAAGCACTGAATTCTCATCCTCCTCTTGAGAAATAATGGAAGTTTCTGCCATGCATGTACGGCTTCCCCCCCACCATTTCTGGATCATTCAAAACACTCTAGGCAGCACTTTCAAATAAACCAGCTCAATAATCTTATTTTATTAATATTTTACCTGTTCAGCTGGCCAGAGGAAAAAAAAAAACCCATGAATGATTTTTCACACATTCAGCAAAGAATTTACTTTGCAGAAAAATGTCATACTGAATATTCATTAAATTATTTCTAGGGGTCTGAAATTTACTGGAGTTACTGAAGTGGGTGAAGGCTGTGATTTGTGGACAAACCAGGGCCTTTGTCTAAAATGCTGTACTAGACATATCAGCCTCAAGCAGAACATCTGACAGAAGTCTCACTGAAGAGCCACTTCCTCATAATTTTCTTCTATTTTAGAGGACTACATGAAATTCCCATCATCCTGTTTTATCCCCATTTGTAGGTACTGACAAATGCTCAATAACTCACCAGTTTATTCCAAAGCCCAGTCCATACTTTATCTGAGGCCACTGTGAGTAACAAAATGGAAGATGTCTCTGCTACCAAACCTCTGATGACTTCCCCCAGGAGCACTTGAATCAAAAGCAGCCATGGTGGCTTCACCATACAGACTTTTATGAGATTTTTTCAGTTGCTAATATTTTAGTTGATCTCATCTTTTTTTTTTTTCTTTTCCCCCACATGAATTTGCATGAGATGACGGAAAATTACTGGTACTGGTAGAGAAGCCCGCTGGGAGCCCTAATCATCAATATTAAGGCTTTAGCTGCTACATCAGGTCTTCAGCCTGAGCAGACCCCCTTGCCTATTTAGCCCCACTCCTCTCATAGCTGTGATTGCTCCTACTCCTCCTGGCAAGAAAAATATGTCAGAAACAGCTGCTATTCCTCCTTCTGCTTTTCCCCTCTGTGGGAAGAAGGCAGAGAGGGCTGCCAACAGTGTAGTTGCTTAGCTGAAGCCAGCTATTTTTACATGACAGCACAGCCACAGAGCCCAGCCTTGCAGGCTGCTCCTGCCTGCATGTACAGATGAGCACAAGTCCCTGCCTTTCACATTATGAACCACCTCAGAGACAAATAATCCTCCAAACACTTAAATTTCTTTCAGCAGCAACACAAAACAAGCCCTAATACAATCATTAATGAGGTCTAGAAGTGTGTTTTCACTATTGCCAGTGCGTTACATCAACTCCAAACATTTTCAAGCACAAGTACGTGGAAGTAAGAATGCAGCACTCAACTCGCATAAAGCCAGTATAGCAATTTTTTGAGCTGTTGTAAGTGAAGAGTCTTGTGCTGCATTTCCACTCATAAGAGGTGGATCTGGTAGCAGATGTGGAAGAAAATTCACTTATTTTTTCTTCTGGTTGAGTCAGTTTTAATCTGGAGCTGTTTGCTAAGTGTCACGTATGGTGTAGCTGTACAAAACTGTACATCAATAAAATGGTGGTGGTGAAGGAGAGAGGCTGGGCTCCCTTCAGCAATAGTTTGCCCTTCTCTTGGTTTAAAAGTTTTTTCAATGCCTACTAAAAGCAGCCCAGCCTGAAGAATTGCATAACACTGCAAGCACAACAGAAAACACAATCTGTTATAGAATATTTGGTACTAGAGCAAACCCCTCTGAAGCCTTTGAGAGCACTTTGAGAATAACAAAAGACTCGCTCCTCAACTGCTAAAATAGTAAATAAAACTAAACACAATTGTGAAACTGTATATTTCCTTGTACAAATCAAATTCTCCTGATTTCCTGGAGAATACAGCACGGTTTTCAATCACCATGATTGCTTTATTACACTACATGCATGTAATAATATTTACAATCATCCCAGTAATGATCCAGTTCCAGAACACCCTCTGGACCATTTCCTTACACAGAAGCGCCTACACTAAAAAATCATCACACTGCACTATGTCTACTACTTATTGTGCCTCAAATAAAGTAAAAATTCATTTTCTTACGCTTGTTACAGGATTCAAAAACACCCAACGTCCAATCACAGGAAACAACTGAACAAATATTGGATGTCTCAATGGCATCTACTCCTCTTGGATATTACAATACCATTCAATTGAACCAAAAACTACCATCACCAGTGGATTAATTTTGAAATAAAACGTGAATGGAAGACTTCTTGTGCCATTCTCCAAAGGCTTTCCCTGCATCAGTAAGCCTTCCCTAAGAAGTGTCATTGTCAATGGAATTAATTTGTTATAGAGGATGAGTAGGTTTACATGTCAGATCAGTTACTCAAGCAATTATTATTACTGAGAAATCCAAACCAAAGCAGATATGGGAACCCAACCGATAATTCTGCTAGAAATGCCCTAGAGACACAGAGATACACATAAAAAAGCTGATCTCATTCATACTCGCCATGACTATATGACAGCAACTTCACTCCCTGCTTTCCAAATAAAAACTGGCTCTAGTTCCAACCGAGCTGGCCAGCACACTGAACACTAAAATCAACAGTCACACTACAGAGTATGCTTAACAAATGTCACTAAGTCAATTCAGCACAAGGACCAGACTCAAAAACAAAGTTTTGTTTGACAGCTCTTGCTGCCATACCACCTGGGAAATGAAAATATCCACATGTCACTGCTTACAAGGCTGCTTCTCATATGTAAAATAATTTCTAATTTTACATCTTCAGATGGCTGCTAACTGCACAAAATCATGCTGATCAATTTATCATCATATAAGTCTTAGTCCATACGATGCTCTGGGATATGAGTGCATAAGAGGAGATCAAGCAAAGCCCACTTCAAATGAGAAGAGCCAGAAGAAATGGAGGCAAACAGGCAAGAGCCCCATTTCCATGAGAAGGAAAGAAAACACACAATACCCCAATCCGAGACCCATCCACCAGAGGCTTGGCAGAGAAGAGGAGCTTTGAACCATGTACAGAAAGATAACAAACTTGAGCTGTGGTGAAGGGTCAGTGGGAACCAGATTCATAACCCTACTGTGGAAAATCCTTGAGTTTATACAGGGACAAATATAATCTGTGACCAATTTTAGATGCAACTCCTAAGGTAAATGGTATATACCCATATATTTACTTGGTGAAGACATTTGCATTGGGGGCTTATTAGAAAGTTTTCATCATAAGCTCCACTGAAATATTAGTTGGGAGCCAAGGTCATATTAACAGGGTGTAAACTTTGCAGTGGGACAGCAATACTTACTAAAG
Source organism: Sialia sialis (assembly GCA_009812075.1). Taxonomy (NCBI): domain Eukaryota; kingdom Metazoa; phylum Chordata; class Aves; order Passeriformes; family Turdidae; genus Sialia; species Sialia sialis. The sequence continues at coordinate 35,152,306 of VRYO01002734.1, read as the reverse complement.
CACAGGAAAAGAGAAACAGGTCTTCTGACAAAACTCTTTTCTTCTCAAGTTTGACAGAAAGACTGGTATTAATTAAGAATATTTTAAACGCACTACTTACCTTTTCAACTGGAGTATTTTCTTCACTCGTAACGCTTGCTTTTCTTGATTCATTTTTTGTTCTGCTCAGCCTCCGGGACACTTTTTCTCTAAGCAAAGTGGCATATCCAATGTGCTCATATATGGGGTTTGTCGTCATTTTGGAAATATACTCTGAAGCCTTTGTTTCTATATACAATGTTATCAAGCCATCTGTAACCAGATCATGGATTGATTCAAATCTTTTCTCCCCAACGAAGTGCTTCCCATCATAGAACAACCTGTAGTTTAAGGTCTGATTACCAAATCTGCAAACACCAGGAAAAAAAACAAAACAAAAAACAACAGAGGAAAAGAAGAAAGAGAAAGTTCAGGCTGAGAGTTGTGCTGAAGGCTCTTCCATCCTGAAGCATTTTTGAGGTGCAGAAAGTGGGTGCTTGACCACATATGGGCATATTTACAGTCAACAAAGAGATGGATATCTACCAAAGAATCAAAATCCTAAGTGGGTGAATCATGCTCTGTCAGGAAGTCAAGGAGACTAAGCTCCTAATTCAGGGCCCAGTTAAATATCCAAAGTTATGTGTGAAAACTCTAGCCCTATTTACAGCAGGTGTAATCTCTTGTGACTTTTAAATTGCTTTAATAATCCAAGTGCTGTAGTTGCACATTCAGTTTGTAACACTGAGGTTGGATTTCCATCATTGATTAAAGCATTCAAAGATACAAAATTGTGTTAAATGATCCTTATATTGCATCAAAACTGCACATCTTTGCAAATTTTTTGGGACTTCAAATGACATGGTTTAAGCCTCTTATTTTTTGCCCACATTTTCCACATAAAATCCCAATTTTTAATTAAATTCAGTTTTTGATTCTACAAATAATTATGCAGATGGATTTAGAAAACATGTTGTTTCATCAAAACAATAGGCATTTTGCCATAATTCTTATCCTTTATTTTTTTGATTCTTCATTTTGAAATCTCCTCCAAAACCCTAAAAAATTGTGTTTGTTCTTTTTCAGCTGACACAAATTGGTTTTAATTTACACCACTTTTTAGTTGGCATGACTCACCAGCTTTTCCAGCTTTACCATCTGCACATCAATACACATTCTAAGCATGATTTCAGCACTGTATCACAGCTACTTGGGTTAACACCTCAAAGGATTTTTCTTCTAGTTTCTTACTAGCAGAAGGGTAAAAATGCAGACTTAGTTTGTCTATATCTCACAGGAGTAATAATGCTATAAAAATTGCAAAATATTGCCAAGGAGTTTGTTTCATCAAAACCCAACTGAATATCTTGTCCTCTTGTTGCTGATACAGCGTCTTCAAGACCTGAGTGGGCAGGTTTTGAATGACACAGCTAAGCCAGGAAAGGCACCTGTGAGGGGCGATGAGTTTGGAGCTTGGGCTCCACTGCATTTTTCATTCCGTTGAACAGCAGACTGTTAGTACTTAGAGCAGCAACATCTCATGCTTCACAATGCATTTCTACAAAAAACTTACAGTAGTTTCACGATTATAAACCGCACCTGAATATAAGCCGCACTTCCGGGTAGCTGGGAAGACCACGGGATTTGTCGACATATAAGCCGCACCCGAATATAAGCCGCGCTTTTTTTTTTTTTTTTTTTAACTCACACGGCAGAGGGGGCGGGGCACTCCGGCCCGGCCCCACACAGCCTGGATTCCCAGCGGCAGGGGCTGGCCCACCCTTGCGCAGCCCCCGTTCCTGGCCATCCCCCATTCCCACCGGCTCCCGGTGGCACAGGGGCCGGGCCGCACACTTGCAGCCCCCGTTCCGGGCAGTCCCATGCTCCCGGCGGCTCCCACTTGCCACTCTGCTTGGCCAGCTCTCACTTCCGGGTTGGCGTTTCGCTGGGATTTGTCCATAGATAAGCCGCACCTGAATATAAGCCGCACCACTGGGGTAGGCTGGATTCTTCAATGAAAAAGGTGCAGCTTATATTCGTGAAATTACTGTAAGTTCCTACTGGGGAAGAAAACTGCCAGCTTTCAGCTTCTGGATGCCAGCTTTATTTGGGGGTATTATCACAGATAATGTTGATGCTTGTACACAACATTGAGCTCAGAGGACAAGTTGGCTGCGTCCCCCACTGGGACACGTTCCTGCTCTGTATTCACTCACATCTTTTATAGAGTCTTGAAGGAGATGATCCATCTGTAGAAAACCTAACTCTAGGTTAAAAAAAAAAAGAAAAAAAATCTGAAAATGGGCACTGCTTCTGAAAAAAGACTTCCTAGCTAGGTGCTGAAGGAAGAGACTGGGTTGCTGCAGTACCATGATGGTCAAACTGCTGACAAGAGGGTGTGAAAGCACTCTGGTATCACACTGTGTATTAAGTAATGGTGGAGGCAGACTCCACTCAGAAGGGGCCAACAGAATCCCCTCCATTAAGCACATTTACAGAGGAACTATAAGCCTCTGTTAAAGCAGCATTTACCTGAGAGCAAGGGTGTAGCAGCCGGGTTGCCGCTGGCTTTCTCTAAGAATATATGCTCCTTCTACACCAGCAAGGATTTCATCTGCTTGCTCCCGAGAAATGATCCCGTGAAACCTAGGGGGAGATAGTTCAGTGACTTATAGAATAATTCAACCAGAAAAACATCCTTCTCCACCCCAGAAAGCATTTGAAAACTTCAGCACTCTCGAGAACTGTGGTCTAAGAAATCAAGGGTAGCATCCAAGAAGCAGGATGGTCATCCAGCCTGGACAAGTTCAGCACAGACACAAAAATTACACTGCAAATGCACTTTCAGCCAGGATAAACTCAGCTGCATCCAAAGATTATTTTCTATAAATGCCCTGTCTGTTCACAACTTTTCTTTTTACCAGTCCATGCCCCTCCTTCTTGTTTCCTTTCTATGGCCTTCCAACAGAATTGAAAAATGGCAAAAATTCATTTAAAAAAATTGATTTATTGCATTTTGATATGTAGTTATTAAAAGATATGAAGTTATATGCATAAATATTTAAGTATAATTAAAATCATAGGTCTTACAATCAATTTGCTTCATTTGAATATTACATTGCTTCCTCCAATGTGTAAGGAAAATAGAGACAAAAATGGAAACAATTATTCAGAATTCTATTCTGCATATATTAAAGTAGAAGAAGGTACAGAGAAGTCTTGAGAAAAACATTGTTTTATTCACGTCAAGGAGTTCCTCATTCAGTGTTGGAAAAAAGCAATACTTCTTTGATTCTTTTGTCATTGCTATTTTAAGAAAGAGGGCCTGGAATGCACAATTAACCTTATGAAAACCAATATTTAGCAGTGATCTCTCCATAAGCACAAATCCAGTCTTGACAGCAGTTTGAGTCTTAACTCCTTCGTGCATTTTGCTAGCTGATAAGTCTCTGAGGGTCCCTTCAGAGGTTTTGAAAGTTTCTATTTTTGCTGCTGTCTAAAAAAAGGCACTAAAATCTACTGGCCTTCAGCATTTTCTCTTTTCTGACAATACATACGAAGTGGCACATTCCTAACACTGCCTCTGGCTTGGTAGTGAAAGAGAAGAAAAACACACTGGATGTAAATGCAATTGTTCCATTCTCTTTACATTGTCTTTTCACAACTAACACGTTGAAAATATTAGGTTTGGATGACCTTTCCAGTGTGACTTTGTGTTAAAGGTGATATGAATTGATTAATCTTTTTTCTCTGTACAGGTAGGGGACAAGCATTCTCTAAATGACATAACTTAAACATGATTTTACTAGTAAAATCATAATTGTAGTCAAAAATAATAAGCACAAGCTGTTCCCCATAAAATACAGCAGGCTTTAGGTTGTATATTAGAACAAAATATCTGTGATACTTGGGGCATCTGTGAAATTTCTTTAACCGTGGGTGGTAAGCACTGAGTAATCTGGGCTTTCTTACGGATATTTTTAGTACATTTTTATAAGAGCATGAAAAGCACTTGCATGTGCTACAAGATCCCCTGAACTAATGCCTGCTTCTGACAGCAGCCGACAAGAAATGCTTACAGAAAGGGTGCAGGAAGCAGTGACATATTTCTTTCACTTCTCATCCCTGTCTATCCATCACTGCTTCAGACACAATCGTGTCTGATCACTTGTGACCTTACCCCTCACGTATTTGAGAGTCTCACTTGTAAACCCTTTTAGATCTTGGTGCTTTTGGCCTCTGCAGCTGCCTCTGGCAATGAACTTGAAAAAGGCACTGTGCATGTCCCCTTCTCATGCAGGAGATGCAACCCTTCACTCCACCTCCTCACAGCACCCTTCTCTTCTCCCGTAACCTTTGAGAAAAGGATGGAGGAGGAAAGGGTAGAGAGGGACCAGGAACATGTGCACTACTTAAATGCAGCTACAGATTTATATAGTAATGCAATTATGGCTTTTTCAGCTTCTTTCCCTCGAAATTCCTGTTCCTCTTTCCAAGTACTACTGAGTACTGAGTCAACTGCTTTTATAGGACTACCTCAGTGCTCCTGAAATCTCCTTTCTGAATGATAATAACTAAGGTGATCTTGCCTGGACAGGTTCACCAAGGTGATGTATTACATTTCCTGTCAGCCCTGCTGCTCCACAAACCCAGGCATGTTCCTGGATAACAGACTGAAGCAATGGTTTTACAAATCCTGCTGTAGGAAGTGTGATGTGTTACTCAGGTTGCTGCTGTCTACAGCACTGTTGGTTGGATCTGTATTCTCCAATGGCAAAGGCAGTATTTATAAAATGAAACTTCCGTAATTAGGGGCAAAGCTACTGGCTCTTGATGTTTTTGATGGTAGAAAAGGATCCTTAAACACAGAGGGTGTGCCTGGGATGGAATAAAAAATAGAACATGGGATCTAAGTAACTCAGCCAGTGATAAGGGCTGGGGTCTCAGCGAACTCCTGTAGTAAAGGCCAAATGCCAAGGCTGGGTGGCTGCTGCAGTTTTCAATTTCACCTGCCCAGATCTCCATGCTAATGCACAGCTCAGCCCCTTCCTGGCTGTTTATCGGCAAGAAGACTGCTAGAACAAAGGAATTACTCTCCTGTGGTTTGTTATTTGCCTTCATAGGAAAATACATCTCTTCTTTTGGACCCCGTAACTTTAGCAGGGAGAAGGGCAGTTGCACAAGCAGCAGCATACACACACGTTCACAACTCAGTAGGATGGTCGAAGCAGCATACACAAAAAGGCAGCGAGAGACACAAGCTGCCTCTCCCCTTCCCTGGCGCAGAAACACCAGCAGGTTTAAACAACAACTAAAATAAAAGGAAGGAGTACTCCAGACAATATTTTTTGCACAAAACTCTCCTGAGAGAAGTAAAATAAACATGCAGGCTTGCACAACAGCATAATCCAAGGACTGTGACCAGCAGCAATGGACTGTAACACAGCTATATTATTAGGCTTTCATTGTATTTGGCTCCCAGTTGAAGTGAAAGGTAAAATAAAATATTTTATTAGACCTCCATTGTGCCTTTTCTAGAGAAGCAACTTTTGGATATACATAACAGACACTTAAAATAGAAAAGCACTTACTCTCTTCCATAATACTTTGGTCTGTTCTCCACCTAAATTTTGAAAGAAAGAAAAATAACATTAAAACCATAATTTCTAAATAAACTACATAACAATAAATTACTCTTGATTAATAAGGAGGACTACTGCACCCATATAAGCTACAATACTCTGCAGACTCAAACCTTTGACTGGAACATGACTACACAGAAGAACAGAAAAATGAAAACAGAAGAGGCTTTATTGATATATTTCTGGGAGGGAGAACATGTACCAGTTGACAAAAAATAGAACCACACGTAAGTGTATGAAATATAACCAAACAGACAAAGAATATTTTACTGCAGTTTTGATAATTTGATGTTTATAACATAAAGTAAGACTCTTTTTGTTATATACCCTTTGTAAACATTTGCATATTCCTTATTTATATTACATATGCATTACATATATATATATATATATATATATATAAAAATATATATATAAATATATATATATATATATATACACACATATATATGTACTACATGTAATTACGGACATTTTAATATATAGTCATAAAAATATATTATAATATATATTTATATCTATTTATTCATATATATGTACATATGTATATGTACTACATGTAATTACAGACATTTATATAGCCTTTATATATATATTTTTTTTTGCCTTTATATGGCAACTGACTGAAAAAAAATAAAGTTTAATATCCTTGTAAAAAACAGGGGTTTATTTGTTTAGACCTAGTCCTACATCCCGTGAAGTTTCAAGATTTTGTGGGGCTGACCCGAATCACAGGGGGTCAGGAGGAAGACTCCTGGTGCCATTCCCGGTGCCATTCCCGGTGCCATTCCCGGTGCGGCCGGCAGGGGGCGCCGCCCGCCCAGCCTTGCCGCCCCAATTAGCGCGGTCCGGCATTCCTCATTAACGCCGGGGCGTCATTCATTCATTAACGCCCGGGAATCGTTCATTAACGCCCTGGGATCATCCATGGACGCCTGCAGCTCTGCTCAGGTGCATCCGCAGCCCAGGTCTGCAGAAAGAGCCGCTCCCTCTGGCAGTGTCATCTGGCCGGGCTGCAGCTCCAGGCAGCGCCTTTGGACAGTGCGAGTGACAGAACTTCATCCAAGGCGCACACAAAGTCCCCAAATTATTGAAGAAGATTGTCTGTGTATCTCAATGAGGGTGTCCATATCGGTGGAATTACTGCTAACACATGTATGCCAAATTGTGGTTTCAAGACTGCTTCATTCTTTAGCATAAAACCCACTTAGTGACTTTCCCTCCATTTTTCTGACTTGAAATAAGTGCTCTTGTTCTTGTTTTGATGAATTCTTATTATTTCACTCATGAAAACTTTAAATTGGCAAAGGTTTTCTTTTTTTTTTTTTTTCTTTCTGAATAGCAAATGCATAACTGTCACATTTTTGATTCCACACACCAAGCACTGAAGAGAAACAGCTGACTATCTACCCTGCAGTCACTAGGGCTACAACACAGCACAAGATGAACAAAAGTCTGTACAAGATAATGAGAATCTTCAATGGAAAACCTATGGGAGTTCAATCAAGTCCTTACTGTGCTTCTTTCCCAGCTCGGCATTTCTTTTCTAGCACGGCACTAACAATAGCAGTATCACACCCTTGGAACTCCTGCCCAGGAATAATACCTTGATACAAACATTTCTGAGCTCTGAGGGGCAGGAATAAGAGAGAAAAGAAAACACAGAAGTGAAGAGAGAGCAAAATCAAAGGAATTGACAAGGGAAGTGCTGTGTTTCTATATGCATATACGGGAACTTAGAGAAGAAAGTGCATTAATTCAATTTAATTTTCTATTTTTAAGTAAAAATAATATCCAGAAAAGATGTATTACCTCTGAGAGGAGGTTCTTCATATGTTCATCCTCAATAGCACTATATGACTTTATTATCTTGGAACTGTGCAGCCTTCCTGTCATCCTTATAGACCTTAATAACCCTTGAAAGCATAGATTTAGCTGGCAACTCAATTAAAAATTGGGTATCAGAAGCTGGGTTACGTAAGACCACCACTTTCAATCTTCTCTTTCATGGAAACAAAGGCTACTCAGCGCACTGAAAATTGCCAAATAAAACACTTAGACAGAAGAAGTAAAGCATGACTTTCATTTAGCAGTCAGAATCTGCTTCTATTTAAAAATACTGATTTACCTTGATTGCATTTATATACAGAATAAATTCCAACACTTTCAATCCATGTCACAAAAATGAGTTACTTGCACCCACCTTTGAAATTAGCATTAAGTACCGGTTCCCCTATATATGTATATATATGCAACTAAATATATATATATATATATAGATATATATATATAGTACAAAAGCAATCTGGAAATAACACCTTGAATAAAGAGAGGAACATTTTTCATCCTTCTCATGGTATTTATGTAAAAATAGAAACTTTTCTGTGAAATTTTTATCATTTGACTAGCAACTGACTGAACCCTGGATAATGTGATTTCCACTTTCCCTGCTGTTCATGAGCTAAAAGATTTGTTCTACAAAGCTTCTCTACTTCTCTTTTCTTCCTCCTATTCCATAGAACAGAAACCTTCACTCCAATGTCTTTTAGCATTCATGTGTCTAAAGTCACCACAACTTCAGTATTTGGCTTTAGACAGGAAAGACACTGTACTATTTTCTGAAATGAAGCTTCTGATCTGTCAGACCATCCAGGTGCCTCAGAATCTAAAAATCCCCTCTTGTGCTTACTGCAACCTTTACCCTGAAATAATAATTTCTGTCCTAACCAAATTTACCACTAGGAACAAACACAAGGAAACAAAGTTAAAGCGAGATAAAAGATCAAAAATAACATCAGGGTCTCTACATCAAAACCAGAATGTTGGACTGAACTTGGAAATAAACCAAAAGCCTGCACAATTGATGAAGCAGAGGCTTAAAAATATATCAAAGGAGCCAGTAGGTCTGTTTTGTGCCAACTGCAGACTCTGTAAAAACTTCAAGAGAAATTCTATATATTCCAGAAGGCAAAGGTGACTCAAATTCAGTTGGGATTAGCTTCCCCTCTCCTGTTATGAATGGGCTTGCACACACAAAATCAAGCAGATCCACCTAAAAGGACTCTCAGCAGTGGAAAGAGCAGAAAATCCTCCTGGTGGTGGGAGCCCAGAACAATCAGCCCTGTTCTGAGCACTCATACACTCAGGGTTTTTTGCATAGATAATGCCCATGAAGAACACTTTCATCACTTTCAGTATAGTCCTCACCATTTCCTTGCTGAAAAAAGAGCCACCTTTCCAGTTGGCTCTAATGCATAACTCCCTAGATACGGGGCAAGGGGGGAGATCAGTGGGCTTGAATATTTTATGGATTCTTACACCAGCAGACAAAAACAAGGTACAAAAATGAGGAAAATTACATAAGGCAAATTACAGCTCTTCACTAGTGAAAACATATTTTGCCTCGAAGAGCATCACAGCTTGCTTTCACTTCCCCCATACAGAAGATAAATTAAATGGTTTTTCCCTCTCCACTAGAATTATGTGGCAGCTTTCAATTCAAATGTGAGATGATAATTTTTTGGCTTAGAAAAAGGTATTATTATGCCAATTTCAAACCAAAAATGTTCTTCCAGAGCAGGCATTTCTGGCTGTTCATATGGGAAATATGCTGAAAATCATTAATTAAATTCATAGTTGTATAAATTGTGAAACACCAGTGAATGCCAAAATTGTTTAAAACTCATGTCACATTGATCAGGAAATAAGATGTATGGTAAAACAACCTAAATCACTACTAATCCAGTAATCTTACAAAGCCAGCAACATTCAATGACATCTAATCTTGATGCATGCTCAAAGAGAAATGAAACCCTGCACAGCTCTCCTGGAACTCTACAAAGGCCTTTGGAAGCTCATGTTTGAGAGACTCTGCATTCTCCAGCCCTACTCTCAGCCTGCCAAACCTGATTGCCTCTCCCCAGACCCCAAAAAACTCTTACTTGTTCACAGTCTAGTTTTACGTAATTTTTTACAATATGACAGCATATCCCTCAACGTTGTACTTGGAATTTGATGTCAACACTGTGAAGAAAATAAGCCTTCTTAAAATGAACTAGCTATCTGAGTTAATTCAGTATATTATGTTTACATAATTTTAAAGCTTACTGAATTTCAATGCACTGGGATTTGTGGCTCCTCTTCTGGCCGGGATGGTTTAGCCCTAGCGTGACATAATCCCACTAATGTACAGATTATTGTATTAAATTCCCACACCACTGGGCAAGATAACTCATCACAAAACTACTGGGAATAATGCAGGCAGGAGGTGAGCATCCCCTAATGTGGCAGATTTTCATTGCAAGCACTGACATCCAAGCCACACTGCACTGAAGATTTCAAGATACCCTGAAGAATTCTTCCTGCGTAAGTACTACCACAGAAATAGAATAACCCTAATTTCAGAAAAATTTAACTTCTCTTCAGCTTCATTGCACAAGACATGTTTCCTCATTTAGTGGCCAGAGCTGAAACCTAGAAATGCTGGAATGAAAGTTTAGAAATCCCCCTAGGACAGCAATTCTCTAAGAAGGGCCAGCACAGTATAACATTGTGTACTGTGGATCCATTTCAGCCACTACCTTAATACATCCATGATGAGAATTTAAAAAGGGAAGGAAAACAATAAGGTGGGTAGCTGCACCTGGTTCTCTGTTCTTCAAAATACAGAAAGAACAGAGAAACAAGATCCACAAGTTAATAATGTTGGAGTGTTTACTCAGCGCAGGCAGTGAGGCATTTTCCCAAAGGAAGTTTAATCTGATATATTTTCTGTTTGGAACAATCCTAATTATTTTTCAGTAACTCTGGTTGACTGGATATAAATATGTTTTTCAGCTCAGTTTGACATAAAGAGAAATAGAAGGGTTGGAAGAGAAGCTTTCAAGACAAGCCCAGTAAAAACAGACTGTAAAGAAAAGGGGTTTATCGTCTGTATTGTTCAGGTTTTAGCAGATTTATCTTAAGCTCACTGCAAACTTTATACCTACAATCAACAAGCAAAGTGGATTAAGGGAAATTTCAAGCCCCCATTAAATGGAATGAAGGAAAACTATGCTGTTATTTCGTTACTCCTACAAAGCCTTTTTTTTTTTGCCTTCACATTTTAAAAGGAAAAATTCTACTTATATCAATTAGCATGTCTAAAATCCTCTACAAATAGAACAAAGTACTTCACTGCCCATGTGCCAGAAGCTGTCCAGAGAGAAAGGTGACAGGAATGGTTTGAAAGTATGAATCTTTTTTTATCAATCAATCACAGAGCCATAGAGACGCCAGGGATCCACATGAGGGATGCACATTTAGCCAGGGGATTACAGTGCCTCCAAGAAAGTAGCTGGGAGCAAGATGTCAAATCCATTCAAAACACCAGAGGGCCAAGGACTGAGTAGATCTCTGCAGGAAAGGATCCTGCCATGGTTACAGACCATGAACTTGAATCACTGGATGCTGTCTGTGGAAAAAACTGCAAAACCCACTACGCCACACTGAGGTATAAACCCAAGAATGCAGGTGACAAGACACCCCAGAATAATCCTCTCCTTGGGACATCACTCAGGAAGTCTCTAGATGGAACACCAACTGTGGGGTTGGCACCATGTCTCAAGCAGGACTGGAGCAAATAAATGGAGTGAGCAGGGATTTACCAACTGTGAAAAGTCATGAAGAAAGATTGGACTAAAGAAGAGAAGACAGAGAGGGGCTGTAGCGGATAGGTACAAAGAATGCTGCTTTCCAGAGGAAATAAATTTATTGTCTGTGTGTTGACTAGATAAGACAAGAAGAAATAGGCTTAAACTGCTAAAAAGAAGATAGAACTTGGAAAAATGTTAAAAGGAATTAAGCACTAACTAAATAAACAGAGACAGTCAAGAAATCCTCATTTAGCCATTTCCAAGGCTTTAAGAAATGGATATGCAAACACATCTTCTTGACACAGAAATGACAACATCTTGAGTTTCTTCTGGCCCCAAGATAGCACAGTCCAGCCTATTTCTCATTTCTTCCTGGACTGTTCTCAGGAGATAGGGATAAGCAAAGGGCACACTTGAATAGGCTGTAAAAATCACTTCTAAAACAACAATAATATTCTGCCCACCTTTATGAGCCTCAGGAGAAAAGGCAGCACCAAGAAGGCAAGGCACCAAGGCAAGGCAGCAAGACAGCTGTTCTGGAGGAGAAAGCCAAGCCTTCAAGTGATGAACTTGTCACCACTTAATGAAATAACAGAAGCCAGTTTAAATCCATCATCATCTTAATGAAGTGCCAAATTGTGTTTGGTATCTTCTAACAAAATAATTCTGTGGAAAAATTTACAGTGCCAGGGAGAAGGTAGGAATGTTCTTCACCACTAGAAAGAATGTAAAATAATATAAGACAAAAATGAAGAGCACAAAGAATGCTTTTATTAACTGCTGTTCGAAGCTATACATGTCTGCTCTGATGCCATGCTGCAACTTACAGAGAAGGTAAAATGTATAATGACTCTTTTGCAGAAGGATAACACATAGCAAAGAAACACAGGAGGCTCCACAGATGTGACTGTTTCTGTGGCACTCACTACAGGTTGATTTCCACTCAGCCAAGGTTATTTCTACCATTTTTAAAGACAAATTATGTAAAAATAATTTATTTCACTTGTTTATTTACTTGCTTGTACCAAACTTTCAAAAGAGCTGCTTTAAGCCATCCTTTCTGAAGGTATTTTTAACTCAGCTTTGTTTCCCTTCTATGACCTTGAACAAGCTGACCAGCAGCCAATAATCAATACACCAGACAAAACAACATAAACTCCAGAAGGCAGCGAAAATCTCTCCCAACATGGAGATCTCTATTGCTACAAAACCATAACGTATTTCTGTATATACTCAGCTCTAACAGAAAAGATCAAGATTGAATAGGAAAAGAAAATCCAAATATTTTCTCATGCGGTAAAGAAAATATTGGTCCCCTGAACATGAGCTAAAGTAAAATGAAATAAATCTTAATCAAGAAGGCTGCTGCTAAACAGTCAGGGGAGACAGGGTCGGGTTCAAACAATTCCAACAGCAAAAGCAGGAGTCGTCTATTTTGTTATGCAGCTTCCATTCCCTCAGTAAGGGCATCATTAAACGTAAAAGGAATATCGATGTTACCCTGAATGCAGGATGAAAAATTTGAATACAACATTTCAACTACACTTCTTTTTTCAAGAATGATCTGTTGAGTCATTTAAATGGGAAGAAAAATATCCCCAGCAGCAGCAGCAGTGGTAGTAAGCCATATCAATGCTCTGGATCCTTCTGTACCAACTGAGAAGCACTGAAACATTCCTATGACACATGCTCCAACAGTCCACAGTTCCAAAAAGATGTGTGTAACTGCCTGATTTGATCATTCTTGTCTTTAGCTATATATACAGGAAGTACAGGAAGGAAGACAGGGAGATGTGCAAAGTTTCCATATTTATTCATATTAGGAAATACAAATTAATCAGTTGCTCAATACTCTAAGTTCTTGGTTTTGACTGGAGTAGAATTAATTTTTTTCACAGTGGCTGGTATGAGGCCATGTTTTGGATTTGTGATGAAAACACAGTTGATAATACAGAGATATTTTTGTTATTGTTGAGCAGGGTTTACACAGAGCCAAAGCCTTTTCTGCTGTTTGTACTGCCATGCTGGTGAGGGGTTGGGGTGCACAGGAAACTTGGGGGAAACCCAGCTGGGACAGCTGATCCCAACTGACCACAGGGATATTCCAGATCATGTGACATCAGGTTCAGTACATAACGTGGGGAGAAGGAGCAGGTGGGGGGAACATTTGGGATGACGGTGTTTGTCTTCCCAAGTAAATTTTACACCTGATGGGGCTCAGCTCTCCTGGGGATGGCTGAACACCTGCCTGCACATGGGAAGTGGTGAATTAATTCCTTGTTTTGCTTTGCTTGTGCTTTCCCTATTAAACTGTCTTCATTTGAACCCATGAGCTTTCTACTTTTTATTATTCTCATTCTCTCCCCAGTCCCACTGGTGGGACTGTGACTGAGTACCAGCATGGGGTTGGCCACTGGCTGGGGTTAAATCAAGACAGTTCCTCATCTTGACACTTGAAAAAAGATACCAGACAAAGTCAGAGAGCAGAGGCAGCAAGACCCCCTTCTACAGGCACAAGGAATTGGGCTGAATTGGAACAGGCATGTAAACCTGTACAAGCACATAGGTTTTTCACCTACCCGTAGGCTTATTGATTAACTTTATCTAGGTCAAGATATGAAAGAGGCTTTCATTTATTTTGGCTTGAAAACTTCTTATATTCAACACTATGTCTAAATAAAAAGAACCAGCTTAAAAGAGTGATATGCAACAAGGATAAAAGGAAATAAAAATCTAGGAGAATACCAAAAATCACAAACACAGACACAGACACACACACACACATCACGCACTTCCAAGGAGAGATGGAAGGGAGTGTGAAACTTTGCAAAGATTTCAAGCAAACCCAGAGCGATAATTAACATGTTCACCCATCCATAAAGACAGCTACCTACAGTTTGTGCTCATCAAACAAGTCAGAGCTTGCCATCATGTCTTCCAAAAAGATGTTTTAACTTTCCTACTTCACAGTGATCAATAAATGCTCTGACTGGCTCATACTGTATTCCTCTGATGAAGATGAACACTAGTCCAATTTGCAAATCATAACCTATTCCATTAGTAAATCGAAACTGAGGAAATTCAAGTGAAACAGATAAATCTCTTCCAGTTTTGTTTAGCTGTAACTACTTAAATATTTACTATCATGCCTGCAGAATAATTAGGAAGCTTTCTCCTCTGTTCTGTAGTCAATGGACTGTTAAAATGAGAATGACATGGCTTCATCTGAGTGCTCCACCACCTCACTATTTCAGCAGAGAGAGACTGCAAGACTCATGGACTCTAGGAGAGATGAGATTTCCTGTCAGTCACTCAAATGCCTTGGAAAAAAGCACCAGCAAATTTCTCTGATATGATAAATACAAGAGAATTTTAGGCAAGAAATATTCCAGCCTCCCTTCTTTCATTCCCTTCAGCTGCAAACCACAAGCATTCTATGGGGCAAAATTTACTGTGGAGATACTACAGAAAAATGACATTTTTTTTTCTGTAAAATTTTAAACCCACAATTTAAATTTATGTAGAAAAGCCTGCAGTTAGCCAGTTTAGAGGGATGCTGAATACAGTATATTTTGACATTCCGTAGGCCCTCAGCACCAGTTTAATTGAACACCCTTCCTGGCCTTTCACTGTTCTCAGCCACCACCAGTGCAGCCAAACTTCCTTGCTATGGGTTTCAGCTGAAGAACTTTCCTCCTTTTGCCAATGTCTATTGAAAATTGCTCTTTAGCCTTATTTGCCACAGATTACCACTGTGTCCTCTTTGTTTCTATCCTAAAGAGGATTATAAAAACACAACTAAAGCATCAACAATATTATAAGAATTTGAAAATATAGGCTCCATTAAGTCTTATATTTACAAACATTTTCATTAATGAAAACAGTTTTCAGCACTATTCTGCTCATTTTCACTTAATTGCTGGCTAATGGGGTCTCTTGATGTGTCACTGTGTGTGCTCTGAGGTTTCTTGCTAAGGGAAAGATAATATAATATTCTGAATTAGCTCAGATAAGCTCTCAGGACTGACAGTAAAAGACACCTCATGGCAGTGTATGACTTTTTGCAATAGAGTGATTTGAACAAGTGCCATGAAAATTCCCATTTACTCCCATTATTTACCACCAATTTTATGGCCAATTTCAATGCCCTATTACATCTCTCTAGTACTTTACCACAGTACAGAAATTGTTCTTAGAAAGATGGGGGCAGAGGCAAAGAAGAAATATTCAGCTTGTAAAGGTCACTAAGTGAACAGAATAAGGGAATTCATGTAAGACTTATTGCAAGGATTAAATACTTATTATCTAGTCAGATAAACTGTTCAAATATCTTACTAAGGGTGAATTTTAACAATCTTGCTCAAGCTTGCTTATTCTCAAGGTTTTTCCAACGTACAAATATAAAGTATTGTATCTGAAAGAAGGAGTGATAAAACTAGCCAGTGTTTTTAATATTGTAGTTGTTTGAATTATGTTCTTCCAATCGCATTGTTCTCAGATTGAATCCTTCAGAATAAACTTTGGGGAGAACTGAGCAAAGAGTGATTTGCAACAGTTCAGCTTTGGAGATGTGCAATAATCCTGTATATTTGCAGCTGGTAGTGCACAAGATGGCAACAACTTTAGAGACCTGCTAGTGATTATTTCAACAATTATGCTCTATGAAATGCCAGTATCTGTACACTTGTTTTGATAAATCTAGGTAGTGGACACCCAGAGGGTCTAAACAGCTCCTGACCCTCTGGATGGTTAAAGATTCTCAGAAGTACACTCTACTATGCCATCACTATTTTAATTTCCTAAATGACTTAAGCAAAAAGGTTTGTTTTTTTGGGGTTTTTAATTTTTTTTCCCCCAGAGAACAGTCTCCCTTTTGTAATCATATTTGTTTTTAGTCAAGAAACCATAATTTTCATGTTGTAAAGGCAGAGGCAATAATCTCTACAGCTTCTGACACAACCTATTTGGAATTCAGAATGACAAGGAAGGCAATTAACTGACATTTTTCTACATAATAATATAAGTTAGAGCTCTAAGGCTTTGTTTACACTAGGGAAATTTGTACAAGTTTCTCAGTGCTGCTGACATTGGCTTGGCCAAGGCACTGTTAGGAATGTGGAAGGTCTGATGCAGACAAATTCACAAGCCTCAATAACTGCTATCAGCAATTAAAGATTTCTTGGAACAGAATGGGAATATCATTCACAGGTATGAATATTTCTACACAAATAATCCAAGAACTCATGAGTGAGACTCATTCCCTCTTTGAAAAAAATTTGAATGTGCCTATTGGTTAACCAAAGAATAGTCCAAAGTAATGTCACCATCTTTCCTTAAGTCTTTCACTTTGTTAAAGCCTCCATTTCTTTAAAAGAGACTTTAACTTTGAATAATCTACTCCTGAAATACTTCTTAAAATTAAGAATAATTTGTCATATTCCTTTTGAATAAAACCAAGAAGTTGAAAGCCTGAGTATTTTCTGAACATGCAATTTTTTCATAAGCATTTTTGTAGAATGAACCCTAAAAGACACCTTGTAATATGACTTCCTCACAACACGGATTGGATCCTTTGGTGCCTATCACCACACCACTCAATATTTAAAAGCTGCTCCTCCACCTGAACAGCGCTTTTAAACTGAATTTTTCTATTTAAAAGCTAAATCATTAAAACACTGCTGGAAGGAATATGGTTACAAATGAGGATATTGGCAGAAATCCAATGCTATTGGGAAGGTAGGGTATTCACACTAGTCTGCTGCCAGTGGTGATTAATTAAAATATGTTGGATACCCGAAGCCCAAATGGCTCATCCAATATGATTCCCATTGCAGGAATGCCCTGTTTTTGCTGACAAGATATTTATTCAACCAAAAGAAGAAAAGGCAAATCCTCATAGCAAAACTCAAAGACACAAAGATATAAATGTTCATGTTTTATTAACAGTCACAGCTTTTAGTCTGGTGGTTTACATATCAGGAGAGGTGATTTCTGTCTCCACAGTATAGTTTATCAAGAAATCTGCACAAATTAGATGGTAGAACTGCAGAGATGTAAGGCTAAAAACCCTGTGACTATGGAACAACAGAGAAGTAATGGAGGGGCAAATGAATGTGGAGAATGTGAAAGATGACAATGGAAAAGATGGAGGAATGATGAAAATTCTAAATGGTGAAGGAAAAGAAACAGCCTCCAATTCTTGTTCGTGTGTTGTTACAGATTTGGTTTGCAGCAGATGCTTCAATTTCATTGCAAACAGTGCAGAATTTTCCAGTTGTGAAAGACATCTTCCCACAAGCATGAAGGATTTCAAGTTATTTGCAATTTTTAGATTTTTTAAAATTAGTTTGACTACTAAATTACACATGGAAACACCCTCAGCAAAGTCCAGTTCCTATGATATGCACATGGAGAGACAAATCTTTTCCATCAGCCACACATCCTGCTGGCACCTTCTCTCCAGGTACTGGAGAGATACATCATTTAGTTGTGTACTACATATATTTTCACAAACAACACAAAATTAGATTTTGAGATCTTTCTATGTAACTGGCAAACTCAGTATTAATAAAACACCATCTTTAGTGAGGCAAGCCTGTAAAATCATCAGATGACACTGAAATCAAACTAGAATCAAGGAAAACAACCCCAAAACAACCATCTCACAAACTGAGAGACATGAGAAAGGTAAGAGGGGCCATAGGAACAGAATCCTGAATTGCTCTATAAAATCACTGTGCGGTTGTACTTCATAATATAAACTGATAATTTGAACCACATATTTGTGTGCATGTCTGTATTTCTGGCAGTCAGGCAGTGAGCTTCACAAAGATTCAAAACCCAAATAACAAAAACCAATGATCCTATTGTGGGAATTCATACTGGTTTATATACCAATCCCTAAATAAAATCTCTGTATTTTCAGCTGTTAAACCAAGGTAGAACAAAAATACAAACAAAGTAAGACTCTGCAGTCTATGAAGTGAGCAACTGAAAATGGTTCATTAGTTAGAACCAAACCCAGACTATGTGAAACAGACATCTTTTGCTTATTTTCTTATGTCCTACTTTGTCAATTATGTATTTATTTAATTAATACAATCCTAGCTTCTTCCTACAGATCTTTGGAAGCGACCTGAATAGGCACTAAAATATATATGATCTATGAACATCAGGTAAAAAGGATAATCAGCTGTACATAACATATTCTTGAATTCAAGGAAATGAGTTAAATACAGCACATTGGTAAAGAGTTCAAAGCTGCATATTCACTCTCCATGTGTAGGTAATCTTGTTTCTAGAACAAGAATAGAATTGCTACATTACTTTGACTATTTTACCTTGATTCAAATTTTCTCTCATGGAGGCAAAATAGAAAATGCTTAAATTTGAGTTACTATAATATATTTTGATTAAATTTATACAGATTAACTTGTATTCCCACAAAGATGAGTTAATATTATAGACATGGTTTTCTAAGCATTCAGTGCTTATTAATCAGGTTTTCTAAAGACAAGTCCTTCCTCAAAGTAGTCTCAATATGAAATAGGTAAAATAGGTAATGTATCAAGAAAAGAAAGATAACTCCTCTAAGGCTGTGCTTGAAGGAAAATGAATTGTTTACCTTAATTTTTTTTTACCTTATAAACTTTGCATTTTTAACTATACCATTACTAGATTGATATCTGTAATGTGATATTAATTCAGTAAAAACTTTACTGTTTTACTTCTCTCCTTTGAAGACTACCAGCCACAGAGACCTAACAGTCCTTTGGTTTGCATGAGGATTTCAGAGAGGAAGGTCTTGATAAAACCTGTCAGCATATGTGCACTGAAGTCCCAGAGGGCTAGCACACACTTCTCCACAAGCCTTGTCTTTGACAGGGAGAAAGGATGACACAAAGGTTCACCCACATTGGCATTTCACTTGTCCTTCTTGGCATCCTGTGTATATGTCTTGGGATCATCCCAAACTGACAGGACTTCCAGAGTGAGGCTAAGAGCCTGCTCTCCCTGCCCTGCAACTAGGAGAGGGCACTTGAGAGAAAAATGCAGAACTCTTTTAGTTAAGGCTCTGGGTGAACTCAAGTAAATTCTGTACTCATTTCCTGGCTTTGCAATGGATTTTCTTCACTAACCCAGGCAAGTGCCTGTGCCTTGCTGCAAAACCTCCTGCCTCACACAGAAGTGCTTTGAGACCGTATGCAAATGTTTGAGAGATGCTAGGACTCTGCTTTCATGGGCACACAGTGTGGGAAGCAGGACAGAGCTCAGGATGATGTCTGGGAGTAGAGCTGTATATCACACCAATGAGACACAGTTTGTATCTTCCTGCACATCATCTTTTACACCCTGTGTAATCACTTCACGTGTTTAGTATTTCTACTGCTAGTGTTACATGTCTATTTGCACAAAATTTGTTCCTGATGTTAAAGAAGATAAAGCTATCACTTTTTTTTGATTGAGCAGAGACATCTACATGTTTTCCATTACGATTCTGCCATGCAGGCTGATGAACTGACATACTAAAGCAAGGAGAATTGGAGATACACAGAGGAAGAAAACAAGGGGACAAGATGACTCAGACAAACCTACAGCCCTGCAGAGTTCTAAACATTCTATAATCTTCAAAGTCTCTGTGAGAGAGCATAGCTCTCTGGCTATCATTTCAGTATTTTAACTTGAACATAGTACTTGGCAGGAAGCATTCAACAAAGTGAAGCTATGTGTATCATGTTGTAACATATCACAAAGAC
This sequence comes from Sialia sialis, assembly GCA_009812075.1. Classification (NCBI taxonomy): domain Eukaryota; kingdom Metazoa; phylum Chordata; class Aves; order Passeriformes; family Turdidae; genus Sialia; species Sialia sialis. The sequence continues at coordinate 35,132,257 of VRYO01002734.1, read as the reverse complement.
ATGATTATGCAGATGCAGGAAGAAAAATACACCTTCATTTTGACAAGGAAACTCAAAACTTCAGGTAGTACACAGAAAAGCAAGTACAGTAATTTCACGTGTATAAG